>JAFBJR010000180.1:7211744-7833453 GCA_016785285.1 Brachirus orientalis
CTCCCACTTCTCCACCTCTGCTTTCCCAAAACCCAAGAGCCCTCTCTCTGCTTCTCAGTATCCTCTCCACCCCTCGATCCATCTCTGTCTTCCTGATCAATAATCAATCTGCAGGGGCCGAGGCTGGGAGCCCCATGCCATCTGTCTACATCGGCAAACCTGAGAAAGAAAGAAAGGGGGGGGGGAGGAGTTCAATCTATCTCCATCCGTGGTCAGGTCCACTCTGCCAGTATAGATCATAATTTGGAGAGGTGCAATTACTGTTCAGAGACTGGGGGTGGATCGTAGTGGGGGGAGAAGGGGGAGGAAAATGGGTGTCAATAATATTTCTCCAGTCCAGTCTGCCTCTCTACCACACATCACCGCTCTCTCCTGACTGCCCCACTTTCTCATCTCTTCCTCTCCTTCGACTTCTCCTACTGTCTTCATTTTATCAATCCAATTTCCAAAGAGCCACAGACCAAAACAACAACACTTTCATTTTGTTCTGTGTGTATATTTGTGTGTGGATTAAGTTGATTTTCCACCCTAAACCTGGAGCACAAGCACCAACAACATTAGCCCTCCCTATGGTGTGCACTTGACATCCATTGGAGCTTTTAAGCATCACAGGAGAATGTTGCCACTTTAATAATGTTCTACTGAGAAACACCAGCTTCAAAAAACATAACTCTTAGCTTAATGAGTGAATTGTTTAAGACACTTTACAAAGGTACATCAAGCTTGCCAAGACCCTGAGGAGATTTAACATCCCTAATTTGATCACTCTCACCAACGAGGAGGAAAGTCTTTTCAACATTACAGTGCTCATCACGTTTGTCTACATCCCCAGTTTTAACTAAGAAAAGAAATCCACATATTTAGTTACATTTTTGCAGAAAGGGGGTTAACTTCTGTGTAACTCATATACAGTATACAGTATGTATAATGTTTATGTGGGATTCACATTGTCAGTCTTGTACTTTTCAATGCATTGTCAAAAAAGCCTATTTCAATCTCAAGGATATTTTGATATTTTGAGGTGAACTACCATCCATCCATCCATCCATCCATCCAAGAGCTGACTCAGGTGAAACAAGAACCTGAAATTGGGTTGGGGGTGAACGACCTGCACTGTTTAACTTAACAACTCTCAACAGGTTCCCAGCCTTCAGAAGCTAAATTCCTGTTTCTTTTCTACCAGTTAGTCAAAACTAAAGAAGCCTCTTGGATGGGAAGTGAAACATCTTCAAACTTAGCTCAAGCAAGTCAGTTGCCTAGAGCACCATGACCCTGTGGTCAAGGATATGAACCATTTAAAATATGTGCCTCTCTCCTGCAGTGCATCAGCAGGTGTTCAAGGCTGGAGTCACCACCATAAATCGATGCAAATCCCA
Organism: Brachirus orientalis; assembly: GCA_016785285.1. Taxonomy (NCBI): domain Eukaryota; kingdom Metazoa; phylum Chordata; class Actinopteri; order Pleuronectiformes; family Soleidae; genus Brachirus; species Brachirus orientalis. The sequence goes on from JAFBJR010000180.1 coordinate 7,213,121, forward strand.
GGTGCAAACTTCAGGGTTCAGTCAGGCTCCACAGGTCTGACACTAAGTGGGTGCTACAGGTAAAACAGTAATGCATGTCATCACTTTCTGGTCCCATATGTGCTGTACAGGAGGAAGTCTTTACCTGCTGGAAAGTGTCTACTCCACCAAGCTGCACTAACAATGCTGTTAACCTATCCCACCTCCCATACGCTAATAAAATACTGATAAGAAAGGAATGTGCTAATGTGAGATTAAATGACTCAGTGCAGTGTGTGTGTGTGTGTGTGTGTTGTTTTGCAGAGAAGACATTTACAGTCTTTTCTCCCATTTTATCCCTGAATGGTTTAAATTAGCTGAAAGTAGAACTGATGCACAACACAAATGCTGGGAGTTTAAGTATGTGAGTGTGTCTGTGTGTGAGCAAGATAAATTTCTGCTCTGCCAGGAGGGGTGTGTCATAAAAGGCAAACACATATTCTCAGCACTTGTGGGCACACTCACAATCACACACACACGCACAGATGCGTGGGCACGGCCCGAGCTCCTGTGAGTCAGAGTAACTGGTCTGTGAAGGATAACCCAAAGGGGAAACAAAGAGCCAATGAAACTTTAATGAGCTGGTCACGTATCAGCTGAAGCCTGCTGCAGCTGCACCTCTGCACTGCTCTCTGCCTGCATCACAAACTTTTCTCCCCAGTCAAAATGAAATGATGAGGAAAGTCAAAAGCTCTCAACTGAGATTAAAGAGAGAAATACACCTGAAGATGGAGATATATTTAGATTTTCCTTTTCAGGTTCTGCACTCCACATGCTGAAATGTTCTCAAGAGAGCTGGTATTTGCTGTGCAAAGCCAAGGACACCTGAATGACAATGTTAAGAAAATAGTCAGCATTAAGCTGCTGTTCTATAAATGCACTACCTTGAAAATAATGGTCTTTGTTTACATTAGTCTTTCCTAAACTTTTAACATGAGGTTCGGGGTTTGTCAGACAAATCAGAATCAGAGAGTATATACAGTACTTCTGCATTATGTGTGTATAAATATACAGCATATATGGTGGATGCATGTGTATATAAAAGTTTACCAGTAAACACAGTAAACCCCTAAATGAGATTATAGATTTTGAAGGGTTTAAGATTTTACACACACACACGTGCGCACACGCACACCCTCTAGGTCTAATTCTAAAATAAAACATTCCTCCCTTCTCCATAGAAGATACATACAGAGGACTATATGTGATATGGTAATAAATTCTGAACTCACATTAAAAAGATGCTAGCCTATCCCAAAGCACCCATTCTCATTGTTCCTCATCAATGCTTTCTGCTGAAACGTACAATTTGCAATATGCAGTTAATGAGCTGTTGAAGGCTGAGAATGAATCCCATTCTACCCATTACTGTGTAAGGTTTCCCAAAGGGTGTGTGCATGTGTGTGTACACGCGTGTGTAGAGGCAAAAAGATCCTTGCATATGTACTTCTGTTTGTATGCCAGTCTCTCTCTGTGCATCCTCCTATCTGTGTCCGAGTGCATACACACGTGTGCAAGTCATGTGCGAGTCCGTTTGTGCTCATCAGTGAAAACAGAGTCTTTAATCTTCATTCAATTACCCCCACTCGGAGCAGAGAGACTGAAACACAGACAGAAAGACAGATGAAGGGAAAAAAGAAAAAACAAAAAGAGGAGTGGAACAGCAGAGGATGTTGAGGAGGAGACCTAGCCAGGAACAGAGCCAGAGAGGGAAGAGCTCTCTCCACACAGACCTACTTCTGTCAGTCAGTCAGATGTTACTGAAACTTTAGCAAGTAGGTACTGAGAAACGCACAAGCTGCAACTAAGAATAGCTTGTTACCACTTTTTCATGTCAGATATAGGTCCGTTACACTCTTTTTCCCTTTAACACAACTTAACTGTTAATAACACAGTTGTGCTGCTGTAACAAACCATTCAGAAATATAAAGCTCCAACTGCGCAACAAATATTCTACACTCCTACGTGATAAATTAATGGTGTTACTATTATTTTTGAAACACTTATTTACTTGTTCCTCTGTTCCTAAAAATGGCCTTGATTTTTACATAGCAATGTGTACACATTTGTTTGTGCAGGCAAATATGAAACATATGCACACTCCAATACCTATGAATTCAAATATATGCAGCCAGCAAACAAATTCAGCAACCACATTTAACAAATGCAAAATAATAATTAAAAACTGAGCTCAGTGTGTGTGACACAATTCTCCTCTCACCCGCTTGGGCAGTCCTGTCTCTCCATCAAGGACAGAGATCTCAGATGTTATTTCTGGAATCTGTTGGAGCCACATTCCCAACTTTGGAGGTTACAGCTCCTAGTGCTCTTATCACCATTGGGACCTCAGTTGCTTTTACTCCCCACATCTTCTCTAGCTCTTCTCTCAGCCCTTGGTAGTTCAAGCTTCTCATGTTCATTCTTTTTAATGTTATTTTCACTTAAGATTGCCACATCTATCACTATTGCTCTCTTCTGCTGCTTATGGACAATCACTATGTTCGGTTGTTTAACCATCACCAGTTTGTCTGTCTGGATCTGGAAGTCCCATAGGATCTTAGCCCTGTTGCATGGTGAGGAGCTTCCTTGTCTTGATATCAGTGGCATCTATCTCTTCCTTTGGGCAGGCAATTTGCCAGCAGGGTATCTTATTACAGGCAGGGCGTAGGTATTGATGGCTGGGATCTTGTTCCGACCATTCAGCCAACTCTTGAGGACCTGTCCCACTTGTAGGTATTTGGTTGTGATGGATCTTCTTACGGATTGGGCTTTGAGTTGGCCTCTAGTGTTGTCGCCCATAGTTCCATCTTGATGAAGGTCCTCAGAGTCCTGTTGAGATTGTACAGCTGCAAGCATTCCAGTATCCATGTGTGTGGCATTGAGTCATAGGCCTTATAGTCAATCCATGCAGTGCACAGGTTGGTGTTTGGTGTTCCTGGTCTTGCAGTCCTTCATGACTGCCCTATCAACCAGTAGTTGGTGCTTGGCTCCTCTGGTATTACAGCCAATTCCTTTCTGGGCTCTGCTTATTGAAGTTTATTCAATATTGCGTATTGAACCATGTGCCTATTTATCTGTGCTGCAATGATGACTGATAGGAGCTTCCATGTCATGCTGAAGCAGGTTATAGGTCGGTAGTTGGATGGTACTGTTCCATTCTTGGGGTCCTTCGTGAGGATTGTCCAGCCTTTTGTCAACCATTCTGGGTGGGTCCCAGACTGCAGAATTGGGTACATCTGTAAGCATTCATGGAGAGAGGTTAGCTTCTTCAGCCTGTAGGTGTGGATCATGTCAGGGCCTGGTGCAGACCAGCTCTTCATTTTGGACACTCGATCTTGGATGTAAAGATGTGATCTTTACTTTGTAACATGCAAACTCAAAATCACAAAGATCACACACTCAACAATATGCAAAGAGAAATCACTGTACAATGCATGAGCATACAAACACAGCGCTTCACATTGCAGCACACCTTCTCTGGCCTGGCAGTGTTGACTGACGCTCTCCACTTGAGGAGATTTAAGTGTGCTCATGCTGTTTCGGCACAGTCTGACGTCCATTTATATCCTTAAAACTCATATGAAGCCCCCCCATGAGCTCTGTACCAACCATGTGCACACACCACCAAGCACATGCACTCTCCTCAGGTTCACTATACACACCTGCTACTTTATCATCTCTGCTGCTGCTCCTGCTAGAGAAAATAAAAACTAGTGGCTGAAGTTTTGTTTTTCTTGCCACTTGAATCAGATGTTTACATGGTCACTTGTGCAGAGTTGATTTGGGAATAACAGTTACAGTGAAACTAGGTAAATAAAGAAACCTTCTAATTTTTCTTTGCTTTTAAAAACATCATATAGGTATGCGTTTTTATTTCAGCGTAAGCTTTAAGCTGTTTAGCTGCAGAGACAAACAGCCTGTGGCGTTTGTGGTTTCAACAGCAGCAGATTTAACCAATACACTATAAATACACTCAGGCCATCTGGGTACTTGCAGAGTACAGATAACTCACTGGCAACTGCTGCTGCTCTCTCTTGCCTATTAATATTAGTATATTAGCGAATTTAAATTTTTTACACTCTAAAGTTGATTATAGAAACACAAGATTTACCATTGTGTAACAAATTAACATTAAAGAAACGTTTAGTGACAATTTTCCTTTTCTACCAATTCATTGTATTGGTTTTAAATGTGACATATGAGGTCAAGTTTGACAAACAGAGCAGTCTTTGTCCATATTTATGTTTTGTGGATGTCAAAAGGAACAAATGTGACCCACGTTATATTACTATCAGTGGGAATCAGTTCACTACACTGTATGTCACCTGATTTTTGGTGATTTGTTTAGTTTCCAAATTAAAAAAAAAAAAAACAGTTTTAAAGTGTCCAAAGTGTAGTAAAAAAAAGGCAATTTCTTGAAGACGTTTCGCCTCTCATCCAAGAGGCTTCTTCAGTTCTGTTTGACTGGTGGAGAGTCTGGGACTTATAAACTCTGTCAGAACGTCTTCAAGAAATTCAACTAAGTCCAGTTGCCTTTTTTTTACTACACTTTGGATACCATGACCTGGATGAATGAGAATCTTCACAGACAGTTTTAAAGTGTATTAAAGCAACACTATATTTATTGAGGTACTTGCTGTGGCTTTATCAAACATGTTGTTTGGAACCTCAGTGCAGCATTACTGTTGAACTTGTCTGATTCTGGCAGTTTGAGTCACTTTCTGTCATTAAGTTATCCACTCCTCTCAAAGGTTCTACCTACACACCAAAAGTACATTGTGCGAGAACAGAGGTCCAAACGTGGAAATGAAAGAGGCTACATTTCCCCTAAGCTAATATTTTAATGTAAAAAAGTATGTCCTTGGAATCTTACTACCCTCTGTTTTAACTGAGCACATATTGTGCATTTTCTTGAATGTAAATGTGCAGCTATAACATCCAGTAATCAAACTAATGATCTGAGGGCTGTTGTCACAAAAGTAGAATTAAGGAATCCAGGATATGTGAGACAGTTGGGCTTAACCTATGCTACTAAATCCATCCGTTGCATGGCATAGTTTTTTGCACAAATGCCAAACCAGGATGGAAAGCCGCGGCTTGATCAAGCCAGGTGTAACTAATCCTGGTACGTGGGCATTCACAAAGTTTTGACAATGCAGAAAACTGTTGTTGAGACTTGTCATTATAAACTTAGACCCAGCTATAATCTTAACAGAGCTCATTTGGGAAAAATAATTGTTAATATAAATCAAACTGAGTTTGGTGCCTACAACTACATTGGAGTTTCATGTAATAACACAGAAGTATAATTAAAATAAAAATTCTATCTTTCTGTTTTTGCAGATGAGTTCATCACTTACTAATCACAAAACATATTTGTAATTCAAGGAGTTACAGAAACACAGATGACATGAATCTTTGCAACCTCAGCCATTTTTAATCAACAGTAATATTTTATATATATATATAATATATAAATTTTGCTTAAAAAAACATTCTGATCAAACCTCTGACAGCAATATAAATATTAGTCTTCATTAAAACCATATAAGAGTAATAATGATAATGTCAGAATTAAAGTAACTGACTGAATCACATTTTTTTCTGTAATATTTTAGTACAGGCCATCATGAACAACTATAAATCACATTTATTTCCAATCAGAGTGACAGCTGACTGAGATTGAGTAGCAGGATTAACAAATCCTTGTTTATAACTGCACAGGCAACTTATGCACCACTGCTTTCATGCAACTGACTCAAGGCAAAATTCAGCCAGGATGACATCCATCCATCTTCTGCCACTTATCCGAGGTCGGGTCATGGTTTAAGCAGAGAAGGCCAGACTTCCCTCTCCCTGGGCCACTCTCTTCTGGGGGAATCTCAAGGCGTTCCCAAGGCCAGCTGAGAGACGTACTCTCTGCAGCGAGTTCTGGGTCTCCCCAGGGGCCTCCTCCCAGTGGGATGTGCCCGGAACACCTAACCAGGGAGGTGTCCATCTGGCTCTTCTCGATGCAGAGGAGCAGTGGCTCTATTCTGAGCCCCTCCCCGATGACCGAGCTTCTCACCCTATTTCTAAGGGAGACCCAAACACCCTGCGTTGGAAACTCATTTCGACTGCTAGTATCTGCCATCTCATTCTTTGGGTCACTTCCCCACAGCTCTTGACCATAGGTGAGGGTAGAAACGTAGATCGACTGGTAAACTCAAGAGCTTCACCTTTCGGCTCAGCTCCTTCTTCACCATGACAGACCAATGCAGAGCCCACATTGCGGTGGACACCACACTGATCCGCCTGTCAAATTCCCGCTCCATTCTTCCCTCACTCGTGACAGTTGACATATCCCAGCTTAATCCCTTATCTGGGTTTCATGCAACAGGCCCCTCGAGCCAGGTTGGTATATATATTAAAGCTGTCATACACAGTACTGTATAGTATTCTGTGCACACTGTACATTTTGAGTTACACTGTAAAATGTTTGCCACAAATCCCACAAACATATTAATCCAACCAGAGAGCAGGTCAATGAATGGCCACCAGGTTTCATTGGTATACAGAGCTGCAAACCTCAACCAGTTTGGGCTGACAATCAGATATAGTGAGCAGAAGGGCTGGTGCTATTTATCATGAGCCACTGCAGTTCTGAACATAATTTGGCATTTATGTGCCAACTTCTTTCTTATTACCTTCAAAACAGTACCAGTGAGCTTCCCCGCGTCTCAGAGATCAATGACTGAAGCAATGAATCAAAGACACCAAAGGTATTTATCCGAGTTTTTTGTTGGTTACAATCTTAAGCTCAAAAACAGGCTGCTGGATGTATAAACAGACAAACTAATGAGTGACAGAGATGCCTTGTCCTCTGCTGCAGCTTTGTGACAGGACTATGAGGACGAGGAGGAAACTTCATAGGTACTTAGTGGCATTTGTAGCCATGAAGGAGGTGGGCAGTGACATTAGACTTTCCCCAATCCATAGGTGAGCCTGCATAGCTCTCTAAAAGGAGGACTCTAGATTTATATTTTAACCATTAGCAGCTGTCTAGTCATCTCACTTTACTAGTGTAGCTGATGTGCCTCTGCCTTCCCTCAGTCAGTCATGACATAAAACACATTGTGTGCAACACAGGAATGTCACCACAGATATGAAAACACAACACTGAGTTCACACGTATAAACTCATTTGACAGTGGTTTTTCTTGTAACGGACATTTGTCTCTATTTAAAGGTTTTGCACTACAGCTTTAATGTGAGTTTTGTTAATGCAAACAAGAGAACTTGAATAAAAGTGTCCCTAATAGCCTTGGCGTAGGATGTCACCGACTTAAAAGAATGAGGGAAAGTGGAGTGATGCATTATGGTTAAAGGGGGTAGTAGTGGTGGTGGTGGGGTAAAGGACGCCCCTGGACCAGAATGATGAAGGGACCCTTCAAAAGGACAGATGGGAATGAGATTCCTGAATCAATACAATCCAGGGGTATTTCATTATTAACATAAGACACCAATGGTCAATACTCCTCACCTGAGTGCTCACACGTTAAGATCCTTCACACTGCTGAAACTTCAAACATTTCACAAGGATAAATTGTAAAAAAGGAAAGCTATCCACTTATGACAACAATCCCCACATTCAGAAACCTTTCATTTTATAGTAAGGGATGTGGTGCATAAACCTATGTTCAGTCAAAACGTTAAGGCAGCCATGCTTTAAGGGTTTTTGGGTTAAGGTTGGGGTGAAATAAAAAGGTTATTGATCAACTTCTGAAATAAAACTTCCATTGGTGTTCTTATGATAGGGATCATGGATTTTAGCATAAATATGAAGAGTTTAGTTTCTCCTCATAAGTGGGATTTTTTTATTATTGAGAAAGAGAGATTTCTGTTGGTGGGCCAGCATGGCAGTAAAATGTCTGAGTTCATTGTGCAGCACTGCAAGACTTTTATTTTACTGTGACTTCACTGAGCTGTAAGACACAAGACTCTAAATTCAGCCCAGAATGTGCTCATTTGTTTTCGTCTCAGTGTTTGTTTTGTTTTGCTGTTATCTATTTGTTATTCTGACGGTAAACCAAACAGCGTCTCTGAAAATGAAAATGGGTTTTTATGTATGGAGTAATAACCTAAATGGATTTCTCTGTCTCCCTCTCATTCTCTCTCTCTCTCCCTCTCTGCCTCGCTATGGAAGCCTGTGGCTATTTATCTGCCTGTGTCTAATTATTCATTAGTGAACACACAGAAAGGAGCACAGAAAACATTGTTGTGCATTCATTGTAGCAGACCAGCATTTCAGTTCCAGCCTCCTCCTTTCCATATTTCCTCAGACCGTTTTATCTGTCTCACACACTGGGGCCACAAAGGTCAAGCATTTAACATCTGCTAAAATGCTCCACATTGTGGAGGGAGTGTATCTAAATATAGAGGCTAAAATATATAATGCAAAAAAGGGTGCTTTGCCTCAAGATGTTGCAGCTTAAAACGCTGTTTTGACCACACACATGCTTGCACAGTATTCAAAGCGAGGACCCTCATAGCCATAATGCATTCCCTAGCTCCTTACCCTAATCATCACAACTATGCCTTACCCTAACCTAAACCAAATTTTAACCCTAAAACCAGGTCTTAACCTTCAAAAAGCCCTTTAAAGATGTAAGAACCAGCCAGACTGTTCTCACTCTATATGGTTTATACAAATTTTGGTCCTCACAAAGCCACGAATACAAGAACACACTCACACACCTTAAAACCAAGCAGAAAACACAATCAATGATGGATCTGTAATTATGCTGCTACAAGGATAATCCTGTTCAGGTTTGGCAGAGGGTTTGTGACGCTCTCCCATGATGCTTTGCACACAAGCTGCCAGCAGAGGACACTGCAGCATGCAAAACAAAATCTAAACCAGTAAACCTGAAATATACCCCTTTTATACACTCAAACAAAAACATTTGCATATGCTGCAGCCATTTTGTCATGTTCTAGAACAGAAAACACAGTTGTTTCTGATATAGTGATGTTCACTTCAATTGATACAGGTCTAAACAGTGTGACAGTGAACCAGCATTTCTTCAGATGGAGCTAAATGCAACTTAGCCATTAGTAAACTATGATGCTAAGATGAAACTAGGAGTAATTTAAAGAGCTGCAATGCAAAAAAGGCCGATTTGGTCCCAATTTTTGTCAAAATGCGAGCAAACCAAATAAAAGAAAAACTAGAGCAAGTGTTTTTGAATAAAAGGCACAAACTGCACAGATATTGATTTACATAAGGAGTGAAAACGATGTTGACTGACCCTTTCATTCATTAACGTAAGCTGTGTGGTGGGCATTTCATAGCCACGCTGCAGACGCCATTTGTTGGACAAGAGCGCCATCGAGTGGCGCTGCCTGTGTTTCACACCACATTTCTGGACCCGAGTTCCAGCACAAACAGAATAAATATAATAAAATAGACTTACAGGTTGATGTGGTGTCCGGCAGGAGTTACACGACTAGAGGAAAACAAGAGCAGGACGTGAAGGGTGGAGGGGGGGGGAAGACGAACTCAACCGAACAAGAGATTTAAAAGGCTTTCACGCAGGTGCAACGAATTAGGTAATCTCAGAGGCGGAAACTTAACAGTGGGGAGGGCTCAGCTTCATTCAGCTCTCATTGGCACCATCTGCTGCTAGAGTTAAACTTTGACAGCCAAGTCATTCCGATATGATCATAATCTGGAATTGTGTTGAATTATTGTATTTAATATAACTGCTCTCCCTTCCTAGAAGGAAGAAGAGGTGGAGCTCAAAGAGGTGTTTGAGCTCCTAAAGTCCACATCTTCCACTATTGTTAGGCTGTGCGTCATTTATGCACAGGTTGAACACTTGCTTTCTGGAATCGGTGATGATAATAATAATAATAATAATAATAATAATAATAATAATAATAATAATAATAATAATAAATGTAATAATAAATGTAATAACAATACTGATAATAATAATAATAATTAAAATGCTACATGTTTTGGTTTATTTTATGACACAATGATAATAATGTTTTACTTTGGTTGGTGTCTGGTCCTTGTTATTGTTGCTGCACACAAGCTCTCTGGCGCACAGCAAACATTTCAGCTAACATACAAACATGTGCAACAGAAATGACATACAAACTATTGCTGATGATAGAAATTAAAAAAAAAAAATAAACATTTACACATACATTATAGAAACCTTGTTGCGGGAAGCCATTTCAAAGTGCTCCCATGTGAGAGATGTTTTCCTCTTTTTTTGATGGTTCCATTTTAACTTCTCCTACTTCTACTGCTAACACTAATTCTACTACTACTAATAAACCCGATGCTTCGCGATACATATTCTACTATCACCTACAACCCAAAAAGCGCCGTGGTTTCGGCGTGCTTTTATTTTGAAAAATGGCAAGTAAAATGAACCAGTGACTCGTCCCGTGTAAAGCGAGGCCTCGTGGGTAATTGATCACGTGTTTTTCAGCTCCATATGACACGCCCCTTTCATATTTGGTCCACACTTCTGAGCCTCGGCTCCAAACGTCCTGCCGCTAGTTACAGTCAAGTCTAAACAAATCAACTACTTTACTGTACTCACAGGAAGTGAATTAAATCACTGTAAAAATAAAAAAGTGCAAGGATAAGAGTCCAGAATCAGTTTCCACTTTCAGCAACAAAGGCCTGTAACAGTTGTATCCCTTTAGCCTATACTGACAAATTAAAAAAGGGAATGTATATTTTTTAAGTGTTGCATATTTACTCTATTTCCGTAATGACCACACATGTGCTCAACAAACCAAACATTTATAGTTTAGAAATCTTTCAAAAACTTGTTTAGAACTAAACTACTGTTATTGGTCTTCTCTGAGAAATAATAACGGGCTTTTCTCGTGTGTTTGTAAAACAGTACATTTGAAAATGCATTGATAAAAAATAATAATTATATTTTGGCAGTAAAATATCATTTCGAGTGGTGGTCGATCTACTACTTGCGTGAAATCTATAAAATATAAGTGACATTTTTTGTATGTTTCACGGTAAGCATTTCATTTTAAATCAATTTAATTCATATTTGCACTAACTTAAAAACGTATGATTGCATTTTTAACTGAAACTGAGTGGTGTTGACGTTCTTTGACCTGCAGGTGGCGGCATTGCTCTTCGGAAACACTCTGCTGTCAGTGCGCGAACAGAGTCAGCGGAGGTTCTGTTTGCGTTATCAGTCCGGTCACAAATTAAAAGAATAATCTTGTTGTTTTTTTTTAATACTATCATTGGATGACACATGAACGAATGCTACCACATAAAATGTTTGTTTATTTTCTTTGCAAGTCTGCAAACCGTGCAGATTTCAACATGTTCAGTCAGCCTAATAATCACACCCTGATCTTGAATTTCCTTGGTAGTTTAATTGTCTTACTCTGATATGAGTGAGCTCCATTTCAAACCGTTTAATTTTCTTGATGTTTTCGTTCATGTTGCTTTTCTGGCGGTTGTATTTGACTTTTTTACGATGAACAGGACAGTTTATTTACTATAATAATGAAGTATGAATCTAATGTTAAAAAAAAATAAGAAGAACATGGACATGTCATCTAATAATCAGATGATCATATGCTTCACGTGACTTGCTGACTGGTTAGAAAATACTGGGTAACAATTAGAGCAGTAACTGTGTGGCAATAGAATGGTAATAATTTTGTAAGATAAAGGTAACATTATTATTATTACTATGATAGTATCGTTTTATATCTAATGCAATTTCCAACTTGGTAATTACAATGGTAATAGTGTGGCAATAAGGAGATAATATTACAGTAATTTCATGTTATTCCCAAAGTTATATCCAGGAAATAGCTTGAATAGAATTAAAACACTATTACAATGTCGTTATTGTACTGCACTGTAAAGTTTTTTAATTAAATATTATATATTACGCCGTATAGGCCATGTATCAGGTATGACGGCGGGTCATTCTTTGTGTCTGTCCGGTCTATAAATAATTCTGCTGACAAATTCCACACTTTTTTTTTATCAAAGGTTTTACTGCTCAAACAAGCCCACTTTATGAAATGTGTGTGTGTACTTGGTATCCCTTATGTTGTGGGGACATAAATCTGTTTACAGAGTCAGATTATGGGAATTTGTCTTCTTAATGGGGACAAAAGTCAACTCCCCATAATGTAAATGACTACATTTTAAGGTGAAGACATGTTTTAAAGTTAGGCTGAGGTTAAGGTTAAGGAGTAAGTCTCCAGGAAATTAATGTAAGTCAATGCAAAGTCATAGAAACTGGTGTGTGTGTGTGTGTGTCACAGAGACCAAAATATGAGGAACTGGTTAGGAGATTTGGGTTAGGCAGGTTGTGGTTAGGTATTAACTGGTTATGGTTATGATTAGGGATAACTTGAGGCTGTCCAAATAATACCTGTAAAGGATGTTAGTGCAGTGACCTAAGAAGAATAAGCTTCACAAACCTCTATCAGTGTGTGCAAGGACTTTTACGCTTATTTCAGCTCCACTGCTCAGTAACTACAGCTAAACGTTTCCAGTTTCTTTAAAATAACATTTATTTCCAGCATATTCATACAATGTGACAGCACAGCTTGTAACATTTGAAGAGGAACTGACTTGACCCAGCACGTTGTCACAAAAATGATTGAGCTGACTAACAAGATAAATGAAAAGTCAAATATAGCATAGCATCTCATCATTACCAAATGCATTATATATAATACAAGCAGTAGGAAATGAACTAAACAATGTGAGATAAGTGAAATGATACACGAGGAGGGGGGGGGAAAGACATCATTTACAAAACATTAGTTCAACTTTTACAGCGGGGAATAGGGTTAACATAGATAAACTACATGTTTTAATAACTTAATTGTATTATTCGATGTGTGTGAGAGAGTGAGAGATAAATGGATATTTAAAATGTTATTTTCAAAATTATATTTTGACCGCAGTTACAATCAGATGAAAATTTTGTTGGGCTTATAAAAGTCTCTTATTAATAACTCTAGGAAATGCTTTCCATGTTTTTTTTTTGTTTTTGTTTTTTTTCAATTTATTTTAAATCCAACAGAGCTGACTGGAATCAACAACGAAATCATCTATAAGTTAAGTCTTTTGTGCAATTCATGAGTTTGGTCACCATTCATTTAGGAATCCATAAATATCTTTCCATGTCATATTTTATTGTTGGCATATGATCAGATTTATACATTTGGGAATGTCTTCCAAACTTTTGTCTTTTTAACAAATAAAATTCTTTTTTTTTTTCCTTTTTTTTTTTTGAAACTTGCACATGAGTAAATTTAGTCTTTCCCGTTCTCACCATTTGACTACAAGTCAGATAACCCTATAATTTTACAATAAACCTGTAGCCCAAACACATCACAAAATTTTTCAACACTTGTGGCTACAAATACAACGGAATGTGTGTGTGTGGTCAGTCCAGCAGCCTCACTGCTTCTCCGGCGTGTTGTTGACCAAAGGCCCGTACAGGCCGCCGGCATAGCCTTGCTCTTTGTGTAACATTGTCCTGTCCCTGATCAAGTCACTAAAGGCGTAGTCCATCGGGGGTCTGAAGCCCAGCGTGGGCATCAGGCCGGTGGTGGAGTAGGGCGTCATGAAAGCCAGTCCCCGGCTGTGAGCAGAGTAGGCCAGCCGCAGCGGGTTCAGTCCCAGGTGTGTTCCGAGAGGGTAGGTGCTTGGGTCGGCGCCGAAGTGCGGGGAGTTCGGTTGGAGAGGGGAAAAGGCAGAGCGGTTACTCAGCGACATGGCTCCCGGTAACATGGGCCTCGTCGGTGCGGCTGTGGATGTGGAGCACGGCGGTGGCTGTTGAGCGTTTTGGAGCATCCTCTCAGCCGTCCACGTCTCCTCCGGCCCGGGTTTGTTGGCTCCCTGTGAGTCGCTGTTGTTGAGGATCTGCTCTATGGCCTGAACCACGTCCTTACCGCAGCCCTGCAGTACCAGCTCCAGGACGCTCCGCTTGTGGCTCGGGAAAACCCGGGTCAGGATGTCGATGGCGTTCATGTGCCGGGAGGCCGCAGAGGAAGGAGAAGGCTCCTGCTCGTCTTTGTCGGTCTCAGAGCCGGAGTCAGAGCCCAGAGAGCTGACCGAACCGGGAGTCTCCTCTCCGTCCTTCAATGGCTTGGACACCGGCGAGTTGATGAAAGACTCGCTGTCTCCGTTCTCCGAGCCCGAGCCTCCATGTCGGCCGTCAGGGGAAGATATACCCGGGGCCGAGTCACTCTCAGTGGACGCCGGTTTCCCCACAGACTGCTGAGGCGTGGCAGAGCCGGAGTGCTGGCTCTTTGGAAACAGCTCGTACTTCTGGATACTTGAATCTGTTAAATGAAGCAGAAAACCGCAGTTTGTAAGACGGAAGAGGAATGTGACATGACAAGGTTACAAACATTACCTAGACCAGGACAGCGCTACAGAGCTGCTATAGCAACCAAAAACATCTGCAAGATATGTGGCTGAAACTGTCACTACATACAGTATCTATCTCTATATATATATATTATAGTGGTGAAATTTGAAATTTTTGAAATTAATAATAATAATAATAATAATAATAATAACTATATCACACAGAAGGCCTTTAATGAGTCTAAGGTTTAAACATGTATCTGTTCAATCCCCAACAACTGGTGTTGTATGAGTCACCATAAAATGCACCAATAAATTCACCAATAATAATTTTAATATTAGACAGAAATCTACATCATCAGCTGTATACAGCTATTGTAGGCTGTCTGTTGGTTGTCTAATATGCCTGTAACAAGTTTGGGTGAAATCATATTTAGGTCTTTAAAACTGGAATAAACCAGTAACGTTTCCCTGTTGCTCTTGTGTGAAGCCTGGATGTTTTGATGCGAACTTCTTTACAGTTTGAAAACTTGTGTACTGCTCTCACCTGAGTTGCTCTCGCTGCTGACGGATCCAAACACCTCGTAGCTCGGACGCGGGGGGATGATGCCGTTGGCCGCGGCCAGAGCGAGTCCCTCCGCGGTGCCGTAGAGCAGCTGAAGCTCCCGGGCTTCGTTCTCCTCCTGCGCCTGTTGCCGCCGCAGCGCCACCTGCGCCGCCATCACCCGCTGCCGTTCTGCGATCAGGGTGCACTTGGCGCACATGCAGTCCTTCCAGCGGCAGTAGCGCTTGTGGCCCTTTAGCGCGGACACGACGCCGTGGTTCCTGCAGCGGGCGCACTTCGGGGTGCGCGGGTACTTGTCCGCGGCGCGAAGGAGCAGCGGAGGGCCGCGCAGCAGGTTCCCGGCCATGGACACCGGGATGGAGGCTGCCGCCGCAGCTGCGGCCGCTCCTGCGTGGACTTGCGAGGCAGAGGAGGCCGTGGGGAGCTCCGGTCTCAGATCCATGCCCGTGATCCTCTCTAGTGTCACTGAACTATGAAGGAGAAGACAACGCTGTTCTGGACGTTTTTTCTGTGTTAAATCGTCGAAGTTGAGCTGATCACATCAGCTCAGCTCAGCATCTCTGGGCAACAGGTGAAGTCAACGATGCGTGTCTATTGACGAGGCAAAAAAGGGGAAAAAAAATCGAAACTCTGGTGGAAACTGTCCGAGAGTCTTTTAAAGGCTCAAACATAAAGAGCGGATACAGTCGACTTTAAATCCGAGTGGAGGAGCAGGAGCAGAGAGGAGCGACCATTCCCGCCCTAGAATAAAGTGAAAAGTGTCCAGGAGGAGCCGAGGTTGTTACTCACCGCAGCCTGAGACACTAACTTCCTCCTGAGATCTAGTCAGTGGATACAGATCCTCTCTCCCCTCTCTCCTCTATTGTTGCCTACGTTTTCATTAGACAAATTTGACAACAATGTGGCGCCTGTCATTGGCCAAAGGGGGAAGGAGCAATCTGATTGGCTTTCCTCTTTTTTTTCAACTGTGTCCGCCTGATTTCTTTTTCCAAATATCAAGTGTTAAGAATCTGAAGGGAGTTCCCGGAAAGCTCAAATCGATGCAGTGAATTTCCAAAAAAAAAGGAAATTTATAGGTTTTCAACAACAGCCCGTGTTATTCTGACGTACAGCAGCTTTATCATAGACTGGCACGTTGCCAAACTAATTACCCTTACAAGAAGGAAAATTTGTATCATTACCAACGCCCACTTTTGTGTAATATTTATTGACAAATGTTATGTGCTGCGTTATTTGTTTGTGCTACGAATTGCAGTTGAATTTAATACTGTATTTCTCTCACCAAAAACAACTGATGCGTGTAATGTCGTCACCGTGGAGGGTAAGTAATCTATCATTTATTCCATCGATTCAACAAGAGGCTAAATTTGCTCTGTGAGAGAAAATTGTCTGTGCTATTGACCGCAGTTTACAGAAACACTGTCCAAATTATTCAGATCTCGTCTTGTGGTCGCCACATGTAACGAAATCTCTTTGGAGTTTCTTTTATTACTATTATTATTACGGTTTATTGCCATTTACAACCCAACAATTTATACGCGCAATAAAATAATGAATTCGTGTTGTTGGCTGCATGGAGTCATGGATTAAACGCGCACGATAGAGCACCGTTTTCTTTTGTCATTATTTTATTGTCCCTGTGTATCTATTTAATTAAAATTTCAAGCGAGTGAAATATATTCTCTTAAAGAAAAAAAAGAATTTAATAACGACTACTCATTCGATGTTTGCGCTTCATTCTCTCTCGTCAGTCCAACTCTCCGTGTCGCAACACGTTTGATCTGCGTCTGTGCATCATTACAGCAAATTATTTCATTTAATTAAAGCACATTTATGAACATAAAATCAGTCATTATTCCTGTAATTAACAATGTTTTCAATTAAGATTATTGTTAATGAGTCATTGCCAACATTATTGCGCACTTAGCATTTGCAGATAAACATTGGGCAACATTTAATTTCAGCTTGACGTGTTTATATATATATATATATATATTTTTTTTTTTTTTTTTTTTGGTATACAAAATAAATATGGTAATAAGTTTAGAAACGAACGTTCGAAATAAATAGATAAATAAATGCTACGAACATTTGATATAAGAATAATAATAATAAAAGAAGAAGAATCAAGAATGCATTTTATGCATTTAATATACTTAAAAATCGATAAAATAATAAGATTATCATCATTTATTTCTAACTCTCGGATTGAAAGAAGGAAAAGAACGCGGATTTCAAATCATTTTCTTGTCTCGTCTTGTCGGTGAAGTGTGTAAAGTGAGCGGCGAGTCTTTTCCTCCCGTTGCTTTTATTAAAACAACAACAATAACAGCGACGCTCGCGCACATGCAGAGCTAAAAAAGGACAGCGCGCGCTCCCAGCACCTGCTTCCTCACCTGTTCACCCGTGCATCAGAGAAATCAAGCAGCTATATATTTAAATCCTATTTAATAAATGTTGTTTTTTTTAAAAACAAAAAACAAAAACAAAAACTAAACTCATATTAAAAAAAGATCAACAATAACAGTCTATTGGAGCTGATGGAGGAAGAAATGACCGCTCGGTGCGTGCATGTGCAGCTCTCTCTCTCTCTCTCTCTCTCTCTCTCCAGGCTTATTGTTTACTTTCTGAATCACTGTAAGCAAATGCCATCTGTTTCCCTCGCCGCTGTCATCTGCACCTTAATTACCTCGCCAACAGGCTAATGGATACGATATTAAAACTACATCTTTTTGACATTCAAAGTAATTATCTGCATGGGCGGACGGAAATCGCCTGCTTGCTAAAGCGATAGTTGCAAACTGCAGAGGCAAAACACAGGCCCATGCTGTTCACCTGAAGCAGAAACAAAAGCGGCCTTCATTTCTCAATAGTTTCAGCTGCCTATATAGTGATGGCCGACACACTTTAATGTACATTTTATGTAAATATTCAGTGTTGGGTTGTTTTTCCTTCCTCAGCCTGTGTTTGGGGGGGGGGGGTCCTATATTTAAGTTGGGGGGGGGGGGGGGGGGTCCTATATTTAAGTTGAGGATCATTTAAAGTACAAAACATATGGCACAACAAACAACAAGGTACTTTGTTTTTATTTTTCAACGTACTTTTTCAAATGGCTTGGGGTATTTTCAGTTATATCTGGTCGTGGTTTCAACGTCTACACCAGCGGGGATGTGCACATAGAGACAGACCCCAGGTGGTGCTCAAACATCTGCCCCCTTTTGCCCTTTATTTGACCAGGAATATTTATTTCTTTTACTATATTTTTTTTATCTGACCAATGTTTGATTAAAAGTGTGTGATAATGCCCCAGAAGACATTTGAGTATAGGCATTTCTATACAGTCGAGTATGATTATTAAACATCTGCGTGGTAAATAAATATGTAAACGACTGCAAGATTTGATTTTTTAGTTAATATTTGGGTGTCGTTGTGTCTCACGCCTCTGGAAATGAAAGTGTCGTCACTGTCTGTAAGTGGTAAACATCCAAATTCCAAATCACATCTTATTATACGCAGTTTCCATGTTGATATAGAAAATTCAAGTGACGTATAGTTGTTGGGCTATACCAATCAATCAATTAATTAATCAATCAGTCAATCAACACCTGCACCCAAAATGCTTTACATAACATCAAATAGTAGCAGGAATAAACATTGCAACTTAATTATTGTATTGTTTTGTCCACAGACAGACGTTAAGGCTTCTGAAGTGGGACTTTGGTTCATAGTTTTACTACTTTAATCCAAGGCGCATAAACTGCAGTTGGTTCATTGTTTTTATCACCATTGTTTGGCGAAATGTTCATTTTTCAAAAAGATATGCATTATGATAGGGAGGGATTCAGTCTACGATTATTCCTCGCGGTCCAATTAAAAAAATTCCCCCCCTCCGCGCAATTAAAATTGACTGTGAGCACTTAGAAAATCCAACATTCTTTTAACCACTTCATTAAGCGTGTGCATCAAAAAAAAAAAAAAAAAAGTTAAAAAAAAAGAAAAAGAAAAAAGAAAATTGCGCGCTGCTTTCATTTCTTTCATAAAGGCTACAGAGAGAGTGGGTTTTAACACCCTTTTAAGATCAAAACAAAGGCCATGCTTGACCCAACATATGTAGCAGCATGTTTCCGCTGCCCCTGCACCCCGGTGCTTCTTTCTAGCGGCCTCTCCCACTGCCGCTGCCCCGCCTGCAGCCCACATGGGCCCGGATCCCCTCCCGCGCTCTCCCGCTGCAGCAGCCGGCTCTGTCACACTGAGGCAGAGGTTAGAGTAGCAGTTAGACAAGAGGCCGCGGAGAAAAGAGACGCAAGGGGCTTTTTCACTCAAGTATTTACACGCTTGACGGGCACACCGAGTATAGGCCCGGGCTTTCAGGCAAGAGGCTGTTAACGTGCCACTTCACACCAGCTCCTCCGCGCGCACGGATCAGGCTTAATGCATTCCTTTAAAGGCAGAGTCAGGGGAGCAGCGAGGGCTGGAGACACACTAGACACACTGCTGGGCAGGTTTATAACCCGCTTTACAAAGGGAAACGTGGAAATTCAGAAAGTGCAATAAATATGTGCTAATTAAGGACTATAGAAGTGGACTTGTGGAGTGAAGATTTGCACAAGACAA
This sequence comes from Brachirus orientalis, assembly GCA_016785285.1. Classification (NCBI taxonomy): domain Eukaryota; kingdom Metazoa; phylum Chordata; class Actinopteri; order Pleuronectiformes; family Soleidae; genus Brachirus; species Brachirus orientalis. The sequence goes on from JAFBJR010000180.1 coordinate 7,232,703, forward strand.
CTGCAGAGAAAGCACTCGGGGAGCGCAAACTTCCGCCAAGGCCGCTCAGTTTCCCACAGTGTTAATAAGACGCTCCTCTATCTGAGCATTTAGTAAATCCCCATTCTGCATCATCATCACCATCACCACCAAAATTAAGCTATTTCTCCAGTGAGTCTTCATTTCATCCAAATCTGACCTTTTGAGATATGGTGCATATAATCCGGGCGAAAACATAATCTCCTTGGTGGAAATAACGTGTGGGTTTAAAATTATGATTAGTTATAATTATAAAAATAACAACAACAATAATAATAATACTGAGTAAGAGAAGTACAGTGGCATGTCCTTTTTTTAAAAAAGGCAGCAGTGCGCTGTCACTCAATTAGGATTAATGTGTACGATACATAGTAAAAATATAGTGTTTTTTACAGTTTAAGTGACGATTACTACATCAACACTACTACTGTATATACTCTTACTTTACAAAAACGGCCCGTGGGAATATACAATATATATATATATATTTTTTTTTTAAAATTAACATTTACAAACCCATTACTATCGACGACGCATCAATTACTGGTGGTTATTGGTTGAGACACTGAAGGAGCCTTATGTACTGTAGTTTCATTTAATGTGGAATTATCCATTAGACACGCTTGACAAAGTGGAGCGAGAGGCCCAATGGTAGCACTGCAGTGTAAAGGTGCTTCACTTAATTCACATTCCTCAAGTGGAGAATAAAGTGAATATATGCATATATATATATATATATATATAATGACTATATGCTACATATGAACATTTGAAAAGAAAGGGAGATGACCCCCCCCCAACCCTCGCCCCCAGGCTTTATCACCCCCTCAATCGCTAGAATAACACTTATTCATAAATGGGGGATAACCCTCTGCCATGGCGTATGAATATTTGAAGGGCCCTCTTTGCCAGAACTGATGGCCAGCTCTCTCTCTCTCTCTCTTTCTCTCTCTCTCTCTCATTTTGTGCCCTCGAGCTAGTTTGGCAGGGATTATCTTTGTTTAATGAATGGGCTACAAGTATTCATCAACACAGCGAGATTATTGGGCTCTTTCTGCAAGGCCTATAGTGGCATATAACTCCTGTGTGTGTGTGTGTATACTAGAGAGAGAGAGAGAGAGAGAGAGAGAGAGAGAGAGACCTACACACTGCAGCCAATTAAAATGCACTCTCCCCTGCTCTATCCCTCCACATCTGCCTCCTTTTCTCCACCAACGAATGGCGCAGAAAAGAAGGAAGCTGATGAATAGCTTGCTCATTGAGATCACAGATGGAGTATGGCTTTCTTTTTGCTAGAAATTTGAGAAACACCATTGTCCCCAATCAAAACTCAATGTGTTCGCCTACAATGGCACTGGCTTTGAGCTGCGCCGCTTCAATTGGCCTTGTTTTTGAAACTTGAAGTGTTCCGCACAAAGACGCGCTCCTCCTAGATGTCAGCGCCGCTTCGCTTCAGTGTGTGTGTGTGTGTGTGTGTGTGTGTGTGTTTCTTAGAAGGGACACACACACACACACACAATTAATATGAAGCTGTAATTACTCCCCTTCACGCCACTGCACCCATTCAGGACCCCACTGGCCCATTTATTACTTCATTCCATGCCGACGTTAATCCGAATACCACAGTTTATATATATATATATATATATATATATATATATATATATAGAATGGGTCTGTTCGTTTTCATCAAGACTGATTCCGAATATTGTTTACATATCTTTCATTTGTCAAAGGTCTGGTAACAGCTGTGCGATTTAAGTGCACATTTATTGTTTCCTCACTATAATTGAATTCAAACGCTGTTGCTTCTTCCACGCGCACAGGTAAAACGTAAAAGGCCTGGTTTCCCACTCTTTTATATTGTGGTTGTTCTCTGTTCTAAATAGTTTCGCATCATTTTTGTTCGAATCTTTCGAACATTCAACTTGAATGAGACGGGCGCCAGTGAGTCTCTGTTATCAAGATTCAGTCATGTATATTTTAAGCTGTTTAAGAGCGCCCCCTGGTAGAGTTGACACCAACACTGCCAGCCGCTTAGTTTTGTTTTTATTAAATCTATGCAAACGGACACAGGTGAATTAAACTACCACACATGAACAGTCAAGTGGTGACTGTTTTTCGCCAAAGGGCCCAATTTATGGTTCTATTTTTTAAAGTTATTAAAAAAAAACAAAAAAAAAAAACTCTCCCTGAAGTAAATTTAATGCATTTTTTTGGTCTTTTATGCGTGAAAAGGAGAAACCAAAAGATAATCAATCTTTACACTCATTAAAACAAATAATAATTTTCGTTTTCTTTTTTGATAATTGATTGAAAAAAATGAAGGACCTATTTTTACTGTTTTTTTTTTTTTTTTTTTTTTTTTTTTTTTTTTTTTTTTTTTTTTTTTTTTTTTTGTTTTGTTTAGTAATTCCCGACTTTCTTTTCTTTGATTTGCTAAAGCAACAGTATCAGATGTGCCGCAGTGGTGACTCCACATGTCTCTCATCAGAGAGGTTAAACAATAAAACTGTCACGTGCAGCACAGGGACACAGACATGTGTGGCTTCTATACAGCCGTGCTCTATAGGATTCACTGTATGTGCTGGGTTTTACATGTTAGGAGAAAACAACAACAGTAGCAAGTACTTAGAACAGGAGGAGGCCAATTATCAGATCAGATTATATCAGATTACCCACTTGCTGAATCCCCTTTGCATTGTGCATTTTATTTCCCCTAATTATATCTTAATTGTTCAAATTAGACCTTGAAAAAAACTGTCCAGACATATCCATCTTAGCCTTTGAAGCATTTAGAGCTCTATAATTCTTTAAATCAGATTAGTAACATGGTTGTGAGGAGAACTGCTTTCTTTCTTTCTTTCTTTTTGTTTTTTTTTGTTTTGTTTTTACTTTTTTTTCCCAAAGTCTTTCCACATCTATTGTGTCATTAAGAGACGGGGCTGTGAACAGAAAGAGACAGAGAGGGAGAGAGATGACCCTCCCTTTGTGTCCATCCAACAGTTTAAGCTGCACAGATTCTGTTTCTTTGGGCAGGGCCGGCATCTGAGAAAGTAAACTCGGGGTGACCCTCTAGGTTAGGCCAGCCTGGGACACAAGAGGAGATCCTGGGATTCAGGGATCCGCCGTGCTCGGAGATCCCAGTGGCTCCCACTTCAAAAGGAGGACAGATGACTAGTATCAGGAATGTTGTTCCCTCACCAGTGAGCCGCATTCTTGACCTCAGCGGAGCTGGTTAAACATCACAGACGCTTTTCCTCCTTTGTCGCACGGAGGATCACGACAGAAACCTGATGTTGCCACCACTGAATTTGTGTCCCTGGAAGCCGACGGAGTAATCTCATTACCAACACAAGACACATTCTCATCCCCCTGTGTCAGGTCTAATGTGGCTGCTGACACTGATGAAGACATCCAGCCAAAGTCTGACTAACAAGTCAAAGAACAAAACGCGCTTGTCTTGTAGTAAAACTAAAATGTGGGTGTTTAGTGGGTAATGGTTATTTTCATTATATCTTTAGCTATGACTTCAGTGGGGAGGGTGTAGTGTAGTTACAGTTCCATACAGCCCCTTTAAACATCATTATTTGATCTATTGTTACGTATAAAAAGGAGGGGGGTGTTTTTCCCTCAGTAAACAAGGTCCATCTAACTGCTGCTGTCACTGATGAAGATATTCTGATTATGTTTGAAGGGAACAGCTGATGGTGCGGAGGCCACACACAGTACATGTCCTCAACTAAAAATCTCAGCAACAGGTATTTGCGTATTTAGACTTATCTGTTCTGTGTCTGAAGTGTGACACTGCACATTAATGAACAACAACATGCAAACATGCCAGATTGTATATGGCAGCTAATTCGTAAATCACACAGCACAGAATCTCCAAAAAAAAAAAAAAAAGTAAGAACGAAACCTTATATGATGTAACAGCAAGGTCCGTTGTTTAATATTGTAGCTTAGAATTGGTTTTAAATGAAGTTTAAATGTTTGGTATTACTGCTCGAAAAACTATTAACTGATTATTAAAAGTTGCCCATCATTATTCTGTTAATCCAGAAAAAGAAGAATCAGTAATCAGTTTCACTTCACGAGTCATTGCTAAACATTTATTCTGATAAATCAAATATTCTTCCATCTGTGCGGGTTAGGGTTAGCTTAAAGGTGCTGATCTATCCCAAAACTTATCAAGAGATGGGAAAGTAAATCTAAAATTATTACATAGTTTAATCCCTCAGTTCTTCGTTCCTCTCAGTTGAAAACCTAACGTCTATTAAAAAACAACAACAACAACAACAACAACAGGTGCTTGGTCAGGTATTAGAGAGGAACATCACTGAGTGCCCCTGGCATTTCCGACCCGATCACCGTGATCAGCTGCAGTAGCACAAAGGAACATGTCTGTGCGCATTAACAGCAAAAAAAAAAGCTGCGTGTTAGAAACTGTAATCTCACACTCGAGAGGAGTTGCACTATGTGCATGTGTGGGAGGAAGACGCACTGTGACAGACGAGCAAAGGTGCACCTGTCTGTCTCTTTGCATAATCACACCTGGTCTTTTACGCTCACTGAGCTCGTGGGCCTGCCCCGACCTCTCCCTCACTCAGGGTGAGGGAGAGGTTCGTGTCCCACGGAGTCGAGTCTCAAACAAAATCGGGGCATTTTCACACTTCTTGACACCACTGTACTTGCACCCTGCATCTAAAACCTTATTCACACAGAAACATTCACTCTGTTACTCAAACTGGGAACCATCTTCCCAAAATAGTGTTTTAGGGCTCCCAAAATGCCCGATCTATGTGGATAAATATTTGAAAATGCCCCAGTTAACACACACACAGATGATAAACATTTACACTTCAGAGAATCAACAAGGCAAAAACATGCAGATTTGGGGACTAGGTTAATTGGACACTCTAAATTGCCCGTAGGTATGAATGTGAGAGTGAATGGTTGTTTGTCTCTATGTGGCCCTGTGATGGACTGGCGACCTGTCCAGGGTGTACCCTGCCTCTCGCCTATGTTAGCTGGAGTTAGGCACCAGCGCCCCCCGCGACCCCTAGTGGATAAAGCGGCAGAAAATGAGTGAGAGTGAGAGTGAGAGAATCAACAAGGTCGAAACATTATGCTCTGATGGAACATCTTCGCAAAGTCAAGGACTCCTGACAGTCTGTGGTAGAATCTAGGGCTTTTCTAACATGTGTCACGTTAAGGCCTAATAACTCTGCAGTGAATAACTTCCACGTATAAACAAAGGTTAATTAGTCTTAAAGCATTGTCAGATGAGTTCACACCACTTTGATTAAGCCTATCAGCTTCACACAACTTTCCCTGTGTTTCTCAGTACAGCAGTATTTAGATCTCATGTCACCCGATGACATGAGTCAAGGCAAACTGAGAAAATAGCAACACTGAGCTATTAAAGTGAGGCAGCTGCAATCAGGTTGGAGTACGACTGAAAATGCAAAGAAGTGGCGACAAAAAGTCTCATAAAACCCAGTCTTTTGGCAGTTAGACAGGATAAACACTTCTTGTTCCCACCAGACTAACGCATGCTCCCCTGGTCAGGTCTGATAGTATTGCTTGACAGAGCTTGTTTTCAGATGAAGGACACAGTATACAAATAATTAAAATGGACGTAGAACAATCATCAACATCACAACAAAAAAAAAATCACCAAATGCTTTAAAGCTAATTAAGACTCATTGTTTACTCTTGATAATTTTCCTCAAAGTAGAAACAGGGATATCAGCATTAGAGCTCGAACAAGTGCTGCTTATGCAAGTTTATCATCCACCATACATACCATCATTCGACAGATCATCTGAAGCCACCCTACAGCAATATCTGTGCAGCAGAGACCCTCAGTTTATTGACTCCTCTGGATTGTGGATCACCCTGTCTGAGTCTCTGGGACTCAGTGCTGTCAGCAGTAATTGGTCAAGTGCAGGAGTCCTGCTCAGCCCTCATATTAAAGTGGTGGAGATTAGCCTGCCTGACTGAACACCTATAGGCTGCGTCAAAAGGTTTGTCCAGCTGCTGAACTGTTTTCCCCTTGCACTCTTACTGGCCTGTTATAAGAACAGTGTAAACACTTTGGTTAAGAGTTAACACACATTTTGAGACCTGTAAGGTTGCCGGAATCTGGTCACAAGTGGTCTGTAGGTCATCCAGAACAGGACTTCCAAACCTCTGGGCCAGTGACTAGTACCAAGCCTTGGTCTGAGTAGAACCAAGCTGTGCAAACCAATCCCACTGCACTGCTCTTTGTGATTTTTTTTCCCCCTGGAAACTTATTATATATTAAAATTGAATTTATAGTTATATTATTACATTCAAGAACTACACCAAAACAAGGGCTCTGTTGCAGACTGGACACACAATCAGCTTTTGGGGAAAACGGCAAAGAATCGTCATCGATGGTGTGTTAAATATTGGTATCTGTGTGTTTTCTGCAGTAGTTGAGTTTGATTTATGCTTTTTAAAGCTATATATTTTGTCATCATATCAGTGGTAGATTACTATCACCTGTGCAGTGCTCCCTTATCTCCCACAGGTCAATCAGAAATATGATGTGTGTATGATCCTGGTAGTGAAAAAGGTTGGGAACATCTTCTGCAGAGCATGCTGAACCCTTCATTACCACCCATTGTTCTGGTCCTTTTTGGCAAATGTTTGCAGGAGTTTTCCATTAGCTGTGGTATCTGACATGAGAACCTTTAGTCATGCAGTACCTGTGTTAGTGTTTCTTCATCCCTCCATTGTTCAACAGAGTCCAGGCCACAGCTACAGGTTTCCATCAGCGGTCTCTCAAAAGGCTGCAATTTACCACAATACGTAAATATGGTGAAGGTGACTTTTGAATTTTAAAATAAAATGAGCATTACTTGTGGTCATTGAGGTATTTACACAAACATACTGTACCTCACCCGCTGCAGGTTCATTAGAAATTAGTCTTTGGCTCACGGGAACCTGAGAGATGTTTTCTCTTCAGTGTTCATTTAAACACTTGTCATACATCAAAAGTTGCGAGTCAAATTTTGCCGCAAACCTTTGACATGTCCCGTTTTGCAGTCTCATTCAAAAAATGTATGTCTGAATAGTTTTTACAAACTGGAGATAGATGCACAGAGGATGTGTCATGCAGTGTTTTTGTCTCACAGCGCCTTCAGCAACATTGCCTGTCAGGTCAAACCTGGGGAAGTGTGGCTGACTGAGCACGTTAGGTCGACTCATTCCTTGCGTGAGAAACAAGACGGAAACTTGGAAACTGACAAGCTGGCACTCACAGTCACACTCTAGGACACTTGTGCAATACACTGACATGAGCAGCCCCAGGTTTTGGAGCACAAGTGGACCTTACATTAGAAGATGGGTGAACTTAGATTAAACATAGATTGTGGTTAATTTGCAAGACTTTGTTTTTCTTTCTTTTTTTTCCCTCTCATATCATTATTTAAGAAGAGTTTCCTTCAAAAAGTACTGTGAAATACAATCTTGACACCTGTCATCCATATGCGTGATATACTTCTCTCTCAGTTTTCACTGTGAACATTCAAAAAAGGACATTAATATAATCTATTTAATGGTATTTTTATATAATCTAGGACTGTTACGCTTACGCTATGCTTGTCCCACCTAATTGTATTTAGGTCACTTATGACTGATCTGCCTTCCTGCCTGTTAATCGATGAGTGAGAGGCAATCAGTCTGTGGTGCTTTGCTCTGCTGGGGTTCTAAAACTTTGCCTTTAGCTGACAGGAGCCCTGCTACAGATGGAGGGCTAAGCCAGCGTGATCTCTCCCTACTGAAGGCAGGAAATTAGCTGCAGTGAGGCTGATATCACCATGTGGCAGGGGAGTTAGAATATTAAAACATTTGTTAAGAGGAGAATGCAAAAGTTCTGCCAGTGGCAACAAAGCTGTTATGTGCAGGCCTCAACTTCCACATCATATCAGTAAAAACTGAAAGTGAACAATTATGGGTAAGCGTGAAGAGGTCATTCCTATATCTCCTGGAAATGGATGCTTTCCACAGCCAAAATAATATCAAGTGCAGAAATTTATATATATATGTATGGAAAGCCACAGCGGCCCTAAATTAACAGCATTGGTAATTATCAAAATATTTTTTTTTTTATGTTTCTGTAATGGTTAATACACCAGTCTGTACAAGCTATTTAATCAACATGACATTTGTAAAGCTAAAATATAATTAATAATAAATCATTATTGTTATTCATGAATTTTCAAATGTAGCGTTTTACAAAAAAACAGAAGAAATAGTAAAGCACTATTATATCTTGATTAAGATGTTAAATTATAGTTATTTACTTGCATTCCTGAACAGAAAAAACTGTTTTAGTGGTTGAATATTATTGCTTGATTCATTTCTGACTTTTCAGAGAAGACCAGTGAGTTGTACAAAAAAATGTCAATTCAGTTTATCTTCCAATTAGATAACAATAACATTTTTTAGTTTAAAAAAAACTTTTGAAAGATTTCTAAAGATTTATGTTTTCATGTTTTTATGACAGGTGGTCTAATAAATTTGTTAAGCACTGTGTACATATATATATACATATACTGTACATATATACATGTATATATATATAGATACATATACACACACATATATACCACAAACTTCAAATACTTGTGTGTACTGCATGTGTCATATTTGAAAAGATTTGCCAATGAGACAGGTTCATGTTCATATTCATATATTTTATATAATGTATATCAAACTAAAACTAATACAGCACCAAACTTAAAAAGTTGGGGGGGAGGAAAAGAAAAAAAAAACTACTGAAAACTGATCAATCCATTGGCTTGTGGAGCAGTGGATGTTAAAACCACTGGGACTGTAAGTGTCGAGTTCTGTGGACGTCTGACCCATCACGTCCCGTTCCCGACAGCAGACAGAGGAGCAGGGATGGACAGAGGCAGGGAGCGGAGGAGGGAGGATTTCTGCAGGGCAACATCTCTCGCTGTTTATTTTATTTTGTTTATTATTTTTTCAGAACTTTATCAAACACAAAAAAAACAAGTTTTAAAAAAGCAGCCTTGGTGTGATGAATGAGGAAACAAGAGGGGGCCAAGTCCTTACACTGTTTTTTTTCTTCTCTGTACTCAGTCACTTGATGTTGTTATTGTATTGTTGGTGTGAGAGGAAACCATGACAGTGGCTAGGAGCATGAATTTGTGAAGTAAAGGAGGGAGGGGGAGAGAGGGAGAGAGCTTTGATAAGGTGAAAATTTGGCTGTGTGCTTGAGATCTGTTTTTGCTTCTCTGTACAACATGTGGACATGAGGCTTTCACATACCATGACCAGACCATGGTCAGAGAAGCTTGCACATGTGTGTTACTGAATGTGCATGCCAGTTTTTTCATGAATGGGGTACGTGTGTGCGTGTGTGTGTGTGTGTACTGTCAGCCTGGATTCGGGGAGGGGGTCATGCTCTGTGACGATTGTGTGTCCAGCCAGTACATCAGTCAGTGAGTCAGTCCTCTAAGTTATCAGAGGGCTGCGTCCTATTCTTTAGCCTCCAGAAAGAGCGTCTCCTGTGGAAACAACTTGGCCTCCAGCAGAGTGGACCCTGGATTCAACTGTGTGATCTGAGAAGAGACAAGGTGGGAGACAGGGAGAAAACATTAGACTGTCTCTGACCCACTGGCTTGATGCCAGCAAAGGTTAATTCAACTGGTGATCAAAGATGCAACCAGTGCATTTTTTACTTAATAAATAAATCAATCAAATGCCCTGCCACTGGACTAATCAGCATTTCAGCAGCATTTAATGCTTCACATATTCCTCAGTGTTTGGGGGCATGCATCTAATTTGAGCTGCCTTGGATAGATAATAGCTAAACTGCTCAGCTAGGTAGACTGACGACAAAACGTAATGATGGATTCCCCAGGCATCCTCAGGCAAGCAGTGAAAAGTCTGTTTCACTTATTATATAAACTTTTTTTAATTATATTTACAGATGTATGCACATTTCTATGAACAAAATAATGCAAAACATGCTTTATGGCATGTGTTATTCCTTACAAATATATAGGCAATAATCTGAGGTTTGTTTCTCAAAGAGGACCATTACATTTCTTTTCATCAAAAAGGCTCCAATCCAGAACAAACTGACAAAGGCTACAGGACAGTAGAGGGTGTGTGTTTTATAAAAGCCCTGTCTCCTGTGTGGAATGCGTGGACAAAAATGCATGAGTAGCAGGGACTGAGGGACAACTGCACAGTTGCGATGACTAATAGTGACTAATTTCAGCTGTGACAAAGGTTAAACAGGAACATAGCTGAGGAGAGACGTGTCTATCCATTTTCAATACACAGCACAACAGCTATTGTCCAAAGAGCAGAGAAATAATTTAGTGCCACCCACATCGAAGCTGATTGAGTTAGCAAATACGTACCTGTTTTTTGTGTTGTTTTGTTTTGTTTTTTTAACAGGACAATCTGACTCTCTGTCACCCACCACCCCTGTGGGCCTCTTAGCTTATGTGAGCTAATCACTGGACGGGTTGTGTTACATCAGGCCAATCTAACACCTGGGCTGAATGGGCGAGTTGGTGTGACACTGAGATGTGTCCAGGGCTTAACTGATGACTGCAGCATCAACCCTTTGATTAGAGCTCCCATTCGAACCTCACAACAGGATAATTAAACAGTTCGCTGTACTTGCAGTAGAAGGTCAGAGGGCAGGCCGAGCGTGGTAAAGGTCGACCTCACAACAAGCACAGTGACAGGCCTGTGAACTCTGACCAAGAACCAAACAACCAACTTCAGCTGCACTCATCTTCTGTAGTATACAAGATTGTCAGAACCTGCTCTAAATGCAAAGGATAGTAAATTTTGGAGGAAAACTGATTAATAGGTCGAGCAAAATTACTCAATATGTGCCATTTTTTTTAATAACTGCGACAACGGCTGATTAATTTTTTTAACTAATCAGTCAGTTATTGCACATTGCAAAATTGTTGTTATCAGATACATTATTTTTTCATCCATTTGAAAAGTGCAGTTTTTTTGATGCTCTATTTCATGTACATAACATATAGTTAATTATTTTTAAAATATATTGTAGACACTGTGGTGTAGACACAAAATTCGGATATATGTTTTGTTAGCAAAGATGCATTTAGGTCAAGCAATTAAAACATTTTATTAGATGGAGGGAAAAAAAGAATATGGATAAACATATTGGGAAAAACAAATCAGCATCATATATTGGCTACTGTCTGCACTGACTGCTAAAGATCGGCATTAGTCATAAAAACCTAGTTTTTAGTTGACCTTAAATACAGACAGGTCAATACCACTTTTTTGTGTCCAATACAAAACAAATATCAAAGTTTTGAATTTCTAAATTTTAATTTTGGTCATTCTGATTTTCAAACTTCTACAGCACAATCACTGTGATCAACACATTATTTTGGTGGCTGAAAATGGCGATATGAAACACTAAAAATAATTAAGACAATCTACACATTTACTCGTGTTAGGGTTAAAATAGAGGGTGTTCAAAGACTGCGAAAAGGGTGATAAAAAAAAAAAAACACAAGGAGGAACGATAAATTAAGGAAAGGTGAGGAGGATATATCAGCATCAGGCCACCTATCCATCTCCCCAGGGTGTTTGGAAATGTCACACCATGTACAGTTTGGCGGCCTTTGACTCTGTGTCTTTCATCTCCTTGTCTTAATTTCAACGTGTCATTTAGACTCTTGACTTCTCAGCGGGGTCCTGGGGATCCCATTGCTGGCAGGGAGGGGCTGTGACTTCAACCTTATGCCCATCACCAAGCCAACTGCCTCATAGCACAGCAGGGAGCGAGACGCCATGAGGAGAAGTAAAATGGTGCGTGCACTTTTATAAGCATGTGTGTGTGTTTGCTGCAAACATATTCCATCCCAACGGTGGGTGGAAACGACCAACAGGGCTGCTGCATTTCTTTTCCCACCTCAGGAGCAGCGTGTCGCAAATGGCTGCCATGCTAATGAACCCGACAGGCTGTTATGACACCACAGCATCAGGTAGGAGTAAATGAGGCTTTGGGGTAGAGCAGGTGCGTGCGTGTGTGTGTGTGTGTGTGTGCGCGCGCGCGCGTGCTACATGTAAGTCATATAAGTGTGTGGATGTGTGTGCACTGACTGAAATTGTGGTGAGACTCAGAGTGCACCAGGGAGAGACTAAAGGGGGAAGAGCAGCATCTGACTCTGAAAGTAGGGAAACAAGATGCCACACTGACACAGGAGACGGGCGCCATCGGTGATTGTTTACATTGTTATCCAATTAACAGACCATAAGCATGGAGGCATCTGTCAACAAACAAAGCTGTTGTTTTTCCTCTGCTCTGTCTAAGCCATATTCTCTCCTCTTGTGCCTACACGGCCATGCATACATACGTACATGCATACATGCATAAGACAGACACAATCTAGCTCTCTGCATGCAGTTTGCTTTTAACCTTGAGTCAATATCATTTCCATCAGCAAATTTAGATCAAATCAATCTAGTGAATTAGGGAACTGTCTGACTAATGTAGACAATAAAATTAATTTTTGATTTTCTTGACTAAACATTTGTGCAGAAGCATTTTGGGAAACGCTTTTTCAGGAAAATGATCTGAAATCTTTCTATAGCTCAGTGCAAAACAAATGAAAGAAAAATATGTTCAGTTCTTTATATAGCACTGAAACACAACTTGCATTAGTTCAAGGCACATTACAATAGTAAGGTTGGGGCCTTAAAATACTATTGAGAGAAATGCAATAATTCCCACAGTGAGCAAATAATTGGCGAGAGGAAAAACAGACAGAAACACTGTGGAGAACCAGACTCAGTGTGGGCGGCCATGTAGAGAGAAGAGGAACGAGGGAAAAACCCACTGAAAAAGACAGATGGTGTTCTTTCCTCATGAAAAAAAAAAATTTTCAACATAAAATAATCAGCTGATATCAGTGAACGTATTTGGTCATTTCATTCAGCAGATTTTCCCTACAGTTGAAACCACATAATTAGCACTTAATGTGAAGTTTAAAATAAATACCACAATTCAAAGTCATTTGATTTAAATGAATAAAACACACTGATATAATAGAGAAGGCGACACTAAGCAACGCTTGGCCATGAAAGAAAAGACAGGAAAAATAAACACAGGCCCTCAAGATGTCCGTTTCCAATATAATCAAACGTGCAGCTGAAATAACGCATTTTTAATGAAGCCATTACAGGCCCTACTATGTTAATTAAAACCAAATAACTTGTCTGTTTTAAACTAGTGTTGTCAAGTGTTTATTTGGCCAATTACAAAAGCAGTGGGAGATCATTATCTGCTGCCAGGAGTGCTGACAGCACGTAGTGCTGGGGCGTGAACAGAAAAGAACAAACCAGAATACGGTACTTCAAACGAAGAAATGTGCCGCGCAGACGGGGGGGGGGGACTGAAAATGGAGAATAGAAAGAAGTAAATGAGAGCAAGTGAAGTGAGTGAAACAAGTTAATGCTTAAAATATAAAAATTATTTAAGGGGAAAATGTGAGAATGTGAGAATGCACAAGGAGAAGGATACAAAGACTTGAGATCAAGACAAAAGTATAATTGCAAGGGGACAGAGTAAGCAGGGATGTACTGAGGCAGAGAGAAAAGGAAAGAGGAGGGGAAAAGAGAGAGAGGGAGGGAAAGCTTGAGAGAAGAGGAGGACAGGGCTAAAGCCGAGGAGGGAGCCCAGATCCTCAGGGAATAACTTTTAAACATCAAAGATTCTCTCAGATAACGATTTAAGAAGAAGAAAAAGAAAATGCTTTGAATAATTATTTGTTGAAAGTCCAGTTTTATAGTATCTACAAGTGAATTTTCATGTCTAATAATGAGTGGCTTATATGTGATTTTAAAAAATTCTTCTTGTACGTTCATGTGTTGAACTCAGATGTATAAAAATGAAAAAATAAATTACAAAACTGATATTATGTTCTATTAAAGACAACCTGAAAATGGACACTGAAACCAATAACAACTCCTCAGGAAAATGTTAATTGACGTTACAAATCAAGTGAGAAGTACACTAATTTTCCCATGGAAACCCATTCAATCCAAGTTCCCTTTGAAACCAGTTGAGTCGCCCCCTGGGAGCAGTTCAATATATTCTTAGGTCCACTTTTCATATAAATTCTATGGTAAAGATACTTTAAGAGAACACAGGTTTGAGTGTCTATGTGGCCCAACACAAACACTCTTTTGAGCTGCAGAGATGAAAAGGCTGTCTGCTATGAAGTGGAGAGTTTGTGTTGAATGGAGAATATTGTAAGAACAGACCAGAGAAACTGCTGAATGAAACTTTTAAAATAAACCATCTTCCCCTCTTCCTGTGATAGTGGGAAAAGAAAAAAAAATAACACCAAACACATCAACCTAACAGATGTAAAACCTATTTTAAAACAGTGCGCAGCTTCTTCTGTGCCACTGTTTATTTCTTCAGCATCTCAGGTTTTGTCTATGAACCATTTTTTATGAATTCACTCACAGAGCTGGAAGAAGGATTAAGAGAAGGTGAAATAGAGTACAGTATCACTCTAAGAAAAATAATACATCTTTGAGCGGCTGGGCAGGAAGAGCTGATTGCTGATTATTAAACCTGCAGTCTAAACATGTTCACCACAACCTGAAAGAAGAAGACTTCAATCCTTTCAGCAGCAGATTGTTCTCAACAAATTTCATAGAAAGAAAGGAGTGAATTCGTGAATTAATAGCTAAAAATTGACACACTAGAACCCCCCCCCCACCCTCCAAAAAAAAAACCTCTCACACTCTGACTGACAATCATCAAAATGGAAGAAGGGTTAGTTCCCTGAGCGCGGCTAAGCCTAGTACAAATGATGCCAGTGTAAGGCCTGCTGTAGTGCTGAAGAGATAAGCCACTGATAACAAATGCTGAGGAAAACATTGAGTCCAAATCTTGGAGACTAATGGGCACTTTCTGGCTAAGCTACAGGAAGGTGAGAAAGGCACGAACCAGAAGTGGTTCCGTTTTGTCTCAGTGTGCTAAAAACTTGCCAATAACATTTTGAGAACCTGTTCCTTACTTTCTTTCCAGACTCCATTTGTGTACACTGAACCTCTCCCCAAAAGTCTAAAGTTCATATGTAATCATTTATTTATAATTTATTGAATTGTATTTACATAATCCATGGTGGTTTATTATGCGTTGTGGGGGAAAAGGATATCCACCGTGGGTGGCTTCCAAAGCCTGAGTGATGCATTTACTTTCCTGCAGTAAATAGTAACCTCAGGTCTATTATTACAGTCTGTTTTTTTTATTTCTGTTATTGCTGATTTGCTAGACAGGAAATTATCTTACTGTGACTATAGTATCTGGCAAAATTAATAAAAAAGTTATTTAAAAAACTGATGAACAAATGAGAGTAAACTTCCAGATTTACAGGCTGTCCACCCACACGACTCTTGGTCATCTCTTGGTCAATAATGCTGTAGCTTAAGTCACAAATATTTGAATTAACTTCACTTGATCTCTGGTTGGATTGTCTTGATCTACTAATGTGTGTTACAGCTGACTTGAAAAGAAATGAAATTCAGCAGGCGGACAAGGAGGAAAAACGCAAAAGAAAGAGTGACACTCCAGAAAAGCCACAGAAAACTCGTAAAGGGAAAGAAGGTTTCAACAGTTGTGCAGTATTACAAATGCAATAGTGGTCTATCCTCTATCCTCTGATCCTGGCAGAGCAACAGTGAGAGCGTCTGGACGGGATGGAGGCTTTCTATGCTCCCTCTCATTTAATTACAACACAGAGCTGGAGGATTAGATGGGGGGCCTGTGTTCACAGCCTCATACTGGCACCACCACTGAGCTGCTTCACTCCTCTCCTTTCCAAAATCTCTCATCTTTCTGTTTTCTGGAACTATCTTTTTAATATCTTCCCCACTTGTCTTCTCTATCCTTGTCTTTTACAGAATGTTTCTCTGATTAAATCTTTTCTTTGTTTAAGCCTTTGTCTTCTCTGTTCTCTTTTTGACTGGTTCGGCAGTCACCATCCTCTTCTCACATCTCTCCCCCTCTAATCCTCCCATCCTGTTTTTGCTGGAATTTCATCTGCGACGCAGACACATCTTTATCTCTGTCTCAAACACATGTTTACTCTTGATTATAAAGAGACAACTGTGAATCCTTTAAGTGACAAAGTTGTGAGTGGGCCATTTGTTTGCTTGAAAATATTTGTGCATGTGTTGAATTGTGTGATTGTGACGAAATGAGGAGTGTGAGCTACGTGTTAATGTGTGTGTTAGTTTGAGGTGTTTGTGCCCCAGTGGTCTCCACAGACTGCGATGGCACAATGCCTGGGCAAGCCTACACACACACACACGCACGCACGCACACACACACACACACACCTCTATACAAGCATCACAACCCGCTCTTCTGCATGCAGTCTCCACTTGATTAATGAAAATCCCATTTTTGTTTCCAGCAGCATCGCTAATTAAAGTGGTAGTTAAAACAGTGCTCATTAGCTCGCTACCACAGAGCGTGGCGACCAAGCCCTCTAATGACTGGCTGTAGCTGACTGAGGGCTGCCGCGTGTCATCAGAGGAGCCATAGAGAATACTACTGTTAATGCTGACAACTGTATCCTAACACAGTCACAGTGTACTGTATTCACAACGGACTGATTCTTAATTAATATTCACTGAATAATACGTGTGCACAGGTGGATGGATAAACAGTCTGTTTAACTCACCCCATCACAGGTACAAGTAAACAAAGGCACTGATGCACCAAATAGCCACAGCATATTTTCATTATTGTTGTCCCTATTGCTCTCTACTCACAGTTGCCTCAATGTTAAAGCCAGAATGACTTTACAAACTATTTGGCACAAAACTGTTATCAAACAAAAGAATAATTAAACTCCCACCCTGGATTTAAAAGTCTTCAACCCGCCACGTTTATCACAAAAGATATATTTATGTTTACTGCTCGCGTAAATGCATGTTGTTCTTATGTGTTGATGTGTCACTCACATTTCTACGAGGGAAGGTGGTGAGAAGCTTAAACTCTTCAAATGGGTATCCCTTGGAGGCCACAAAGTCGAAAAGGACCTGAAGCTTACAGCTGCCCAGAAAACGCCTTTCCAGAAACTCGCCACTAGGTGTGCGAATTCGCAGTTTGCTGATTTGCTCTCCCGAATCCTCGACGGGCTCTGGTGGTAGAGCCTGCTCCAATGACAGACGGATTGCCTGAAAGAAAAGTGTGGAGTATGGTGGTCAGAACAGTATACACCTCATTTTCACAAGAGAGTTGACAAATTCTGTCAGATGTTAATGGTTTATTTGTTTAAAGGTTACTTCGTTGTAGTAAACAAAGGTAAAATGAATAAACCACAATTGACCTGTGTTTAATTATAAAAATACATCTTTTGAAAATATGGCAGATGTTAAATATACTGTTTTAATAATAATACATGAATAATAATCAAGAAAATTTAAAAAAAAGAAGGACAATGTGTGGCATAAATACCGTCTCCTTACAAAGAGCACCAGTGTTGACTGAGGGCAGTGATGTTTACATACAGGTGCTGGTGAGGTGCAGCTGTCATCACTGGTGCTGTAGGTTTTTTTCTTTCCACAAAGCCATTAGCAATACAAGGTCATTAACAATTTTGTCTGTTTTTACAGTTTCTTCACAGTCAACTCACACAGAATGAATGTCTGAATTCAATTATTACATAAATAAAACCAGAAAAAAAGTGTATGTATGTAGTAGACTATATGAAATTGAAGACAAATGGCTTTTTAATTAATACATGATACTAGTTAAGCTTGTTTGTTTGCAGATCGGCAGCTCATTGCAATATTTTGTGTGTATTATGTACTGTATATTTCTGTGTATACATCACTGTAGTAGACACACAATAATAAAATTAAAAGGATTTGTGCAGGGGTGGAGGGAAGCCAGGAAGCTTTACAAAGTCCTCCCTCATTCAAGAAAAAAAAAAGAGATTTAATCAAGTTTAATTATAAATTTGCAGCCCTTTCTCTGTTTATAGAAAATTTAAACCCAAGACTTAACGGTAACACTGGCAGCTATGAAGATGATGACACACTATCCAAATAAGTATGAAAGAGAAGCCAGGAAGTTGCATACAGAGTCTGATTGCAGCACTGTTGCCTCACATTAATTAAAGGATCTTCTTGTCCTGAGAATGTTATTAAATTAGGTGTCCTGAGTCTCACCCTGGTCCCTAAAGCCTGGTGTAACTTACAATGTTGCCAAGTAGCATTTCAGAATGTTTAAAACAGCCAAGTGTATTCCTCCTACATGCTGTCTTACTGTTGCTCAGCTAGTTGTTGCTCACAAAGAGAAATCTGAGATAAAGCCTATCAGATATCTTACTCTGTACCACTGTTAGTTTAAAATCTTGTATCATAAAAGATAATATGTACTCTTTTAGAGACTAAATCTGATTTTACTGACTACCACCACCATCAAGTACAAAGACAGCCATCAACAGCCATCTTCCACAGCACAGCTAATCAGCTCTCCTGTATTCTAAAAACCCGTGCTTCAGTGACTCCCTCGAGCCGGCTTCTTCTTTCTGCTCCTGCCCCTCACCCCTCCTCACCCAGCTTGTTGTTCCTGTTTGGCCAGCCTGGGAGCATATGCTGTGACAACACGCCCCGGCTTTATTTACACACCATAATGCAATTATATTTCATAAGAGTGTACAACAGTCGCTCATTAGCAGCTTTGGGTGTTGGGTGGGCAGGGTAGGGCGCGTGCCACTCCGCCATCAGCTCCCACAGGTAAAAGAGCTGATGCTGACTGAGTTAAAGGCACCCACAGGGACAAAATAATGCACACACACAACAAACAGGAGTGTGCTGTGGTGGTGATGGTGGGGGGGGGGTTTATAAATGCAGACAGTCAACCACAGACACAAGCATAAACACCCTTGCAAGTGAGAGGTAGCGTCCCCAAAGAAACCACAGGACACGCGTTTGGTTGAGCCTTAGGGTCTGGCTGCTCCACACAAGTAATCACAAGCATCTATTTGTCCATTTGTGTGCCTCTTCAGCGCCATTTGGCTAACCACAGCAAGTAGACAGATGATGGGCAGCGGGAGAAGTGCATCTGATAGCCACACAACTAAATGCTAAGAACCCCTGAAGGAGGTGAGGTAAATAGTAATGTCAACTCATCCGAGTAAATGAACCACATACACACAGCACCACCCCCACCCACTGTCAACCTTCTTTGCACAAAGGCACAAACTCACAAAGAAAGCAATATTCCCTCTTGCATTGTCTTCCATCAACTCATGTTTCTATGTCTGCAATTTCTGTCATACACACTATTTTGTTACTTTCTCATTAGAAAACTGTAAACAACAAAAAAATACATTATTTTGAGCCTATCAGCTTTGCACAATTCCAAGAAAATGTGCAAGATTTGGACCCTAAAACCCCTGTTGCAGATAATACATAAAATTGTCTGAGTATAATTGTGGATGTCCTTTCGGGCAAAAATTAGCAAATCAAATAATGTAGTAATAGAGAAATGTTTAAATGCGCAGTATTCCTGAGGATTTTGAAAGGATCCACAAATGGGTTATGGGAAATATTTATTTAGCCAAATAAACCCTCTGAATTTTTTCAGCAATTTCTAATAAATAACACATGCATAAAATAAGTTATGATTAATACAGATGCAGTATCTGTATCTGTTTGAAAAGGCTGACTGGTTTATCTATTTAAAATAATATAAAGTGTCAAAGAAATGTCAGTGAAAAATTGTCAAATGTTATATACTTGCTCTTGTCATGATTTATTTAAGGAATTACGTCGCAATATTCTGTCTTTTTTTAAATTGGGTCCTCATATGAAGAATATGGGAAACTGGCTTAAATAAAGACCTGTACTGGTAATGGAATACAAAAGAAACAAAGATGTAAAATTAAAATTAGTAATTTAAACTCCAACTTCATTTGGTGCAAATAATTAACGGTCATATAAATGTACACCATTCTGGTTTCCCAAATAGAATAGCTTAATTTGCAGAAAAAAGAAAAAACAAACATGAATTAAGAATGAAAAGATGAGCACATAAAAAAATCAAATTAAATTTGTACATTATAAATTCAGTCATTTTACTTTTCTCACAAAACATCTGTAGACCAGTAGAAGTTCTTGTGTAGAAATTACCATTGTTTGAACATGAATATCCAAACTGTAGCACAAGCACTACACTAGTGTAACAACACAGGAATCACAAAAGAAACGAAGGTACTGGGCAATGTAAACTGATAGGAGCCGGCCATAGTGAGCTTTCACATAAAAAAAAACAAAAACAAACATGAGCACAGTTTGGTCAGTGGACTACAGTGATATAATTAAGAAGGCCTAGTCCGGAGCTCCTTTGTTCTTGTCTGTTTAATCTAAGAGACAAATCACCTGAGCAAAGCAGGTCACCTAATACCCCTCAGTGCCCTGACGCTCTCTGCTGTTGTGTAAACAACAATCAGCAAGGACTACACTGTATTACTATAGACTGTATTACAACAATGGTGCTGTCCATACAGACAATTATTGTTTTTCCTGCATGCGTGACAGTGTGTCACTCTCTGTATGTATGTGTATATGTGTGTTCACCCCCCCCATTCATGTACAATAATTGTTTTCCATTGAGTATGTGTATTTACCTGGGTTGTGCACTTGTGTGTTTGTGTTCATGACTTGCCTCATTCTTTTGTTCAGTTAGGTTTCAGCATGGGGCAATGTGCTATACCAATATTAAATAGAACAAAAAACTGTATGTCAGGTGACAGTGACAGAGGTGGGCCTTAATGTAATTAGAATTTTTTTATTCTTTCTAAAAATGGCTGCTAGCCTGTTGATCCACACAGTATGTGCTTCACTGACTGGCAGGCTGCACTAAAACCATAATCTCAGTTACTTATTATTGTGAAGTGACAGCAGCACAGATAAAATAATTGACAGTGCAACAGCACAGTCATTATGAGTTGGCAAAGCACATCACTCTTCAGCTATGCAATGATTATAATGGAGTATAATTTGACAAATTTGCTTAATGTGATGCGTATGAGGCCGCTTCTTCTCACCTCCTTTTCCTCCTCCAGCTCCTTCCTCATCTGTTCTAGGCGAACTTGCTCAGCCTCTTCTCTCTCCTGGGCTTCTCTCTAAAAATGATATAAAGTAACTTTATAATCAGTCGGTTAAAGTGGCGAGGGCCAGAATTTTATTGGCCCTTTGCTCTGATGACTTGTTACTTTATGTAAGTGATCCTAGCAAAAGGACTCTCTGAGCACAGACGAACTGAACAGTGACCTAACAGCTGATGACCAAGGATGTGATTCAACATTTTGTCCATTCCGATTGTGTGAATAAAACTTCTCATTAAAAATACAATGGGCTGATGTTGGGATGATGTATTATGGTGACTGCGTTGCAAATAAATACTGTCTTAGTTTTTGGCCCACACTGGGATTACATCTAAAAGCATTACAACAGCAAACAGATTTATACAGTGCTGGCATGACATGACAATGTGGTTGTGAGCAAGCTAATTTCTGCAATAAGAAGGTTATGTCCATTTAAAATCATAGCAAAATTACAAAGTTTATTTTATTTATTTATTTATTTATTTTAAAGTACCTTTTTACGGTCAGCCTCTAAAGACAGACGGTAGGCCTCGTCCTGTTCCCTCTTCACCATCTCTCTTGCCTCACGCTCGTCCTGAGTGGGGGGGAGAAAGTGCAGCCCATTAACTCACAAGATAATAAAGGATACACAGGGACAAAACATCTAAGCCTATAGGGTGGGTGTGGGAGCCAAAAAGAACCAAGTGAAGGAAAATGAAGCATGTCAAGTGTGGTTACATACAAACATCAGGTATGAAAGAGTAGCACCAGAGGGGAATTCATTGTGACAGGGCTGTCATTTATGAGAGTCCAAGCATCTTTTATGTTACCTCATCTCAGTTTCACCATCCCTTTCTCTTTCATTCACTCTGCCTCTCTCTTCCTGTTTGTACAGAGGGAAGGGGACAGGCGGCCTTTCTCTTTTTACCTGCTGTGGCTACAAAGTGTTTTATAAAGACTAGGACTAAATACGAGTGGTCATTGTGTTAACAGCACACAGCCATTAGTTTTCTATTTTCTGAACACCCATGCTGAGTGCTAGTCCGGATATGGGAAAATAAGCTTATTGTGATGATCAGAGGACTACTGTGCAGCTTAGCAATGACTATGCAAAAGAACAGTGTGCATTGTTGTATTCAATCAGAAAATGCAAAGGATACATTTGTGCTTTTGGCCTGTGTAACAGATGAACATTGAAAGGAAACTGTAGATGAGAACAAAAGCATCAAAAGTGTTGACCTTCAATGAAAAGGCCCTGCCATGCAAGCAATAAATCTTTGATAGTCATTTTGCACTGTTATGAAATATTTTCAAAAGCACCATCTGCTTTAAATGCCCAACATGCACCAGAGTATACCATGTCTCATCTCAACACTACTACTTCTTCTTGCAGCTTTTTTGGATAAATTATGTCAACATCTTGGCAACTGGTCATGCTGGGGAGATGTGCTGTCTGGTGATGGTAAAGGTACACTCTCTTATCAACAGGTCAGACCTCAGACAATTAACAGTTTGACACATTTTAAACATTGAGAAGAGAGAAGCTTTTTTAAAATTTGGGTTTTAATTTAGAAACCATGGCTTAGTGGCTTATACCTATTATAACTTGCAGCTGTTATAGGGTACATGTTTTGTTGCCCTTAACCAAGGTAAGGGACCATATAGTTTCTTATTTTCAGTATTTTTAGAGAAATATGAGATAGAATGAGATGACCACAAAACCTACGATGAGCAGTCAGTTGGTTAGTAAATAAGTACAAAGCTAAAACACAGACAACCATAGGAATGACTGGTTAGTCAGTGAAGATGGTTGAAGTCACAGTGTGGCTGTCCAGCTGCTCTGTTTCCAGACGGACACAAAAGTCACTGTCAAAGTGGAATGTCTGGGTTGGGTGGGTGTTTGTGTTCATGTCTGAGTTCGCCTAAGGAGAGGCGAGATGGGGGAAAAAAAAAGGACAAGGTAATAAAGGAAGAGGGAAGGGAATTTGGAAAGATGGGAGTACCTCTCATCAAAGCTGAGAGGTACTACAATGAAGGCAGGATACGTGCAGTGTTATGAGTGTTATGGGTGAGTTGATGGTGTAGATGAAATAAGTTCTGTCAAATGTAGAATTTACATGAGATCCTGTGGTGTGTGAATAATCACATTGAAAATTCAGCTACATGTTTAATGTTTTAACACTTAACATAAAACTTCCAAGCAAGGTTCCATAGAACCTTGTATAAAATACCTGCTGAAATTCAGCATTGAAACAACAGTCAACCTCACAGCCTTAAGTAACACATCTACTCAACTCTAAATACTTCTCATTTCTATTTGTCATTAATGATTATGTTGTGTGTGATTAGAGCAAGAGAATAGTAGCAATAATAACAACACTGAGACAATAACTGTCATTCAATAGTCAGTGACCCACCTGAGGAAGTTTAACCCTCAGGCTCTATGTGTATGTGTGCGTGTGACGAGATTAAGTGCTTCTTCACTGTTCCCATAACTGAGATGCTATGAGTCTTACATTAGTAATGTTTGAGAGGCTGTGTGGTTGACTGGATTTAAAATATCTAATATGTTGCGACAGCTGTCATCGACAGATACAGTAGTAAAAAAGATGCATAACAAAGTGTGGGAATACAAAAGACTAGAAGAAATAAACTGCACAGACCAAAACATTTCCATGTGTGATACATGGGAAAAAGGTTATTAAGAATTACAAAACAATTTTTTTTTATATGCTAAAGCATGTCATGAATAAGCCTGGTTTAACAGACCTTTTTCACAGCAGGTATTTCTCAACATGAAATAGTCAGACAAACACAAGTTGTACCAGTAACATTCATTAGGGTTCCAATCCAGGATTTAAGAGAGCCAGGGTCATGCTATTTTTTTTTAAGTGTAAGGGTAGGTCACACTTAACACTTGACACCTTAACATGTGTTGTAGAAGCTGTTTTTTTTCCTGAAAATGTTATTTTAAAACTGCATGTATGTTTCCTGTATCTTCTAGATGTGTTTCAGTAAAGTGCCAGAGAAATAATTATACTTTAGAGTCATTATAGAATTGGTAAAACAACAAATCTAAAAAGGTGGCTAAGACTTTTGCACCGTACTGTAATATTACTCATCAAAGTAAGAAAATAATTTAAAACTGGAATGTCAGTCTGAGGAAAGTACGCATACAACACTGGTCAATTCAGAAATGTTTAATTTTAAGTTATAAAAATGGGAGAGGAAAAGTCAGCCTGGGAGAATTATGTGAATACAGACAGTAAACCAACCAGGAAAAATACACTAATTGTGTTATTCATACTCTTGTTTGATATCTCTTGGTAAACATATCAGTAAGTAAGTGGTTAAGAGGGTCAGGTTAAAAAGGGTTCTCCCTGTCATCAATGCCCCAGATTTCTGTCTATAGCTTTAAAGTCCATCACCACTCTTCCATCATTCTTTCTCTGTGCAGTGTATCCTTCAGTGGTGTTTGTCCACTTTCTATTGAAGTTAAAAGGGCAGTCAACAGACACAGCACAGTCTTACCTACAAAGAGCTGTGAATAGGAAATGGTCCCGAGTCCTGTGCCTTTTCAAAGACCAAAGACAGTAGTTTTACTACAAGTAAGTGGGAATGAGCGGAATGATCAAGTGCTGTCTTCTTGTCATTACAAGTTTCTCACAGTCTAACAATGCAGTCTGATCCATCCCAACATGTTGGGAAGATTGACTCAACCAAAACAATGAATACATGTGGCTACAATCATTAAGTGTTTGATGTTTTGAATTATTACTACAGCTGCTTTTTTGAATATTTGAATATTGAATAATTTTTTGATATATGAATTGACCTGCTGGGGATTCAAACATTCATTCATAACTTTCCACTTGGCCATGGGCTGCCCCTTGTTACTGTTAATGTGTTCAAAAATCAATTTATCCTATTATAAACTTATATATTTAAGAGACCCTATTTAAAACAGTGTTAAATTTAGATTGAAGGTTCCCTGATCATGCTCAGACTAAGGTTAGGAAAACATTACACATTACACCAACACCATCGTCTCATAACACAACACAGACACTTACACACACACACACACACACACTAAGCCTTGTCTTCTTCCATAGGGAATGAGCTATGTCTTTGGATGCAACTTCCTGCACACCTTGACACAGCCAATGACAAGCACTATCAGATCTTGATCCCACAGCATGCTGTATGCTCAATAACTCACTGATGCTGATGAGATTATCGCATTAGGCACCGAAAGGGATATTGAATGACAACATATATTTAATAATAAGTGATAGAGAAGAAGTCTGTCACCACAAATCCATTGAGGATCAATAATAAGCGCTAGTTCAGACTTTACCTCATCTTTGATGTCCTCTTGTTGCTGTGCTGTAAAGATCTCCATGGCTCCCATTAACCTCATCATCAGCTCGTCCACTGTTGTATTGCCTAAACAAAAACATCAATTACAAACAATTACATCTACAAAATGTAACATTATTACACTATTTATAACGTTAAAATTACCTTGAATAACATTTAGAACTTCATTGGATGTGCGTTTGCCCATTACTATAAGGAGCAGGGGGAATTGATCTGTCTTGTATGTCCGTATAGTCTGTGTAACAACACTTCCAAAGTGCCTCGTACACATGGTGAGTAGTCTGTAAGAAAAAATTATACTTCGTTAATTGTCCTTAATTCATTTGACTTACTTTTTTTTTTTTTTTTTTTTTACTAGTGACCAAATTTCCAGAGCCCTGAATTGAAATATAACTCCATAAAACATAAAGAAGACCAATGCCAACATATATATAAATAAACATACAGCACACAAAGACTAAAAAGAAAATGTGTATTCTTCAGCTTTTCAGACTTTTGCAGAAATGTACAGAACTTGTGGCAAAAAGGGCTTTAAACCGTGTCTTCCTCCTTTCCATATTCCATCAGACTGACAAAGCTAACTCAATTGGAACCATAGATGAATTAGTATTCCTCACCAGACACCCAGAATTGATAGGGCAAGAAGGATTTCTTATTCCATTACAAAGACAGAACTTTTTAAATTAACATTTCAGAGAGGGAAAAGGGTAGCAGGCAGCCAGGGTGCTGCCAAGCTCCCTGTAAATGTCATAATATTAATGAATTGCTATAGACTGAATGCAAATATAGATTAGCTTTTTTTTCCTGCCTTTTAATAAGATCTACTTTAATAACTGGCTGGTAAAATAGAGAAGTAATGGAATGGATGGTGGGACAGCAGGTCAGAAGAAGACAGATGGGGAAAGATGCTGACTGAAAGTGGGTGTAACTCATTAAAACATGATCCACAGGAGCTACTTGCAGACTTCTCAAAACTGTAAAATTTAGTATTTGAGCTAATCATGGTACATTTTAAAAGAAATACAAATGGCAAACTAAAAATGTTGTAAAATGGAAAAGCAAATGGACCTGAAGTCAAAGTACTGTGACTGAATTTAAGATGCTGTCAGATAATGTGACCTTAGAATGACCCGCTTCTTGCAGTGAAAAAAATTAGGCATTCTAAATCCCACTGATCACTCTGTCCTGACATTTGTCCCTGTTCAGACCTTGACCGAGGCAGACCATAACAATAGCCCACAGAGAAACTCTAACCTGTAATGAAAGGCCAGAGAACAATGGACACCAACTTGAAGGGTAACCCAATCTTACATCTACATGAACACAAACCACTGCTTTAGTTTCTTTCTCAAAGCTGAGAAAGTCAGTCCACCACAGTAAATATCATCATCACCACAACATAAAAACTACTCAGTCTGGAAGTACTTCATATCCACTGTCACTCATTTGTATCAGGATATGAAACACTTAAGAATCCACCCATAAAACAAGTATAGACACAATCATGAGTGCAGGAGGAAGTCAAGCTACTCCAGGAGCTAAGGTGAACAGTTCATTACAGTCTTATCCAGCCATAACATAACATGGTAAAGAATGTAGCCGAGTCTGTACCAGACCTGTGGCCTTCAAAAACCTTCAGGGGCAACTATCTACATGTAGAGGAAACACCTGCACAGCCCTTGTAACTACAGTGTGTTTAAGAGTCTACTTTGACGCTTAATCAGAGTGACAGCTTCTAATTTATCAGTCATCTCATCTCTATCACACCCAGACAACGAAAATAGTTAATGTTTCCCTGCACAGTCAAGTCACATTTTTTCAAAACACAGTAGACCGTGAAGCTATGAGTGGATTGGTTAGAACTGACAGCTTCTCAACTGAACAGCTAAGGAGTTTAACTAGTACAGTAGCAGGGGATTTATTTATTTTTTTTAAACCAGCCACCTGTATGGGAACCAGATGTTTTGGTAGCTCACTGTGTAAGACAAAAATATGGACCTGTTTTGATTTGAAAATTACATATTGTTTACTAAACTTTCAGGTAGGATGTTGTCAAGAGGTAAAGTCAAATGTAAAGGATAGATTCACATGGTCTTAGAGGTTAAAACACAACAAAATACTGTATCTGCATTGCAAGACCATAGTACAGGTGCTAATTTATTGTCTGGCCTTAAGTATACTGTTAACCAGGCTAAAGTAGATATAGTTTGTTAGTGTGGAACAAATGTAATACCACAATTATTGTGCAATGATTTGCTTAACTGTGTAATGCTCAAAACTCTAAAATCCAAGTTAAAACTGAGGGGTATCTCCCAATTTAGACACAGTATAAAATCTTCAGTAAGGGTTTGAGCTTTCACTTGAGAAAGCATCATGCCAAAAACAAATGAAATCAGTTTAGTCTAAAGAACCCAGAACAACTGCCAAGACACTAGCAAATGACTTAGTCAAGTCAGGAATTGTAGTGTCAAAGAAGACAATTACTAGAGCTCTGCTCAGAAAAAGAAGAACTCCACTTCTGTAGAAGAGACATCTTCAAGCCAGACTGAAGTATGCTAAGGACAACCTGGAGAAACATTCTGCATACTGAAAGCATGTCCTTTGGTCAGATGAGACCAAACTAGAGCTCTTTGGCCACACAGACATTGCTTATATTTGGAGAAAGAAGGTGTATAACCCAAAGAACATTGTTCTCACGGTGAAACACGTTCGTGTGAGTATTATGCTGTGGAGATGCTTCAGTGCATTTGGAACTGGGAATTTCATCAAAGTGGAAGGAATCATGAAGAAAGAAGGAAGATTTTGAGCAGTCAGCAGCAAAACTGGGTCTGGGTCATCGCTTTTACTTCCAACACGACAACAACCCAAAACATAAGTTGCTCTTAGTGAAGAACTATCTCCAGAAGACCAAAATGAATGTTATTAAGTGGGCTGCACAAAGTCCACACTTAAATCCAGTTGAAAATCTTTGGGGTGAACTGAAGACGAAGGTCTTCAGTTCACCATCAAATCTGGAAGACCATCAAATCTGGAAGACCTTGAGAGATTTGCCAAAGAAGAATGGGCTGGGATTCCTCAGTAGACAAGTCAGAGACTTGTTGAAAACTACAACAAACGACTGCAGGCTGTTATCAAACAAAAAGGATACAAAATTGACTATTAGCATCAGGGGGGCTAATAATTTTGACCCTGGTAGTTTCAGTTTTTGTGGAATAATTTCATTTCTGTGTGCTAAGTCAAATAATGGAAGCATCCAAAATAAAACTAGGATGTTTGAAAAAGCTGTATTAAAAATTCTTTGCTCTGTTTAACAGCACATGGGAGATACTTATAAAAATGACATTTTCATAGGGGAGTTAATTTTGTCCTCAGGTGTATATGACAACTTTAATTGTAAAGAAATTCAATGAGCTTTAAAACGGGCCAGTAAGATGTAAACACATGGATAATATGTGCAAACATGTATAAAACATAAAGTGCATAAATCAACATTGAGATCAGTATCCAGAGTAATACAGTAAATGCAAAGGTTTCTGGTAATAGATTTGAAAAAGTATTACAATAATAAAATGATCTTGTTTTTGGTGCATCTAGTTAGAGAGTTTCAATATTTGCCATGTGCAAGGACAATAAAACACCTGTAAGCATTATCAGATTCATTACCCATGGGTGACAATTACACTGTCATCCAATCAGTGGAACTGCATTTTTGCATAATTAATTATTTAACTGGGAGGCCTGTGAGAATACAGAGAGCAAAGCAACAGGAACATTCCAATATCAGCAGGTTCATCAAACACAATCAGAATACCCTTCTAACAGGCTGTGTGACTGATGCCAATCACCAGTCACTTTGGATCAACCGGGGAGCGTGAGAATGCGGACAAGCGGTGTTATGTGTGAGCGAGTGAGCGTGCACATGTGCATGCATGCGTTAGAAGCAAAGCTGTGACTGGCTGTGTGTGATGAAAAGCTCCAGATGTTGCCTGCCTTTTAATGTGCAATAAAAAGGCTCAGCTGGGGCAAAAAGCAAAGGAGGCTAATGGGAGAGAATGGAGAGTGGAATGGAGGAAAGAGGGAATTTCCTTAAAAGAAATAATGGAGGGTTGAGGTCAAGGTGTGAGTCTTTTTTAAATGGCTGCTACCCGAGGGCAGGGTTAAATCTTGAGGTTCTGATGAGGGGGAGGAGTTGAGGTAGTGAAATAGAGAGAAGGAAATTTTTTTTAAAAATTAGAGCGAAGAGGAGGATGAAAAAGTGTATCAGAAAGATGAGATCAGCTCGAAGTTTGTCATTGTCACAATGTAATAAGTAGCAGGTTCCACTGTAAGCTTGAAAATACAGGGGATCTGACCAAATTTATGTTCTGAATCAATAGCCCCTTTTCCACCAAAATTACCACGACCTTTTATTACCAAGAACTTATTTACCTGGGTAAAGAAGTTCCTGGTAATTTGTGTAGTTTGCATTTCCACTGCACCTCAGAGTTCTTCAGTGTTGTTGGTGACAGTCAAAACATTTTGTGTTTGTTTGTTTTGTGTTTGTTTCTCAAAACCTGTTTCATGTTAATAAACAAGAATAAACTATAAAACAATAGGATGTGTGGAGGATGTGTAGAGGTGCTTCAGTGAGATGGTGGGAGTGAAAATCAAGCTCCAAAATAGTTTTTACCGACATCGCTGTGAGCTACAAACAGAGACAACAACAGCAGCAGCGTGTGAGTGTGTGTGTGTGTGAAACCTGCTCTACTCGCAGACAGGCATGATTTTTTTCTCCTCCTCCTCATAAATTATTAATTTCTTCACATCATGCTTGATGTGATTAAAGGCTGCATCACATCAGAATCATTTGCTCGTTCATTCCATCCGGTGTGCAAAGACCTTTAGAATGAAACATGCTTTCACATCAGTGTCTCCAAAAGTGAGAAAAATATGCCAGATTTGTCGCTAGTTGCTTTTTTGAAAAAGAGTCACTAGAGGGTCTGAATACTCACTAAATATAGCGATCAAGTCACTACGTTCACAACACAGAAACAGCTACAAGATGAGTTCCACACAGCCCTGCCCCTCGAAAGTTCCTGGTAATCTGAAAAGTCCCTAGTCGTGAGTAGGCAGTAAATTTACCCGGGTAAATCATTTACCAGGATAATATTTACCCAGGTGGAAACGTGCTGTTTTTTAATTACCCGGGTAAGTTCCTATGGTGGTAAAGGGCCTAATGTGCAATATCCTCTAGAAAATGTACACTGTAATAACAGTACTTACATACAGTGGTAGAACATGTGTAATAAACAGCTATTGCAAAAAAATTATTAATTAGCAACACAGGCTGGTGGACGCTGCACTCGGACATTTGAGCAGAAATTGAGAGATAGAGATCTTTGGAATCCAAGGGAGTCTTTCATCTCCCACTGACCCTCTATTCAGACAGCCTAGTCACGATAGGCCAATCGGGGCCTCACTACACAAACGCAATGCCTTTTGTAAGAATGCAACCTCTGAGTTTCAAAAAGAGAATGGAGATGAAGAGAGAATGAGAAAACAAGGGAGAGACACAGAGTGTGAGCAATAAAGTAAGAGTTGAATGCCAGCAATTAGGAATATGTCCACAGTTTTGCTAAAAGATGTATTAATTTCACTAGAAATTTCTAAACACTTTCCCTACACTAAAATAACGAGACCATCAAAATTGTAGTCCTTAAAAATGCTTTAAAACAAACACAAAAACAAAGACCATTCAGCACGTTCCAATGAATATATAAAATTCTCAAAGACAACTATTTGAAAAGATGATACTGAGACAAAATAATAACTCTCCAAACAGTATTCTTAAAAGGGATTCCTAGTATTTTGCAAAAGCTTATTTAGACTCTTGAGCTGCTCTCTTACTGACAACATTTCATTTTCTCTTTAATATCCTCTTTATTAGATACACCTTAGTATTTATGCAAACAGTCCGCTCGTCCTGACAGCGAGTCACATATAAATAAAACATAAGGATTAAGTATGTAGTGAGGGCTTAGAGGGTTCAGTTATTGCTCTACTAAACTTTACAGCTAGGAAGAGGCAATTCTAAACACAGGTGCCAGGATCTGTGAGAGGGCTGGAGAATAAATTCAATGTTTAAAGGGCAGTTTATTTTAGTTTTCTCACTGGCTTCATTATGAAACTCAAAGACCCGGGGATGCCACTGGGGCAAGGTTTACAAAAGAATTCTGTATTAAGATGATGTAAGGTCAAAGTAATCTATAAATTGTTCACCTGTGATTACTGTTTCTAGATTTAAATATTTAATCTGATAACTAAACTAAACTACATCTTCACTGGCTGCTTTCATCACAAAAGTGAAGATGGTGGATAGCAGTTGTTGCCCAGGATGCCAAAAAAAGTTGGAGGCAAGCTAATGGGAGAGCACTTTACAGGATCCCCACAGATCAGGAGAGAAGGTGGAGATGAATTGCTGTTTTGAAACATACTCACAGCAGAGGACAGAACAATGAGAACCTCCAAGCAATGGATTTGTGGTTAGCGCTATGTAAATCATGGACTCAGTAATGTTAATACACACTACCTGCTGCCAACGTTAAGCTACTTTATGCTAATGTTGAGCCTACCCTTCCAGTGACATCAATGCTATCTTTAGCCGGTAAACTCCAGAGTTGAATGTCACAAAGCCAGATTGCCTCCAATGGTATCCCTCCAGGTTCTTGTAAACATTCAGTGATTCTCAAGTTAATCAGGAAGTGAAAGATGTCAGGATACTGCAGGTATGAATAACGTCCAAACCAAATGTTTCTAAACTCGTGAGAAGCACATTGAGGGCATTATTTTTTGTGCTATAGTCACGTGACATCCAGCCCTCTATTTATATAATATTTTATTATACTGTATTATAAACAATTTGACACTTTTTTATGTAGCATTTTGAACAGTGTTCCTACTATTGTGTCCAGCCCCTGTAGTACTAAATTATTTTCTTATGTCTGAGCATTTCATTTCCTTTATCCCACAGCTCTAATAAAGGCAGCAAGATACAGGAAGATGCAGTAATAACATAAAATTCTTGAATTAGATTAACTATTCATCTCTGCTGTTTCGTTGACTTTTTAAATTCTGACAATTGTATGATTGTAAGATGGCTTCTCTCTGAAACAAATGATTTGCCTGATTTAAGGTCTAATACTGAAATATCATAAATGGATCAATGCAAGTTACACAAAGTAAGCAAGATTCTCCTTTGTATTATTTGCCACATAAATGCTGAGCAGATTACATGTAAAAAAACAAGGTAATGTACCTGGCTTTGTTAGCTTCTTTAGTGACATCCCATGCCCATGTGATGAAGTTCTGGCTCAGGTATGAGACAATGGAGTCAGCACACATCATTTGGGAGCAAAAGACGTTGCTGAGGACACTATCGTCATTGTGGAGGTAGATGGCCAGCAGCTTTCTCTGTGGAAAAATTAAATAAAACAATAAAATGAATTGAATATTTTGAGGATAATGAAAAAAGATTTTCTGAGGACCCTTTTATATGGCAGGAAAAAGGGCTATTGCAACAGACTGATTTTAGAGGGAGGTGGTTTAGTATTCCAGCTAAAGAATAAATGGTTGGCTGCAAAAATAGGTGCACAGTTTTTTTAGAGTGATAACCCAGGAATTACAGTTGTTATGATTAAAAAGCTAACGCACAGATATCCCCAAAAATGATTAATGATGAGACTATAATTTCAGAAAAGAAAACATCCATTCATTTCCGATCTGTAGAGTGAGGTCTTTCAACGTGTTGGTGTTTTATCATAGGAATTATTTCCACATTACATGACTATAAAATGACATGAGAGACCACTGAGTGCAGAGCCAACATGACTTCCAAAGACCACAGCAAGGCCAAAACTGGCAAAAAACAGGCAAATACCACACAAAATCAAATGCAGTGTGGTGCAAATAAAACTTCTCATGGAGACGATGAAAATATGGAGAAAACAAAACAGACAAATCACTCTGTTTATTTTACACCAAATGCCAGCAGCCTGTTCAGGTTAGTAGCGGCAGGGCCAGACAATATTGACGAAGCTCCAAATCCAAGGATATTGACACCATCATATAAGCCTGGTAGATTCTCCCTACTGACAATCTAATTAAAAAACAAACACACCCACAAACATAAAAGGTTCCAGGGGACAATGTTGGAAATAATGCTCTCTAAATTACATGTCACTTCTCTTGCTATAAAAAAACAAATAAGACATCTCTCTTAGTATCTGCTTGGTTCATTTTTAACCGCGGCTGTGAAGGGGGAGTCAAGGGATCTGTTTCTCAGGAGCTGTAATTTAGACTACCTGGGCCAAAAAGCAAAAAAATATACACAGGGCATAAAACCTAAAGGGAACTGAAAGAAGAAATTGTGCTATACTGTGGCCTGTGTAGAATAGGAATGGGAGAACACTGCTGTGTTTGCTCAACGATTAGTGCTTTAGAATAATCTCCAAGGCTACTAGAGAGAAGGAGCTGGGGACTCATTCAGTGGGCCGATTCAACAGACTGAAAAGATTAAACACTCATGCTGAGAAGACAAGCAAATTCAGTCTTGAGAGAGGAATGAGGGTGAGGGGAGGGAGAGTTTTACAACATGAGGGGAAAAAAAAAACCTGATGCACACTCAAAAACTGATGTACCAACAACACATATGCACAGATGCACAAACTTAACTGCTCTGCTCCGCTGAAGTTAAGGACTTGCACATGCATGCTCAATTAGAGCAAATATAAAGATTAATCAAAGTGGGCATTTTGGTCAACTGAACTCCTTCATATTTGTTAAACTGTCCATACCCCTCTATTGCCTCTCCACTTTCAAGTCAGATCTTTTGTATTGCCTGTCTTAGCGGGGAGGAGCAAATCCCTCAGTTCAGCTAAATTACTAGGTCCGACCTGAGCTAGATAGTGACCCCATAGCCCTTCCTCACACCTGTTCACCTAAATCTAAGCTTGCTTTGTGTATGCAGAAGAAAATAAATAGTTGACACTGCAAAACACTGTGTTTTGTGCTTGAGTAAGAAAGAGTCAGCGAGTCTTCACCGTGCAGAATTTGTTTCAACTGTAGCAAGCTAATATTTAGGATATTTCTTAATAACATTTCTCTAAAATGCTGATGAATCAGTGGAGCTCAAAAAAGGCTTTCTGAAAGCAATTTAAAACAGATATTTCATGCAGGCTTGTGTTAGACACTGCATCTGTAGTTGTATCAATTTAGTGCCTCGTGACTACAGCACAGACACTACCTTTAATTATTAATCCCACACAGCAACTGGCTGTAACCATAACAGTTAGTTTTCCATACAATGAAAAGAAAATGGTGAAAAATCAAAGTGCTTTCCTAGGCCCAAAGTACAACAAATGTTTGTTTTATCTGCAAACCACAGACATTCAGTTTACTGTTCAGAAAAAAAAAAAAAAAAAGCAATTATATACATTATACACAGTATTTTTAATAAAAATCATGTATAAACTAAAAATTAAAAACAAAAAAAGAGAAAAAAAAAACAAGTTTGGGATGAAAAAATAAGGCTTTAGTGAATTAGCAAAATTTTGCAAGTTTTTACTAGCCAATTAAATAATAATAAAAATAGAACAAAAATATCACAATCTAATGTCTTAATGCAGAGTTGCTAATTGTATACCATCTTTGCTATAAACATTCACCAGCAGGAATATGAAGAGCCAACCATGATGATGTTTTTGATTGTTTTTTTGTTTTTTTATAGCTGAAGCTTTTTTTTGAAGGTGAAGACTAGTGGCACCTCTTTCTGATCATGAGTTTGATCAAATGTCCATGCTATTGAGATAACATCTGTTATGATGATGTTTGCATTCACATGTATGGCAATTTTAACACTAGAGTAACATGATACCACTGAATAAGGCATGGACATACACACACAACAAGGTAGAGTGAGTGAAGGGCAGTGAGGTCCTGATAGGGGCTGTTCTACAAATGGTAGGCTCAGTCTAGAAAAGCAAATACTTTAAAATAAGGAGCTCATATGACTGATCTAATGACCCTGCACAAAATGTGGGAAAACACATTAAAACTGATGCCCAGTGACAGAGAAGACTGAAACAGCTGAAAACCTTGTTTTAAATGAACAGAAACAGCATCAACTTTGAAACTTTTTCAAATGTGATTATACTTACTGAATTAAATATCACTTAAAAAAACTGCATATAAAAAGCTAAGCTGTTATCTTTTGGCTATGCTTCACATCATCTACTGATGATATCTTCGTATACTTTTACTTCCCTGTATTTTTTTTTCACACAACACTGATTTGATTGTTAGTTAAACTTTTTATACACACAAGCGATCATTTCAAGTGCAGTCAACAACTAAAGAGAGTGTAGCTTGTGATTTGATCTGATAGCTGCACTGTATGTACATCTGTATGCCATTTGCCAGTTGGATTCTCTGGTTCTCCTTTCTCTCAACTCGTGGAGGCTATTTCTGGGTTTTAAAGCAGATACTTAAGAGTGATAAATCCCTAAACTCCCCTCTCGAGTAAGGCTATGAATTTTGATGTGGCCTTGTGTGTGGCAGACAGAAGAGAGAAGTTGAGAGTGGAGGAGAGTGGGGTTAGAGTGATTAACCACTGCGTTGATGGGGATTTAGTGAGGATCGTGGTTAGTGATGGGTGGCCTATCTCTCTGTACACTCTGACTAACCACTGATCCCCAAGAGAGTTCAGCTCAGCTCAGCTCTGCAGCCCAAAGCATTTTCATTAAGGATGGATTGAGTCAATCTCAAAAGTCCCCCAACACACACCTTCAGAAACACTTCATCAAATTTAGTGTTTTGCTTAGTGATTAGCCTCTCCCAGGCTTTGAGAGAGTGAGACTGATTCCTGTGTTTATAAACCCACCGAGTATTCCTCCTTCAGTCAAATTTGACCTATTTCAGTATCCTCTTAATGAAGTGGGCTTTCTCTGAGGATAAGAACACAAAAAGTAGACTTCTTTTCAAATGGAGGTGGAAAGCAAAGATGGGCACATATTGGGGAGATAGATGGAATGAGGGACAGTATAATCATGCAAATATGCTACTGTGTAATCTAACCATTAAAGCAGCATGATTTGGCCTGTTGTCTCTGATGCTTGTGACAAAACAAGACAAACACAGAACAGATCAAATAGCTTCTGTTTTCAAGCAAATTTTTTGTACACATTCAGCTTCCCTAAAGCCATTCTCACCACAGCACAGTTGGCAGGCTAAATAAAGCACAATCAAAATTAAAATTAAATAGAAATGAATATTGTTTTGCCCTTGTGCTACGTAGAGCACAACAGTGCAATACAGTGTGTGGGAACACCAGGGAGACCTCAGCCATATTGTGCTGGCTTAGTTGAGGAAATCAGCTGAGAAGTAGGCGAGATGCCAAGCTCCACTGTAGATTTTTTTTCCATCTTTCTTTATTGCACACTCTCTATATCTCTTAACCTTATGCTGTAACTTCCCCTGTCTATAATTCTTCTTCTTCTTCTCACTCACTGCCTTCCTTAAACTTTCTCTTTTTGGGCACTCCACTCCTTTCTGTTATCTGCACTGTATCACTTATTCCACCCTCCCTTCCTCTGTGTGTGTGGCTGGTGATCTGAACCCCCCTAACATCTTGCAGTGTCCTCACAGTCTAATAAGGCTGTAATCCACACAATCTGTCAGTTGATACAAGCATCCCTAAAAGGACAAAAGCTGAGAAACAAGGGAAAAAATGAACAGCTAAAAATAAAGCCGCAGCTGTCAGGGTGAAAATTTGTAGAGGTTTTGATTAAATTATATCAATGTGGCTATAAAGCCATTTCCACACAAAAGTGTGGGGCAGACAATCTTCTCTATGTTGTCTTGGGCAAAGAAAACTGCTCAGAAAAAGCGACGACTTGTCTCCACCAGACAGGAAAGACATCAGGGTTAAAAAGGACAAGCCAACATTTGTAAGATCAGGACCTTGTATTTTATACACAAGTCTAAGGTAAAAATGTTTGAAGGATAACGGTAAAATGAAAAATCTGTTTTTACCAAGGTATATTTTCTATCAGGCTCTGTGCAGTTCAGTAGCTTACTCACATCTCTGGCTTTCCCATAGAAGGCTTCTTGAGATGCTGCCTCCAAAGACCCAATGAAGAACATTGGGTGGTTCTCTCCATACCTACACAAGTATGGCAAAGGACACATGAACAGTTAATCAACGCATTGCTACATTCCAGGTATGTGAGATTTAATACTATGGCTCACCTTGAGGAAAATTCAGCAGTAAAGTGCAGTAAGGCATCAGCTTCATTCTCACTGTTTTCTGGCACTGTAACAAGGAATTTATACAATGCATGGTCAAGTTTTAGAAGCATGTCGCAAGAATATTATACCAACATTAAAGCAACATTAAAAAAAACCCAGGTTATACTTTTCTGTTGTTTCTTTTTAAATTTTTGATATCAAAAGAACCAAGTAACTTGTCAAAGCAGTTTGCCATCTCCTTTCTTATGCTATAACAAGAACATGGCATTTTGTGTTGGTCTCAGAGCCTGCCTTCTTATTGGTTGGCTGTTGTGTGGCCAGGCCATCCACAGGTAATAGATTATATGCTACTACTGTAGCTAGGTACTTACATATATTGATTGAGTCAACCCTTGTCCATTGCATTGTTAATAAGGTTAATAATGTCACCAAATTTTATGTATGAATATTGGAAAATAAGTGTTATTTTCATAGCATTTACATGGGACCTAAAACTACTTTATATCAAAAAAAAAAGGCATGGAATTACTCTTTCTACAATATAAGACATTAAAGAGATGAACTTTATTATTATCAAAGGCTCTACTGAACATACTCATAGGAGATTTCCGACAGCTTGAGGAGCCTATTCCAAACATCTCTGAATCATCCACACCAAACTCTGAGGCATCCTCAAAATCATCACCCTCACTGTCGCTGATCATATGGACATCCGCACACTGTAAACATAATTTCTTTCATTACTTTCCAGACAAGGAGAAGTGATAACAAGAAGAAAAATGCACAAAACAAATCCTAACAGAAAGGGTGCATGTATATACCTCCTCTGTGGGCTCCTGGGCATTTGCTGTCAAGGACCTCCGACAAACACTGAGGTGATGGCAAGGATAGCTTACTCCAGATACAGCTAGCGTCATCTAATAACAGGAAAGATAACAGAAGAGAGAAATCAAATATAGGTAGGCCAGTCAGACGAGTATAATCTCTTAGACCATGTAAATTGCCCAATCTGAGGCAACTTCAAGTTAGATTGTGTGCTTCTATACATTGACTAATTATCGTTATCTTCAAAATCTAAAGAAATATGTAGATGTAAGTTTTTTCCCCAATATTGCCCAACCCTAGTGAAGATGTCAGTGTTCAGTGAATTATTATAGCTCAGACCCTGAGGGTCATGATATGAGCTACAGAGGTGAGGCCATTGCAGGATGTATTGAAAAGCCTCCTACTAACGCTATCTTCTTACAAAGATTTACACCAAACTAATAAAAAAACTAATCATTTTTATGATTGTTAACAAAGTTGGCCAGTAAAAGGACTGTAAAAACACACCCATGACTTATGGTCTGAATACACTGGTGCTTATCACAGGAGTGCAACAATAAATTAATTCACATTCATTTTTTGAGGAAGAAAACCCAGATGCAAATACTTT
Source organism: Brachirus orientalis (assembly GCA_016785285.1). Classification (NCBI taxonomy): domain Eukaryota; kingdom Metazoa; phylum Chordata; class Actinopteri; order Pleuronectiformes; family Soleidae; genus Brachirus; species Brachirus orientalis. The sequence goes on from JAFBJR010000180.1 coordinate 7,272,009, forward strand.
TATGGGAGAGTGAACTTCAAAACAGCAGGACAGAGGCGTGTAGACAGGCAGGGTGTGATAAGAGGCAGAGAAGCTGCTGGTCCCCTGCAGAGGTCCTGTGATCTGTTCTATTGTCAGGTGCTATGGCACACAAAGAGCAGCTGGACGTGTTTGAATCAGGAGCCGATTACATGCAACGCCAATTGAGTCTGAAAGGGGCTACCCAGATCTCAGGGAATTTCTCCCTCAGTCACACTCAATATGAAGTGGCCCCTAATACTGGCCTCAGCTTCTGCAACAAGGGAGAACAGTGTAACTACCAGACCTTGTCAGCAACACAGATTCACTTCTTCACCTTGCTGTATACCTGGCAATGACGAGAACAAAATGTCTGACGCAGTCCCCTAAAGTCTATTATATTACATCTTTTCACAGTACCTTATCTTTTCAAGTGCTGGAAAGTAAGTTAGCTGAAATCAAAAAAGATAAATATATATACAAAAAAGAAAAAAAGACAAATGTATCTCATGTACAGTCATTAAAGTTAAAAAAGGAGGTACAGCCTACACACTTAATCCATTGTCATACAAACCTTAAGTTGTTCAATCACATATAAATAAACAGATATTCTTGTCTGGTTGTTGTACCCACAAATCCAGAAAGACATGTACATATACTGTACAGCAGTGCCCAAAACTGGAAACCATGCATAATGGATATTATGGAAATATATAGTTACACACAAAACAGGACTGTTTTCGAAAGTTTGTTCTAAACCATGAATAATATGATTTTAAACATACTTAATTATTTATTCTCTGTGTCTATGATTTGAGTAAGTACTGAATGTAAGTGGATATAATGAAAGTGGTTATAATTACAACGGTCTTTTAAATTCCCACCAGCTTATAAACCAAGATGAGGCGTGAGAAAATAATAAGTATCCCCCATGAAAGTTCAAGAATGAGCAATATCCTGATGAGTATCTCTCTCCTATGTTGTCTTTAGCAAAGAAAACTCTCCAAAAAACACAGTGGCTAGACTGACATGCAAAGATAAACTTGCAGAAACCAAGAGTGACATCAGCACTAAAGGGACCAACAGCCAACAGTGCCTCACATCTTAATCATTGTAGAGGTAAATGAGTTAAATTAAAACAAATAATATGACTTTTGTTCCGCACTCAATTAAAACTTTCCCTAGAAGGTCATGGACAATCACAGCCATAGAGCCAAAGGTGTACACAAGGATACATAACAGAAAAAAGAAAAAAAACGTGTTTCTAGTCAATCACCGATTAGTTGCTACGGTGCACAGTATCCCATGAACACCTATGAAGAAAACCTTGTCTCTACCAATGTAACTTAACCTTAATTAATTTAGAGCCTTGGTCCCAAGTTACTCATTTCTCTCCAGAAAATCGTAAAAGGTAATGGAACAAAAACAATTCTGCCAACAGTATAGATAATGTTGATTATTGGCTGTTTTTTGTTTTTTTTTTGTTTGTTTTTTTACAACAGAGAAAAAAACAATTACTTAAAGAGCAGCTAAAGTCACTGAAGTCCTAATGGGTGTCAGCTCTAATGGTTGGGTTTGCACTGAGAGACATGTAGGTATTGAGTTGAGCTTTAAGCTTGTGAAGGAATGGCCCAAGAAAATTCTGTCCGTTCCTCAAGAGTGCAATCAATTATGTGATTCTCAGCAGTGGTTGCAGGGAGGATCCCTAAAAAAACCCTTTACACCCACTCCTTATAATGAGAGGCTTTCATTTGAGGGTCTAATAAAGTCTAAAGAGTATAAATAAAGTCGATCACTTCCCCTGTCAAAGACAGCATGGAGGGTTTGGCTGACATGGATTCAAGGAGGGGAGGTGAAAAGGGAGAAGGAGAAAAAACGAGTCGAGTGCCTCTCAATGCGCTTCGTCACTTTGACCCCATGGCTTCTCCCAATGTTGAGGTACACAAGTGCAGCTTGGTGGCTCAGTGGTAAAATGTGGAAACAAGGCTAAAGCCCCGCAGGGCACTAAGGGTGGGGGGGTAAGGTTAACCCCTCCAAGTGACCTTCTCCCACATCTCCACACAAAGGAACTGGCTCTTCTTTTTTTGGATTCTTTTAATTAACACTTGCATTGACGCTCTAAGCATTCAGTGGCCGATACAGGGAAAGAATTCTCTCTCTCTCTGTTAACCCCCCAACCCCCTTTCCCCTTCTACTCTCTTCTCTTCCTTCTATTCTTTCCCTTCATTCTTTCTGTGTTTCATTTTTTCTTCAGTGTTTGGATTAGGTGTCTGGCTGTGAGTGTGAGATAATTACTACTGACAGCTGCACTGACAGGAATCACAAACACACTACCACCTTAGCCCACTTTCTCTTTGATGGAGCAAGGGAGGAACAGTGAGAGGAGAGGAAGACAGACCAAGCACAGCCCACACTAAACTCCTGTTGGTTTCCCTATCCAGACTCCCTTGAGCTTTGCTGAAGATATGACTCTTGTAATTAGTATCTGGGGTTTTTCACAGGGTGTTTCAGCAAGGAAGTGTACATACACATACATTCAAATGCAAACACAGAGCTGGAGGCTACGGATGCCATAAATACAAGACTACTGGCTCAGTGGGATGTGTAACTGGGCATTGTAGCGGTATCTCTTCCATTCCATTTGACAAGAGCCATGCGTACAAGTGCTCGTATACAGTGTTCCAGGTATTATGTTGTGGGGAACTAAATCTGTTCACACAGTCACATTATGGGGACTTACCTTCCAGGGACAAAAATAACTTCCCCATATGGGAAATTATTACATTTGTAAGCTGAAAACGTGGTATATGATTTAGATGAAGTTTATTAAAATGGGTACTAAAGCAAAAGAAAAAATAACTCACTGCTGACTGGCACCCGAAGCTAGCCAGTCACACAAGGGGGGCTTTGCCTGAGCTTACAGCTGAGGCCTGTTGCTAAGGAAACCACCAGGCAGGGGTATGACATTAATGTCATAAGGGAAATGGAAGGAGGTGCTGGCCTAAAAGGCAACACACCTATCTGGGCACCACAGTAATAAAACATTAGCAAACATGATGAAACACTGCAGAAATATCAGTGATTACTGTCTATAAGGTAGGGTGTCCCTATTACAGCCTCTATGGAAGGCTGTAATAGGGATGTCCCACTTACTGTTAATACCTCCAACAGGTGTGGAGATAAACTGTCAATCAAAACAATTCTGATGAGAAGAGGTCTGCCAGGAAATTATTACCAACCTGTACTGTTCAAGCGAAGTAGCCAGGCGAGACAAAATACAGGGGAAGAGGCTCAATCAGTGTATTTCAAAAAAAAATGTTGTCCTGAAAAATTGATGTCCTGTTGTCCGGTTTCTCAAATTATCTATTACAGAAACCTCACCTTTAGTGGTGGTCAGAATAGCTTTGCCAATATCACAATGTCCATGCTCATTTGATGAATGGAACTCAGATGAAAGAGCAATGACACCAAAATCTGACTATTTTTATAATCTGCTGATGTAATTCGACAAGCAAATATTTGGCCAGCAATCCTGTCTACTGTAGCTGTAACCTTGTTAAAGAAAATTAAATTTCATAAAATGTAAAATGTAGTATAGTCTGATGAATATACATTTCCAGTACTATCAAGACTGCTGTGAAGTTGTGATGATACTCGAAGAAAAGATATCTGATTGCAAATGAGTGACAGGTACATTTTCATGTGTCAGATGATTTAGGGGAAATGTTACACCGGCATTGTACAGCCCATTGAGTAAAGAAGAAAAAAATTAAAGCTGTTGTCATTTATGTTTTTATAGTGTTGCCATTGATCTCACCTTCATAAACACTATAAAATATATATGAAAAAATATTTGACCAAGGTCAACTTAATTTCTTACCTAGAAATGAGCAACACCTCCTGTTGCATTCTGCTTTTACTACACTTCCTTTCACACTCAGCTTCCTCAATGTAACTCCATTTACAATGGCACAGTATTCTGAATAAACTGATGTGTCCTTCATTTGAGCATTATCCAACCTGATCCAATTTCAAATAAATGATCCGATGCACAATAAACAATGAAACACATTGAGTGGACTGTATCAGGGAGGGTGACGCAACGCATAAGCACTTGCTTCACTGAAAGATGAGAATGTCTTTGTAAGGCACCCATTTTCTATGGTTTAACAACACATGACAAAATTTTATTAACAATACAACAACTCAAATTACTAGAAGTGATACCCTGATGATGATACCCATTATTTAACAATGATGAAAAATACATTTGAGCAACATGGAATGATAAACTCAACGGAATCAGACTGAAAAATATCATTGAGAAAAATTGAGAATCTTAAATAGTGAATGAGATGAACCTCACTTAATACAACACTTTACCAAAACTGAGTGCTGAGATAACCATAAAAACCAGTATGTTCAATAAGACAGGCACATTTGTAAATACAGAAATGCAAATATACACTAGCAAAGGTAAATGCAAGCAAGCAAGCAACCACTAATATCACAAGCAGGAAAGCAAAAATGAAGCTAAGTAGTAATCAATTCCACTGCAAGGGGCTAGTGTGCAGAGCTAAGTGTAATCTGGGGTCTCTGGCTGCCATGTTTATTGGACCAAACCTCAGGAGATGAGCCTGGGCTAATGAGCTAGACACTTAATACTGGCTCACTATCCACATGCTAGGCCAGCCAAGCTCAGGGCTTTCTCTGTTAATACCTTCAGACGTTTCAATAAGAGAGTGGTGGCTAGAGCGAAGGCCATTATTACACTTCTGTATGCTTTTTAATATCTCCTCATCCAGGAAACACAGACCCTGCAGATGTGTGTTAGCGAGGGCCTATGACACCACAATGAGCTACAACCAATTCATGATCTCTGGCCATCATATCCTTGGCTTCCTCTGTGGCTGGCTGAGATTCTCATCTAAAAATTACAAACCGCAAAAATACAAAGAAAAAAACAAAATTACATTTACAAATACAGGTTTTCAGAGGTGTTTGCAAAGGAAAAAGATTATAATTATGTCTCAATACATATACTTTAAATGTAAAAAAACTGTATTTAAAATCCATTATAAATCCATTTTAAATATTCCTCTACTGTTCATAAACACAATGCAAATGTTGGGGAGGGCCTCCTTTTGCTCTCTTAAGATTCAACATTTTTTGTAGTAGTGATGCAAATGTCTGCACCATGGCGGGGATTTTCTGCTGCTGTAGCCCTTCCACCTCCAGTTTCTACATTCTGTACATTCAGGGATCACTTTTCTGCTCACCACAGGTTATATAAGTTATCCTAGTTGTTCTCAACAAGACAATACACCCTTACACTCCTCTAATTCTAGAGTTCACTGTGTATGAAAAAGAATAAGAAGAAATCAGCAATCTGTACCTAGTGATGTTTTTGTTTTGCACTGTCCTGCTATAACATGGCCTGATTGCACACTTGTGTATATTTTCCTAATAAAGTGTTACTTGAGTGTACAACAAATTCTTGAAATATTAATCTTCAAAATATTAATCTTAGATTGTAATAAAAATAAATCTCAACTGTTTCTATTGTCTATGTTTCTATTCATTAGTGTCAAAAGAGAAAACCACACACTGCATTCAATTAGAAAGATCTCAAAAATCTCTCAACAAATATTTGTGACACTTAATTGAGTTCCCTGTTATGCATTATAACTTGTAAACATATTTTAAAGCCATTTTGGTTTTCAACACTGTTTTAGTTTAAAGTATGAATATGGTTATCTTTACATACCTGAAATATCTTCCCGAGTCTTCTTTGGCTTCTCATCTTCCCTGCATAATTTGTTTAACTTTTAATTTGTATTATTTTTTTATACATGGTTGTTTGGTGGTTATGAGAGGAAATTTGCCGGCCGCAACACAAATTGAGCAAACAATGTCCTGCTGTGACAGGATGAATTGATATGCACATTGATGCCGTGGCATATATGCTTTCTTTGCTTACACCTAAAAGCTTTACTTTTGAGTATTAAAACTATACAGTTTGGACACTTGATACATTTTACAACTGGTATTAATGTATCTCCAGTGTCCATGTTTAGTTTGATTCGTCTGTCTGATTTCAATCAGACTCTCCTCTTGTTTGCACAGATCCAAAAAAAAGAATAAATATTACAATACACAACAAACAAGACAGAAGAAATAGAAGAAGCAAAGACGGCAGTCATTGGTAAAGCTGCAAGATTGAGTTTGCTTGATTTAGGTCTCATCTTAAATTCAGCTAATGCTTAAATAATGTTTAAAAAAGACCCAGAATTTTGGGCCAAGGAGGGGAAATGTATTTCATTTGGTCACAATGTGTGCTTGGCCACGTTCAGAGGTGGTTTGGAAGTTTCATAATCAGTCTTCTCTTATAATCAATCGCATCTAAATCTTTTGGCATTTATACCTGTAATTTCTTGTAGTCAAGCACTATCCGCGTTCAAACTGTTCACCCAAAACACATTTTAATTTTAGCACTTGAAAAAAAGAAACAAAGTCAATACCAATACTTCAACCAAACAGCAATAACAGATCTTAAAGGAAAACATTAGCTGGGGTTAACACAAGAATGTGTGCACAACAGCTCCTCAGTGTAAGCATGATAAACCATCCCATACAATTTGCATGGGAACACATATGCTGTCAAAGAAGTGGTGAGACAGGAGGGGTCAGAGGTTCCTCAAGGTTCTGTATGAGGGACACTTCTGATCAGCCTGACTGTGGGCAGACTGAATAGCAGAGTAGAGCGACCCTGTGACGGGAGAGGTCAGTGGGACTCAATGATGTGAGCTTTAATGTCCACAGATAGAGGACACAGGATGGGAATCGTCTTTGACATCTTAATTAGCTTCAACATCTTACTCTCATGCTTCTGACAGATGGCTGTGACATGGATTACAAAAGACACAGCTGCAGCACGTGGAACAGTATCCACTGCACATTTTTTCAAATATTAGAATAATGTAAATGAACAAACTGTAAACCATAGATTATTTTTGTCTGCACTACTCATCTTTAGGAGCACAGAAATGGATCGAAAACATTTTTATTTGTTCCTGTAAAACTCTAAAGGTACCAAGTATTTATAATAATTGTGTTTCTGTGTGTGTGCGTGCATGCGTGTGTGTGCGCCTCTTACCGAGTCATCGGATGCTGATGCAGGCCATCCCTCCCATTGTTGATGCCGGACTGGTATGTTGGTCAGGTCTGAAATATTCCTCTTCACCTGCAAAAAGACGTTCATTTTTTAAAATCAAATATTATTTATTAAAATGTATATAATATATAATCATTATTGACTAAATATTACTACAGAGACAATATAAAAATTCAGATTGTCACAACACAACTTAAGCAATACAATGTAGGATTTGATCTTAGGGTCCTCCCACAGTTTTTTCGTCTGTTGTTAAAATATATGTCACGGTAACTTACATTTGTTGACAAGCAAACTATACAGATGAACTCTAAAGCAGTATTGCTAATGTACAAACAAACATGTCTTAAGACCAAGTACAGTAGCCTAAGTTATAGCATTTTATAGAAATGATTACATTGTTTTATTTTTCAAGATATTAGAAATGAAAACTAACCCCTGAAAAAAAAAGAACAATAGGACTTTAGTTTGCGTATCTTGCATTTTTTGACCCAGATTATACAACCTATTGCTCATTGTATGTACATTGTTCCAATCACTTGATATACGAACAAGAAGACTTCAATAACATGGCCTGACACACAGAAAGCTCAGATACAGATGACAAGCAAACAATTTACACTTGATAGTCCAAGAGTAACATGACCAGGTGGCCCTCAGTTGCGTCATTGAACACCAGTTTACGAAATCTGGACCAATATTCTCCCTTGTCTAGCCTCTTATTCTATCACTCTACCTAACCCCATGTGGTTTTGGTCCTGCCTCTGCCATGACGTCCACTCATTCATTGAGGGGGCAGTGAGATATGCTGTAAAGTTGAATGTTGTAGTTCCTTCTGTGGCACGATCCCAAAAACATAAGTTACATTGTGTCAATGTAGGAGATGCAAACCTACTCTGGCTTTGAGAGAGGCGCCCTTTACCCTGTTCCAAGTTAATATAGTATCAAAATAATCTTGAAGACATTCAAAGGTAAAATCCTATAATATCACTTTAAGAATAAAAGAAAATGTCAAAAATGACTCCACCCTCAAATCTTTCAAAAGCAATTTCACTTAACTACTCTTGTATTGCTTTATTAGTAAAAATATCATATTCATAGTTAGAAAATACTTAGTATACATCAAAAAACTCTCCCTATTCAGCTGCATGATGATAACCCCTCATGGAGGCACAGGAGATGAGTCAAAAGAAGAGAAAGAAGTAGAAAAATGAAGAAAAAAAAACAGCCATTGTTATCAGAATTCTTCAGATGCCACAACTAATGCCCAGCAACAACAACTCCACACTCTGAAATGAACAGTATTTCTCTACTCCTATTCATGTGCGGATGCTCTATTTGCGTCATTTAATAACATTCCTTGCTTTTAAACAGTTAGCAGCCAGCAGTGCCTGTCCCGCAGAGTGCCGTATTGCACCGTCCAGTGGGCTGTTGGTTTAAAGCCCTAACGCCAGCCTGATGTGCGCCTGCTGAAGCTGATCAAAGCCATGTCGGCGTCTGAACGCTGCCGGCCATAAATTCTATCCATTTGTTCAGCAGGATTCTGTCCTTCAGGCCCACAGGGCTGGACACAAATGTTGAAAAAACTATCTATTGTGAATCAAAGATCCCTCCAAATACACAGGTCAAATCCTGTCTTTGTAAAAAGGACTGAAGAGAGATGGATCCCTGGGCACATGCAGAGCTACTGATCATAGAGGTGGAAACATAAAACACATTGCAAATACTAAGACAAAGCCAATGTCAGGCAAAGCAGGAAAGAAGGTACAAAATACTGAACACCATGGGGCAGAAATTGCTTGGGCACCTGCACCTTGAGACTTAAATATTATGACAATTTGCATGTGTATACTTACTGTGTAAGTTTCTGAGAGCACAAACTCAGGATGGGCTAATAGAAGAAATTATTACATTTAAATGTGAATTCATCCCCTATCAACTGTATATATTTTATCCAAGTTATACATCTCTCAAAAAAACTAGTCACCCTCTTCACTGGTTTGGTGTTGGTTCCAGCACAGCACAGCAATGTGTAGTACAAACAAACTGAGAAAAAAAATAAAAGAACAATAATAAATGAGTGGCACAATCCATCCTTTGTCTCTCCATCATATTCCCACACCTCACTGCTCAGTACCTATCCTTATGAAGAGAAGTTATGGCCATGATAGCAGTCTGGGGTCAGAGCGGGTGGCCAGTGTTATTACAGAGTGTAATATCTATGTTTGACCAGCCAGACTACAGGGATTTGAGTGACCAGCTGGCCGGCCGATGAATAGAGGGGAAAAAGTGAGGAAAGGAGAGGCATTAACACTAGTAATGAAGAGGCTGCAGTCAGAGGTTAAAGCAGCATCAGAGAAACAACAAACTAACGCCAACCACAGGGAGAGTTGAGGTGAGAGAGGTGGTAGAGGAGAGAGGAGACAGACAGCAAAACACACGTGGCAGAGGAGAGAACCTGATCTCACCACAAGAAACAAAACACAGCAGGCCTGCCCACCAAACTCTTCTGACAGTTTTGCTCTTGAAATATAAATATAAATCAAATCAAAGATAAGCAAATGTATAATATATAGAAACCCAATGGCAGGTTAACACAATGGCTTGCTCAAGCTTGAAGATTCCAGGTAGTCAAACACTTTGCTAAAAATCAATGCATGTGTTGGACACAGCAGCAATCCCAGAGACAACAGTACTGTCTCATGCTGCCCCCTGTCTGCGAAAACAGCCATGATATGAAGTGACACAACAATATTTTTTATCCTTAACACCAAGTAATACATTTTACATGGCAAATTCCTATGTACAATTACCTGCTAAATAATATTTGACTAAAGAAATTGAGCTGTGCTGTAATGTCTTTATATGATAGTGGACTGTGTAGTTCAATCAGCAGAACATCATACTAATGGTGGCTCCAGTAGCTAATATAAAATGACCTGACATGTGAACAAGGAGGTTTAAGTGTAACACAAGTAAATTAAACAGAGGAGATTATTTAAGTTACAAACTGACAAATACAACACTGCTGAGTTGTTTGCTGCTGGACATGCAGAGATGAGGCAGAAGAGTAAGAGCCACTTATACACTACATTAGCAAGACTGGCTGTGAAGCTCAGCTGCTGGCAATACACCTCACGGCAAAATTAATGATCCAATCATTGTAAACGCCAATTGCCTGTAATCCCTGGCTGGAAGCAAATCAAAGAGGAAAGGTTTCCAGCTAACAGTCACAAGCTCCCTCTCACTCTCTATCGTATCATCTCCCCTAGGCACCAGATGCCTTTCTTTCATTCCCTTTTCGATCCAGCCTTCTTTTTCTCAGCTCTGCCTGCATTTGGTTCCTATACGTTTCCCAGCTGCGAAGAAGGGATGGGGCCCAGGCCCAGCCCTGGGGGGGGCAGTAAAGAAGGGAAATCCCTAGGACAACTGGTCTGGTCACGGACAGCTCAAGACCCAGAAGCCATCCCTATTCTACCCGCTACTTCCCTGGCAAACATTTGCTCTCCAGCTTAGCCGAGAAGCTAGCCAGCAACTAACCCTCACACTCTTGTCTGGTAATGCCAATCAGAGTCTACACACCCCTGTGCTCTAGAGATGGAAAAGAAAGAAGATAGAGAGGGTATGCTGGGATAGAGAGATGGAGAATGAACGCATCAAAAGGGAGGGGTAGAGCCACAAGGCAAAGCCAGAGCCTTTGGCAAAGACAAACAAGAAGATAGGACTCTTTCCCTATTGATATGCACAAGCAGGAACCATCAGCTAGTCTTCATCTAAAACAAAGGGAAGAATAGGGAGAAAAAGGCGCTCTGTAATGGAGTCCATATGTGTCTGTGAGTGGACACAGTATGAGGAGAAAGAGTCAGACAGGCTTAATATGGTGTTTCATCTTTGTTGCACTCTTCTATCTTCTTATGATGAGAAAAATACATGACTTCTTATTTTTGTTTTCCGCTCAGATAATCGAGGTATGACTCATATACAATTATCATGCTGTTATTTCGATGTAACATCACTAAGGTCACTGATAACCCAATAGACTGTTGTGACTAAACTTGCTCCTGTAGCTCACGCTGACTCGCTGACTACTAAACTATCTCAAATAGTCCCTGCATGTCTGGACATGTGTTTTAATGACACATCATTTCTTCACCTATGACAGCAACAGAGAAGGAAACAAGTAGGCTCCCTAGCGAAAGAGTAAATATAAAGAGAGCTTGATCAACATGGGACAAACAGAGTCCAGATCTATGCAGGTTAAAGTTCTGGGCCTCATTTTCACTACAGGGGGCCTTGAGATGCCTAAAGACAAGCATGTGTAAGGAAAAGACCACAACATTAAGGCCTGTTTAAGCCCACATTGTCCCTTTACTATCCACTATGTACTCTTACAGCACCCCCACCAAGCCGACAGTCCTTTGCCTCTTTTCTGAGTCCACGGCTCCCCCCCTCCCACACTGCGGGGACCCCTCCCCAGTGTTTGTAATCCCAGCAGAAACACTTAAGGTTCACAGTGGGCGCTCATCAAAACCATCTGCCTGAGATGAGAGTGAGAGAAAAGGGGAGAGATGATGGAGGGAGGAGAAAAAGTGAAGGAGGAGAGGCTGAAACCAGGGAGGCAAACTGCCTCCTCTAGTTCAGATGTTGGTTGTACTAATCTGTTCAATTAGCACAATTACAAGTCCTGCCAGTAGGCTGATTATTATTATTAGTGTAATCTTCACCTACACCAAGGATCCAGGGCCAAGCCACAGTGGCAGTGACGAGCAAAATACCTTTCATTGGGGCTTGATAGTAAATACATTGGAGAAAATTTAGGTTACCAAAACTAAAGTATTCAAATGTATACATATTCACAAAAGGAAATTAAAAAAATAAAGGACTGATCCTTACAATCCCATATATGCTATTTTGTGGAAGTGATGATTACTTTAAATAAAGAGTGGCTTTGATCAGTCTTAGGGGAGCTAATTTCCTCTCACCTGTGACAGCAGGCAACCCACTGTGAATAATAAATGATGCCTGCTCAGGTCTCCCTCTACCTGGGGGGTGGGTGGTTTCAGTACAGGCCAGCTATACCTCTGTGGGTGTTTGTCTGTACTGCTGATTTGAACTCACATTAACATATACACATGCTTACTTATATACATAAGCAAGCACAGCAAAACCCAACAAACAGAGGTGTACTGGCTTCACAATGGGTCAAATATGAGTATAAGTAACTATAAATATTTCACAGGCTGCCAAATCAACTGTTTAGTTTCAAATGAAAAAAATGAATAGATTCTGTCTCTTTCCATTGCTCCTGCATGCCTAGATCAAACAATGTGCAGTTATTTAAGCTGCCTCCTGGACCGCTGAGACTGCTGAGAGAAGGGAAGAAAGACGCAGTGTAGGCAGAGTGGGGAGAAAAAGAGGGGGTTATACCAGACTGCAGCTGTGAGAGTAATTATGCACTCGGAAATGTGATCATTTGTGATGAATAATGAATCGATGGCTGAGATAGACTAGCAATGTTTGGCAAATGGAATGAAAGCTGTTTTATTGGAAACCAGACTCAGGTACAATAATATTATGTATATGAGTGTCTGAGGGTGAGTTACTGAGAGCTTTCTCATCTCAGTGCATGTCTATGTGCATGTGGGTGTCATACTTCTTGTATGGTTCTGGAGCCAGGGAAGTTGAGGCTGTAGTCCCTCTGGGCCTCACGGTGGCTGATGACCAGCAGGAAGTTCTGGTTTAACGAATCTTGAAGAGCACTAAATGTAGAGAAAAAGAAAAGTGAAATGGAGAGAAACAGAGTCAAACAATGAAACAAACAAAATACTGGGAAGTGATGCAGAAAAAGACATTTTAAGAGAGGTAGTATTATTGCACAACAGAAAAAAGAGGGGGGAATGAAAAACAAACATTATCACTATGAGCGACTGAGTCAAGTAAAGGGCAAGCTGAAACTTGTCAACTAGTGGCAGCCTGCTGGCCCACAGGGAGGTGGGTGCCTCCTCAGGGGGCAAATCGCCCACATCACTGGTTATGTCTTAACAAGCCTGGCCAGAGCTGTGCTCAGCACAGCAGGCTACCACAGCTATGACCACCTGCACAGTGAAAGCATAGAGTCCATCAGTCATCTTTAGCTAACAAGCAAATCTAACTGTGACATATTGTTCGGTTCTAGCACCAGCCAACCACATCCATATAGTTTGACAGCATTATTTACCTTTTTAAATGATTCCACAGTTACGTTAGCACCTCTAATTTAAAAAAAAAACTTGGAAAACTTGACTAACTTTTAAGAAACTGCATAGTCTAAAAGTGACAACAAGAGAGCAGACAATGCCGCATGTATTTTAACTACTATACATTCTGAAACCAAAGAAATGAATTTCATTTTTGTGCTCATAATCCACACCCTCTTCGGCAAAAGCAGCTGGAATACTGCCATATTAAACAGTTTGATGCAACAATAAGGGCTGTATGAGTATGACAGTATGTCTGTATGACAGTATATTTGCAGGTTATTGTATGATGTATCAGAAACCTGTAGATGAAGAATGTATGGTTAGCTCATAATCTGATGTAATGCTTCTGAAACTACATACTCCTTTATCTACATTATTTGCAACATGATGAAACATCAACACCTGTCCAGGGTGTACCCTGCCTCTCGCCCTATGTCAGCTGGAGTTAGGCACCAGTGCCTCCCATGACCCTTAGTGGATAAAGCGGTAGAAAATGAGTGAGTGAGTGAGTGAGTGAGTGAGTGAGTGAGTGAGTGAGTGAGTGAGTGAAACAGGTTGTAATGGACAGGTTTCAGGCGTATTGTCTATTGCTGCATGTCTTTAAAAATGCTGCAAAAGTAAAAACTAAAAAAAAAGGGTAATATTTTTTTTTCCTCATGGATATTACCAGAGATTTTACTTAGAAGCTGACAGGAGAATCTCCAAAGAATCTCTGGAGCAAATTCTGCAGATAATGCATTCACACTTTCAGTACAGCCCCTCTACACAATCTCCAAAGTATTCCAGAGTTTATGTATGTCTGAAAGCAGTTCTGGTCACAGAGACATGACCTGTTCGAGAGGCCTAATGGGGCAGACTTTGTAGACTGGTTTCAGAGTTGCTGTGTATCTTACCGCAGTGACAGAGACAATATCAGTGGCTGATGCAAACATCGATACTTTATGTGCTTCACGTACAAGGGAGGAGGTGGGAGAATAAACTTTTGGAAGCTTCATTTACTATAAGCTGTGAGGTTAAGTAGCGTTTTGAGCAAACGCTGGATCTGTGAGGCTGAATATCAATGGGAGGCTTAAGGGCCAAAGCAGCCACTTAATCAGGGCTCAGAACCCAAGGAGAGGAGGAAGAGTTGAGAGAAGGAGAGAGATGTTGGAATTAATATGTAGCACACACATTAATTATGCAATCACACCCTTAATCTGTGCAGATCTGGACGAGCTTATGTTAACAGAAGCTCAAATTTACTGTAATGACAGCATATTTACATTGACTAAAACTGCGAAATCAATATGTAAATGTAATGTTTGTTGTAGCTAACTGGGGAAGATTGGAAATGTGTGGAGTGGGAAGGATGGATGCATATGTAATAGGGCTGAGCAGAAGGTTGAGAGAGATGTGTGTGCTTGTTTGTGTGAGAGTGAGAGAATGAGAGACAGACAGAGAGAGAGAGAGAGAGAGAGAGAGAGAGAGAGAGAGAGAGAGAGAGAGGAGAAAGGAAGGGGCAGGGACACATAAATAAGGATCTCGCTAATATCATGATTATGTTTGGACACAGTCCCGAGCTACTGCTGGCAGGCAGCTAGACTCCTAAATAGACAGAGATAGAGGGTAAACTGTGTGAAAGTGTTACTCTGTCCTTCCAAGCAAAGAAGGAATATCTCATCAGTCATTTATGGTAGACCCACAAGCCATTTGGTGTGTGGGGAGATTTACTTTGAAAGATCAGATCACATTTTGTGCTCTTAAGTACAAATATTGCTGTTGCTTTAGTTTCAAATCAAAATATCAAATGTATAGAGAGGGGGAAAGAAGTGTGTCACACAACTTGAGCCACTTCCATGTTACTTCCCATCTGTCTGAAGAGGCATGGTATATCACATACCATCAAAACATCCATACTTTGAGTTTAATAACCCTTTGCTTAGGCTGCTTTCACCATTAATGTTGTCAAAGCTGCTGTCTTCTGATAAAAGCATGTCCCTCAAGCTGTACAGGGTTGAAATGTGGATGTCCCAGTGTTTGCATCTGCCTTTAGAGGTCTGTTTCTCACACACTGTGACACCAAGGTCGGCCTAGAACATCTCTAGAGGTACTTGACATGGCATAAGGATGTTGGAAGGAAATGTCATTTAACTTTATGGACAGAGAAAATGGAGCGTTTAGCAGGGGAGGAGAGCAGGCTAAACAGATTGGTTTCATTCTGAGGTAAGCCTATCGTCTAAGCAGTGAGTCCCCGTGGCACAGAGCAGACTCTTATTAAACTAGCACTGCCAGACAGAGAGACGCATGTGCACACACAATGTGACATGCCTTTATAACACAAATACCCATACACACATGCCCACACACTGTCACACCTCAAAATAATATCACACGTTGATGCATACTCATTAAGATAATGCGTGTTAAAACTGCTAGGAGACACAAGTGCACCCATGAAAACATGCTGACCAGGAGAGTATATGCTACTGTGATCACCTTGCACCTGCAGTGGAGGTCATGAAGTGCACACACGCACACACACACACCTTACCTCCTCCACATTTTGCATCCACAACAAAGCAGGAGGATGTGAAAACGTTCTGTTCGGGTTTGGTCAGCCATCTTGTCCTCAAAGTTAAATAGCATGCTAACCATTAGATACTCCCCACTCGGGATGCTTTAGCTAGCCTGATGGGTAGCTCCCACAAGCATCTGTGTATCTGCTACTGCATAGCTGACACACAATATGGAGGGGGACAGGAGGCTACGATAAAAACACACAAAACCTAAATGAGCAATTTTTGCAATTTGAAATTTTTTGGAGAGTTCAAATTAAAATAACCTTTCACTGACAATCATGCTTACCGAGAGCTGAAGCTGAGAATAAATGAAGAAGAAAACCAGTTCCATTGAAATATTCATCAGGCCTTCATCATTTATGCAGGAGATTAGCTCCTCCTCGTCACCCTCCTATATTCACAGCCAGTCATCAACATAACCACATAGAAAACCCTCCTTTACCACTGACATACTAACTGCACATCACAGCACTAGCTAAATAACTACCTGAGATAAACTGGTGCTCAAACAAAGATCTCCAAGCATGAAGATTTATTTCTAATCAAACAAGAAAACTAGAAGTTTACTTAGCAGGATCATAATGACAATTCAGCACTATTTAATCAGTCTCTTCAGAGAGTGTGTGTGTTTGTTGTGAAAGCCAAGCTCATAATAGCAATTGCTATGGATGTGACTAGATAAAGGACATTTGCATTTTTACTCAGAAACTATTTGAAGTAAATAAACACTGTTATGTGTTCTCTTGGGCTACAAGTGCACACTAGCAAACTAGCAAAAGTTTAGGTTTTAAGATTACACAAGAAAATTGGTTAGATTTTTAGGTCAACATTAACATTAGTAGCCATAAAACATTTTTAGTATGAAATAAGTTAACAAATAGATACTTTTCTTCCATAATGAAAAATAATATTCATATCATAGCAAAGAATTACAGTGATATTCCAATCACTATACCCTCTGAAAATAAAGCAACATTTTATCTGAGTGAGTTACAATTATGTCATGCAAGCTGTTAGACATTGTGTTAAAACTGGCTTAACCCAGGTAAGTATATCTGACAAGTAAATATAACTATATTTTTTAATCTGCTGCATGCAAACCAAATAACTGAGCTCTCTAATGGTAAAGAAAAAATAATCTGAAATAAATAATTTGAAAAAGTGAGAATAGTGAATAAAATAAAGAATAAATAGCAAGGCCATCCGAAAAATACATTAATCTCGGGGGATAGAAAAGATGTTTTGTACCGGATTTAGCTTTCAGCTAATTTCCATCTGTAGCCTTGAGCAGGTGATCAGTCTGTACAAAGGAACACCTCGAGTTGCTGTGGTGGTGAGAATGAGCTTCCCCACCCGAAAACTTTAGATTAAAAAATGTTCTGGTAATATCTCTGTCTACTGCAATGTAAATTGCATGTGCTGTAGATATACGGTGTGACTAGTTTATTTTTTTCTGCAAACTAACAGCTTGTCTAGTCCCGCTACAGGAGGCTGCCCCTCGAATATTCTGAGATCTGTCACCTATCCTCTCCCTGTATGATAGCAAGGGCACCTACACACAAACACATTTATACACAAATGCATGTGCATACACAGTAGAGCCAACCCACTCCATTCAGCCCCGACTGTCTTCCACCAAAAAAGCTGACACAAAATAATGAGCTCCTGACACCCAAAATGATATCGATGACACTTGGAAAAATGGCAACGGTGCTGCTAAAAAGACACAGCAGTTAGTGAGGGAGTGAGAAGGAAAAGATGGGGAGAGGGAGTGAAATGAGAGCGAGGGAGGGAAGACTGGGGACATGTGGGTCATTAGCTGCCAACACAATATAACTACCACTTAGCAAAACTGGCTGACAAAGCAGCAAACTGCCAAATGACTTCTTTTACAAGTGTGCTGGTGACATGTGGATGCTTGTTTGGCTGCTAACAGAAGGAAATGTGGGGAGAGCTACAGTGTAATTTTTATTTTTAATCTACTGTCAACAAACAAACTTGGGCCATTATGTGTGAGACTATAAATAACTTGAAAAAGACCAGTAAGTCAGAAAAAAGTACAATATTGTGCTATTTCATTATACTTACATTTCACATTGTTAAATTGGCAGTTACAGAATGTTATTGAAAAAATATGCCACGTCCTTGTAACTTCTCTGGGCAGCTCTCAGAAATACATTTTAAATATGTAACATTTATTCAAGTCAGTATTTAAATGGACAGCTGACTTTTTAATAAATTATGTTGCTGGCTACCAAGTTAAGACAAGACAGTGGACTTTTCCCTTTGATATTCTCTTTAAAAAAAAACTATTAATATTTTAGGCTCTAGTTAGTGTCTTGCTCTAACATTTAATGTAGGTAAACTCAATCAAAAACAATTGTTTGATTAAGATAATTCTAAAATAGTAATATGTTTTTAAGACTTTGGTTTAAAAAGATTACTTGTTCTCTGTTGATTTGTTTTTCAGTCATGGATAACTACGTACGTCAGCCATGATTAGTGAGGAGCAGAATTTAAAAACATGAGCTATTCCTTAAATTATTTTTTCGAGTAGCACAGTACATCAGCGTCATCTTGCTCTCTCTCTCTCAAGCATACACAGGCACAGACACACGTTTGCACAGCATCCATAGTGAGGACACTCATAGACATAACACATTCACTATCCCCTTACCCTAACTTAACTATTAAAACTAAACACTTAACCCAAATGCCACAACCAGGTCTTCACCCCAAAAAAGGCCTTTAAAAAATGTGAGGATCAGCCAAAATGTCCATGTCATCCCTCAAATGTCCTTACTTTCCAGAAATGTCCTCATTCCTTATGGTTTATACATTTTTTGGTCCTCACAAACCAACAAATAGAAGAACACACATGCAAAACAACAACAAGCTGGTCAACTATGGATTAATTGCAAGAAAATAAAGCAACAGCAAATATGGCCAAACACAAAATATCCCATGCACAGAAGTGCTGACCCTCCCATATAATTTTTATTGAGTTTCACATGTCCAGTGACCTTATCTTAAATTAAAAAATAGGTTTGCAGTTATCTGACAATAAGCCGCTGAAATGAGGGAGAAATATGACTTCTTTGAATAATGTTTACCTGACACTGATGAAAGGACACTTGTGCATTCAGCTGCCACCTGCGATTGTATTACTGCTATGACTTGACACTGAGCTGCCTGACAT
This sequence comes from Brachirus orientalis, assembly GCA_016785285.1. Classification (NCBI taxonomy): domain Eukaryota; kingdom Metazoa; phylum Chordata; class Actinopteri; order Pleuronectiformes; family Soleidae; genus Brachirus; species Brachirus orientalis. Next base: position 7,291,176 of record JAFBJR010000180.1, read on the forward strand.
TTCACGCAGAAAGGTTGCTAATACTGCCACACACTCACTGAGATGAACAGAACAACCTCTGGATGGGCAACGAACGTTGGCTTAATTAAGTTTTTTTTTTTATCAAATCTCTATTGTTAGTGGAAAGGGTTTTAAAAAAAAATGAAAAGAACAAATAATATCAGTCAAATGTGGATATCATATACAGAGTCTCTGCACATTAAGATGGTAAAGAAACTACAGCCAGCAACAATGTCAATCTTAAAAATAAAAAAGAGGGAGAGAAAATTACTATTTACACAACACACAGAGATTGTGCCAGAAGACACTCCTCTCAAAATGTCACAATGGATGCAAGAAAATGAGTATGCAGCAGCAGGTCAAATGTCTCTTAATATATCAATGAAACTGGGATTTGCTGGTTGGCTGCTGTCGACAACTACTATCAACCTAGATATAGACTGCCACCTGGTGTTCATTGTTGCGTACTACACCCATGTCACCACCAGTAATATTCTATATCATGTGTTTTGTGCACCAAAGCAGGGAGAGATGAGGTTTTATAGTAAAATTAAACATTTTTAAAAAGGCAACAGAGTAAGAGTGTTGGAGTGAATACCTGTTTTTGCTGGTGCTGGCAGTGGGAGCGATGTCTGGGGTGAGGACATACAGGCTGTTGTTCTTGGGTAGATGTAAACTTCTCAGCACCGTCTGCTCTCATACACACATCAAAAAAGGAACAAAGAAAAATACACCAGTCTGTGCAAGTGTCTCAGGGTACCATCAGCTTTGTTGTTTTTATGTCTGTCAAAATCTGTGATCATATTAGGTACCAGTGCCCCTTGTGACCCTCATGTGGAGGGATAGGCGGTAGAAGATGAGTGAGTGAGTGGGTGGTATTTGGATTTAAAAGATGTGACTGAAAGTTGGTTTTATATGAGTTTAACTCATGTGTATATAATGCCCAAGCACGTCTTGAATATACCTGGCATTAAAAAACTTTTTCAGAGCAGATCTTTGTCAACATGCAATAGTAGTACAAACAGATTTTTCCAATAACCTTAATGAGGGTTCCAATCTAGGTTCCAGGGTCATGCTACTGGTCAAGTGAAAGGGTAGGTCACACTAAATAATTGACTCTTTAACCTAGAGGCTTTTATAAAAAAATCAGCAACTTTTTTAACTCGGTACATGTTTACTTATACTATCTGAATGTGTTCCAATAATGTGATTAAGAAATAATTATTATACATGTCATTAGCAGTAGCAGTAGCTACATGTCAGTAGCATTGCTAAAGGCTAAGGCTTTGGCACAGTACTTACTGTAAATTATTGAAGGAATTAATATTAGGGTTTAATATTAAAAGCAAAAATGTTATTCCACAGTCAGTGGAGGAGTTTCAAGATGTATTCAATAAATCTTACAGATTTTAGTACTTTGGCAAACACATGCAGTCCACCAACCAAATTCTTGCTGTTGCTGCCACCCTTTGGATGGATGCAGCACAAATAGTCAGTGGCAAAGTAAGAACATTTTGAACAATGTCTTATTGTCCACCCCTAATTAATATGTGTTTATTACACTTTGAATGAGGTTTTCGCTCTGCATCACTCGATTTTTGGATTAAGGGTTATTAGTAATTGTGTTTCCTGGAACACCTAAATTGTGGGATAGGCAACTGGCAATAAGTACAAAACAGAGCCATGAGAGTGAGTAGTATAAATAATTCATGGCTGCAAAGGTTTAATCAGAAGACGCTTGTGGATGCTTAGGATGTTTTGGATGGCAGGGTGAAAGTAGGAATATATACTAGTACTTCATACAATGATATCTAAAAGAAGGAAATATAGAATATACAGCATACAGTTTAACAAAAATGTTATATATAATGTATATTGCATACACAATGTGTATCTAACGCTTAATTCATGTCTTGAATAAAGCTGACACTTTAACCTATAGAAGCTGTTTTATTTTCTAAAAACATGTTATTTTAAAACTGTATATATATTTCCCATATTTTCTGAATCTGTTCCAATAAAGTGATTGAGAAATAATTATAGTGTATGGTCTTTATATCATTGCTAAAACAACAAACAAATCTTTTTGTGGCCTAAAACTTTTGTAGAGCACTGTAGTTATAGTAAACATGCATATAGTTAAAATTTGCAATTCAAAAATAATTACACTTAATCATGTTAAGATTAAAGATTTAGGTTAAAGAAAATAAAAGTCAAAGCACTACATGTTTAGCTACTATCATCAGTGTTGTCAATCCTTCTTTTTCATCTTTATCATCTTTTTTGATCAATAATTTGCATGTTCATCAAACATATTTATGGTCTATTAACTCACACTATCAGATACATCTCCACTCTTCCATCCCTTCAGCTGCATTTTGGACACTGGAACCCCAAGCTCGGTCCCGAGGATTTGCTTGATTTCTCCTGTAAATCAAAGTTATGTGGACCAAATTATAAATTTCAGCTTTGCATTAATGCATCATGTATCATGCATCTTATGATGAGCATTTAAAATAGTGTATGTCAAATCGTTGTCTGGATTTCCATGTTGCTCACCAACTGTGCTGCCTTCCTCCAGTACCAGCTCTACTGAACGCTGTCGGTACTCCACCCTGAAGTTGAGCATCCGGGGTTGACGTTCTACAATGTGTCGGGAGGAGGAGGAGGAGGAGTTGATGGGACAAAATGCTGAAGTCGAGGATGATGGGGGAGGAGAGGGGGACGAAGATGAAGAGGGGGGTGGAGGGACTGCACCACCTGCCGCTGCATCGGCTGCTTCTGATTGGCTAAGAGGTCCATATACGTTGGCCTGGCTCGCCTCACTGGAAAAGTTACTGTACAGAAGTGTAAAGATTAATGATGGAAGAGAGAACTGAGCCCTCAGGCACACTATTTCATTGACCATTGTAAAGGAAAGAGACGATGATGGACAAAAAAGATCTCAAAAAGCAAGACGAACAAAAGCATTCCCTCTTATCCTCCCAGTTTCATTTTCTCTTTAATATTTGCTCAGAGTATGACCCCTGTTTCACATAACACAGTAAATTATGCCTTTTTGTCTGTTGATCATAAACAAAGTGTGTCCTTTGTTCCTTGAAGTATGAGCAGCGACTGTCATGCAAGCGCTGGGTTCGCGAGTCAGCAGTTTTAACAAAGGCTCTGTTTCATTTGGCCTGCTACCTAACAGAGGCCACTGTCCTGAGGCATAGGTCGAACGTCAACAGCAGCAAAGCCCCTCACACACAGACTGGGCCAATGGGTGGGACAGTAATCCAACCCAAAAGGGTAGAACACTAACTGTTTTCTCCACTTCAGTAACTAACACACTTTCGAGTAGTTCCTACAACTATAATTAGATAATAAGATAAATCTAAAAATATATACATATATACAGTATACATTTAATTTAAAAAAGTTATGGTTAAGACCAGATTTATTTTTAAAAAATAAAATATGTTGGAAGGGTGGATGAGCGAGAAAGACTTTACATTTTCAGACGTATTTATTATTTTGTAGGTTAATTGATGCAAAACACTTACTGGTGACACAAAACCATCTGAAAACCATATGAATGCTTGAAGGGGTAGAAAATGCAAAGTATGTGCCATTAAAACAGTACCATGACAATTAAAAAAAACAGATAATTAGAACCATGTCACAACGTACTGAGGGTTTGGGGGGAAGACGCGATATTCAAATAAGAAAGGCTACATCGAAGCACATTTTATTTCCAAAAAAAGGACAGGAAAAACAAAACAGCTTGCCAAGAGGATTCTTACAATCAAATCTGATTAGTATAAGGAAGGCGCTTTCACTAGCAAGTAAAAAGGGATCCTAAGTCCACGTTCACCTAAACTTGGCATGGTAACACTGAAGGCCGTTAGACTGTCCATTGATGCAGTTTGGGCCTAAATCCTGCTGCCCTACTTTTAGATGGCACTGCTCTCCTGTGTGGTTGTGGAGGTTAAACTGCTAAGCGCTTCACTCACAGGCAAAGTCTCTTTACCCTGGAGACCAACAGAGGATTCAGCATTTATATTCAATCCAACCAGCTAACGTTTTGATGGCCTGAAGATTTCTGGTTACTTTTACTTTTCAAGGTGAGCTTCTCTTAATTTTCAGCTTTCCTCCTACAGAGAGCTGAGGGGGCAAAGGCAGGGAGGAATGCATTTTGAATGAGCACTGGCATAGCCTCCAACTGGCCCAAACTCAGGTCACTTCATAAGTCTGTTTACTGGGTAACGCCAGCCTATCCATGCCAGTGCCAGCCACTTAGAAAATGTGCTGGCTGCTACTTATCCTGCCAGCCAGCCTTCATTCATACCAATGTTTGCACTTAAAAAAAGACCAGCAATATTCTCATGGCCAAAGGACCTGCACCACATAGAAGTGCATGCATGTACAAACATGCACACAAGTGTGTACACAAAATAAAGAAGTTTAAGAGCCAGTTTGAGTGGGTTAAGATCAGCCTGCTGCATTCAAGAGTTTCAGCTAACCGTTGAAGGACAGTGGAGGGAACAAAGCCTCTTAAGGAAACCACGTCTATTCAGAAACTGTGTACAACTCAACACTTGCCAAAAAGTTTCCTTTCAGTTGCAGTGTCTTTTATATTGTTCCTTAGTAAACAGCAGCATATTAAAACTTAGCAGTAGTTTTAACCTCACACTCAGTGGCATCTAAGTTAGTGTTACTTCAATTTATTTATTTATTTTCTGTCCTGTTCAAGTAAAGCAACAATACACACGTTTAGCTCCTTTGACTTAATAAATAAACAATGAATCTGGAAGTTCACATTGCCAGCATTTCTTGAAATCACATTACATTTACAGTATTCTTTGAGAGCTGTTTTTGTAAGTTAAAGATGGACACAGATGGTGGAAGAGTAGGTCAAGCAAATATTTCTCAGTTGTCTATATCCCCACAACTACTATCCTTTTATCCAAATCTCCTAATTTTTTCACATCATATAACAACATAAAGAACAATAGAGCATTTTTTTTAAAAAGTCAGAATTAATGTACACAATTAAAATGTGTATTCATGAGAAGTTGAAAGGTCAGGTGACATTTTCTCTGATGTACAGTCAAAGTTTGACAACATGGTTATTACCTTTGTAAGATCCCATTCTCCTGTGGTATCACTCCATTTATGGCTGCCTGTTAAAAAGTGAAATAAGTTAATTATACATCACAATTTAATGCCATTTTGTGTGCACATGCCATCCTATTGTCCATCATGTACTATTACATGGACAAGGACTCCTATATGTCCCAAATTTTCTGCATATGCTTCATGTCAAAATTAGTGGTTCTAAATGATCAAAGTCTTTTTCCACAATTATCAAGTGTCTTTTTCCACATTGTTTATATTCTGGGTGATTGTTTAACATCATGTTTGAGAGACCAACAAAGGGAATGTCAGGTATGTGTATGTACAGTGTTATGAGCTGCTCTAATCTTTTTAACCTTTTGTTTTTGCATGGAAAAAGCAAGTATGCAAAGTCAAAAAATGTAAGGGTCTAATACTAACTGACTAACTGATTAAGAGTTCATGCTCTGTATCTAATGAAGGATAAACAACTTCTACCAAAATAATGTATCTCATCATCCTGCAGGAATTATTCAGAAAATTTAAGAAATATTTAAGTGTAACAAAATGAACAACATAGCCACAGTTCAAAGAAACATGTTGGGGCCGGCTGACTTCTAATGCAGTAACCAGTCATTATCTTTCTACACTACAGCCTGGAATGTGATAATGGTTATCGCATACCAAACACAGACTGATCTATTGGTAAGATCCCAAATTTCATATGTTCATTTTGATGTAGGCATTTAAGTGTATTAAACCACATGTACACCTGTGTATTTTCTTTTTGTTAACTAGTGTGTTTTCATTAACTCCATATAATTAATTCTATTGATTATCAATGTATCGGTGTATGGCAGAAGTACACCAGGGCTCTACTGAGGTTCACACACACAAACCTGTTTCGAATGTTTACAAAAACTAACAGCTACTCCAAAAGAACTGCAAGTCATCAGATATGCAGGTGTGGTGATTCCAGGCTCTTCCATCTGTCCTGCCACTGTCAGGCCTGCTGCTGCTAGTGTCTGATTTGAGCTCCTGCCAACATCAATCTAAATATAGACTGACCCCTTCCAGTATTCACTTCACAGTAAAGGGCTACTTGTTTTCCAAACTCATAGACTTCATACAAATGTGGCATAATTCTCAAAGATGCACCTTCTCTTACATTCACTACAGAAGACATTTTTGAGATGATGCATGCTTGAACATATTGGTCAAAAAAGTATGAAGCAATAAACTTGGCCAGTTCAAAGAGCCATCACATGAATGTTACTGGATGGTAAATGCTTTCTTGAATTTGCACTCTTGAAACAAATTCTAAATGGACCGAGGCGGTCTGTTAAATAGCAAAGCCTACAGATAACAAACTTACCACTAAATCCCAGTTATTAAGCTCTAACAGAGTGATTGCTTCTGCTATGTTGTCAATTCCAGTGCATGCCTGTGAAAGGAAAAACAAAAGGGAGAGGGATTACAAGACTGAAATGCAGAGCATCAGATTTGGCTGCTGTTAGATAAACTAAACATTATGATTTACATTAATAGGAATCTTAGCAACAAAACAAAAGAATGAAGTCAATAATAAATGATTGCTAGCAATAATAAGAAAAGTGGCTGTAGGTATCAGAAGGATAACAGTCATGATCTCTCAATGTTATCAATGTCTCTCAATGTCCTAATCAAAAGAAAGCCAGCTAATTCCTCAGACATAAATGCAATGTGTAAGTGTTCTATGTAATGGGATGCGAGGACGTTTATCAGAAAGTTGAAGATGTCAGGTTCCTGCAGGTGTGGGATTATGTCCACTCTAGCTGTTACAATATTTCTGAAAACGCATCCAGGGAAAATATCACAGTCAGATATATTCTGTCTGTCAAATTCTGCAACATATTGCTAAATCTCCAAACTGACAGCTAGAACCCAGTAGTGCAGTTCATTTTTTTTCTTTTCCTGCCACCATGATGATGTAAATAACCTAAGTCATGTGATGTCCAGACTTCTATAGATATAATAACATGTAGGAGCTTGGTCGTATAATGCATAAAAATATACTTGAGCAAAACAGGCTAAACATTCTGTTTACACAATATGAAATAATGATACAAAAGGATGATACTAAAACATAAGAACCCAAAGAGAACCCAAAGTCAAAGGCATTATGTAACTGCTTAAACGTTTTCGATGAAAATGCACAATTTGAAGTACCAAAAACACCTTGTTTAAGTCTTGACCACAGTATTTGTTGACGAGGACTTTAGAGCAATAATCTTAACTTTAATGGACATGAAATATTTTGATAGGCAGGGAAATAAAAAAATATGCAGTTTGGGGACCCGTTTAGCAGCATGTAACTGCTTTGCTTTGGTATGTAGATGAAAAAGAATTACAGAGACTTTGAGTAAATGCTAATATTTGATATTTGCTCCTGTTTTTCTAAACTATAAAGAGCAGCAGAAAAAACTGAAATATCCTTGTAAGCTTGTGATACTGTTGAGCTAGGCGCAGGACTACTAATTCATTGAAAATGAGTTTATTAACATTTGTAATTAAAATATGTAGTTCATCTGGTAAGTTCAAATACTAAAACACAGTCACAACCTGAGAATGCTGACAGTAAAAAGGACAACTACAAAACTTATGTCAAGTAAATTCTAAACTGTCTGTGTTTGTTTGGAAGTATTGTTTTGTCCAGGAGTCTTATGCTTACAAAATTAAACTTAGATAAAAATCTACAGTGGATGTCTCACCTGAAAGAATGTCAGGCACATACTGCTACTTTAAAAACCATAATTGTGTTTTTTCTTTTTGTTTTTTAAAAAATGTTAGAATTTTTATCCAAGTTTCATTTATATAATTGTGCAGCATAACTTTGACAGCACTTAACATGACTTCCAGAGATCACATTGAATTTAAAAGTTTATTATACAGTAATTACAGCTGGGGACATGGCTAAAAAAGTAACTGTCGGAATTTTTGTTATATTTATTATTTTTGCTATTGTTATTATTATCATTATTATTATTAGCCTGTGTGAATGTCAGGTTAATAATTATTGTTTCCCTACTTCTGTGATTAGAAAACCAGTTAATTGTGGCTTCAAACTTCTTAATGAGCAGAAAAGGACATATCACAGAAAATCATTATAAGCAATAATATATGCTGTATTTATTAACTTTTGTTCGACTGCTATTGAAGAATATTGTGAGAATTAATGTTATATATATATCTCCCAGCCTTAAACACAACTACAAGGATGCCAGACACTTGCGTATTATAACTTTATCTTGCACCTACATACTGTCTGTATACATGACACATCTTAAAAAGTTTAGTGGCTCCTTAAGAAATATGGTGTGAAAATAATACAGTTGGAGTCTGAACTTCAAGATTTTAGTTCAATGCACTGGCATTAGAAATAATGATTGAGTGGATGTCTAACGGGGGACTGATTAAATTAAATTAAACTGTGTCTTGCTCTCATTGAGATAAATGTCCAATCCTCTCTCATCCTATTATCCAAAGGAACTAGCTGAACAGGAAGATGGAGCATCATCATAATCAAACTTTATTTCAGTGGAAGGAAAGTGACTGCAGCAAGACATATAATCATAAAAGCATTAACATCATGCAACACTATACAGAAATCACAAGATAAACAATGCAATGCATTGCAAATGTAGGAGCACTTCTATTGATTATGATCAATCCAAAAACATGTAAATGTTGAGTAGGACAAAAGAATAGACAATTATTTTAAAAACTGAAACTGCAGTTTAAAACAATGTGATTAACACATCACAAAGGTCACAGGTTAACTGTTTTTGATTGTTCTATGTGGCTCCACAATTTTCGATAATGTAAAACATGATGGAAACAATTCATATATTATCTTTGAATACATAGTGAATACTGTTAATTCAGAGAAAACTGATGAAGCACTGAGCTCATTCACAGAAATGTTCTGAGTTTACATTCCAAACAATGTAATAAAACTTTAAAAAGAAATATAAATGACAAAAAGTCAAATATAATGCAAGACTACTGCAATATCAAAATATTTTCCGCATATTGTTCAGCCCGAATATAAGTAAATCCAACCGAAAGCCACAATTAAGGCTGCAACAATTCAATAAATTGATTATTAATCATTACAAAATGAATAAGCAAATATCTTGAAAATAAATTACTTGGTTTTAGTGTTTTTTCAGTAATTAGAACACGTTTCCTGATTTTTCAGCTTCTTAAACGTGAATATTTTCTGGTTTCTTTGCTCCATATAAAAAAAAAACTATAAAACGTAATAATTGTGGGCTTGTTGACAAAACAAGACATTCGAGAACATAATTTCCAGGTTTGATAAACACTGATCAAAGTTTTGCAATATTTTTCAAAATTTTACAGACCAAACAATTACCCGATTAATAGACAAAATAATCTACAGATTAATCGATTATGAAAATAATCGTTAGTTGCAGTCATAATTGAATCTAAAGGGGTGAACCCATAAAGGGGAGATACTCACTAAATTCATAAGATTCATAAGATAGTAATTAAAAGCCAGACAACAAAGCAAAGTGTAGGTGCATATTCTAGGTAATGTGAATCCTCCTGTTATCAAAACTAACGTTCATGTTTACAAACTGGGTTTAAGAGTCTGGTGTTTTCGGACAGACGTGGTTTGAAGCGTGGATTAGGAAAACTGGCAGGCGAAACATAAATAAGCTGAGGGTTAACATGAGCGCCGCCGCTCTCTTTATTAACCTACTGGAACACTGATAGCTGTCATGCAAGCACATTTGAAAACGTGTGGCCCGACGGATAATTTTCCAGTGTCCACACTCACGAGCTTTCGGGCTAAAAACTGAAATGAGACGGTTAGCAAGCTGTCAGTCAGTTAGCTTTCTGTGCTAGCTCAGCTCTGCTGTTTACGACTGCGGTCAGGTCGCGTGAACTGCTGTTGACAAGTCGCCCGTGACCATTTCACAACACCGGACACTATATCAGTAACTAATGCACAGAACACGTTGGACACACAAAGGAGACGCACCTGAAAGTCGGCCAGAATCATCTCTCTGTCCATGTTGCTGTCGCCGCTTACGGAGGCCATGGCAATGACTGGCTAAAAGCAATTCTTCTTCCACTGGCTCTCACCGCTTTCTCGCCTCACAGAGAGACACTGAACACGAATAAAACACGTAGCCTTTACGTGGCGACGGCTGAGAAGTTGGCAAATTAAATATGTTAAATTTCGTCGAAATTGTCCGGCTTCTGATGGACAAAACTCTGTAAAGTAACGTTGCACTGCTCAGTTATCTCATATCATTATTGTCAGCTAGTCCATCGCTTTACGGCTGTCGTAAATTGGCTGCAGATGTTGTAAAAAAGAAAAGTCAAAGCCGACAAAGATTGAATCCAAAGCAAGTTACATTGTAACCAAAGACAGGATACTCGGCCACAAAAAATAAGAACAAAGGCATCGACGAAGAACAAAGTCAAAGAATTTAGAATTCTAAATTTGAAGGTAAAATATCCTAATAAAGAAAACAGGAACACTATCTATGGAAATGCTGACTCGGTGTTTTCAACTAATAACATCAAGAGAGAGAATAAAGCCAAGAATACACTGTAATGCAAGAGCGCACGATAAACGGATAAATAAAGGCAACTCTAAAAATGTTTTTTTCATGCTATCACCATGGAAATATGGACATATTTCATACATCGGGAACAAGAATTACCTTTAAAATTATTTTGTCCTACAAGTTCTCCTGTGATGACACTTCACAATTGATGCCAAGTTTTATTTCACCAATTAAATACTTTGACAGTGAAAATGGAGTGATAGAAACAGAAACTCTAATAGCAGCCTAAATATACTGCTGCTTGCAAATAGCAGCACAAGGTACCTCAGGTTCCTGATGCTACCTGTCTTTAATTTTTGAGGGTTAAATTATTTTCTTTGTAGGGCTGGATGAACATGGTCAGTGAGCCAGAAAAAAAAAGTTTATGTGTAGGTCAGACTAAAAGATATAATCTAAAATGTATCCAAATGCATCCTCATGAATACTGTCAGCCTCCCAGGGGAGAAGGTCATATATTATATTAGACCAAACCCACATGCCAACCCCAAAATAGAAAGCAATACCCTATAAATTTGCTGTTCGTGCATTAAAGGTCCAGCGTGTAAATATTTGGGAGCCTCTTTTAGCAGAAATTTTATACAGTGCCCATATTTTTATGAGTGTATATTTGCTTTTTAATAAAGATCATTTAGGTTTTGTAGCCTGAGATAAGCTGTTTATATGTATTTTAGGCAAAGGCCTTACTTTGGGGGTTTACCAACTTGACAAACAAAACAGATTGCATATTTAAATTTTGAAAGAGATGCTCACACACAAATGAACAATAACATATGCATATAAGGCCACCGTATTTCCCTGACAGTTAAGCTTGGGGAAGGGCGGGGTGAGCAGAGGAGTCCTTCATTTGTTGCAATCTGCAGTCTCACCATGATTGTCACTTATTGTGACATGAACTCTAGAAAGTGTGTGGAAAACTGGGACAAATTTTAGGGTGATCTGATTAATTTAGTAAGCATTATAATTAAAAACAAACATTTGTACATTTTGTGGTTCCACTAGCCAAGCAGCAGACTTCCACCCAGAAGCCGCCCTCACCATCCTTTGACCAGTCTACTCTTTTTCATCTTCTTTTTCGAGCCAATCGATCCACGGTGATGCAAAGCCAGTCATTGCACTATCTACAGGCAACAGGAAGTTCGCATAACGATGACGGAGGCAGAGAGCAAGTCGTCTTTCAACTGGAGGGTCGAGGGTTTGCTTACCGGCTCAGCAAGTCAACATGCCAATGTGATCCTGAGCAAGACATTTAAGTTGGCTTTGTGTGCGAATGGGTATGAAAGACGCATGATAGAAAAAGCACTGCACACAAATGTGCTGAATGAATGTGGATGTGAGTGTGTGAATGGCAAAACTGTAGTGTAGTGTGATTAGACAAGCACTATATAATAAAAATAAACACCAATACTTAGCAACATAACAATATCGCACAGAATTAGATAGAGTGTGTACAGACTTCTATCTATCTATCTATCTATCTATCTATCTATCTATCTATCTATCTATCTATCTATCTATCTATCTATCTATCTATCTATCTATCCACTTTTTTATTATACCTGTTTAAATACTTGATAACAAATATCTCAACCAATCATATAGCTGCAACTTAGTCCATTTAGACATGATCTCATGGTCAGGACAACCTACTGAACTTCAAAATGGACATTAGAATGGGAAAGAGAGGTGGCTTAAGTGATTTTGAACGTAGTGTGTTTATTGGTACCAGACTTGGTCTGGGTATTAAGGCCCTAGTGATATATTAAGATTTTCACGCATAGCCATATCTAGGGTTTACAGAGCGGTCTGAAAAAAAAGAGAGAATATCCAGTGAGCAGCAGTTCTCTGAGCGAAAATGCCTTGTTGATGTCAGAGGGGAAGTGGCTACCTGGTCAAAGATGATATAAAACAGAGGTCTCAAACTCATGGCCACATGAATTTATGCCCACCTTTATATCAGCTTTTAAAGAGAACTGGCCCACAAGCTCCTCCACCTGTAGCTAGATTATGGACAGAATAAAATACTAAAAATATGATTGTTACCTACTGTCATAAACAGTGAGCAACATTTTTTTATCATAGTAATACCTAAGATTATACGAATCACACTCTTAAATGTATCATTGCAAAATTATATATATATGAGCATGTCAAGTGATTGCATTACAGTTGGCCACATGTTAATATTGAATTTTATTTTTGATTGTGAACTGTGTATCCTTCCATATCATAACAAAACCTTTTTTACTTTGAAATTCTGTGAAATATCGTCATGAATGTCTTTACTGCATTATCGTGATCGATTACTGTGATATGATTTTAAGTCAATTTCCCACATAGAACTTTTTTTTCCCCACATGACCGGCCCCTCATGACCAGACTGTACACTCATTGGCCCCCAGGTCATTTGAGTTTGAGACCCCTGATTTAAAGGAAACAGCAACTTAAAACAACCACTCATAACAGTCAAGGTCTGAAGAGGACCTTCTCTGACCTTGTCGTCTTTGGAGCAGAAGACTGCAACAAATACCACTGCGCTCTTTATTGGGCAGCACATGGCCAAGAGGAAAGGAATTGGGCTCATAATAGGTAGGTCGCTGGCTCAAACCTGGGAAGGGCCAAAGGTCTGGGGTGCCCCTGAGCAAGGCAGCTTGTGTGTGTTCACTACTGGTGTATAATAAGGGTGGGTTAAATGCAGAGGTCAAATTCATTATCACTAATTGGCGTGTGTGTGCAAGTAATGCAAATACTTAATTCTTCAATGCTGCCACTTTCCTCTGTGCCTAATAAAGTGGCCGGTGAGCGTATCTATACAAATTATTACCACTAGAGGGCGACATAAGAAAATGAAACTGACAGTGTGTTTGCACAAAGACGATGACGTCACAAAAAGTCCCTGTTGCTCTTTGACTGTAATTTCCATACTAAAATAAAGGTGAATTTAATGCACCGAGACACATTTTCTGAGTTCTACTGTGGACACATCCGGTGGAGTCTCCTTCAGCATAGACAGGGACTTTTACCTCTATGACAGTTGCGGTGTCGCGACATCATGTTTCTTTTTTCTTTTTTTTTACCCTCACAAAGCTCCGTTGAGACAGTGTCCCGCCTATCATTTGAGCTCTTATCCAATCACGCCATCTAATCTTTTTTTAAGTATTTCAAATATTATTGACACACCGCTAAGCCGCGAGGGCAAACACTCTCGTGTCTTCACAGCTCGACCTGTTTTTTTTCCCCGTTTGTTTTATCACCCGCGATGTCCCTGAGGCGATTTCACTGCGATCCTCCTCCTTCATCTGCTTGGATTCTCAGAAACAAACCTTGAACCAAATTCGTCGGACATCAGCCTGAGAGAGCTGCATGTATCGGGACATCGCAGTCGGTAGGATTAAGGGTGGCAAATGAAAGACAGTGTTTACAGCTGACTGATCCTCTCTGCCTTTGATAACAATATGGACGCTGACTAGGACTCAACGTACTTCAAATCTACATATATATTAGTTATTTTAAGCGGGAATGAGCGGGAAGTGACAATGAACGACATCACCTGACAATTTGCGCACATGTAGCCATTTTAGAGATCGATTGGTTATTTGTTTGTTTATTTTTATTTTTGCTGCCGGTGTTTTTTTTTTTTTTTTTTTTTTTTTTTTTGGTGTCGTTTCAGCTTTGAACTCCGTGGATGAACAAAGAATGTCACGTGTTAATCTGCTACATGGAGGAAGGCTGCTGTTATAATTTTAATCTCATATAGAGTAAGGTGTTTTTTTTTCGCTTCTTGGATTATTTAGTTTTATTTACTTACTATAAATGTGTGTGTGTGTGTGTGTGTGATATATGTGATACGTGTGTGTGTATTTATTTTATTTATTTATTTTTTTTGGGGGGGGGGCAAATATCAATCCATAGGAATTTAAGCACAGGCTACTTAAATTACCTGCTACATGGAGGAAGGCTGCTACTTAATCTCATATTAGAGTAAATGGGTTTTTTTTCGCTTCTTGGATTAGTTTTATATATGTATGTGTGCTGCATGGAGGAAGGCTGCTGTTTAATCTCATATTAGAGTATGGTGTTTTTTTCGCTTCTTGGATTAGTTTTATTTGCTTGTTTTATATATATATAATCACACACACATATATGTGTGTGTGTGTGATTGATATATATATATTCCATAGGAATTTAAGCACAGGCTACTTAAATTCTACCTGAATGTATCCTGTTTATATGAGAAAAATATATAATCAAAGTGTTTATGAAAGTGTTTAATTCACTGCTGTCGGTGAGATTCGACATCTTCTCCAGTTTGCCAGCTGATCTCAAGATACTGTTTTGTTTAGTTTGTGTTTTATTCCAATGAAATGAATTAAGTAAATTATAAATTTAGTCAATTAAAAAATAGCCACTCATTAACATTTTAAATGTGTTGCATGAAGCTGAAACTTATGTTGCACGTTGGAAAAGAAATACCATTTGTCCACATTCTAAAAAATGATTGGCCATTCTTTCAAAAAAAAATCCACATAAAGCACCAATCATTTCTTTCCCAGCATAATTACACTGTACAGGCCATGCCCCAATAGGAAGAGAGGGTGGATCCTTTGCCTGTGATATGAAGATCTGAACCTGACCATGACCACCATTTTGGATACAACCTTCCAGACACAGACAAGGGTCTTGACTTTTGTCTGTATTATCTATATCTGTTCACAAGAATGGCTGAACTGCCACTTACTGACAGGCTCTGCAATGCTTCTGCCAGTGGAAACCTACCCGAGGTCTTGTTTTTACTGCAACATGGAGCAGATGTCAATGGATTTAACATATATGGGAGAACTCCACTACAGGTTGGTGCAGACTTCCTTCACATTCATTCATTTCAAAGTGAGTGTCACAAAAATGTTTGTTTTCCTGATGTTTGTAGTGTAACAGTTTTCTCTAGAGTGACACACACACACACATATTTATGGATTATTTTTGCTGCTCTGTATAATATAAGGTTTTATCATAGGTTATTTTCATACATCTATTGTACTTGTATATGTAAAACTAAGTAACCTAAATACATATAAACCATATAAAGGAATCTGGGGACAGGTTGCAGAGAGGAAGTTAAACCGTGTGGCATATCTGATCTAAGTGTATACTCTGAATGGAGATATTTGCTCACCAAAAAGAGGCTTGGTTTCAAAATATATTCCATAATTCCATGTCAATTTCTCATGAACATGTAATAATGCACTTTCTTGTTTTTTATTTTTATCTATCCTGCATTTTGCTTGTCTCTGCTGTGTGGCTACTGTGCCTTTTGCTTCTTCTTAGCTTTTGCCTTGTTGCCAAAGCACTTTGTAAACATTGTTTCAGGTGCAAAATTAAGTTATAACATTTACTAAAAATGTTAGTTAATATGAACATGGATTTGAGTTTTTAATGAAACCTAAGATGTTTTTTTTTGCAACCTTTATAGTTTCAGATTGTGGTTTCAACTTAGATTTTGCACTTGGCCCTGAGAAGGTTATTAAGAATGAAACTATGGGCATATGTTATTGTTATTCTGATAAAGAATGTACAATGCTGCGAGGACACTTTTTATTATTGTTTTGGTGTAATGTAAAAACAGAAAAGGAGTAGGATAGAAAATGGTGGTTATCAGGAAATGGTGGCTGCATGCAGTGTTGGCCTTCAGTTGCACAATTTCAATTTTTGCACATGGCTGCTGTGGCCTTAAATACAGGCCAATAAAAGAAATACTAATGATTCTATTATTATTACAACCAATATCACATCTGCAATTTTTTTAATAACAGTGGTCTTATAATGGTATAGGGATTAAGCTTATAACATCAATTGATTCAATATTTTGTTTTTAAGACATTTCATATTGTTTTAATCCTTATTTCATAGTCTGGTGTAGTCTGAGAGGCTGAGCCAAACGGGTATAGGGGTATTAACATATTTACACATGGGGCTTCAGACGAAAAATAGACTCTTTTTGGTACATTTACATATTTTCTTTTTCTATCCATGTGCAATTCATCACTGTGTGGTGTTTTTTTTTTTTTACAGATAGGTAGTGAGCTACAGACACGGCATTTTCTCAGTGCGTTACTGAGTCAGTTTATAGTAAATTACAGTAAAATTACGATTGCTAACTGTAACTTTACACTTTACTATTAATGAATAAACATCATTTTCACTGCAACGCACACAGTAATGATATGTTTTACTCTGTAATTTGACCCTATTTTCAGGTTTAAAGAGTGTATTTAACTGATTAGAGGCGTTTTCTGTAATGGCCACGTCTATAGTAGTTTGACAATAGAACACAAAAACCTGGTATTATTTTGTAAATGATCAGACTTAGGGCCTGTGTCATGATAATGGTGTAATTCGTCGCTACATTTACCTTTAAGGCCTGTTAAATCCTGGAAATAATTTACACTTCATGTCAGTGACACATTCGAACTGCTGTCATAAATCTTTTACCCCCCCACTGGTCCTCGTGCAGGTGGTGAAGCTGGGCTCCATCCATGTGGTCGAGGCTCTTCTTGCGGCGGGCGCAAACCCCAACGTGCGCGACCCGGTCTTGGGCCTCACCGTCATCCACGACGCGGCGCGCGACGGGTGGATTGACGCTGTGCGCTCGCTGATGGATCACGGAGCGAATCCGAACTTGGTGGATGATCGCGGTAACCTGCCGCTGCACCTGGCCGCCTCACAGGGCCGTCTGGAGGTGGCGCAACTCCTGATGGGACACACGGAGGACCCCCACACCCGCAACGGCCTGGGACGCACCGCCGCACAGCTGGCGCTCCTCCACGGACAGATGGACACAGCCGAATGCATCGACGAGTATCTGAGCTCTGCACGTGAGTTTATTATAATCCATATTTTTTTCACTTAGGGAAAACCGTTTCCATGTAAGGAGAAGTGCTGGAGGCCCTGCAAGCCATGGGCCTTTGCAAGAAATAAAATAAAGAATTATGGTCATCATGATGGATGTGAATATTATCCATATATATATACAAAGCAACAGTAAAAGACATAGGACTGAATTCCTTCTGTAATGTGATTATATACAATATAACTCGCCTAAATCGACCATGACGTCAAAGTCCACTTTATTTTACGAAATGAATAAAAATGATGTTACGCGTGAAAGTAATCGATCATGGGTTTGTTAAGTGGTGTGGAAATAATTACCCAAAATGAATCAACGATTGGCTGTCATTGGCACAGCACGGGACACACACAACAGTAAACGAGTGTGAACCAAAATTTGGCATTAGCACTTCCTGTCAGAGTCAGCAGAGAATGCACGTGACGGGTAAGCTGAATTATTTCAACGTCAGTGAGGGACAACAAGACAGTTAAAGGGAGAAAAAAAAACAGAAGAAAGTTTGCTCAAAGATCACGTGGAAGGAAAATATATTATCAACCAGCCTCACATTTTGTCTTCTGGTGTCTTCTGTTCATGGTGATGCGTCATTGCAGTCATTCTTTAGAATTACTTTTAAATAAATTTTTAATAACGACACGGATGTCTTTTTTTAATTCATTTATGTATGGATGTAACTGGGGTCAGATGCAAATGAACTGCTCTCCTGTGATCAATAAAGTTGCCTCTATATATATACACACGCACACATTAATATTTAATTGACGTTGTCCTAGTATTCTTGTCTATGTTATATTCCATTTGTATGACCGTGAGTAAGCAGGAAGAATCAAGAGCTGAAATTAAGTGCTCATCCAAAAACACAACTTGTTTGTATTAATTTCCATATCAGGCTTAAATGCAGCCATGTTGTAGAAATGATCGTGGAGAATGTTTCACAGCGAACTAAATATACAATATTTGGACTAAAAATAAACATCAGCGTAAAGCGGTGCCTTCCTTTATTACATTACATTATGGCACGTTTTGTGTCAGCTCCATTCATTCTCGATGATGGTATACAGACTGAAATTAGTCTTTGAAAGTGTGGTCATACTTTCATGTTTCCATTATAGTCACAATTACCGGTTTCCAGAAACTATACTTTCAGTTTGACAGCCCCATGAAAAAAAAAAACAACAACAACACACACACACACACACACACACACACACACACACTGTAATTGTTTTGTTTGATTACAAGGCCGAGTCATTGCAAATGATATTAATCCAAGACTCCAGGATTTGATGGAGGAAGGGGCAGGCAGAATAGTGGGAAAGAAGGCGTGACTGTAATCTGCTTCTGATTGGCTCGTTCTGACTTTTCCAACCAATCATCACCCTCCAGTCAATGACTGTAGGAGCGAGCACAGACTCCGGTAAAAGGCCCGTGTAGGTTTGAGCTGAGCAGGGGGGGTGTGGTTCTGGATTTTACACACACACTGGTTTCCATAACTTCCGAGGACATAGCATTCACTTAAATTCATTTCCTGAAAATCTAATCTAACTTTAACCAACTACTGGCCTAACCCTAGCCCTGACCTTAACCTTAACCTTAACCTTAACCTTAACCTCAGCCTAACTTTAAAACATGCCTTCACCTTAAAATGTAGTCTTTTACGTTATTGGGACTTGATTTTTGTCCCCATAATGTGACTGTGTAAACAGATTCAGGTCCCTACAACATAAGGAATACCAAGCGCGCGCGCGCCCACACACACACACGCGCGCGCGCGCCCACACACACACACACAGGTTCACGCAGTTATATCCTCTCTTTGACTCACATTCATTTGGACAGCATATGCACGCGTAATCCCGAAATTGTAACCATAACCAGCTCACAACAGTTTAAATCTCAGCAACACCATGTTACTGTTTTTAATAGTCGTGATTTTTATTTTGGGCCCTATTATATTGTTTTGCCAAGTACTAAATGTTTTGGTTCAAGGTTCTGTCATTAATCAATTGTTAAGTGATCGATTATGTTAAAACCAAAATAGGATTTTAAGCATTTTTTTAATATAGTCATTTTTTTTGCTTGATGGATGATTCGGATTTAGTCTAAATCCGTTTCTGAGTTCCGGGCCTTGTTTTTCAGTCGTATGGCAACATGACTAAAAACCAAAATATTTCTAAAAAATATAAATATATTTTTTTAAAATATATATATATATAAATGTTCATATAAACACACAGTCCTCGCACAAGGATCGTTGGACCAATGTGACTTTAATTATTTATAAATAACTTTGTGGTCTCAATCTATAACAATTGCACTAAAAAAAACCCGGAGCAGAATAAAAATGTCTTTGTGTGCATGTGAGTGAGTCCATACGCGCGTTTTTGCGTCTGCCTGTCTTTATTTCTTTTACAATTTCCATAACAACAGTCTAAAAAGAGAGATGCAGCGATACACGTGTGTGTGCAGTTTTGCGGAACCAGGAGGCCGCAGTTTCATTTTCATTTTTCGCTTCCTGTCATTTTCCGTGACACTCACATCTTTGACGCGGGGACAACCGTCGAGGCTGTCCACGCGTGTTTCTTCGGTCTCAGAGGCTGCACGCGCGTTTAAAAGCAACCCTTGAGACAGCGGGTGGATTTGAAATGGGATTTAATGCCACCTAAGGACGTAAACACACGCTGTGCACGTGGAGTTGGGGCTGATGTGACACTGACGTGTGTACGTATTGAGTAGAAGCTGCTTTACTCCAAACACCAGTCAGTGTGGTTTATGAACAGAACGAAAGAAACCGTTTCGAGACGGTTTCTTTCGTTCTTTCACCCGTTTTCTCCTTCTGTGGATCTGCGAGTGGCATTGTTGTGAAATAAATACACGTTTTGCAAATGTCTTTCCGTGTTCTGTGCTTGCATATTTATTCGTGTGATTGCATGTGTAAATGTGTGTTTATTTATTGCTTAGGAAAAAACTGTGTCATTTTTTTTTATTTCTTTCTCTTGCAGACTAGACGATCTGGAGGAGGGAGATTTCACTGTTTTTGAGCCTTGATTGGCCAAAACATTCCTGCTATTCTATTATTTTGCTCACTCGTTTATACACACACACACACAATTATATATATATATATATATATACTAATCCATTATATTTTTAAATCCTTTACCTTTTTTATGATCCTGAATTGACCTTTACACACTAATCTATATTGCCATGCTATTTGGAGACAAAAGAGTGAGCAAGAGCAGCTGCCCATGTAATTTGACACACTTGTGAACTGTTGAGGTCAAAGTGGTGGAAGGAAGTGTTCACTATTCAGAATCAGAATCAGAATCAGCTTTATTGGCCAGGTACGTTTTCACATACGAGGAATTTGACTCCGGTTTTACAGCACTCTCTTGTACCAACACAAAGTAATAAAAATTAAAAGTAACAGTCAGTCGCACACAAAGGTAACGGAACAATAGAAATATGTAAAAGTTAAATAACAAAAAAAACTAAGCAGCAGCTCAAGTGCACATAGCTTATATATATTCAACTGTGGGTTTAAATTTTCATCCTCCCTGGTGTTTGTGAATGGGGTGGGGAAAAACAGTGGCATAACCATGTTTTTTTTTTTGTTTTTTTTTTTTGCTGGACAGAAGTCCAGGTCAACACCACATCATTGTCCTACTGCAATGTCAATATGAAACAACAGCAGTGCTGGGATTACATTACATTTTCTAGAGGTGTGTCTCATAAGCTGAATAATCTGACATACCTGCACGTGTCTTACACAATCAGGTTAAAAATATTTCACTATGCTCTTATTACAACAGGGATGTTGTCCGTTACAGGAACTGGAAAAAAATACATGTCTTTTGTGTAATCCTGCTGTCAAACATAAGTGTTGGAACAGCGTACAGACAAAGCAGACTGTAACCTGGGGCCTTGTGCCGACAGGAGAGGGGTTCTGGCTTTGTACAGGGTTTGAGATCCTGCTAACAAGGCCAGATGCTGCTCACTTGCTTCAGTTTGTCCAACAGAGCTTCCCCTTAGGTCCCTTCATGCCCATAGGCTGAATATAAAAAAAGGATGCAGTCGTCCAGTTTGAAGAGCAATGCCCAGGATGTGAGATGGAAGTAGCAGACCAGGAGGCGACTACACTGGTTGCAAAAAAAAACAAAAAAAAACTTCCTTCATTTTTCAGTCTGCATAGAGGCAATCCAGTTTAAAAAAAAGTTTAATGACAAGCGTTCAAATTACACTGAGTCATGGTAGAAAAACCCTGTCTCACTCACTGACTGCACACTGTAAAAAGTGTAGCTCATGAAAATGTAACTAAATGGTGGATGTCATAATTTTTTAACATTTTTTAAATTATTATTATTTTTTTTTAGTTTGTCAATTTTCTTTGTTCACTTTAGTTCTCACTTGATTTCCAAATTCACTGGATATTTCCCAGTGGAGTAAATGATAGGTTCAGGTCTTCTTCTGTAGCACAGGATGTCAAATTAGAAAATTACGTTCCAATCTACATGAAAACAGATGATAAAGATGATAAAATAGAAGATAAGTGGACACCAGTGTGACTGACAGCTGGTACTGTCCAATAGGTGCCATTAAAAAACGGACACGTCAAATCACAAATTTCAACGCTACAAAATGGAAGTTTGTTTTGCACCTGGAAGACTATGTCCATTTTTAAATACAGTCTATTCACACACACCGAGGGGCCCAAACTCTCTTGAAACGCCCCTGCACACACGAAATGATCTTCAAAGAGAGACACTTATTTTTGAGTTATTGTCTCCTGAAAAGGGGATTGTTTTGTTTTGCTGCTCCTGTTCAATGTGAGGAAAAAACACAAGAGTACTACAAATGAATGGGGTTTTAATGACACTTGGAAAAAGCATGAATTCATCTTATACTGCACCTGTTACGGATGCTGTATTTGGTCTGGTCAATTCAAAAGGGAAAGAGAAAATGTTAACTGAATAAATAAACTCCCATCTCTTCACTCTTTTTCTATCACTGCTGCTTCATTAATGTGAATATAAAGACTGAAAATGATTCAAATAAAAGTCACCAATCAGCCCCTGCTTGTTCCCACCTTTGTGTGTGTGAGTTAGTGCCTTTTACTTGATTGTATTGTCACTCACACATTTGATAAAACTTATCATGAACATAAGAAACTAATATATATTGAACCAGATAGCCATGTAATTTGCTGATTGAACCTTTAATTTGTACTTTTTTTTTCCAGTTATGAGCTCTTATGTACAGCAAGGCTGCAGATGTGATTAATGATAATATTGATTAAAGAGTGACATCTTAAATGAGTCCATTTTGCAAAATAGCACAAATATATAACATATAGGACACTTCAAATATTTCACTTCACACTTCAAATTTAATATAAAAGATTACATATATTCTAAATAAAAATATCTTAGATGTCATATTAACCTATTTACTGAAGCTATATATTTAGGTATAATTTAAAATAAAACTAGATCCATTAATTTCTAGTGTCCACACGGGGAACAAATCACACTCACTCTCTTCTGCTGATATGTGTATTTATTATTTTTGCTGCAATACATATATGTATATGTATGTTTACAAAAGGATCCATTCACAAACAACACATGTGGTCCATTCACATGAGCACAAACTTTGCAGTTCAATTAAAAAAAAAAAAAAGAGAAAATACAGGAAAAAGAAAAACAGAACACCCTAAAGAGCACTAACACACAATTCATTTGAGACTGGATTTTATTTTTTTTTAAATAAATAAATTTCTCCAGAGGTTCAAAGTCTTGGTCAAAGCTAAGGTATGGTGATGCAGCTGTCACGTCGTTCACAAGCTGCTGACTAACATGACAAATGTTTCATCTCTAAGAAGCGTGAGCACAGTACAGGGAATGCATTTGGGTAAAATGACTTCAAAAACACCTCTCACTTTACACATGGTAACAATGCATGTGGCTCTGGCGGAGATGGCCAAACTCTTCAGCAGGATCAGCACATGATGTAATGCTGTCTTGTGAGTCCTCAGCCCTAATCATCCACATGTGGCTCTAATCATCCGCTGCACTTTAAACGCCCCTGTGCTGTGGAAGCTCATCATCTTATGGCCTACTGCACTGGCTGTTCTAGTGTTTCATGCAGTTACCCAGCTTCTCTTCTACACTGCACCCGGCTGCTCCCCGTCTTTAGCAGAGTAGAATAGACCATCATCATTTTTAACTACTTCTCTGTGTTGCCTTCTCAGTCCAAAATAACAAAACAATGACTCAATCCCATCACGGACTGCTGATGCAAACCAGCCTTAATTAGGTTCAATCTTGGGTCGAAAAACTATAAACTATACAACTGCGATGCCTCTGACAGATAGATTTGCAATATTACAAGATTAAGTTCATTGTCATGTTATAGATTTAAAATGTTACTAAGAATTACCCCATGAGATACCATCAAAATAAAAATATGAATTATTTTATACTTGTATAATTAGTTTAAAAGAAAAATATGAATTATTTGTACACTTTTTAACTTAACATTGAACACTGAAGAATCACCTAACTGATTTAACTGTAGCCTTTACGATTCGCTGAGTGTGGGGTTTCAAATTGCAAATTTAAAAAAGTCTCGACTTGAGCCCGACTTCAAAGTGTGATCAAATCGCTGCAGTCTCTGAGGATGAACGTCTGTATTCAGAAATGTTGTGTTCCAATGGACAGTCACAGGGGTGTGTGAACCCTCGCAACAGAACAATGTACAACATCAGGATTTAAGTAGATTTAGGTGCTGTGCAAAACTAAGGTGCCAACGTTCCAACCCGACCACCTCATACAAACGCCTTGTCCAAATGCATACAATACACACACACAGTCTAAAGGCATGATTTCAAATGTTTCACATTTTGTAGCCAAAGCTGACAATGCACACACATACTGTAGTAGAACAGCACCCCTTCTGGTGTGCAGAGGCCACTGCAGGTCCCTGACACACATGGGAAAGGGAAGGTTGAGCAGAGTCATCCTCCATATTATCACTATAATGCATATTGTCAGCAGTCTCACCATTACATGTCACTAATTCTTACACACTAGACTTTTAAATGATTCAACGTCCATCAATTGTCTGGCAATACAAGCTGACACGGGGTGAAAGGCAGACTTTACCCTGAACAAGACACCAGTCCAACACTGAACTAACACGTAGAGATGAACAAACATTCAGTGTACAATAAATGCAAAAGTGTCCAATTAACCTAATCTCTACTGTATGTTTTGTACTGTGGGAGGAAGCTGGAGTACCCAGAGAAAACCCCCACACATGGGGAGAACATGCAAACTCCACACCGAAAGGGCAAACTAGGATCCAAACCGATGACCTTTTGCTGTGAGGCAACAATGCTAGCTGCTGCACTC
This sequence comes from Brachirus orientalis, assembly GCA_016785285.1. Taxonomy (NCBI): domain Eukaryota; kingdom Metazoa; phylum Chordata; class Actinopteri; order Pleuronectiformes; family Soleidae; genus Brachirus; species Brachirus orientalis. The sequence continues at coordinate 7,316,231 of JAFBJR010000180.1, forward strand.
CCGTGTAGCCCATGATCCAACATTACGTGCCAAATTCTCATTGACTCACCTGCGGACCACAGCATGGAGGAAATGAAAACATGACACATGTATTTCTTTGTGCTTTCATAACCTGGGTGTCCAAGGCTGAGATTTTAAACATTTGGTGAGGAGAGAAATTAGACTGAAGCCGAGTTTGAAGTGAGGCAAATGAAATCAATATTAAAAATATAAAGAAAACTTAATTTCACTGTTTAACAGATGATTCTGACCATATCAGGTTGACAAATGCACTAAGTCACAAGTCTAAACAAGACAAGACACATTTACTGCCAACTATTTTCCCTGTGGGTGTTTACTTCATAACTGGTAGACTTGGATTTATGCACACTTTTATTTTATTATACAGAGCAAAATGAAGAGATACTTATATAGTGTATATGGAATCACACTAAATGAGCCCAACCTTGTGTATATTTTTAATTTTGACCTCGACTTCTCCACGGAATTACATGATTTTGGACAATAACAGGGGCACATACATTGGAGTTAATTCAGTAGTTTGCTTAATGACACCAACAATAAATTATGCATCCACTCCTGAAACACTGTAGTTCAAAAAAAAAAGAGTAGTTCAAACAAATCACACAACAACTCACTTGTACATAATTACTGAATGCATATGGTCAACTCTTGACACAAGTCTGATTAAGAAGTGCAAATATATCTGATTTCCATTACTGAGTTGTTAATTGGTCTACTCATGCTTTGGTCAATAATCTGAGGTCTTACCGTGACCGGGAAAGTCGACGGCAACAGCCTTCCAGGTATCCATCACATTAGTGACTAAAGCACATCACTGTATTTTCCTCAGCCTCAAACCTGTCTAACCGTCTGTGTTGTTAGTAAACACTGGTTCAACTGAGCCCTTATGCTGACTGACAAAACAAACACACAAAAGATTTCACAAAGCCACTGGAAAATCGATCAAACCATTGACCCATCTTCATTTTCTCTTCAAAGAGAGAGAACGAGCTGCACAGAGAGACAAACAGTTGGAGGCTCTGGTGCTGTGAATACATCTGATGTCCATAGTCTCATGTCCACATCTAGCAGTCTTTAAACCACATATCTTCATGTCTGTAGCATTTCTCACAGCAGGGTTGACTCTGCAACAAGAGCGTGGCAGGTCCCTTCCTGTGAATTTCATGACGTTACTGAGGCTTAAGCAAGTCTGGTTATGCAGTCTTCAGAACAGCAGTCTTTCACATCTTTCCCACTGCATTGTGTCACAGTTTATTTCAATGATGGGAAGTGTTACAGGAAGTGTGTTACTGGGGTATGCTTGCATGTCTATTCACATTTATAAAAGCAGATTTTCCTAATCATACCACTTATCCCTCATCCATTTCCCTCAGCTTCCCTTCGGTCATGTTTTATAGCACACGCCCTTTGTAAACATTAGTCTTTAGCTCCTTTATGTGATCCAGCTCCTTCCTGCTCATCCTACACACCAATGCGCTGTTCATTCCTTCAGTCCTTTTTTTTTTTTTTTTTACAAAACCTGTCCAGCAGGCCAACTAAGGAACGTATGTACTGTATATGCACACATTCACAAAAACAACACATGCCCATGTGCACAGATGCTCAACATGAGAGATCACCATAAATTCTTTACATTAACACGGCATTAATAGTACCCCCCCCTTACTAATCCAGGATACAGTGTGCATACTGTATGTGTGTGTGGTTTTTTTTGTGTGTGTGTCAAATCTGGTCTACATATGTCCGTGGACATGTACATATGTGTGTGTGTCAGTTGGTCTCATAGGAGGAAAGCAGCGCAGCGTCCACAGGCTCCATGCAGGAGGGACAGGTAAAGGATCTCATCAGCCAGTCATCTATACAGTCCATGTGGTAGATGTGCATGCAGGGCAGGAACCGGATCGGGTCTCCGTACACAAAGTCCATCATACAGATGACGCACCTGTAGAATTCACAAAGGAAAACAGACACTCACTTTAGAAAAGGATTGTGAATGAACAGCATAAAATTGCAAAGAAGAATCAGAGAAGTAAATTGTTAGCATTGTTAGTCGAAAAAATATACAAAAGTTTAAAAAAAAAAACACTGTTGGCTCCATTGTGTAGTCATTATTTCACACCTGGAATTAGTTAATTTTACTATTTTAAGTACCGGCACTTTTATTTGCTTACCCGTACTTCATACAAGATGCCGGTACTCTGTTAATACTATGGCCCAGAATAATCATTTCTCACCCCAGGATTCCAATGAATGCGTGTTGCGTCGCATTGCGTCTCCGTCCTGTTGTTGCTGCGTCCGCTCGCTCCGTCAACACCCATTGGCTCCGGTCACAACTCCATCAGCGTGCAGCATGGCCAGACAGCTGGAGCCGCAAGACGGGGGGTGTTTCCCGCAGTAACTCAAAAACTACACGTTTACTGTAAGCACGAGAAACTGATGGTTCACTGACCGAGAACGAGACGAGAACGCTGGATTTGCAAGACTGTCGTTGATGTATTGAAGTGAAATATGGAATGGTTTTAACATGGGCGCTGTTATTCTGAAAAAATAACAAAACAATTGACACTCAATGTTGTATGTGTTTGACTTCCTGTCCCGCTCGTGCAGAATTCTGCTGAGTTGAAGTGTTGTGTTCCGCCATCCGGCAAAAATAGAACACACTCGTATTCTCTGCAGGAACAACGGACTGACGGAGCAACAACGGAGCAGATTTGCGATGCAAACTGAGTCAGTGAAGCTGACACATTCACTAAAGTGGATGTGTATCACTTGCAATTCAGCACTGGATATTCAGTGGAATCCTGGGTCAAGGTGCACTACTTGAAGTTCACCCGTTCTTATGAGAGCCTAGTGTTTGTTTCTAGTGTCTAGAGTTTTTATTTTTATTGTTAAACAACAACAATATCTATCAGGCTGACGATCCACTGTGGCAACCCCTAAAGGAAGAAGCTGAAAGTGATATATTCACTCATTTCTTGCCACTTTGTGGAGGACAGTATAATAACAGGACACCAAATAAAATATGTCCTTTTTGAAATCATTTTTGGAAATGTTAAGGACAATCTAAACACTGTAAACCAGTTTTTAGTTATTTTAATATAGAATGAATATCTAAATAAATAAATATTTGTGAACATTACTAACATCCTTTTGTACCTGAAGATTTTCATAATTTTTAATGATTTAGTAATACAATAAGACATGACATTTTTTTTATAACGTCTTAAAAAATGTCTTAAAAAGTGCCAGTACTCCCTTTATCCATATTATGGATAAAGGGAGTACTGGCACTTTTTTCCCCACAGGTAAATATTTTTGCTGTTTGGTTATTATCAACCAGGAATTTCACCTCATTGTCAGGCTAAAAAACAAAACCATGCTTTAACTTCTTAGCATTGTTGTTTGTTGTTAGTAGTACTTTCTTAAACTAAGAAAACAACAGCAGAGGACAGAATCAGCTGCTTGTTTACATTGGCACATGCATACCTGGAAAACATGAAACACATTCTCAGGCATGTTAGAATTAACCATGATTGTTTCTAATACAGAGTGGAAAGACTTTGGACTCAGGTCAGTGTTTCCTATACACTGGCCAATGTGTGGCAGGCTGCCACAGAATCATGATGACTACCACAAATTGATTCTGATTTGTCTGTCCCTCCTCTCCATACACAGTTCGTGCAGCCCTGTATCAAATGATAACTCGAAAGAAGGATGCACATGTTTTTTTTCTCAGTTGAACATCTCAGTTTGTACGTTAAGTAGATAGCATTAGCGTGGTAGCTCCCCATTTCTGTTGCTAAATATAATAAACATTATCTCCCTGTTGATTATCTAACCAGTGATGCACCATCACCATTTAATGCACTTAATTATAATATAGTATAGTCTAGTGGAGTACAGCAAATGGTTTTTACCTGAAAAAGTTATCAAATGAAAACACAATAGCATGGATGTGTTAAGGGCAATGTCCTGCAATTTCAGCAAGGTCTTATGCCATCACCATAGTGTAAGTTGCAAAAAGGTGTATTACACTTTCACACTACTTAAAAAGATAGTAAAGATTGAATGAAACTGATTCAGAAACGACATAAAGGAAGTGTTGATCAGATTTTCATGCTGTGAATAACAGCCATTTCAAAACCCTGCCAAAACATAGACCTCTACAGTGAAGTAGCAGCTCAGTGTAGTATACAGTATAAAAAAAGATTACTTCCTCTGATTATTACTCACTCTCTAATCTTCTTCTCAGAGCCATCCTGCCCAAGGTCATACACGCCCTTTGGAAGGTGCTGGATGAGTCCAATGCGCTGGGCGATGCGAACCTGCTCCTCCTCTGTCAGCTGGGTGGCCAGTCTAGCTTGGCTTGGTGTTGGGTGATAAACAGGTACATGGATCTGCTCCTACAGAAAGTCAAAAAATTTGTCACAATCACTTGCCAGTTAATCCAAGTACTCACAACAAATCTCTTTTTCCAGACCATCTGCTGTTCTAACCTTACAGCCTTTATGGAAAACAATTGTACAATTATTGTAGAAAGTATGTATCTGGTATTTCAAAGATGTACTGCAATAAGACTAATACTCGGGATTAGACATGTTAATCAAATCTCTCTCCAGTCTTTATTATCCCATTTATAAACTCTGTTGACAAAAAAAGAACATGATGTTTTTCTTAGCACTTTCAGTGGAAAGTCAAGCCAGACTGAGCAGAAGAGCCCCAAAGCTTATGCAACTTTATTTTGATTATGGCAAAAAGTCATGCTCTGTTGACTGAAGAAAAAATTTTAATACTATAATATCACCAATGGCATTTATGTCTAAATCCCTCCTTGATTTCATACCGTAAAGCTTTATCACACTCAGACAGCGGCCCTGTGGAGCTACTATGCTCTTCTCTAACTTCTAAATCTAAGTTTTAGTGATTAACTGTTGTAATCCATGATGAATAACAAGTTCACAATATTTTTAACTCTGTTGTAGGATTATGACATCAGGCAGTAGGTGGGAGTGTTTCCCCACAGCTTGGTCCAATGGCTGGTGTAACAGTGGCATACATGGTATTTATTTATTTTACATTGCAGTTTTTGGCCAAGTCAGGCCAAAAAAAACATTTTCATAAAGTGTACAGTTTAAGTGTCATAAATGATGTACATGGGCAAATCTCTCAGCGTTTCTCATATGTGTAACAACAGTGAAGCCACTCCCCCCCAACATCTCCTTAACGTTTTAATCTCATACAAGGAGAGGAAAGTTGATGGTCGCTTGTTCTGCACTTTAAAGCATCTGTAATTACACAACGCAAAAAAGTCGAAGATGTATTGAAAGTAACATCAAATCAAAGTGAGTGGGTGACAGGGTTTCAGTATTTGATTGCAATGTATCAACAAAAAAAATGTACCGAAGGCTGTAAATGAGTAATACTGTATATTACGCTGAAGAAGGAATTTTGTATTAAAAACTCACCAATATCAAGTCCAGCCAAAGTATAATTTTAGGACAAAAGATTAAAAAACTGCACAAAATGCAGCATACAACAATATTGCGATACAAGAAATTATATTGAGAATCAATGTAAATCATTCTTCAAGTAAGTAATTATCTCCAATGTGAGTCTTGTATATGAGAGGAAACTTCGTCTATACAGATCAGGAGACATTCTAATTGTTTGATGGAGTAAAGTAGTTATCAAGGAGATTGTTAGTTGCAGTAAGTTATAACAAATTTAGGCTTTCAAGTTAAGACAACTAACCAGAGACATGCTTTTATGTCCTGATCTCAGGCTTTTCCTCTTCTCTAAAGACAACTCTCTATTCACTAAACTCTCTCAATTCGTGGTCTATGACTGTGCCCCCACCTTATCCACTTCCTTCCTTTTATTCCTCCCACTGTTCTTACACAGTCTCATACACTCTCTACATCAGTTTCTCTTTTTTCTGAGAGCCCTCAATTCAGTCTACTCTCACTCTGTCAATTTTTATGATCCGGCAGCCAGATCATGGATGAGGCTGGAGCAGAGAAGGAAGTAAAACCTTTCAAGACAAACCAACACACAAACAACTGAATTCTCTCTCTCACTCACTCATTTTCTACCGCTTTATCCTTCACTGAGGGTCGCGGGGGGCACTGGTGCCTAACTCCAGCTGACATAGGGCGAGAGTCAGGGTACACCCTGGACAGGTACAATTGAATTAAATGTGGAATTATAAACTGAGGTTTAAGCAAAATTGCTCTCCATTTCCTTCCTTTCATTTCAGCTAAATGGAAATTAGTTTTGTTAACTGACTTAAGTTAATCAAGCAACAAGCAACAAAAACATGTATACGACATATGAAGTTATAGACATTTATGTTTGGTTATCATTTACTAATAAATCTTAATACCTAAACCAGCATTTCATATCATGTAAAAAAGCATACATTTTGATTCGGATAGGTCTGCTGACCTGAATTTACTCCCTGACTTATGGTTCTCATTAGTTGTGAACAGAGAGCTCAGTTAAACCTTACTTCACCCCCATATTGGTCCAATGCAAAAAAAAAAAAACCCTATGGTTTCCCTTTCTGAAACTTCAACTGCAGAGGGGAGAATCAGTTACCTTTTTACTCCACCGCCCACATGCCTAGTGTACCATGATATAGAGTTGTAAGTGTGCTAATATGGATTACTTCTCACATGGAGATGAAATGCTTGTATGAAAGCAGATTCTTTTTATCTTAAAACTCTCTTTTCAGATGTTGCAGTATGGCCTAAGTCTGAAAAAGTATACTTAATTTGCATTTTTTTAAAAAAAACCCTGGAGGCTTCGCCTTTGAAAGATGTAGAACTACAATTTACAGAGACCAAGTTAGCTTCAGCATTTTAAGCCATGACTCAGCAGAACAGTGGCAGAGGAGGCAGTCTACTCTGCAGCTCGCCTGACTGCCACTCCTTTTATCCACATCAGGAGGAAAAAGATGGCAGCCAGGGAGCAGGAATAAAAGCTACAGACAGTCGAAAGCAGAGCAGCAGCTGAGCTGTGTGAATGTGTCAGGATGATGAACCGACAGTGGTCAGCAGCGTTATTATCATATTCCTCTCCCTGCTTTCATACTGTGTCGACTGGGTTGTGACAACTGCTCATTATGTGACCTTAGACTGATCAGAAAGACAACAGTCAAAGATGGAGAGTGAGGCACAGATAGAGAGAGAGGAGGCAGAGGTTAAAGGGCAACTAGCAGGGGATGGAGAGTGTAGGGAGGTGGCTTGCTGAGCTCAAGTACAGAGCTTGGCACACGGGAGCAGCAGCTGGAGAAACTGTCAGTCTGCCAGGCCAGTGCTACTAAAGGTGAGCGGGAAGGGAGGGGATGATCAGACGCAAGAATGAGAGCAGAGACAGTGACAGAAAGGCAAATAGGAGAGCAGGGAGGCATTTCACCTCTGTCTTCAATCATCTGATACTAATTGATTGAAATTCAGGAGAAAGGAGTGCGGAAATGAAATACAGAGGCACTCTCTGCTCACAAGTTCAACAGCAGCCTACATTCTCCCCACAGCCAAAAGCCTGTTATGTTTATAAGAACTGAACACATTGCTGTGAGAAGAAGGGGCAGTGCGTTAGAGCTACATAGGTTTTTCCCTTTCACATGTAACTTTACTTGTTCAGTGTTTATCCATACAAGGTGCTAGGTTTGAACATTCACAAACAGGATACACCATTGCAAGTCATCCTGCTGCTAAAGAACTTTAAAATATTCATTTTTTTAGGCCGACAAAGCATAAACTCGGTCTCCTTGTGAGGAAAAAAATAAAAAAATATATATAAGATGTATGGGCCTGGATTTTGCAATTTTTATGAGTGCCAAAGTGAATTTGAGCCAAAGTGAATGTAAACATGAAGTAATAATTCAACTCTTGACCACATTATCTGGGTGTGTTTGCCCAAATTTGAGAAATTTAATTTAGTACAATTTCAGTTTAGTACAATTTCAGTTTAGTACAATTTCAGTTTAGTACAATTTCAGTCATGTTAGCCGGACTAACACAAACTTCATGTAAATGTGCTGAGTGACGGAGAGACTACTGGATGTTTGTAGATTCCTCAATCAGCCTTTTCACATTTGTGAACTCCCCTAATACACACACAGACTCTCCAATTAACTTCTCAGGCCACTACCACTACAAAGTCCACTTACTGTTCATGCTGACTACAGCCTTCAGTCTCACTGAATGAGGACATGACTAACATGCGACTAATGTAACTTTTCGAGCCTGGAGATTAAATTGTATTCTTTATACTAAATGATAAAAATTAGGTGGAATATAACTCGAGCCCTGCGATACACTAGCGACCTGTCCAGGGTTTACCCCTGCCTCTAGCCCTATGTCAGCTGGGATTAGATGATGTTACCTTCATGACAGAGGTTTAGTCTCCCTTACGAGAACATTAACAGATTCAGATTGTGCCTACAGTTATTGGCCTTTTAAACGAAGTACTGTATATTATGCCCATTGAGATTCATTAAAACAGTGCTCATATCTGTGCTTTATGCATCAATTTGCATGTCTGTCCATCTGTGTTACATTTACTGATTTGTACTATTTTATTGACTTTTGATGGAGATAAAACTGCCCTTCAGGGACATTTTAGCTTAACCTCCCCTTATGTTTTTTAAAAAGTATATCACCCTGTAAGTAAAATGAAAATACTGTATATACAAGAATGTCATCTGTGTCATGCTTTTGCAGTCTGGGGACATTACTGCTTTGTTCCTTCTTGACCCATGACATAAGCTTTATAAAATTAGTCATGAGCTGGCAGACTGCTGAGGCAGGAAAACAATGTCAGCCACAGCTGCTGTCTATGCTGACATGACACTGACATACCAGAGCAGACTGATAATTTCAGAGCTAATGTGTGTGGAAAACAGCATGCAGACACAGTACAATGACTGGACATTTCGTTTGTGAAGACATTTTTTAACTGCTTTATTAAACAACATACCCAGTGAAGACAGTGAAATTTCTACTTGGCAAATGGGGCTGTACCTTGTGTGCAACCTTAGCACATGCCCTTAAAAGGAGGCAAGCAATACTGGAAACATGAGGCGTTTGTAGGCACTGAAATATTAGCCAAGTAACGAAACCTCTGAACAAGACCTGTAGTCACCTGCACACATTACTGGCAAAGGAAAACAATTGAAGGAAAAGAAGAATGCACAGTAGCACAAAAGGATGTGTTTGTTAATGTGATAACAGAATAGGCTGGTGACGAGACAGTAAAAGTATGTGTTCTGTATCTGCTTTACTTCATCCATGTGGTAAAGCAGGATAATAAAACATTGTGCCAGTACATTTATTTACTCTAATGTTAGTGAATAAAATATAGCTCACACAAAACCTTCCTTGTGGTGGTTGAAGATAATAACAATTGAGTGGAACACAGCAAGAAATTGCTAAATTGGAGGAAAATGGCTTTTAACTTTTTTATTTATTTATTTTATTTTATTTTTTCAATTTAACCAGCAGCCATAAGCTAATTAGTAAATATATTAAATTTAAGTTAATTGAGCCCAAGACACCATGACCAATATAAACAAAAATCTGTGTAGTTATGAGTCTTTAGTATATGTAAAGAAACCCTTAAAGGTCCAGTGTATTTGAGTTAGTGACATCTAATGGTGAGACATCAGAGTGCAACAAACGGAAAACTAATTTTCCCCATTTTCGATTTATCCATTGGGCTACTGTGGGCTGAACTGTTCTTCACTTGTGCAGTAAGCTTCTGTTTCAGCAACATTTTTTAGTGAAGTCGCATGTTGAATATCCCTCACGCTTCCCTTCCAAGTGTGTTGGAGAACCTATGTAGCTAACAACAAAACTCAAAAGATGTTTCATGTCGTAGGTCCTGGCTCCTGATATAAATATTCAGGTGTGATAATCAGTTAATGTTAACAAAAAAAAAAGACAAAATCAGTTGCAGACCAATTTAATTGTCGACAATTGTTGGCTACATCATTATGAATCTTTTTCCACACTGCGGTGCTCAACATCATTGTTTTTTAAGGAGTGAGTCATCTTGCCTTCTACTAATCCCTGCTATGAGTTGCACACACATGCGACAACACAATCTTGCGTGTGATGCCTAAGCCAACTCTTTGTCAAAGAAAACATAAACAGGTGGTTTATAATGGAATCTTAAAGTTACCATACCATGTTCAAACAGATATCCCAACTTCAGATAAAAGCTCCATCCACCCACACTGTATCTGTTACCATATTAGAAAATCTGTTTCAAAACATGCAGACAACAGTGGCAAAAATTTCTAAATGTGATTTTGAGAATATCTCTGAAGAGAAAACATACAGTATTTTTCTCCCGTCTTCAAGATGAAAGGAAAACTCTTCTTACTACTATGCTCTTCTTACTCATCTCCCCCTCATGTTTGACCACTAATTACACACAAACATCCAAGTAATTTTTTTTTTTTACCATTTTATCTGACCAAGCTGGCTCAGGACAATGCAAAACACTAACTGTAAGCCTTCACATCTTGATAGCAATGCAGTTGGTGAACAGACTAATATACTCTATAGTTAACTGTTTGTGGATCTTCCGGTGTTCACCGCCTGAACTACTGAAATACTTAACCCATGGAGGCTTGGCCTTGTCTTGGACTACAGAAGCATGTGCTTCTTCCTTGACATGTTTTGGATATATTTTTACCATGTAGGCCACATTTTACATACAAAAGTAACAGAATAAAGGCACTCACATGACCAGTGTGAGTCTTTGTAAGTCTATTCCTACTAAAAATGTAACTGACAGCAGCATTAGAGTCTTTGTGCCAAATTAAACTGGACCAAACAACATACCCCACCCACTGCATCCAATAGCCCAGTCCCACAGCGATGAGTCAGCACTCGTTTCACCAGCTGCTGTCCAAATCACCACACAACATGCTGAAAGCAGCACATAAAACACAAGTCTACACGCACACACAGGCACATTCTTAGACAAAAAACATTTTCTTTGCAGATCCCCACTTGATAATAACAATACACAAACACACATTTGTTCACTTTGAGATTGAAGACAGACCATCAAGGGTTGTTTTCCTCTATAGTTTTCAAGACCACAGTATCCAATCTTCCACCTTCTTGTGTTTATTAGACTTCTAATATACTGTATATACACTGCAATATTAAGCTACTTAATTTCTTTCCATCCTACACAGTAACATCATTCCATTATATTAATTTCATAGCAAATAGGATTTGACAAATAAATTATGTATTTTTAATTTTATAAATAAATTAGACACTGGCTAGCACATGAGTAAAAAAAAAGTGACAAATATATATGAGGTAATTTTAAGTAGCTGCAGAAAGTCGTATATAGTGTAGGTGTTTTAGTGCAAGACAATAATATCAGTGGTTCAGTAGAATGTAGGCTTAAAAACATGCCTATATCCCTTTACAGCTATAATATGCAGTAATACAATTTAATAGTGTTACCACAACCCTGCTTGTACAGATTTTAAAGGAATATAAAGGAGAAAATTATGAGGAACTTCATCAAAAAAATAATATGTGTGCCAACTCATTGCAGACACAAAATTATTCAACAGCACCAAGTGCAGGACTGAGCCAGACAGTGGATACACCCAGCCAGATGTTGGAATTCACCCTCCTCTGATTCACCGTAGACTGTGGAATCCCAAGAACCTCAGTGCAGTGTACAATTCAAGGTGGAATGCAATGTGGGTGGGGATCAATATGGGAGGAGCTCAAAGATTAGCTCAGCCAACATCAGATGAACTTAAGTGTAAAATACTCAATGAATGAGGACTATAGCTATGGGGGAATATATTCAGTGAAAGAATATGTATCATATATAAAAATATATACAAAATAGCATGTTTAGCTAAATTAAATTGGAAAAACACTCAGACTGATTAATCGAGTATCACACGGCTTGAGGAAAATTAATTCAATATTTTATTATTAATCAATTAACCTAATACTTGTTGTAGCCCTAAATTATGCTTTTTGTTTTCAGAAACTTGGTACATCTTGCGTAGTCACTAAAAATATTTTTTGATCGACAAGTTTTTTCTTGTATTCAACATTTCCTTTATACATTATGTTTTCTGAAAATACTGTATTTAATTGCACTGGGGTGCAGACATAAAACGTACATTGGAGAGACATTATTCTGTATTATTTGTAATCAATAATGGTTATATTTTATCAGATGCAGGACCAAAATAAAACCAGCTAAAAGCATGGGCTAAAAAGATGGACAACATTTATCGACCATCGGTTTCTAAAAATTAGCATCTGCATCGGCCATAGAAAAGCCCCATCACAACAATGGGAAAATCTCTACAGTATCTAGGTGAGGGGGTGCCACATGGCTTGAGGAAACAGGAAGCAGGATGATACTCATCTAGTCATTTATTGCAGATTCTTCTGCATTTATTTTGCTGTATTTTCAAACCAGAGATGATATAAGGGAGCTGGCAGGATAATCTCGGATGATTTCTGCTGACAATTCTATTCAGGGCAGTCTCATTCACCTCCTCCTGAGCGTCTCACACAATTAGTCAGAAATTATTTGCATGTTTTTGCAGTGGGACATGTTGCAAGTTAGCTTGTTATTTAAGTTACAGTGATGATTAGTCATGACACTAAATGTGTCATTATTTGAAAATCTCACTCAATCTTTCATTCATTTTCTACCGCTTTACCCTCCACTGAGGGTCATGAGGGGCGCTGGTGCCTAACTCCAGGGCAAATCCCCAAATCTGCATGTTTTTTGGACTGTGGGAGGAAGCCGGAGTACCCGGTGAGAACCCACACATACATTCCGTTCAGAACAAGGGCCCTTCCGCGTGGAGTTTGCACATATGCAGAACCTCTTGCTGCAAAGGCAAGAGTGCTAACCACTACACCATTATGTAATTATGTAAAGTTAATTATAATGATGTATAATATATGTCTTTAGGTTTAGGATTATTTTTTTTTTTGCAGTCATAGGAATACCAATTTTGCATCAACACCCATCTGTATTCATTTTCTGTAACGACCACAGCTGGAGCTTATTGTCTTTGCTTTGGATTTCACTGGTGTGATTTCCAGAACCATGTTTTTTGACTCCCTGATATGAAGCACAGAGCTGCAGTCACAGTAAGCAGCCTGGAATTAACACCCAGGGGATAAAGTTTTTATGAATACACCTAGTTTCAATTAAAGCATATAGTAAAGCATTTAGCTCAATGTCTAACCTGAACACCACTGTGAAGCCAAACTGAAACACACAAAAAGTGTGCAGTGTTCTCTTACTGGTGAAGGTGATGATTTCTGTGGTCACCAGGGAGAAAGGCTAGTCTAAAGGAGCTCTTTATAAACAGGCTTTAGCCAGTTAGTTAACCATCTTGTGCAGTGTCTATGCAGAGAAGGTTATTAATACTACTGAAGGATTATTCACATTTGTGTCATTTATTAATCCATATCTCCTCTGTGATACTAAAACTGGCCGCTTTGACCTAATTACACACTGCTGTATCCCAAACATGACATATTTGTATAATCTGGACATGGATTCTTGTCAAGGACTAAGACTGCTCAGGTATTTGACTGACTGATGATGAGATTCTCTGAGAGTGACACACCATACTAAGAGATAACAAATAATTATGAATAGGAATGTAGAAGTGTCCTGGTTCTATGATGTGACCGAGGAAATTTTCATTTTCCTGTACTGACCTAGCACACAATATTGGTTGTAGATGGTTTTTAAGAAACCATCTACAAATGCACTTGCTTACAGTTTACTGAATCCAAACATCAGAGCCATGTAATTATCTAATAGGAGTTCTTATGCTGTAATGACCTGAGATTACCTTTGGTTTCACATTCATTTAAAAGCATGTATCTTAAATCTACAGATAAGGCTTGGCTTAATCTAGTAACAAGCAAACTCTCTGCCAGGGCCTTGCATAACACATACAGTACCAGCTGCCTCTCAACACAGAAAAACACACATGAGAGCCATAACACCATGAATCATATTTACAGTTACAACATGGCAAAGTCTGTTTGTGTGTGATCTCATCTAGGAAATAAGGACAAACAAAGTTGCTGCCCTGGATAAATTCAGTCAGGGAAGCAACTAAGATAAAACAGCTACTGTTTGTGAAAAACTATATCACTCCCTCTTTAATAGAGAATTGCAAGCTATTTCTAGTCCATTTAAATTATAGTTTTTGTTTTTATGTAAAATACAGGCCACAGTATGGGACTGGTTCAGCCCCACAGATTAGGAGCACCTTCATCTGATTTGGATCTGTACCATTGCAGCCTTTGTAAACTAGCAGTAATACTTAGAAATCAATTATGTACAGTGTTGGCAGTACTAGCGTGAGTCTATCTTTTTTAGAAAGTCCTCAAAAAAGTGCATCACATTTGTCTAATTGGCTGGAAATACACACATAAACCAGATTTTCTACTCACACTAGGAAAGGAACTTCTTAGTTCTGGAAATGTTTTAAGTGATAGCAAGCTGTTTTAGTTAAAGTGGTGATATGACAGTGAAAGTTAGTACTTTAATGAATGATAACACCCAGATGTCTTTCACTGTGTATTACAGGATATATAATTAATAATGTCTTGAGGGAATGCCAGGCACAATAAGGACCCACGGATATAACAAAGAGGATTAGCGTCAAAGTCATGAAGGGATGAGGTCAATGGAATGGACTGTTGGCCAAAGGTGATGCTAGATCTGTAAACAGCTGACCCAGCCTTATAAATTACTAATACAATACCATGTTTTTGTTTGCTGTAACTAGGCATGGGATGAATAGAAAAAAATTATTGTCATTAATCATAATTATCCTTACCAAAATAATTCAAATTCAGAAATGTACAGTTATAATCACAAAAAAAATACAAAATTTTGGATTCTTAAATGGAAATGGGTGAGGCCATCTCTTCATAATCTACCTTCATTGAGTTCCCACCATGAGCATTCTATAAAACAAGCAAATATTCTGATTGTGACTTAATTGACAACCCTTTAAATCAAGTGTCTATTCAATAGATACCATGTTATTGACTTAAAAAAAATAATACAAATGTAGACGTTGGGGTATGACATGAAATACCATCAAAAAATAGTTACTGTTTTCAAATTAATTAAATGCCCAGCCCTATTATCATCACGGAATGGCAATAAATACCGTTACCGCGGACTTGTTATCGCGATATTGTCCTATAGTTACATTTAGATACATGTAAATAGAGTCCTGGTGGTCAGTGGTCACACACCGCTCCTAACATTTGGTTAAAGTTACCTGGTAGGGGGGCGGTGGTTCCTGGTCGGGGTCGGCACCGTCTCCGTAGCTGGCCCGGTCTGACTGAGATTCATGTAGCAAAGAAATATCATCCGAGGTCGGAGACTTCAGACAGTTTCCCATCTCCTCCCTCTTCGGTCAAACTATCCCCCTTTCTCTCTCTTCCGTCGCTTCACTAGCAACGGATTTCACGGTCCACTTTTGCGGATACCGTCAGTGACTGAGAAGGCGTTGAGGATACGTTTTAATTTCCATACACAGCCGACGATAAATCTCCTCTCCCTGACGACGGGAGGGCAGCTCCACTCAACAACAACAAAACATCCATCAGCTAGCAGCTAGCCACACAAAGAGCTAGCTTGCTAACACAAGCTAGCACTCGTGTAGCAAAATGAAAAATAACACTACTGAAACAACAGGATTTTGAATCTACGGGGACAGCCACGCGAAGAAAATGTGAATATGTCTTTAAAAATGACAAAGTAAGCCGCAGATATCTTGACTGAATTCCCCTCTGCTGCAGCTGTCAGGGACTTTCCAGTTTGCAGCTGCCCAACAGCGACAAAAGCTAATGACGTAGCAGGACGAAGCCCCGCCCCATCAAACAGCTACACCAATGAGCTTTCACAAGGTCCGGATCCTCCGGTCCAAGGCCAATCAGATTCGTGCTCACATTGTTCTTCTGCTAAAAACATAAACAGAGAGAAAATCTATAAATCCAGGATTTGAATTGTAATTTTGGATCCGTTTTTCTGTTTTCATCGCTGACCACTTTACACCATCACTTACTCGTTTTCTTGTCGATTGGTTAAAATATAATTCTTGTTTAGTCATTTTAATATTATGGTTGTAAAGAATATTGTGGTCTCCGGCTGCCATTGCCTCTCATATCAACACACAATATAAGATGACTTAATTTCCTGTGAATTAGACGACATTTGCATGCAACACGTCTCGTCCTATGAATAATGTAATGTTTTTGAAAGGTAAAAATTGGGTGTGATTCAAAACCAGGTTATTATTTACTGTAACTAGGCATAGTACGATGTGAAAATGTAATGTCACAATAAACCTCACCAAAATGATTGATATTGTAATAATCATCAAAAAGTGTTATTTTTGTTGTTGGAAGGAATTAATATGAAGCTCCATATTTGTAATGATCTAAAAGTTTACAGGTGTAGTTGAAAGTAAATGTTACTAATGTTAATCTGAATGGAAAGGAACTGGGCTTGCCGGTTCAAATCCAGGGACAGGTCAAGGGCTGGGCTGCCCCTGAGGAAGGTACCGAACCCCATGGCTCCCCACACACAGATAAGTGTTGCCCACTGCTCCTGCATCCGGTTTATGTGTGTTCGCTACTGGTGTGTAAAAAGGATGGTTTAAATGCAGAGGTCAAATTCACTCTCACTAACTGGTGTGTTTATGTAAATAAACCAAATTCTCATTCTAAAAACTGCTAATAATGTTAAATGTTGAATAAAAAAATAATATTAGACAAACAGGTTATTAAGGATAATTTTTTTAGTGGACATTTTAAAGTAAAAAACAAGAATCTTAAATAGAGTTCCTCTTTGTTAAATAAAATTAAATATGAACAGTTTTGCCCATTCCCTGTAAACAATAAAATTGAAAAGAAGACATGACAAAAAATGTGATGTTTTTTTTTTTTTTTTAGTTGCTTACCATCATTTCATTAAATTACAATAGAAACATCCAGTATGTACGGAAATGCCATTATCGTCAGTTAAGGGAGAAGAGAAAAACTGAATTAATTACTGGAAAAGAATCTATGATTCATCATTTGAATATTAGAGACAACTGCTGTCATAACTGTGAAAAGATTGCATGTCCTCCACCCTTGAAAGTATATAAACTGACTCCCATTCACCCCCTTGAACCCCAAATGTTACTCTAGTCATGAAGAAATCAGCAGTGCTCTAATTCCAATTCCTGAGACCATGATTGCAGGTTTTGGACACTGGATTTTTGAGATATCCTCACCACCAACACAGTTAGGAGGTGACCATACAAAGTAGTTGTTCTAATACAGGTCATTATTATTATTTAACACAGGATTGTGTTTATGATGTTCAAGTTTTCAAGCATGACAGATACATGAGCAGCAGATGATGTTCACAAAGCAGGAAGACTGTGGTTGTTTGCCATCCAGAGCTTCTTCAATCTTCACCCACTAAGGATGCAACAGGCAGACAAGCATGCAGTTCTTCACTGCTTGGTGTGAATGGCCTATTTGTTCAAGCTCAAGTACTGCTGGAGCCCATCCCACACACCAGGAGGAGAAAAGGAGGGAGTCTGCCTTTCTAAAAGACACATTCATCTGTCCTCTTGAAACAGGACAATTTGTGTACAAGATGACATTTACAGAATATAAATATAAAGAATATTTAACTCTCACTTCAAGTCTGATAGGCATTATTTGACCATGGAGAGTTTGCATGGCTTGCTGATTTACAAAGCTTTTTGCAAGGATCATAAATACAGCAGGTTTGTACAGCTGATCAGTTCTGCAAGGAGAAGTATCCCATAAGATTTTTCTTTTGTTTTTCAGTGTTTCAACAGATTTCAAGGAAAGCAGAAACAACATTTTGAAGAATAAAATGTCCTCTTGCTATGGGACAAAAAAATATTATTTAGTGTTAAAAAAAAAAAAAAATTCCAAAATTCAGCATTTACATCTAATTTGGACACAGTACAAAACAGTCTCGTAGTTCTGTGGATAATTTGATCTATAACAAGTGTCAACATATGATGACACATCTTTCGGGTAATTCATTTTATTATGAACTAATGATCTCCCATTTATTCAAGTAATTTTTTTAAATCAATAATCGTTCATTTAAATTAGGTTATGTTAAATTAAAATAAGGGAAAATGCTGTAACAACCAATGCCACATGATGCTACTGGCTGAGTGGAGTTAGTGTCAGTAATTTACATTGGGCTGACTGGTACACTGGCTTCATCAGGTCCACATCCAGGGAAGAAAACTGGGCACATTTTTATTATGGGGTATTAGTGAAGGTCTTCTACAGAATGTGTTTTCTGCCCTAGTGAACCCCTTATGGATGGCCACCTTGCTAGACAAATAAGCCTGCTAGAAGCAATGTTTCTTAAAATATAGGCACATTTTTCAACTTGTCTCTATTTCAAATCACATGAGGAAATGAATGTCACCATAATTCAGCTCTGGAAGAGAGCTGAGCAAACCCAGGTAAGCCAGTGAGGGCCACATAGAGCTGCAGTTGCCTGAAGAGTTGGCACTCTTGATAAAAATAAGCAATTCCTCCTGATGTAGAAACAAATCGCCCGCCTCATTTGGTGGTGCAGCTGGGCGGGGCTAAGTGTTGCACTGTGAGACTGCAAAATGGAGAAGGCTGTCTCTGCTCTAGCCTGCCCTCCTCTGCCTGTTATGGGCTGGAAGGAACATGGTTGTCATTCTCTCCACTGCCCTTAGCCTTGAGCAGAGCAGCCTGAATACGGAAGTGTGTCCGTGATTCCATTGAGTAATTTTTGTAATTTTGCCTGAAAAAGAACAAGAACAGGTAACAATTGTTAATTCACGTGTAAAAATTCACAAAATTCACATTCAAAAAAGCGTTTATAACAGACAGGCTGACAAATTACAAAGACCAAGCAGAAAGGGTGAGGCAATTTTCTGTCGTGTCCTGTTCTTCCTTGGTTTGCCTATTCTTATGCAAGGTAAAGCATAACATTGAATTACCTTTTCTGTTTGTTTATGTAGCTCAACAGGAAAACACATTCATGATATATAAACACAAAAGGTGTGGCATAGATAAAGTAATAAAAACTATGTCAGAATGATAACATGGCATAAGTATGTGTATGTATGGTGCATGAAAACTTACTTTGCTGATTCTAGTAGTTTGATAGCTTCACTGTTTCTGCCTTGCTCCAGACACAGCAGACCATGCTCCAGCAGAGCATTAGGTACCAGGTAGTGGTCATATTTGATCTGAGTCTCACTGCGTATAATGTGAAAACACAGTGATCACATTATTTGTGTGGCTTTTAGGACTCTTGTGCTGCACAGAACTGCCTGCTTTCATCAGATGATGCACAAGGAATATTGACTGGCGATTTTTGTTAGGGCACACTGCAACAAACTAGAGCTGGTCTGTCTTTATGGGAGGATTGTGTATTTATATATTGGCTGTAAATGTCTGTTAGTCTCTGTGTGTGTAACAGAGAGAGGCTTACTTGCAGAGGATGAGGGTGAAGTAGTGTTCAGCCTCCTCTTGGTGTCCCAGGTGTTTGAGACACAGTCCCTTCAGCAGACTCAACAGGCACTGATCATCTGTGGTGAACTCTGTCCCTAACAAACACACACACACACACACACACACACACACACACAGGACAGGTAGGAGTTAATACGCAGTTTACAGAATAAAACAGATAAAGCATATCCACTGAAAACAAATTTCTCAGTGATTCCTTACTTAAATCAATCATCAGTATATTATCAGTTAATGCAACAAACCACCATATTAGTATCAATACATGGAGCTCCAGTTTCATATAATTTACATAAATAATTTACAGAAATATCTTAAAATGTCAAAATCGATCATCCTGGGGAATTTAAATCAATTTCAAAGGATAGAGACTCTTGGTCAATGTAAATGATCTTAAGAGATTCTCAGTAAACAAGGCTGAGCACGACTCATGCCGTATGTACTCTTACATAATGAATTATTGGTGGCCTCTCTCTAGTTGTTCCGACTATTGTGCATTCTTTAATTCTTCATTGTATATCGATTGGATATTGTGTTTTATTTATTTTACAGTGTGCAACAGTTGTAATTGTTTCTATCATAATTGTCATTTTAATATTGTTATGCTGCCTTCTTGGCCACGTCTCTATTGTAAAAGAGATATTCATCTCAATGACACTTTACCTGGTTAAATAAAGGGTATACGGTACATGTATGTCCTGCATATACATACTCTGGCTGTTGTCAAGTTTAGCCTGTGCCTCCTCCAGTGTTTTCAGCATGCCCTCTGTCAGGTCTTTGTGTTTTCCGATGACTGTATAACCATTCCATATGTACATCATCTCCTGAAAAACAACAGCAGTCTGTACAATTTAACTGTTACAAACCCTAGTTTTATTTGTGGTTTGTCTTGAACAAAGTTTATTCTTGTCACACTAGCAATGTTTCATTTCTCCCTTCTAGTAATTTACATGTGCATGCAAAATACAGTAAAAGATCACACACCAGTACAGTGTGCTCATTTACTGGTCCATCTGGAACTATAGGGAAGCCTACAGATTTTCTTACAGGGCAAAACAAACAACAACATTCTGATATTTCTAAAACAGGTAACTGAAAGAACCAATGTGGCAAACTCTAAAAGCTGTGTAAAAATCATATTATTCTAAAAGTCATGTCAAAGCAGGTATTATCCAGGACTGACCAGCGGAGGAGCAGGAAGAGGAATGGGATTTTCTACGAGGTAGCGACGGGCTTTTCTGATGGCAAACTTCTCTGTTGGTAAAGACTTGCCAGCTATTTTCTGCTTTAGTCCTGGAACTTGCCTGAAATATGATACAATATACAATAAAACATGTATAAATTCAAACACATGACTGCCAGTAATGAAGAGAAAACAGTCGGTTTAAAATGCCAATTAAATTTGGAATAACTGGGGCACTTGTGCAAGAGTAACCATTAATAAAAATACAGCTTTGCACAAACAAACAATATATCAGATGCAGCTGTCCTCATTCTGTAAGTTCAAAGTAATTTTCCACCCAAAAGATAAAATTATGATATTAGATGAATACACTCACACTGAATCATTTCTGTTCCACTGTGATGTGTTTATGAGTGGTTTCAGAAGTATCATTCTTTGATCGTACCTGAAAAGAGTGAACGCAGTCTCCCCGAAGGTTAGACAATCATCTGGGGTCAGCATGCTGAGATAGGCTGCTTTCATATATGCATAGGTAGCCTGAGAGAAGGAAGAACCAAAAAATACTGGTAACTTTTACAATACCTTTTTTTTTCTTTTCAAATGAGAATTAAGTGTAATTTATAGTCAGAGCCAGAACTCTAATCCACAAATGGTATTGAGTTCCAGTTTCCAAATCATAAAGCTGATTAGTTTTATGGACTATTTCTAAAAAGCATAAAATTTAATTGATTATCTTTTTAATTTTTTGCATTAACAAACTCTTGGAATGGACTCCTCCGGGTAAATTGTTGCTGCCAGCTCACAGTGTGAGGCACAGGCAGGAAGTGACTGACTGAAGTGAGAAAATGGAAAGAGTGAAGAGGAAGTCTGGACCATAAACATCTGTACCTTTTTAAAAAATGCCAACATAAAGGACAATCAATTTGTCACTTTAAAATAATCGGTCCACCTTATAAGTATTTGCCACTTTATTCATCATCAACCATGTCACTTTAATCAATTTGTACACTGAAGACAGAGTATTGAAACAGCGCAACCCCCTCATTTCCCTGCATGTTTTACTCTTTGTCTGTATAAAAATAAATAAAAATACTTGAATTACTGAACTTGAGCTCAAGCGGACAAGCGTGAACTGAACAGTCATTTCTGCATTAGTGAAACATCATGACAATTATGTCACCAAAAGTGATCAAAGGAGGAATTACATATTCAGGCATAATGTTTGTTTCTATATGAGCTACAACATCTCTGTTGTTCTATGGGTAACACTTTACATTAGTACGGTACAGTAACAATATGGACACTGTATAATAATAGTATTGTAATACATTTTGGGAATTCATATTGTGATAATGCTGTTTTATTTCTATAGTAATCACCAAGTAATAGCTTGTTAATAAAAATGAAAAATGTGTGTGGGACATAAGAGAATAAATTTCAGCTTTATCATAGATAATTGTCAATTTTGAATCCCAAACATTTTTATGTGACGGTATTAAAGTACTTGCCATTACCAATAGATATACCTGGATATTACTTTTGAAATAACAAGATATTGCACTGTAATATTATCTCCTTATTACCACACTATTACCAATTTGAAAATGTAATTATTAATAAAATTACAAATAAGATGTATAACTATATTGCCTCTCTATAACAAACCTACTATTACAATACAACTACCATGTTGTACAGTGTTGCTATTTAATGAATTTAAAACATTCACACTGAAAATAGGGTTGATTTATGGAAGTTACGGATGACAAAGTGAACATATTAAACAGACAAGTCGTACTTTACATGTGCATTTCATTCATTAGCCTGAATATATTCAAATCACACACCTTAGACCATGAGTTTTCCTTGCTAAGCAGGTCCGCATAGAAGTACGCCATCTTCCAGTGTCTCTTGTATGTGAAGCACCACATCAGCTCCCAGTAACACATGTGGTGAAACTGCTTCCACTGCTGCTGAACCTCACAGCACTCCTCGAAACGCTTAATAGCCTGGAAGTAAACACAAAAAGTGAAGCCGTCTCGTTCTCATACATGTAAATATGCTTGATTATAGACACTGCTTAATTTACATCTGTGGTGTATAGGCAGGTTAAGGGAACACGACAAAACACTCAAGTGCATGAACAAAAGATACCATAAAACAAGAAATATATAAACATGACAATGACAGTAACAACTAATAATAATAACTCCTCACTCCACTGTGTGAGTTGTATAGGTTTTGCTCCAGCCAATGAGGACAGACTGCTAACAATATTAAATATGTGATGTAGAAAGGCAGACCAGGAAGTAGGGTAAATATATAAACCAATGTTGCATTTAAATAAAAAGAATATTCATATGTGCAGTTTAGTGGTGACCGTGTGTCATATGTGTACTTTTTGAGTGAACTCACGGCATCAATGTTGCCTTTGATCTCCTCGATTCGACCAGCGAAGAACAAGAAGATAGATCCCTGTAAGGAAGACAGTCAACAGTGAGTAATTCAAATAAAGTGGGGAAGTAAAATTTAAAAAAAAAAAATTTAATACAATGACAGACCGTAGGATATTTTTGGAGATATGGCTGCAGCAGTTTCTCGGCATCTTCTACATCTCCTTCTCCAGTACCTGCAAGTAAGAAAGAGAACAAAAACTATGTGGTTGGCTGCAGCTGTTTGCATGTGTGTGTGTGTGTGTGTGTGTGTGTGTGTGCATGCTTGTAATTGCTCACCTAGTATGAAGCTCATGAAAGTGTGATAACAGAGCAGCAGCATGTTACAAAGGAAGGACCTGAGAGTACTTTCTGCAGAGCCCTCCTGAAGCTGCTGGAGACCAAACTCCTACACAAACCCACAAAGACAGACACGCACAAAGTTTGAATCTGATACTCAGTTAGAGGCAGCTCAAAGAATCCTCACTAATGCTTTTTGAAGTTAATGAAGTTAAGACCATGAACAGTGTCTACTTGTACACATGTATGCATCCACTGTGAACAGATGTAGGTCACAGTTAGAACCGTGTGCAAAACTTAATGTAGGATATTCAAGTTCACTATGTCAGGAACGTGTCAGATGACGTCACCTAACTGCCAAAGTTTGCATTTGTCTTTTTTTGTGCAACCACAAGAGAAACGGAAATTGATATCCAAAACAACATCAGGCTTTCAGTTTTTTAATTGTCATTACATAGATGACAAGTAACAGGAAGTCAGAGAGAATATACAACCAGTAGTCATTACGGTCAACAAAAATGAAATGACTAAAGGTTTCATCTTGTGACTTTACTGAATGTGTCAGGTTCATCGTCAGCTCAGTAGTAAAAAGAGGAGAGTTTCACCATGTATCGAGGAAAAACATGCTTCCTGTGAATCAACTTGGAAATGAAATTGAGAACACAAAAAACAATTTATGAATCATCTATCACATATTATATAGGGAAATATTTAAAAAGAGGGTGCAGCATTTTACGATAGCACTTTACTGTCCTTCTGTCAGTCATAACTGGCACTCAGAACCTGTCAGCAGAACTCACCTTGTTACCAGAGAAACCAACAAACTCCAGCAGCTTCAGTGTCCGTGTGGGCAACATGGAAATCATCTGCAAGGAGGAGACAGAGTGGAAATGAGAGATGAGCAACAGGATTATTATTTCTTCATCATTACAACACAGGAGGTTTTCAAGGAAAGTAGCTTAAATCTCCTCAACAGATGATTTAACAAAATGTAAATGTTCCACTGCAAATAAGTGAAAGAGTTCTTGATTTCATGAAATGAAATCATGGCCACCATTTTCTATGTTTTCAGATTCAACATCATTAATTCTAGAAGGATAATTCACTTACAGTTTATCCCAATTACAACTACACAAAAAAATTACAATTAATATGTTGCATGTCAAGGCATGGATCGACAAAGAGTTTTATCAACCTATTATTGTAAATGATACTGTCAAGTCTGTGGAATGAATGGAATTAAAATGAACAAACAAGCATAAACAGCCATAATCAATTATTCATCAATCAGTGCAACATGGATAAAATCCAAACATGCTGATTATACATTACAGTAATTGCTAGTTTATGTCCATCTTTTGCTTTTCACGTTCTTCTTCTCTGATACACACCACAGATAAATGCACATAATGCAGATGGTTTTCAGTGTTGTTTATTTGGGTTGAAGCTCATGATGGAAGCCCGTTAACCGCTCAGTGAGGCTTCCAACTTACTAGATTAAAGGCCCCTACTCCTAATTTAACACCACCCTCAAAATGGCCATGATTGTCACCATGAGTGTACCCGGCAGACTGGAGGACTGTGTGAAGCTCTCTGCAAGACAAACGGAGACAATGGGAGAGTGGGAACATGATTTGTGAGGTAAAGAAAAATTTAATTTAAGTGACACAAGAGCAAAATAATTCTGGACTGAATTTTCTCACTTGTATGTTTGGTAGCTGTTCCTCACTTTGATTCCCCCTTTAATGAAACTGATCATGTTTTCATCCTGTTTTTTTTCCATATGGGAGGGATCAGGAGAGCGAAAGAGATGAGAGTGGGAA
The DNA here is from genome assembly GCA_016785285.1 of Brachirus orientalis. Classification (NCBI taxonomy): domain Eukaryota; kingdom Metazoa; phylum Chordata; class Actinopteri; order Pleuronectiformes; family Soleidae; genus Brachirus; species Brachirus orientalis. The sequence goes on from JAFBJR010000180.1 coordinate 7,341,609, forward strand.
GAAAAGTTTAAATAAAAGACAATAAATCAAATATAAAAAGTATTATTGGTGGCAATTCAACACTGTCGGCCTGAGCATCACTCCTGACCTGTAGGAAGGTGAGTGCTGCCCTCTGCAGGAGACACTCAGCGTAGCAAACCTCAGCATGAAGTTCCTCTGAGGTGAAAATGATAATGATTATTCTCCTGAGTGAGACAGCCTGAAAGCTCAGCAGATCGTAGGGGCTGCAGCCCAAACACACGTACACATTCTGTGTATGCAGCAGCGCATGTACATCACACACGCACATACAGGACTTTACCATGAATGCACATACACACAAACAAAGGGAAAGAGTCACACTAGTCATTATTTTATTGACAAACTTAGAGGCAAATGCTCACGCATGTAAAGCACAACAACTGAAATGGCAGAGAAAATGATTTCAACAAACTATTGTGATTCTATTGTTTCTCATCCTCTCATCCTCTCATTAACACCAACCTTCTGTGAAGTTTTTGGAGAAGCTTGACTTCTTACGATGCCTGAAAGCAAGGAAAACACAAGAATTCTCATCCGTAATGAAGATGATGGTGTTGTATTCAGGAATATCTTCAAGGCTCATTTTCAGCAGCATTGCACTCCCTTACACGCTTTTGCTTATCTCATTTCCTATGCAAATTAGTGACTCATCTTTTTCCCAGTAACATAGTGCGTTGCTGCAGGATGAAGTTACCACAAGGTGCTGACAGCACATTAAATTTGCTACCATCACATTAAAGAAAAAAAAAAAAAAAAGAAACCTTCAGATCTGAAGAATAATAAAGCTGATCTCAGGTTGGGCTAATTAGATCTAGTGCCATCGCAGACTCACAGTGGCTCCAATACAAACTGTGACAGGCGCTCGTGAATCTTTTTGGGTCACCATATCCTCTGGTTTAAAGTTTAAAGTTCCTGATGCATGTTTAAAAGATACAGTAGGTGTGATATACAGTATGTCCAAATAAGCAGCTCAAACTAGCAATTTTTAAAATGAAACATCTTGTTTGCTGCTAAACTGACTTGTCTCCAACTAACTAACTATATATATATATATATATATACATATATATAAAAGGATGTGGTCAAACTGGCTGTCTAGATATCATTTCTCTACTGTGGTAAAGGAAAGTCTCACCGCTGACAAATAGCCTGGGCCTCCTTCATGGTGTTTCCTGCAGCTAGAATGTGTTGGGGGTCAAATGTCATCATGGCCTGCATCTCTAGGATTGTGGCATAGGTCAGAGCATGGTACATGCTGTCTTTGGTTCTGTAAAAAAAAAAAACGCATCATCAGAAGTTATTAAGATGAGAGAAGAACTAGAGAAGGAAAGGTGAGTATAGAGCACTCTCCCTACATCTTTTACTAAGCAACTAAAACCCTTTTTATTCTAATGGGAATTTAATCTCAGTTTATTACACTATGTTATTATTGTATCTTATTTTTATCTTACTTGCTTTTTATCTTTGTGCTTGAATTTTGTGTGGAGTGGTTTTAACTTGTCTGTTTTAATTTGTCTGTTTTTGTCATGAAAGTAGCCATATAACTACACTTAGTTACTTAAAATATGTACCTTTGGGTTTAATGACACATCAGACTGTGAGGTTCAGAGATACAAGCTCTACTTCAGGAGTGGCAGAAAGATGGAACAATAAGGCTACAGAATATCAGCAACAGCTCTAGCTCTCTGATATTAAATTCTTTGTGTGATTGAATATTTGGGGAAAAAAATAACCATGTCACCTAAGAGGAAAAACTATTTGTCTATTTATATCTTTTGTTGGTGTGCCACGTCACACCCTGTTTAGCAGGTTTAGAAGTCATTAAGGAAAAGTGTCATGCAAACATTTCCAGTAGATGGGCCCGTTGGTCCAGTTAGAAACGTTTTTAATTTTAGATTCTGAAATATTTTTACGTGAGAAAAATCACACAAAAAAACATTCTATGTTTTAAATTTTTTTTATACTTTAATATTTGCATATTGGTTGTTAAGCATGAGGTCAGAAACTTTCAGTAAATCATTAATCTGGAGGTGTGTAAAGAGGAATGTAATCAGTCTGCATAACTAAAATGTTGTTGTTAACCACACGCTGACTCATGTGACCAGCCTCTGTGAAAGTTACCCCAAACTTTAAAAAGCTGTTGTTGCTCATGGACACAAACTGTTTCCAATAAGACACAAGACTAAAGGCTAAAGTTGATTTTCATGTGAAAAATTTGATTTAACGGATACATTATGGAAACAGATTAAAGTGTTTTAACCTGTGTGACATTCAGCCTGCTGTTTTCCAGCAGCAGTGTTTGATGGGATTTAGCTCTCCACCTAAAGTAATTAGCGTATTGATTCTAATTCAGGGAGCAGCTTGTAAACAAGAATTTCATCAGTAGCGACAACAACAACAACCAGGAAGTAAAAAAGGCACAGTCAGAGAAGGCAGATACTCAGGTTTCTCTGTCTTGCCTTTCCATTGCATCAGGCTTATTCACTGTTTGTAACACGAGAAACCTTGTACAGACGGAGCTGTGAGCTGAATTGTCTGTGGCCGTGCTAAAAGTGATCGGGATTTCCAAATATTCCAAAAGCAGCACTGAGATATTGGCCATGGATACCATGGCCATGGATTCGTCCTTGAGGCTGGGTCTATGTTGGGCTTTCTCAAAAAACCCATGTGTGTGCAGTACAAACGCCTTGTATTCAGTTCAACACAAGAACCGACAAGAAGGAAGTGCAGCAATGGCACGACTATCACACTGTTCTGTCACGTCATTCCTTGTGGTTTTCATTTGATACAAACGGGCGCAGAGTAAAAGTTGAATTAGTTGGCAGGCAAGTTTCTAAATTAGATGTAAACTTAATGAAAAAGCAGTGATACGTAAGAGTCAATGCCTAGACACATAGAAGAACAGGCACAAAGCCTGAAAAGGAAAGTCACATTATGTTACTGAGAAACTGCTTTGTCATTGATTGCATTGTACGTCATACAGCAACACGTCAACCTTATACCACGCCTGTGCCAACTCCCTGCTACAGCTGTAGAGTCGGCCAGGAGAGCGGGAGGGCGAGACGGCACTGTTTTGGCTGAATGTGGTCTGGTGGCAGGTTTAAACAGAGAGCCGGCTGATAAAACTCAGATGCCTGCTTGAGGAGTTTGTACAAGCTTGTACAGTGTTGTAGATTATTCTGCAGTGACTGCTTGGCACAATGACTCAGAGGAGGAGAAACCTGCCCGGAGCCTCAAATATCGGAATTTAATATCTCAGTTTAAATTTAAAGAAACAGCTCAGGTTATAGGAGATTGTACAAGTTGCTCACTGACAATGATGCAAATAAATTAAATTCCTTTAAGAACAGGAATATGTAAGCTGGAATCTAGTAGAATAGAAACAAAACACAGCACTTAGGACCGGCTGAAAATAAAAATGCCACTAATAAACGTAAACATGGCATGACAAAATAGTTTTATTCACCCTAACAAGCTTGTATAATACCATTGAGTGACCAAAGCTCAAACTTAATTTGTTTGTTGATTTATAATACAATACTCTCATGTCTCTGTCCATGAGGTCTTTACTGTTACTGTAAAGGCAGAAACCTTGGCCCTAACATTTTCATAAACATATATATATATATATATTCTGTGTCTTGTACGGAACCAACCATGCCATAAATGGATGGCCTGCATGCAATGCAGCGTGGACCGCAGCTGCCCATCAGCTTCCTCTACCTCATCAATAACTCATCGTAACTGAAACTCCAGAGCAGAACTCCTATTGACCTCAGTGAACTTCTGGGTAATTACCAAAACACTGCAGTGTCATTATGTACCATTTTTCTGTCCCTCACTCCTCCCCAGTCTTAACCTGTCCAAGACATTACATTTTTGCCTTTAGCTTTACTTGCAGACTGTGTTGGAACAGCAGCAGCTCTGACTGGCACATGTTTAGGGAGCGCTTCATTTGTGTTGCATACCTTTGACAGAGCATACTTTTTTAGTATTAGATGCTCACGTTCACGAGAAGCCAAAATTGTGATTAAAATGCAATTGTGCAGCCCTACTGAGCGTCCAGGTAATTCACCTCCAAAACTTTCCGCGGGTGCTTCTTGGCATTTTCAGCCATAATCCAACAGTCTGTAGCTGTCTCACTTGTCAACGCCTCCACCATGCCTCCTTAAGTCATGATAAAAAACATGCTCTCTGAGCTCAGTGACGGAATATCACGGTCACACGAAAAACATTGTAACTGTATTGAGAAACACAGGTAGAGTTGTGTGGAGATGTTAGACTAAATCAGGTTTGTGCGAACACCTTTGACAATGGTTTTAAATGTATTTACCTTCATTTCCCCGTATATGCGTATATGCGTATATTCTGCTCTCATGGAAGAGAGAGGGTTAGGTTAAGGTTAGGCTCATCGTTAGGATTAGGCCAGTAATAATTATGGTTAAGGTGTGTGTAAGTCTCCAGGAAATGAATGTAGGTCAATGCAATGCCCTTTGAAGTCATGGAAACCAGTGTCTGTGTGTGTTTTAGAAAGGGTAAATGAAACAGTTTGAATATAGGGAGCAGTGGACAGATTAAAACCCTCCTCAGTGCAGTTTGAGGCCCCAGGACATCCACCTCTGCACTAAACCCTGTTAGGAGCAAAATATGAGCAATGGAGGTTTGTGGATGTTCTGAACCACTATAAAAATACAGAGCGACATATTCATTTCATATAAGTTCTGCATTTAGATGTAAGACAAAAAAATATGACTGCAGTCTGAATATTGACTGAATTCTTTTGTTGAACCAAAAGAAAAGGGGAAAGGAAGGCCAAAACGGCTGCTTTCACGATTAAATGAGAAATCCAACTGGAAAAACTAAGATAATATAGCTTGACAGATATGCCAGGATTAAAGCCCTGGTTTTAACCTTCACTGATTTCTGACAGTCATATTTTTCTTTTTATGTAAAAGCATATTTGCATGTGCACTTCAGAAACCAGAAGAGGAAGAGGTTGTCTACAAAGAGCTTTAAATAAAAATGACAAAAATTGTGATCTACATTTTCAGTACCCCGAAATTGGCATGATACAATTTGTCTCTATATGATTAAGGGGCTGGTATTAATATGAAACAATATTAAATGCACTTCTACCTACTTACAATTATATCAACTCACAAAAAGCAATTAAATTATGATTTAATTGACCATTTTGTTTGACTCAGTGTTGAGTTCACTCACATCAAAAATATTAAATATCTCTTCTTCATAAATGAGGCTGGATCAGCAACACAAAAGTAACAGTGTTTTCACTTCTGCGTTGTTACAGTATACAGTATCGTTCACTGAATAAATCTAGATCCATGGTTCTCAAACTGTAGTATGTGTACCACCAGGAGTACATGAGCTTCTTCTGGGGGGACATGGAGGAAAAATCAGAAATACGGTTCTACTGTATATACCAGGGAATGTGATTGGACTGGGGCCCACGGTTGGTGTAGTGGTTAGCACTCTTGCCTTTGCAGCAAGAGGTGCCGGGTTCACAACCCATGTTCTTCCCGTGGTGCGTGGGTTCTCACCGGGCACTCCGGGTTCCTCCCACAGTCCAAAACATGCAGATTTGGGGACTAGGTTAATTGGACACTCTAGGACACTATTGCCCATAGGTATGAATGTGAGAGTGAATGGTTGTCTGTCTCTATGTGGCCCTGTGATGGACTGGCCCTATGTTGCGGGGGGGCACCAGCACACCCCTAGTGCACCCCTAGTGGATAAAGCGGTAGAAAATGAGTGATTGGAGTGGAGCTGAGAAATTTTGATCAGAATGCGTAGAAAATTAAACAAATAACAGAAAAAATACTAATAACTAGAGTCAGATTATCTCTCACTCCACTTTAATCTAATTTGGCTATACCAGTGAAGTATGTGAGGAAGAGGAGGATGATGAGAGATCAAATTATCTTATACTGGGAATAAATCTGCCTCCTGTGAAAAGCCTGTAGCCGACTTTGCTTGGCCTATTTACACCACTGTATTTTAATGGTGGGGATAATGGTGTTACTTCGAGATCTCAATGTTTTCTCAGGTGGTACTTGGTATTAAAAGATCAGTTATTCGTTACCTACATAAGGTTCATACAATGATGGAATTAGTCTGTATAATCAAGTTTGAGCCAAGATATCAAACCAAGAACCTCAGTGAGAATTTTATGACACAAAGGGAAATAGACCAGAATAACTCCTTATCCAATACGTCAAACAATCTGTGCATCACTCTAGGATTACAAAAAGAAAAAGAAAAGAACAGCCTGACACGTAAGCCCGTTCTGAAAAGAGTAAACTGGAGCAAAGGAGTGGCCTTCAGCGCCTGAGAGAGTCAAGCCAGAGGGTGGGGAAAGCAATAATGGTGTGATAAATGCTCTGATAATAGACGAGACAATGCGCAGTGAACAGTGGAGAAACTTGATGACACAGCATTGGAATACAAATGTGTGACTCTGCATTGGAGCCCGTGGAGCGATGTGTGCACACGAGTACCAAGGTACATTCAGCTAAATGTTAGCATGTTGACAAAATAATGATGTTAACTTGTTTGTATTAGGCAGGTGTAACATTTAAATGTTTACATGGCAGACCTTTTAACAGGCAACAGCAGGAAGCGCACAATTGTAAATAATGCAATGTATCAACTGTGGCACTGCCCTGATTAAGTGAACCAAACAGAGCCATTAATAATGTTGACAATAACACCTGTGCTTTTCCTGCTCAAAATCCTGCTGTCCTACATTTGCTCATTGGTACCAAACTAAGACACTCCACAGCCAGAATGAAGCCCACAGACAGAAAGGCTTACTAATAACATTAACAAAATTATTATGTGTACTCAGGAGCCATTGTAAGGCCATACCAGAGCCATTAAAAGGTGAAGCAACTAAATGGAATTTGTGTGCATTAGTGTGTTTGTCAGTGTGTCTAAAAATACTAAAAATAAAGCAGCACGTTTCGTCTCTCTTTTATTATATTTAAGCTCCACCTTAAATATGAGCCAGGTGGAGCATAAAAGGTTAGGGCTGGTTACATTTTTACCTGCATTTGAGCCGATCCTGCGCCTCCTCAAACTCATTTCTGAGAAACAGATCCAAGGCAGCCATACAGTCCTCCAGTGCCAGAGACAGGTCTGACCTCGGGCACCTGGAGAACCAAAACAAACAGAGTGTGGATGAGGAGAGAGAAAATATTACACAGTAAACAGGCCACGCCGAGGGACTGATGACTTCTTCAACCTTAAAGGCATTTCTGATTTTACATAAAAGGTGCTGTGTCTTATAGTTCATTATAGGGGGTTTATAGGGGGTGAAAAGATCCAAATAATATTAACGTTGCTTTGGATCTTTCACAAATCTTATTCAGTTCACTTTATGCATTAATCATCTTTCCAATACTCCACTTGTCACAGACGACACACCCAGGCAGAATGGAGTATTGAACAGGATATGTTAGGGAGTAGAAAAGATGCCATTGCTCTAATAATTTCTGCATCCACTTTGATATACAACATACCGTTGATATACAACATACCGTTGTGTACGTGAACGTCTGAGGACTGACGATAAGGTCGCACTCTGACCTCAGTACATGATGCACAGGATCCACACATGACAAGTGTATAGTGAGGCCACACTGAGCCCAAGCGTGACTGAGAGTCGGTCACAAGGCCCTGTCTTTACGCTTAATTGGCTTTGCTGCTACTTGATCTGATTAACTGTGCTTTTTTAATTCAGTGCACAAAAACACCAGAAAACACATGAAATAAATATAGCAAGAAGCTTTTATCCCATCAAACTAGAAAATGACCAGCAGTCATGTACAGTGGCGAAAAAGGATACTTGAGTAAAGGTACAAGCATCTCACCAGAAGATAACTTTGGCAGAAGTCACGTTTTACAATACTACTCGAAGAAAAGTATGCAACATTTATTATACGTAAGTATCAAAAGTAATTTTCTGATATAAAATGTAAAAGTGCTGTCAATCTCCCTGTGAATTACTATATGGACAAACTACACCAATACTTCAACTGGCATGAGGGCACAACTACACTGCCAACTCTTCTTCTTCTGATTTTATTTGGTAGTTAGTTACTAAAATAATTGATAGCTGCAGCCCTATGCGGGGTTACATGCCTTCTCTCATTGGTCACTGACTACACTCTTCACTAATGTGCAGTTGCTTCCTATTGTCACTTCTACTTGAGTTAATAATGAAATTATACAGAAAAGAGAAACAGATGTGTTACAGCATAGTTCAACACCAGCCTTGTCTGTGCACAAACACCAAATAAATCACTGCGTCTGTATTCACCTCAAACCTGACTTTTAAAAGCACATGTCTAATCTTGACTCAAACTCACACATACTTATTTTACAATCCTGAGGGTTTGACTACAGGCTCCACTAGTCTACATGCCAATGTGTCCCTGGGCACTGTTGGCGGCATGTGAATGGGTATAAAAGATGTGTGACACAAAAGGCAATGCACATACTGTAGACGCGATAAATGAATGTGTGACTTGAATGGGTATGAATGGTAAAGCTGTAGTGTGAAGCAGTTTATAATCAAGATAAAAAAAAAAACCACTATATACTGTAAATACAGACTATTTAATAAGCTGTTCAAGGTAGTGTAGCAGCATAACCTGATAATAAATGCCATATTGATCATATTGAATCAAGTTGAATTGGTTTGGGTCCCCATTTAAAAAGCGTGGAAAACACTGGAGGGACAAATGATCAGACTGGTAAACATTTTTGACTAAAATATGTTGATGGTATAAACTTGTCCTAGCTGACCAAAAAATAAAACTCAGACATGTCTGCAGCACAGGACACTGCACAGGACACTGAGTGGAGGGAATATAGGTCAATAATAGGTCAATTGTATGAAATTACGACAAGGCATTACAACCAGGACAATGAGAAGAGTCTATTAGGTTAGGGATGTGCATACCATTATCTTGACAATTTAATTTAATCTTCCAACAGCAAGTTTGAAATCCTGTGTTCATTTCTCTCGAGACCAACTTGTACAGTGACTATCATTATCAGGCAAATGCACATGATCACACACAGAACCACTTACCACACCACTTCCACTTATTTATGGAAACTCAGCATGTGCTCATGCAAAGCAACATATAAGCACAGACACTTATATGTTTTAAACCTGTTTATTCCAGATGGTATTAAACATTCTGAAGCGTCTTTGCATCAAGCTACGACACTTAAGAGACAAGCTACTCCTGTAATGAACCAAACAAGTTTGTCCACATGCCTTGGTTGGCAAAGCTGGAGCTCACACACAAACACATGCACATATTACCTAGTCTATCATATGGAGGGGAAAACAACAACAAAATAAAGAAGCATACTCACAGAGAGTCTTAGTGATGCTAACTGAACGACAAACACACGTCATCCCCAAAACACAGCAGCAATGAAGTACCTTACCCATTTGACAGAGTCTCGTCCTCTCCTGACATTTTCATCTGGCAAAGTGTATGTGTTTATATGTGTGTGTGTGTGTGTGTGAAAGACAAAGACACAGAGAGAGAGAGCGAGAGAGGGGGGGGCAGAGAGGAGACAGAAAATGAAGCCTTAGGCCTTTACAGCAGAGCAGTGTAACGTCTGTGTCTGTAGCAACAAGAGCCAAAGCAGCAGCAGCAGCAGCAGCAGCAGCAGCAGAGAGGCAGAGGAAGAGAGAGGCAGAGGAAAGTGTGTGTGAGTGTGTGTGTGTGTGTGTGAGAGAGAGAGAGAGGGCAAAATGAAGGGAAAGAGGGAGGGAGTGAGAGGGGTAGGAATAGGAAGGGCAAAGTAGCAGAAGCAGCTCTTAATAAGATTGGGATGACTATCACACATGAGGAGAGAAGACACAGGCTGTCTGTGCTATTGCTCGAACACACACACACACACACGCACACACACACACACACACACGCACACACGCACGCACACACACACACACACACACACACACACACACACACACACACACCTCTTCCAATCATCACCCTCTTGCTACACAATGCAGTCTCTGCTCTCATCGGTTCGTACTAAATCAGGGGTGGGACTATACAGGGGGGTTTTATACAAAATACAAAATGTGATTTTTTTAAAAAAAAAACAAAAAAAAAACACACATATCTAAGACGGATGAGAGAATAAAAAGATACAAATTAAGATACATACTGTATCTACGTATGTTACAATCACAGTGATTCATCGCACTTCCTTCTACCGTATATACAGTAATAAAATGCACACTGAGTTTTAGAAGAAGAGGTGCTGGGAGGATCTGCTGCACTGGCAGAGACTGAACACTGCAGGCACCTGTGAGGCCAGAAATAGAAGGTGTACATATAGCACAGTGGACACACATGACTTGATGTCAAATCATGAATAAAAAAAAAAAATAAAAAAAAAATAGGCACAGTGCCAGGCATTTGTGTGACGTGAAGTTTTATCACCGCACACAGCAGCTCAACCACTCACTCACTCACTCACTCACTCACTCACTCACTCACTCACTCACTCACTCACTCACTCACTCTCATCCTGAGAGCTTTTAGACAAATTTCCTTTCTGTGTTCTGAGTTCTGCGGTGAGACATTATTTTAAATCTGCACGTTTGTGAGTGAGAGAGATGAACAGGGCTTATATAGAAGACAGGCTCACTTGAACTCCCTGTTTGCAACCTCTTATCTACTATCAGGAGAATGCTTATGAGTAATCCCAGAAACAAACGCTGAAGACAAAATACACACAGATTTCTACAAAGCGTGTGTCCATGTCACATTGAGAATGACAATCTGGTTTTGTGCCATGTTTTGCAGGTGTGTAAACTTAAATGTGAGAAATTAAGATTTTTGCTCTTTTGTTTTTACACCAAAGTCTCATAACTTAAGTGGAGCCATAACATATCACTTTAGTCAACATGATTTGAGGAAATAAGAGAAAGAAGTCAAAGGTGATCTTACTTTTTTCCATTGGTCCTCACAGCACAAAAATGTCGTTGACCCAAAATGCTTCATGTTTTACAAGAGTTTTGCAAAAATGTGGAGTGCTTGTTTATTTCACCCTAGTCTAATAATGTAGGTAGGGCCATAACTTAATTAGCAAGATGCACTGCATAGTTAGACCAAGGTGAAATCCTCATAAAGTAATGTTTGAACCAAAATGTCCCCTCACAGCTACTCATGTGACCATGTCTGTTTGTTGCCTGTGGAACATTTTATAAAAACATAAAAACACACAATGACCACAATTTACATCTTAACAGACTTACACAATAGTGTAATTGTAGCTTCCATTTCTCACATGTGTCCACATGTGTGAGAACAGAGTGTCATGGGATTATGGTGGAGACAACTAGATTTGTGTTTCTTTTCTCAATGTAGAGAATGAGATTAAGCAACAAAGGAAAAAAAACAATAATATATGATTGTTATTTCAGGAATGCTGCCATTTAAAGCCAAATAAAATCCTAATCTAACAATATATATAATATATATCTACTGCTTTCACCTGGGCTTTGACCTCATGTCATATTCTAATATAATTTTGCTTCTATATATATTGTTCTTTTACACTGACAAAAAGTCAGACTCTCAACCCTCAATTCCACTCTTTCATTACCGTCACAGGTTTTCCACTGTAGCTGTTTACATTGGTGTGAATTGCGTAGAAGGTTCATTTATAGACTGATAGAGACTGATTAACTCTTAAAAAAAATTATCTTTGACTCACTCTCCATTCCACAAATTTCACTCTTCATAGATTACTTTTAAACCAGGACGTAGACAGATTTGTCAAGTGTCATACAGTGTAACTTTCAAAGCACAGTGACTTACTCAATCCAGCCTCTCCATAGAGCACAACATAAATGGACCTATCCCACTCCTGGACAAAAACACAAAAGTCCCCAATTTTAAAACTGGCATTTCTTCACAAAAGCCTTGTGACATTCACAGTGAGGACATTTCAGCAACATGAACTGCAGCTCAGAAGGTGAATCACTGGTGATCTCCATGTATTTTTAATGGACCTGTAACTCAGGAGGTGCCATCGCTATAGCGATCACTAATTGCAGGTGCCACACACTTCTGATTCAGATCAGCAGATTAGACGGCACAGAGATAAACACACAAACACACAGAGCAGCTGCAGATCATGTTGTTGGCTGTCACAAGTTTTTTTTTTAACTCCACCCTCTTTGATATCTTCTCCTTCAGAGTGATTGAGTAAAAGTGGCTGCCAGCTCAGCACGCACCAGTGCTCTTAAAGACACAGCACCTGTTAAGTCATCAGTGCAGTGGCCATTATTTCTCCCTGAATCAGTCTGAGTATGAGGTGATGCCTTGTGTGGTTGTGCTGTATCTTGTGTTCCCTTTTTTGGTTGGTTGTATTCAGATTTTGCATATATTTCCTACTTTGAAGCCCTTATTTTGCAATAATTTTCAACTTCTTTCAGGCAATCAATTCTCCAAACTTGAACTCATCATTTTAACTTCTACTTCACACCAATTCAATGCAGCATGCCAGAATGGCTTCAATTCAGATGGCAACAATCCCACTGCAATTTCTTAAGAAATTGCTTTCTCTAGTTGTATATACCATTAACTAGTTCATTGAGAAGTTGAGGACGTTTCTGATGTGTCTCTGCTTTACTGCAGACAAAGCACACGACAATGGCTGTAGCACACAAGAACTATATAACAACAGACGATTGCATGTTTCTCAAGAAAAAACATGTGACCTCTTATGTAAAAGCTTGTGAATAATCCAAGTAATTTGATTACTTCAATTACTCGGGGCAAATTATCTGTGTCCAGTAATCGTTAAATACAGCATAAGTGTTCCGCCCGGAGGGTTATTTTAGTAACACAATGCGATCTGTCGTTCAGACGGGATGATTATCAATGTGATCACGAGCATTTCAATAAATTCACACGCTCACAAGCCACACATGACATTTGTCACGGTGTTAAGTGACATTAGTAATATATGATACAAAGGTAGATTGCTCTGCGTAGTCCATTCATACAGCTGTCTTGAATTAGCAACCTATCGGCCAATCAGAAAATAGTATTTCTTATTGCCGGGTAAAGTCTGAAAATAGGTTTCCGCTACAAGCATTCGTTCGACAAGTGCGCACGAACGCTGTGAATGGGTGCACAGGCTTCAGACGAGATGGAAGTGAAAGAGCACGGTCAGATAATCAGTTATATCACTTAATTTATTATAATAGCTGCTTATTAAAATGTAAGTTTGACATGTAAAGAGTATGAACTTTTGCCTGTTTTTTTTTTTTTTTTTTTTACTGTTTTTTTCTATTTAGATTTAAAAATGTCAGGAAAGAAGCAGAAAACGATTCGTTCATTCTGGACAGACAATCTGGGGCCAAATATCTCTTTTTTGGTCTTAAAGGCAAAAATACAATGATACAATTTATTCGGTTTAGTGGAAATTGTCCTATATTAGATTCACATATTATCTTCGAACACTAACTGACCCCACTCGTTAATCAACACACGCTCATCTCACTCCACTCTAAGTTCCAACCTTGAGAGCTCTGGTGGTCACTGAAGATGAAGTTAGCTTACACTGCTAACATAACTGAAGCATGGAAGGATGAAGGCAGCGAGGAGCAAAGGGGGAGGATACGCAGCTGAAGAAACGACCAAAAGTGTCAAAAGTATGGGACCACTACAACCTAAACTGAAAAACAAACAGTACAGAAAGCAGAATGTGGCAGATTTTTTTTTATCTGATTACTCAATTAATTGTCTGAATAACTGATAGATTATTTTATCTTGTTTACTTTTTTAACTTAGCTAGTTTTACTCTTTTATATTTGATACTGGGTGCTCCGGGACCAGGGGAAACCAATTTCATTCAATCCCATGTTTAACATGTGATGAATGACAAATAAAACTCCTTGATCCTAGATTACTCGATTACTAAAATAATTGATAGCTGCAGCCCTTATCACTATTGTAACTCAGTTCCAAGGGATAAAAATAAGAAATAGGATTGGGCCAATGTGACAGCACCTCATGCACCAACTTTAAACTCTATTTATTTTTTGCCTTATAATTTGTCTGTCTTTACATTCTCTGCCTTAGATTCACGTCCCCTCCTCCACAGGCTTCCACGTGAATGTCTCACATGCCTTGAAACACAATGTACCAACAGACAACTGAATAAGCAGCAGGTTTGTGTTAACACTCACCCAGTCATAACATGACAGAGAAGAGTAGGGACATGGTATTTCTCTCAGCATTCGCTGTCTGAATTATTAATATGGTGAGCAACAGGGAGAAGCTGACATAAGGCCAGAGACCTTCTGATGACCTTTCACCAATGTGTCACTCCAATGTCAAGAAACCACACAGACTCACAGATCAGTCAGATTGTGTAACACAACACAGAAAACAAAACCTCTGTGATTTTTTTCCCCTTTTTTTTTTCTCGTGTATATTTCTCTTGTCATCTGAACCTGGGTTTTGCTTTGTTGATCACTCTCCGTTCTTACCCATTCGATGGAGTTGTTGATTGCAGAGCATTGTTGTTGTCCAGCAGCTGTAACCTGAAACACAAGATCGAGATGGAGGCTGTCAAGAGAAAAGACGCCCATCTACAGGGATGAAAAAAAAAAAAAAGCAGCTGAAAGAAGAGCTTTTGTTGGAGGAATATGATCATGAGAACCATGGTGACACTCACACATAGTTTTATAGAAAGTACAGGTTTCATTTTTTTTATTTTAACACTCACTCACTCATTTTCTACCGCTTTATCCTCCACTGAGGGTCGCGGGGGGCGCTGGTGCCTAACACCAGCTGACATAGGGTGAGAGGACAGGTCGCCAGTCCATCACCAAACAAACATTCACTCTCACATTCACACCTACAGGCAACTTAGAGTGTCCAGTTGGCCTAATCCCCAAATCTGCATGTTTTTGGACTGTGGGAGGAAACTGGAGAACCTGGAGAAAACCCATGAACACACAGGGAGAACATGCAAACTTCATGCTGAAGGGCCATTGTTCTGACCGAACCTGGGACCTCCTGCTGCAAAGGCAAGAGCGCTAACTACGCCAACTGTGTAGCCAACTTTATTTTAACAAAGTATGTCAAAACTTTAACATTAGCTGACATTTCTCAGATTTGGAGTTGATAGGTTTTTTATTTGCTGTTCCTCCACTGGTTTTCAGTCACTCACCTGAAGTCTGTGATGATGGGATCCAGGTCTGGACTATTTACAACTGATAACCTGAAAATAAGTAAAAGTCAGTCTGAGCTTGATGCAAAACAATGTACAGTATCGCCATTAGATGTCACTCATTCTTACACGCTGGACGGTTAAATTAATAACTGAAATTGTGTTGCCATGATAAAAACAGGTGGCAACCAGAAGGGACGTCTCCCATAGGAATCTGAACTCCCTTTTGAAGCCACGAAATGTACAGTTTTGATAGCACCATGTTGACATTTTGACACTGGCTGTCAATCACACTGGTGTTCACTTGTGTGCTGTGCTTTATCATCTATTTTTCTCTAAATGGTAACATTTATTCATTCACAGAGAAAAACACACAGATTCAAACAACCATTCACGCCTATGGGCAATTTAGAGTGTCCGTTTAACCTTTACATGTTTTTTGGACACGTGGAAGGAAACCAGAGAACCTGGAAGAAACCCACGCACACAAAGCGAGAAGACAGAAAGGCCCAGGCCAGAACACGAACCGGCAACCTTCTTGCTGCAAGGCAACAGTGCTGGCCACATGTGCCACTGTGTGACCCTAAATGGCAACGTAATTTAAATAATTGACATCATGTTCTACCAAAGAAGACCTGAAACTGAAAGTGGTGATGGAGACCATTAACTTAATTAATAAATTAAGAGAAATGTTGTGATAAATCCAATAAGAGGTGGGTTCAGAGACTTCCACTGAGACAGAATGTCTTTTTTTTGCAACCAGCGGAGATGCCCCCTGGTGGCTATTCAGTTAGTTTTTACTTCCCATTTGGCTTCAGGAGGAACTCAGAAGATGATGTAAATTTTTCTTATACATGGTCTATGGATAAAAACCTATGAAGTTGTGTTCTTATATCTTATATTGTTGCAAAATATGTTTGTGAGTGCTTACTGTAAGAATATGTGTGTGTGTGTGTGTGTGTGTGTAAAGTGAACGTACTGGCTCAAGGACTCTGGGCTGTCAGGGATGTCTTGTGCTTCCCCATGGACCCTGTGAAGAGGTCAGAGATCAGCTTAGAGAGTCCGTCTGGATGGATCTCACGATGGTGAGAGGAGCTCGTTGGTAAGAACACTTTAAGTCTGACGTGGAGATGTAACAATGACAGTCACTGTTCCCCCCCCCAACCCCCCCCCCCCCCCCCCCCCCCGTCCGTCCATCTGACCACTATGAGGGCCAGAGCCTTCAGCTACTATTGCCAGCACCACCCGACATCTGTAACACTGATACTCTTTCCAACTTCAAATCCCGTCTGAAAACACACTTATTTAAACTCACCAAGTCACTTGAATCATTTCTCATCTTTTTTGCTCTAAAATCACTTTTTATTACTTGATTGATTATTGTATACTGTCTTTTGTTGTTGTTTTTTTATATTGTTTTAATCCTGTCCTCAGGCGTAAGGCACCTAAAAACAAAACTTATTATTATTATTATCATTGTTATTATTTTGTTTCTATTAGGGAATATTTGATAAACAAATGGATGCTAAATATAATAACAGTTAGATCCTTATTGTAATAGTAGATGATATAACAGAAGAGAGATAAAAGCTTGGACTGTTCACTCTGGACTAATAAAGGATTATCTTATCTTACAGAAAGCAGCATTATTATCATTACGATAATGGTTTGCTTTGCTTTCATGGCGTTTTAAATCTAATCAACCTTAACGACTCTGACATGACGCTTGTTGGAGTCTGACACTGAGGAAATAACTCTGCTCCAATCAAGCATTTTAAAAAAAATTTGGCAGGCAGGTTTGTCATGATATTTAATTGAACTGAACAGTCCTTTAAAAAGATTTTTGATGTTAAATTGAATACAATCCTCCTTGTGGCCCAAATTTTGTCAGATTTGTTTATAACCTGTAATTTAAGGCTTTTTTCTTTTTTTTTTTTTAAAAAAAAACAAACCAAAAACAATTTTACCTAAGCCTTGAACATTCCTGTTGTTCATACATTACTGGAGAAGACCGCATTCACATACTGTGCCCCTTATAAGTTGGAAAAGCTGCATTTTCATCTACTCAGCAGGTTAATTGATGATTTATAAAACAAAAGGACACGCTTTCCATAGTGGGTCCACTTTGTGTCACTGTAACATGTCCTCCTTTATCTTCTGTGTCCTTACATATAATAATAGAAATGTATCACTTTTGATATTACACTGTATAAGCGGAACCACTCCAATACAAAATAATACAAATATTTCAACGTGCTGTGATCCTGCCTGACCACATCCAGTGTGCAATGTTGTCTGACAGGCTGCACACACTTTAGAGAAGAAGTACAAGGCAACACAATCACAGAGCAGGAAGAAATGAAACACACACACACACAAGCTTTTCCAGCTATGGCTACATGAAAGATTCATGGGATCTGTTTACATGAATAAACAGAATAAAAGTGACAGATCAGGTGGAGGTTGTGTGTGTGTGTGTGTGTGTGTGTGATGAAGAGAGGCAAACTCATCTTCACCTTAAAGAGACAACACACACACACACACACACACACTCTCACTGCTGTGACAACAGACAAGTACGGACAGAGTCAGGACAGGCACTGATTTCCACAGGATTTCTCTTCCACTCACTCACTTCTTGCTGTCATTTTTCTTCACGCTTCGTTTCCAGTTGGTGATAAAACTCATTCCACAGCAGTGGGACCTGGTGAGACAGCAGAATATCCCGGACACAGCGGGTTTACGCAGCCGGCATAGATGCGGATGGACGAGGAGATACACAGAGTGGGAGGAGGAGGAGGAGGAGGAGGAGGAAGAGGGGGTGCAGATCAGACCCACACACACTAAGAAAGGAGGAGAGACTGGCGAAGTTGTTGGTGCTGGCGCGTGCCTTCCTCCTCCGTCCTGTGCTGGCAAAGGTGTGTTACCTTGATCACAAGACCTTCCACTTCAAGTGTACAAGAATGTAGCCGCGGCAGGTTTTAGCTTCATGGTCCTAACTCCCTCCCCGTTCAGACCAGTCAGTCTAGAAGCCTAAAGGGATAATTCAGCTTTTTTTTCTTCTTTTCTTTTTTTAATTGATATGTGGTTGTATGAGTCACTGACACATGATCCACACTCAGCGCGTTTACATTCAAGTTGAAAGTCCGATTGTATTCGGACAAAGACAATAATTGTGGCCGTCGCAAAAGTCTCGTCGCGGGATCACTTTGCCCGTTGGTGTGATGCGATTGGACACAAGTGGCCGTATTTTGGCCTAAAGGCAGAGAGAATGGGCATTTCCTTTCGCCGCTGCACTCGCTGTTGTGCAAATGTCCGCAGAGAGGAAATTACTGTCATGTGTGTTTTCACAATACCAACTGGAGCCGGACACACACACACACACAAAAATGATACCTTTCTCCTCCATTTTGAGCGGAGTCTGGCCACTAGCAATTAAGTGACGTCATCCAGAGAATCTCAACGCTGATTGGCCATCGCGTCATTGTGATTCTTCACCAAAGTTGAGAAATATCAACTCAAGTCTGGCCAAAAATCACGTTTTGGGCATTGACTTGTGTATGTAAACTTGCTGCTGTGACAAATTCGCATTGCATCCAGTGTGATCACAACGCAAGTCCGACCAACATACTTGGATAATGCAATTCATAGTTTGGTTACTCCTGCACGTATATTCATAGTCGGACTGGAGCTGGACTTGTGTATGCACCATTCCCTTCACGGTTTTTGACCTGGAAGTAAAAGGAGATGACGTGTAAACTGCAGTACTGTTGCCAGAAAGTGTGATGTGGATAACATCAGGGCACACAGGAGCTGCTGATCCACCAATAACTTCAAACATGCCAACCAAGGCAGCATTAGACCAGCAGCTCGTGCGTCCTCTAAAGCTCAAATCGCTCATTTTGTCTGAGGACCTTGGTGCAGAAGAGTGAGCTGTTTACAAATCTCTTTCTGGACTTCAGCAGGTCTAAGTTTTATTAATTAAGTGACAAAAAAAGCCATGCTATCAGTAAGAGCATCCTCTGTCAAGTAAATCTTTAAGTCCAGTATTTGTAAATCCTTGATGCAGGACTGATCACTGCTGCTGAAGACAAAAAGACACAAACTGCAAATGTTTAATATTTATTCTGTTTCAATTAAATGCATTACATATTCTGGCCAAAACTCCCAATAATGATTTTATTACATGTTAGAAAATACAAAATAAAATACAATTATTTTAAAGTTTTAAAAAGCCTTTATGGGTATGCCTAAAAACGTAAGTGGTTCTTACTTTGTAAAATTGAAGGCGTCTGTACAGATGACAGTAATGTGTCTGGCGGCCTTTAAGTGGGAAAGAATGAAATTAGAGCTGTAGTATATCAAGTGAAGACAGGCGGCTCTGGTTCTTCAGTATATGGAGTTAGAAAATGCTGTTATCATCCACAAACTGTTTGAACACGAGAAGAAGACACTACAAGTCGCTGCTCGCTGTAAATGATTAAAAAAAAAAGAAAGAAAGAAAGACTAGGAAGAGATGTTGTTCACTGTTTGGTCTGAAATCAGCACAGGAAATGTACCTCATGCACTCAGTCCAGCTTTCTCTTCTCAGAAACCCTCAATCACAGTTTAGTATTCAGTGTTGAGTAACTTTGTTCACTCTCAGGGAAACCACAAAATTAGCCAACAAAAAGGGGGAGAACCAGTGGCCGGCCCAACCGCCGCGCGGCCGCGTGTTCACACGCATGACACACGGCGTGGCAGCACAACAGGAGCCTTCATTCTCACCAGCAACTCTTTTGCAAGTTAAATAGACAAGAGGCACAGAGGGAAGTGCTCCAACCAAAACACGCACACTCGTCAACATTTACTGACTTTGTGTAAGACTTTGAAACCAAGTTAGCCTCCCAGAGAGGAAGTGCCTCCTGGAAATCATAAAGGACCCTGGCATGACACTGTTGACATTTGACAACTTGAGGAAACGGTTGATTCACTTCTTTCTTAAAAAGAAAAGTAACCTGCACAGCATCCATGCTGCTGAGGTTTCACTGAGGAAGACGCAGCTCTGTGCCTGAAACTGACCTTCAGCCTTCTAACAGTCAGGATTAACACTGCTATGAACAATATTCATTTAATATGCGAGTAAAGGGAGCAGGTAGATTCGGTATGCTATCTTTTCAAAACATATACATTCATCAGTAGGAACCAAGTTCAGATTTTTGAACACACATTTTTGTTATTGTCCAAACCACATTTCAGCAAAAAACAAACAAACACATTCTTTCATCTAAAGCCACTTCTTTTGCTTGACTCAAATCAGAACAATTAAGCTGTGCAATCTATCGCAATCTGCCCTAAAAAAATGCTTTTAATGCAAATGAAGTATGTACTTAAAATGTGCTATGGCTGTAGCTTCGCTCCTTAAATCAAGTCTCTAACGCAGACAGAAACAAATGCAGGACAAACACTTTGCACAAGTTATATACTATGACTGTGGCAGCTGCCAAGGGCTTGGTTCTATTTTTAGTTTCATTTTGGACTGAGAGGACTGGTGACGCCCAGTTTAACGAAGCAGAAACGTTGATGGAGGTCACCCTGACATAAAAGATGAAATCAGGAATAATCTCTCTCTGCCCTCTTCACTTCAGTTGAAAATCATTAACTAATAGAATTAGTTAACAATCACTGTGATTTAATAGTGGGTATTGAGATGAGTTAGTGGCCATTTTAGTCTTGTCTTTAATAAATTACATTCTGGAGAGTTAATGTGGCATTTGAGGCCTGGTGTTAAAGTCAACAGAGCATGGTGATCTTAAAGGACCAGTGTGTAAGATTTAGGTGAAATCATTTTCCATTTGGCAGCAATAAAATATTTAAACTTATTTTTTTTAGATATACCTAATTGTGGAAATTGTTGTTTTTCCTATTACCCCAGAAGGAACCTTTGATATTAATATTAAAGGCCGTCAATTTGTACCACCATCTTTTTACAATAGCCCACGGTCGACAAACCCAACATCTTCTTGAGTTTTGATGTTAACTGAAGGTTACATGGGTTCTTCAACACACTTGGGAGGGAACGGTGAGGTGAGGGATTCTCAGCCGCCACATGCAACTTCACCAGTAAATGTTTACACACTGCACCTTTAAGATTTGATAATCTCTAAATTCATATTCACTGCATTGGAGCTCAACAAGCCATCCTTCCTTGGTCCTCTCCTCCGAGCAAAAATCAGAGAAACTAATAGAGTGAAAAGACGAAAACATGAAACTGTGATGCCAGTGAACACAGTGAACACAGTCTCATGGGGGGAGGGCGGTTTTATTCCAAGATAGTCTCTTCCTGGGGCCAGCAGGTGTTGCTGAGTCAAGTCCTTTTCAGTCCCCTCTTTGCTTTGGTGCTTTCTGGGCTGGACCTGGCTGTGCTGTGCTGTGCCAGGCCAGTGGAGGAGAGGAGAGGAGAGGAGAGGGGAGGAGAGGAGAGGAGAGGGGCAGAAGGTTTGGAGGGTCTGTAGGGACGGCAAGTCTCTCAGGAAAGTTCAGACTTGCTAAGCGCGATGGCCAGCTCCAGGTCCTCCTGCTCCTGCTGGGTGAGCCTTGCAAGCCGCTCCTTTTCCTCCCGCTCGCTCTCGCGCTTTGCCCACTCTATCATGTCTTCCTCTGTTGGATACTGCTCCACGAATAACACCACACACGCGCGGGGACGGAGGAAGCAGAGATGCAAAGAAAAGGAGACGCACAAACACAAACACATGTAGTTAACACATTCTTCAAGATGAAGAAGGCCTGTTGAAAATACACAAGTGTTAGTATAAAAATGAACATTTTCTATTACAAGACCTTTAAATACATACTGTATGTAGGACGTACATTTTCAGTATGGACTTACAAAATGAGCTGAAGTGTTTTTGCCATTTTTGTACCTACATTTCCTTGTTTGGTGGTTAAAAGTTTATTTTATGCCTCTATGATACAGAGAACGACTTACAACTTATTATTAGAATATGATGGTACATCCATGATAGCCAGGAAGTGGTTAAAAAAAAAAAAAGGTTATTTACAGTTATATACAGCTATTATCTGCCAGTTTTAACTCAAGCCCTGACAAGTTTCTATTAACTTTAATATTTTAAAGTGGCTGGAAAATATTTATGATGAAAACCTCAAAATCTTTAAATGCGACATTTTGACATTTTGAGTCATTGAAGGATAAACAAGAGTTTAAATTAATTAACACTTATTTGTTGTTAATAAAGAAGTCACCTTATGACAGACACAATTAAAATAACCAGTTTTACGCAAAACAACAAAGAAACTACCAAAATCAATCTCCCCAGATCAAAGACGACCATGAAGAGATTGAAAAATAATTCAGATAAAAGCATGAAATATGGCAGGTCCACCGAGGATAAATGGTCATACGATGTAAATCACAACCGTCAAAAGGATGATGATGACGAGGAGGAAATGGTTAAACATTACACAGAGGACAGCATGACCTGTGTCAACCGGTTGGATTTCCTCAGTGAGTGACAGACAGAGTCATAGGTCATCAAATGTGTATCAATCCATGCAAAAGAAAAGCCAGCAACACTGACAACATTCACTAGCAGGTGTTTTAGAGCTGATGATATCAGGACGTTCAGGACATGCATGGTGACAACATGAAGGAAATGCAATATTAACTAGAATACATGCTTTTATCATGATTCCTGACAAATGAGTCAAATGAGACATTAGTGAAACAGCAGGCAGAAGAAATAAGAAATAAATAACTTTACTAACTCCTGAATTCATAAGAAAACCTGCCCAAGTTTGTTATGTGGTCACTTTTATCTTTTCGCAGTTTCAAAATAGATGGGACAGGATTTAGTAACCCTCTGATGCAAGTTCTCTAAATGTAGAGTTTATTACATGTGTAAATAAGTGGAAGCACCTGCTCTCCATGTAAACCCTTCTTTCATTAATACAAGATAAACATGGATACATGTGTTATATGTCAGTGTCACATATCTGCTACTTATCTTTCATGATAAATCAATTTTTTTTGAATTTGCAAAAATTTCAGAACTGTAAAAAACTATAAGGTTGAAAGGTAAAACATCACCTTAGAGTAACAGCAGTCTTTGGGAAATAATCCAAGATACTCTAATCTAATTATGCAGTCATAATCTATGATAAATGAAGTGAAAATGAAGATCTGATTCTTAAAAGCTCAAGCATTTGCAGTGAATGATGTCATGGATGCACATAGAAGCCAGAGATGATGCCCTTGATTCAACTCTTTATTCAACTTTGACAGAGGTGTGAAGACACACAGAGACACATGAACACATTCATTCACTCATTCACTCACACACACAGAATACAGGTGATCTGTTTCTCCACACATTACACACTGTTGACCAGACAAGAGCTAGATGAACGAAATAAAGTAGTAAATGGATGAACGGAGGGATGACAGAGGAAGTGCATGGATGAATCATTGTGTGTGTGTGTGTGTGTAGTATGTGTAGAGGGGGAAAAAAGACAGAAGAATTGCAAAGGCAGTGGGATGAGTCAATGAGAGCCAGCCAATCAAGCATACAGTTAATGCGTGCAGGTCTGGTATCAGTGGGGACATGCAGGTGCAATCGTGTAAAGACAGACGCACGACAATCAACTCGGTCTTAATTATAGTAATCCATCCCAAATCCTCAGTGTGACAGTACACCTATTTCTGTGCAACATTACAAAAGGAAGAGCTGAGGATTTTGAAAGTGCTGACACTTTGTTCCCAACTTATGAATTATCCAATTAGCATCTTTCATATTTTGAATGTGCCGTTCCTGTTGTTTAAACAATGTAATAATGATAACTATATTGTTGCTTGAGAGCGTTTAAAAGCTGCATTTTTGTAGTCCAGAATAATTTTTATTTATTTATTATTATTTTTATTTATAAAACAAATGTTGCTTCATGAAACTTACTTGTGTGTGTCCAACACAGATTCTTTTTTTTATCTCTTCTAAACAAATGAACTTTTAGCTTTAAGACGCATTCAGCTCTCACTAAGATCCTGGTCAGATGACTGGATGTAAACTCAACCCATAAGAATCTGAACTTCCATTTTGAAGCCTCCACAATCACAATTTGGTCGGTGCAATATTGAGGTTTTGCAACTGGAAGTTCAGAAGCGTCACCTGCTATCAGGTTCCTGTTGGACAGTGTCAGCTGTCAATCACACATCATATAAGTCTACTTGTATGACTTAATGTATTTTATTCAAAATGGGAATGTCATTTTCTGGCATCATGTTCTACTGAAGAAAAACTGAACACAGTATTTGAGACATTAACTCTTCTTTTTGCAACAGGTGGATTCTCCCCCTGGTGGCCATTTAATATATTTTCACTTCCTGATAAAGTGAGAACACTTTTTAAGGATAGTCCATGGTTTAGTAAAGTATTTACTTCATATTTAGGCTTTACAGATCATATCAGATTTCAGTTTTCTCTTTTGTCAACATTCAAGCCAGGTATTTTGGTCTATATCAGACAGATAAAAATCTGCGTATCGTCCCGGATCATTTTTAGAAATGTCAAGGTTTGAGTTAAAACAGTGAATTATCAACTAATCTGAAATCTTCTCTAAGTTCAACTGAGGAGACACCGCGCAGTTGTTTCCACTGATCAATAAAACAATGAGTTTAAACCATTAGGAATCCAGAATCCACCTAAGTCAGTTTCATTGTTAAAAGTTGCATAAAATTCCTTGTGGGAATAAAGACAATTCCAATAGAATATTTTGGACTAATGCACAGCCTCTCATGAGCAGGATGTAGTGTCGAGGTTCTGACTCGGGATGGTGAATATAAGCCAAATACAAGCAGCTTCTCATCTCTCCATTCACTGCCAACTAGTACAAGGGACTAGGTATCAAGAGTATAGATGTGTGCAGTTATCTTTTACCAGAACACACATGTGTTACAGAGCTCATATATTTATGCAAATATAATTGCTATGCTGACAATTCTGTACATTTCTTTATAAATTAAGACAGTGCAACCTCAAAGGCTTAAATTAAGTGCAACCAAACAGTGTGTATGAAATCAGTTAAAAAAAAAAAATTAATTTAAGCATACAGAAATTTTACAAGGCAGAGAAATGAAGCATTCACGACTAGAAGCTACAATATAGACCAGCTGCAGAGGATGCAAAGAAAAACAAACTCATAAAATGGCATAACCGCTTGCATCAGCATCTAAGTTTTCAGCTTAACAAAAAAAAATGTAGAATCTAGAATCTTTTACTTTATAATGCTTCACATCAGTAGATTAGTTCACTTAATGAGACTTAAAATCTGGCAGTGGATGGAGCGATTGGTAAAGCTGGCTTGATTTGCAAGGTGTCTGTAACTTTACTGAACAGTTAGATGCGATTGGTTAGCAGGCAACACAAAAAGAGGAGACGTCTATTCAGAGTCAGGTGAAGGTGAGGAAGAGGGCGAGAGGGAGGTGCTCACTTTGTCAAAGCTGGCAAATCGGTCAGCTTCCCGTACGTTGTGACGAGGAGGGGAGGAAGGGGCAAAGGGGTCAGCTAAAGGATCCTTGGCAGGCAGGGAAGGCGAGGAGGAAGAGGAGGAGAAGTCTCCTGACGACTGTGGGAGGAAGTGCCCACGTCGATGGAAGGAGTCTGAGGACTCTGTTCTGGAAATGGATGATTTCTTGCCTGAACACGTGAAAAAACCAAGAACACAGAGGGTCAGACCTACACAGTCAGGTTCTGTTTCAACTAACTAAACACAAGGTTTAAACAGCTCAAAGCATCTGAAGGTAACAAAGATGAGCACAGTAGATATTTATTATTATTATTTTTTTCTTCATGGCGATTAATCAAAGAAGACCAATAGTTAAATGTTTTTTTTTGTCGCACATTTAAAAATGTATTAATTGGCAATTCACAACTTTAAGTCAATTATCAACGTACAGCAGCTGTCACCTGTCCATTTTTATTCTAAATAAATTTATTTTGAACTGATTCTATGACACAGACGACGAGCGGCAGAATGATTTCTCACAGTATCAGTAACTGTAACAGTAACAACAGCTTCGGCTAAAGCAGCTTCAGCAGCTTCAGCTCATTTGTTTATTCCACCTCCTGGCCAAGTGATTGATCCACTGTCTTGTCCCCTAAGTCACACTGTATTCAAGTTTTGTTGGCAGCCATAAATTTAAAGAAGCCACTGAAGCGCCCATGTGTGTGTTGACTTTATAGACAATAAATCTACAGAAATGAAGAAGTGGCTGGGCCATAAATCATTTAAGGTGATGTCAGCAGCTGCAGGTAAAACCACAGCTTATTATTCTCAACTAACTGTTGATATGGCTGTTTAATTAAAACCTGGTTACATTATTCAGTCATTGTTTCATCTCATTCAACCGTCCAGCGAGAGCACAGAATAATTAAAAATGTCCTCATAAGTTTCATGAGGACACTTATTGACACTGCATCTTCTTCACATTGTGTGTTCCCACAACACTGTTGAGAAATTTGCTCTGTTCACAGATATGTGAAGGAAATTAATATCAGAACAAGCACAAAATAGGAAGTCAGACCCCTAGTGACTTCTGCATTGATAAAAGGTCTATACCATCATACAAATACATAACAAGTGCTGACCTGGAGGTGGAGGTGGAGGTCTAGTTGGCGTACCCGTTTTGGGGGGAAGAGCAGGCGGCACGTCAGGGGTCGCAGACGGGCTGTCTCCCTGGAACAGGTTTTTGTTGTTCATGCCAAACTGGTCAGCAGCGTTTGACTGGAACAGCAAATCAAAGACATTTTTTCCAAAAAAAAACAAAAAAAAAAACATTGCTACTGTTGAAGAAAAAAATATCACAGCAGAGGTGAGCATACTGTGTTTACAATGCAACTTTATACAGAAACATGGCATTGTTTCACAGAGTAAAATGCTTAACAAAAAAGAAAAAACAATATGATTTCAGGAAGAATTGTCTAACAGACTTTGCAATTTTTTTGAGCTTCAGTTCAATAATGTCACAATTTTGAAATGATCAAGCAGTACCACGTGGCAACTACTTTATACTGTAATGCAGTATTGAGTACTTTAATATATATATATAAACTATTTTCAACATATACACTACCAGTCAAAAGTTTGGACACACCTTCTCATTTATTGTGGTCCGAAGGTATATCCAAGCTTGAATGATGGTGTATAGTGTATATATTTATTTTTTGCTGGCATAGAAAGTTATGAAAAATATTGAAAAATATGACACTTACTTGTAAACTGTGCCATTAACTAATTGTGTTGAGTCAAATTGTGATTTTGGTTTTGAAACCGATTAATTGTTCTGCTTTAATGTAATGCACATTACATGTTTGAAAAATGTTTGAAAAATGTTTGAAACCTTGAAACATTTTCTGTCATCAAATAATTTATTGTACATAACATATTGTAGATTTCATGGAAAAAGTATACCAAGGGGGAAAATGGCTGTTCTAGCAATTTCAGTTTTTCAGGCAGAATTCAATTTACTGTGAAGCAACAAGTTCTATTTTCACCGACATACCTGGAAGTAATGTTTTACTATTACTATTTATTCTCATATTGAGTCATTTATACACTTATTATTACATGAAGCAGAGAAAATCTCAAAAATACCTTTGTCAAGGCACTGAAATCTGCAAAGCCCCCTCCAAATGACTCATTACCAAAGACAGCAGCAAATGGATCTGAAATACATGAGCACAAAATGGCAACACAGACACAAACTGTGTATGCTGTATGATGGAACATTTCCAGCAGTTCAAACAGCTGCAGCAACCTCTGGCCCCAAAAATTGGTGCTAGCTACATGCCATACCTGGATCTGAGTTGACATTCACTGTCGTACCACCTGGAGCAAAAGGATCATTGGTTGCTACGGAGTCCTTCTAAAAAAAACAGAACATTAAAAAGTGAAATAAAACAAACACTACTGCAGCAGCCATTATAATCACGCTGATGTCACATGCAACAACAGCAACAGAGGTCACACTGTTTCCCTTATTTTAATTGCATATATCAACATATTACTGATCAACCTAATGTATTCATATTACTGTTTAAAGATAAAATGTGCTACTACTATTACAATTACATAAATATCTCATTTAAAGGTTTGTATTAACTTTGTGTACCACTCAAGTGCTTTAATTATGAATGATTTAGTGCCATCTAATGGACAATATTAATATTGTAACAAGCTCAAAACTTTGCATCCCTCTTTACAAGTGTGAGGTGAAGGTGCACTAGTTAAGTTATAATTATGAATATTATATTCAGAGTCTACCAATGAACCCTCAATAAATCTGACCACCCCCTAATAACTAATTTACACAAACCACTTGGTTAGATCATACCATTGTTTTCACTGGCTGGTTTTATTTAAAAATGTAAGGTACCAACTGCCATGTTTATGACAAACCTTTATCTGAAAATAACCATGTAATAATTGTTTTACTGTGTTCTCTTTTTGCTTGATGTTGTAGCCATTGTACTTGCTTTTTAATTTAATTTGCTTTAATTTTTAGCCTTTGTAGTCATTTGTTATTGCACCAAAACACATTCATTGTATGTAAAAACTTAATGGCAATAATAAAGATTCTTTTTCTGAGTTTAATAACTTTCCAAATAATTTGGGTGCGAGTACATTGTGATGAGGATTAATGGGATAACTCCTCACCATTGCCAGTGCAGAGCTGACCGGCGAACAGCTAAATGGATCCGCTCCTCTGTCCTGAGAACCAAAAGGATCTGCCTCTGCTTTTGCATTAACTTTGCCTCCGAATGGGTCAGACTCAGCTGTGTCACTCCCTGTGGTAATGAAGGGATCCTTGGCTGTTGACGCTGCACTGGTGGGTTTGGATGTGAAGGGATCAGAGCCTGCTGCCGGTGCAGATGCAGGTGCAGTGTCATTTAGTTTGGCTGCAAACAAGTCTGGTTCTGGTATGCCAGTCGTGGCACCAAACAGGTCAGTGGAGGCAGCGAAAGGGTCCTCAGAGGCAAAAGGGGCGCTGGAGGTCTGTGTGAAGAAGGAGTCTGCAGCAAAGGGATCTGTCCCTTTAAATGGGTCTCCTCCAAATGGATCTGATTAAAGCAAACAGCAACAGATACAGAACAGGAACATTTGACAATTAAAAACCAATTATGGACAGATATAACTGTTTGAAGTTTATTTAACATTATTTCTCTCCTCACCACATTAGAGCATTTACCTGCTACATCTGTTAATGCTTTTCCAAATGGATCATCTTTGAATGGATCATCTATAAAGAAAATACAGGAAATACCAAGCTAAAATTAATATTCAAAATCAAACTGGGTACATCAAAATTTATTATTCATGGAATCATTCAGAACACTAAAAACCCCTTTCAATATACAATAATTAGGTCTGGATTGGACATAAATCAGTTTAAAGGACAAGCATATATAAATAAATGTGTAGGGTACTCACGGTCAGTAAAGGGGTCCGAATGGAAAAAGTCCATCTCAGGGAGTGGGGGGGGTTTGGTCTGTGGTGGTATGGGTCCAACTGGTAACGAGGTGGTGGTTGTTTCTGGAGACTCTGCTGGCTCCTGTTTGTTCTCTTGATCTGATGAAGGAACCTGTTGGACAGTGACATACTTTTGCTTGGCTGGAAGTGATGACTTTCTTTCAGCAGAAATTAGATACTGTTCTTTCTATTTCTGTATAGAGAGATTTTTTTTTTTTGCATTTAAGAAAATACACATGACTCTGTTTTTGAATTAAGACTACATAAAATGGCATTACTCAACAATACATCCCCAGTGTCAACTGTAGTTTTCAGAACATTTTTTATGTAAGCCCATATGAATAGCCACAATAAATCTCAAGCAAAACAAAGAGGTAGAATAGAGGAAGAAGCAGAAAAAATGAGCACAAGCCCTCATGAGAATGAGGAATGAGAAGCCCTGTGATAAGACTGCTGACAGATCCAAGGTGCATAGGTTTCAGCTCTAATGCCGACACTTTGATAGCTCCTTATACATGGATGGCTTGTGTAAAATGAGCTTCAATAAATTGTCTGCCCAAATTAAGCAAAAGACAATTCACATAACCTTAAAATATTTGAGAAAAATAAATCTAAACACATTTAAACTTGAAAAAAATGGGGTTTTACCTTTGGTGGATTCTCCTTAGAGGATTTGTCTGCATCATCTGATATTTCTGATGAGACATCATGGCTATTGTGCTCCTGGAATCACAGGAGCAAATAAATATTAAATTCATTTACATATTATATACAACTGTCCCTTCATGCATGGTGAGAGCTAAAAATCTGTTTTTTCCACTCATAAAATGGTTGGCAACAAAGACAGGTGTGTATTAATTACCCTCACTGCATTTTCCCTTGGCATGGCAAAGGTTGACACACTACTGTACATATCAGATGAGGCTAGACTAATATATAGATCATCCAAGGCATCAGGTTCTGGTTTTTTATCCTCTTCAGTATTTGGACTCTCATCCTCTTGCTCCTCTTCCTCTTTGTTTTCATCCATTTCTTTCTCTTTCTGATCTGCATGTTCTTTCTGAAGACTGCAGACAAGAGCGGGTTCTTCCTCCCTCAGCTCTTTCGGGTGTTCATCCTGGAAGAGGTCCTGTTGGAACGGGTCTCCCTGGTGTAGCTCTGCTGGAGTGCCTGGTGATCCATTGACCATGACAGGAGAGCTGTCCTCTAAAGCTCTCTTCCAGCTGAGCTGGGCACTCACTGACCTTTCCTCCACTTGAAGGTCATTCAGTTTTTGTTGAACCTAAAAAAAAACAACAAAAAAAAAACAAAGAGATTGAGGATTTTGTGGAGAGAGTATCAAGGGCATGATAAAACTCAGTTGATACTTTCTATGGAGAAGGGAATATTAATAAGCTTGACACAAATGCAAACAAACCAACCTGTGCAACTTGTATGAAAGAGTCTCGCACTGAATCTTGCAAAGGTGTGAGCTGCTCCTGAGCGGCCTGGACTTTATCCTGCAGTCTTCTGCTCTCTTCCTGCAAAGCAAGGAGCTCCTCTCGGGCCTGGACGAGCTCTTCTTCAAACTGACATATCCTCTGTTCCTGCTCCTCATGCTCTGACTGCAGTGATGAGATCTGTGACAGACATACATTTTTTGTATGAGCTGGAAGTCACATGAATCAGGAGACTGGAGTCATATAGTTTTTTTTTTTTTTTTATTAAAATATTTTTTGCACACTTTCACCTATATAATTTATACAATGTTAAAGTAAAATTAAATAAAAAAAGACCAACCAATTGTGTCTCTTGTGTGGTCTGTTGTCGAATGTGAGCCAGCTGCTCCTCCAGGGAGCTCTTCTGTTGGTCCAGCTCCTCCAGGGTATCCTGGACTTTCTGACGCTGATTCTGGAGCCGCTGCAGCTCCGCACTCTCTTTCGCAACCTCATCTTGTAAGTCCTGCAGAGATAAAAGCAAAGCAAAAACATACAAAAACATGTTTGTGTGAAGTTCCATTATTTAGACAAGTGGTAAAGGGTAACAGAAATCAAGCAACTGAAAATATACTAGCCTAATTATCACTCAGAGATGCCTTAGAATTTTGGTAAGTGTGCAGTGTACTTTTGAGAAAGTGTAGTAGAATGGTAGTTTGACAGCTAAATAAGCTGTCAGTGGCTGTACTTTAAAAATTTCCCTCCACTAAAGTTCTCAAAGTTTCTGTATGGCGACCCACTTTCAACTGTGGTAAGAGCAAATTTTTGCATAGTATAATACTTCTGCATATTTTTACTATCTACTAATATTATTTGTAGGTTTAAATTTGATTAATTAATTACAGAAAAAATAACGCATTAAAAAAATTAATGCATTTAATCATACTTTTTTTTTTTTACACTCCAGAAAACACACTTTCAGTTCCTGGCACACCGATCACAGTGCACCACATGCGTCGAGTGACGTTAGACAACAAAGCTCTATGTGGAAAGTGGCAGCAGCAGCTGCAGCGAATGTGATGGATGACACAGATGAAACTATGTTGCTTGGTGTAGTGGTTGGAAAGTTTCACTTTAAAATGGAAGCGAAAATAAGAGCAGGACTAAGTGCAAATTATACAAAAACTAAAACCAAAAACTAAAATAATGTGACCAAGTGATTTTGAATAACTAAATTGTGCAGTTGGAAATAAACGAGACAGAGTCTGTGCAGAACATCGTGAGCCAGCTGTTTATTTTTAGTCACACAGTCAACCTTGATTTTCCCTTAAAACTCTTAACTTCCACTTGACTCTGGCCTTCAAAAAATAGCCAAGATGCATGAGGCTACGCTGCAGTATAGCTAAGAAATTCAACTAAATCAGCATGAGATTCCTTTGGAACCGGCACCCACACAGTCACCAGACGGAATTCCAATAAGCAGAGCAGACTCACCTCTCCCAAAATAGAGCCCATTTATCAGGCTCAAAAGAGTCGGACACAATTACCTAAGAACAGCAGCCTCGGGGACAGTAACTGTTTCTGAAAAAGCTTCTCAGACTGTTGGACAAATCATTGATCTATACCTGCAGGGTGTAGGTTTTATATATAAAATAAAAAATATGACCTGCTTTTTTAAAGGTAGCAGAAGGCAGGTATAAAAAGCAAGTGCAGTGTTTGCTTTCCAGCAGCAGCACTGTCAAGCCAGTGTCCATTAAACCACAATAGCTTAAAATTAGATAGCCTAATAATCATTATTCTTCCCGTTGTCCTGATACTCTTAAAGCAGGACAACAACAAAACCATAATTATATTTCTCCATTTAATATCACTCAGTGTCCACAACACTGGGAAAAGACAAAGCACAATGATCTACCTGCACTTCACCACTGCGTTGTCTGATGGCTTCCTCCTTCTCCTTGATCTCCTGTTCCACAGTGCTCTTCTCCCTGGGGGTACAGCAAAACAAACAGGAATATTTAGCAACCAAGGACAGAGATGGTAGGGCTGACACTCTGAGCCCACCCAGCCAGTTCTCCAATGATCTTTCTTGCCCCTGCCCCTGCATGACCTCTTCTACCTTAAGAAACATGATATCCTGAACTCACAACTCCACTGCAGCAGAGCTACTTCAATGCCTGCGGTGACAGCAGGTGAGTATGTGCGAGAGATTGCGATACAAAGAGAGCCAGCATGTATGAGAGTGAGCAGCAGATATACAGCACTGTAAGTGAAATGAGGGCTGGTTGGAAAACCGAGCATGTGCTTGCTCAGTCAAATGTGTGGAAGATGAAGAGTCAGAGGCAAATGGCTGCCTTGAGGATGGAGGATCTTGGAGGGATACATGTTAGTGGTTGGGGTCTGCCTTGAGCATGCAGGAGGCATGAGACTCACCAATTCGCTCACTATGGCTCCTACAGAGTATCTCCTGCTGTGTTCATTAATAAGCTCACTTGGACATTAATCAGAGATTTTACTGGGGAGCTGGGAGTAGAGTCTCTGCAGAGTCTCAACTGAGACTTCTGCAGACGGTCTGAAATGCAGCAACTATGAGGTATGATGAGGCTGATAACCCAATGTCAAGATTTATAAATTTAACATTTTATATTTCTATTTCTGAAAAATGGTAAAATCTTAATAAAAACGCAATATACAATACTCATTTCAGTACACTTTCAGTACAATTGAGTAATCTTTACAGCTGAATAATCATTTTCCTCATACACCCATTTCAAGGCTGATTGAATAACAAAACATTTATTTCTATATTTTGTTGCTCTACTCAAGTCAAAATGCACAATTCCCCTTTTTAAGAGTATATCTTACTTAAGCAAATCTTAAAGTCAACTTAATCCAAGTATAACTTCAGATCTCTTACCCTTTCTCATCACGAACATCCTCAGCTTGAGCAGAACATTGCTGCCACAGTTTGAAACAATTACAAACGTGCAACATCTTTACTCTTCATGTTGGACCTGTATCTGCTTTTGCTTTTTATTTTCCTTCTCTATCTTCTCTGCATCCTACCTGAAACATCTGTCATCTACCTTTTGTGGATGTGAAAATGCAGAGGGTAGCAGGGGTCCACCTCTTTCTCACTTCTCATTCACAACATTCATGATACAAAAGTTAAAGTTAAAGTTATATTGAATCCATAAAACAGATTCTGACAACCATTCCGTACTGAAACTGAGATTACCCCTAAAAAGGTGTACAAAAAATATTTGCATCACTTTCAATGCGGAGTCGAAAAGCCTGTATGAAACCACTCAAAACTGAAAAAGAACAAAAATAAAACATCTGTTTCTCGTGTATTTAAGTTTTTAAAAAGCAAAACAGGTGCTTTCTATTTTACATTTTTAAATATATTTTTTGCAGAAACAAAAAAATGGCGATGTGTGTGGGCAAATGAGAATTCTGTAATTTGTTCTGCTGAGTAGATGTAGAACCAGTATTGCATTCTTTCACCGAGTGATCAGCTGGGACGAGGAGTGGGTATAACTCATTCATGGTAACCAATATTGTTTTTAGGTTATTAGGATGACATTCCAGCTAGGGCTGCACAGTATATCGTAAACCTATCGTCATCACGATATCAACATGGGAGATACAGTATATATAGATAAAAGTTCACATATCCATGTCCAATCTTGTTTTTATTTATATCTGGAAAAGAAAGTGATTCAGTTGCAGCTAAGCAACAAAAATTAACCTTGTTTTACTCCAGAACTTCCAGGACTCTCTATTACTTAGTTCTTAGCCAGTCCTTGGTGGATTTTGGGTTATTGTGATGTTAGAGGGTCCAGTTTGGCTTCAGCTTTAATTTTTTTTTTTTTTTTTTTTTGGAGAGAAAGTTAACTTAGGTAAACAATGAGCTGAAAGCTTCTCAAAACGTAAAAATCTGGCTGAAATATCAGCGCGTGTGAACACACCATCACTCCGAACTTGATTATTCTTCACACACATACACCATACACATACATCTGCTAGAACAACTTCCTGTACAAACCTTTTGCACTTAAATTTCCTCAAATTTTTTTATCTAGTTTATATTTGTCAGTTTTTGTTATATTTATCTTTCACCCTCCATTTATTGTTCAAATCATGCTTTTACTTTTATCTCTCAATTTATCGCGAGTGATATCATCGCAATATTCAGCGACATTATAGCATATTGGATTGTTTCTTAATATTGTGCAGCTTTAATTCCAGCAGCTCATCATTAAGCTTCCATCCTCAGTTCACTTTAAAAACTTGTGTTACGAAAAGTGCTAAATAAAATTATTACAATTACTATTATCCTGACCACCATTATAAATGCATTGACTGTTGGAAGGAAACACTGCCTCCTGTTGGCCAGAAAAGGATACAAAGACACTATACAGTCATTTTCTCTAACAGCAGACTATGTTTTACACTGAAACTTCACAAGATATACTATAAATTGTTTGTTCAGTCAAATTTATATTTCATTCATTTCAAAGAAAAAAAAAAAATCAAGAATAGATTAAAAAATATAGGACCTCAAACTAAATCGTTCCTTCCAGGTCTTGCAGGCTTTTATATAGGAAAAGTAATAAGTGGACAGTATACAAAATAAAGGGCATCTTTTAGCTACTGTCACAATGAGTGTCATAACCAGCACCAACAATATGAATGTTGGTGGTTTATTTTGAAGTGATTATGAAAACAAAGGGTTACCGTTGTAGTTCAACAATCTCATTACTGAGAGAATCCAGCTCCTTAATGGCTGAGAAATCGGCTGCCAGGTTTGCCAAATTGTTCTGGAGAAGAAACAAGGAAGGCAGAGGACAGATTAACCTCACTACTACACATAATACATTATTATGGTGGTGAACTACTTATTTTTTGGACTAAAAGTTACCACTCATCATAAATAGACAGTATCAACATGTAACGTAGGAGAGAATAGCACAATTTTGTGTTATTTTTGTGTTAATGTAATGTCCTCCTTGCTTAGGATAGTACATTATACTGAGAAAGAAATATCACAAACAAATGAATATCAGAAACAGCACAAACTAATACTACATTATTAGCTATACATTATTAATGTGGAGTTTTAAGTTTTTATAAAATCTACAGACACAATGTGGTCCGTGCAATCCAAAAACAATTAAAACAGCAACCTCTCTAAAGCTTTCTCCATAAAACTAATTATTTAGACAAAAAATTAAATCAGGAACTAATAATATAATAATATTATATTATTCAGATTAGTTAAAAGTGAACAAGAAAGAAATAAATAATTACATAATTTTTTTATTTCTTAAAAACAAAAATAAAGAGAGGCAGTCTATTTAAAGTACTTAGATGCACACAAGTTTAATTAGTAAATCACTACACACTCAATATTTATACTTTTTAATTTTTACTTATTATTCACGGGTTATCATTTGACATGTTAACCTGTGAACACATGGAATATTCCATTTCATATTTCAAAGTTATACATGTATCAATTGAATATTTAATCATTAATTAAACTAATTTACTGTATATAGACAATGACAATGTAAACAAGCTAATGTATTTCAAGCCGCAGCTTTCAATATATGCAGTGATTTTTTTCATTTACTGAGCTTTATGTGTCTCATGTTTATCATGTAACTACTGTCAACTATAACTGTATTTTTGTTCCAATTAAGATAATCAATATCAATATTTAGGGATGAATCCTTTCAGATTCTGTTTATCATATTTCTAAGAATACTGTGATTTCCTGTATAATCAGGAACATTGATGGAAAAAAAACAATACAGATATATTTATTGTTTCCAAATTTTAATGAACAGAGCAATTTACCTGTTTAATGTTTTGTCTGTCAGATGGAGGGATCATCTCTGGAGTGAGGCTCTGTGGAGGGTCCAGGCCTTTGGCCAGTTTCTGATTGATGAGATGAAGTGCCAAGGCAAATTGCTCTCTGGTCAGTTTACCTATGTCTCCAATGTCACAAAGTTCCCTGTGTGTGTACAGAAACCAGACAAATGTTACATAAGAGAATAATTTACACCTCAGGCAAAGACTGACCCAATTGATCATCATGTTCTGTAGCTAGAGAGGCCAATACACAGAAAAGTCACAACAGGACAGAAGTGAATCAGCTATGTGAAGATAAAAATCAATTTATTTTGATGTTACAACATGTACTGTAAAGCCATCACAAGTGCTGTTAGTATCTATCCATCACAGAGAAGATACTCAATAAAAACTAAACCCTGTCAACATCTTCACAATTACATTTTATTCTACAGCCTGCAATATATTTATGTTGTGGAAAAGGTTGTATCTTGTGGAAGTGATTCTTCAAAATAGAGTATGCAAAAACACTTTAACTTTTGCAGCACAAGTTTTAAACTTGCATCAAGCACCCTCCCTGTCGTTGCATTGTTCAATGTGCTTTTTTTTTTTTTATCCCAAAAATTTAATCTGTGTGATTAAAAGGTTGGTATATGAAATGTTGACTTCAGGAGTCCATACCTAAGAAAGCTAAACAAGTTATCATGATTACGTGGAAAGAGATTGGTAATTTTAAAAAAATCAAACATAATCAAGGATAAATAATTAAGTGGGTGAAATAAATAAAGTACTGTAAACAATCTGGCAATGGGTTTAACTCATACAACAAGTATATGTAATGCTCAAGCATGACTTGAATAAACCTGACATAATAGACCTTTTTCACAGCAGATGTTGACATAAAATAGTAGGACAAACACAGGTTTAACCAATAACATTAATCAGGGTTCCACTTGAATTTTAAGAGAGCCAGGTTGTGCTGTTGCTCAAGTATAAACCTGAAGAAGCTGTTCTTTTTTGAAGATTTTTTTAAACTACATAAATGTTTCCTGTAATCAAATCTAATGGTGAAATGGACTGTAAAACCATATAAAAATAATATTCAAATCTTGTTGGCATTCCAAAGATCAACCTATACCAGCTTTTACTAGTGAACCTGGCCAACAAAGATTCACATGCTGCTGTTTTTTTTAAGTAATGTGACATTCCTCTTTTAATACAATCTCAGAAACTGGTAGCATCTTACCAAGTCATCTATTCATACATCCAAGCATTTTTCACCAGTCAAATGTTTCTCATTTAATGTTGACCAAACTTTTGACTGGTAGTGTATATTCCCAAAAATGTAAATTAAATTAATTAGACCATACTACAGCATATGTAAAAAAAAATGTAAACATTTCAAGTCAATATCTAATAAGACACATGGGTTTCTTACCAGATGCGCGCAAGTGTAGCAGAGGGCAACCCAGTCTTGAGAAAGATATCTCTGACCTCGGGTCCAGACACCAGCCCATCCATGTCACAGTCCGTCTTGTTGAAGAGCTCATCGTATTTGGCTTTGTCTGCTGGTAACACCACCCACTGCACAGACAAAACAACAGGCTTCATCTCCCATTGTGTTAACTTCTGATCTGCATTTAGAATTTTATACAACATATGCTCGTGACATAATCCTAACTCTAAGGTAACAATGTTCTTACCTTCATACTCCCACTCATCTTGCTCTTTTGAAAAACACACTGAACTAGCCATTTTGAAATCATTTCAAATATTTGCAGTTGCAGCTATGTAGAAGAAAAATAAAACATCCGAAAGCTTTTCAGGTACTGCACACACAAAATAGACTTTTACTCACAGACACTGCTGCTGGTACTGGGACAGAAGCTGGGACAGAAGCTGGGACAGGAGCTGGGACAGGAGCTGGGGCGGGTTTAGGGGGGTGGGGCATGGTCTTAGACCCAGCGTGGGAGGAGCGACTGTCTTTGACAGAAGGGGGCGAGGGTAACAGGGGCATCACAGGAGGCACGGGGGGTTTTTTCCTCTTCGAAGGTGGAACCAGGGGAGGAGGCAGGGACATGGGAACAGGCTCCCCTTCCAAAGCTCTGTACACCAAATACATGGCCTGGGAAAGAGGAACAAAATTCAGTGATGAAAAAAAAATTACCCATCAACAATCTTGTAGTTAGTCAGTCCTCACACTTGCTCCACAATGTTCACAGCCTGTAATTACAGCAGAGATTTAAAAATTCAAGCACAGCTTTTAAAACAAATACAAAATGAAACAGATGAATTAACTTGAATGTTTGCCCTTAAATCCTTCACTGTAATCATTCCGTTCCTGATCATATTGACCAGGAAAACCTTTCATGACCTTTTCATGTATGAAAACAGACATTTAATTTAGATTCTTATAGATCAGTGCTGTTCAGATAATATATGGCATTACCATCTGCAGACTGAAATATCTGGTGGTTTCTTTTCTGTCTGATATATAAACACATTTCTTACCACAGAAAATTCATCTTTATCCAACATGCCATCTCTGTCGAGGTCACTGAGCTCCCACACCTTCAACACAGTAACATAATATTGTTAACACAAATCATTAGAGTATGACATAACTAAATGGATCCCTGAAAGCCCCAACTCGCTGCCTATTTTCACTTCCTTACCAATTTAAAATTTTCTACCCAACTGTTCTTTGATTTCACAACCAACTCCTTTCACAAGTTCAGCACTGTGTGAAGAATATATTGTGTAACTGTGCACATAAAATTAAATTAATAGTCTGCTTTGGATTTTTTTGTTATTTGAAAAGATTTGAAAAGAAAACTGCACAAATGTTTATCTTCATTAGCACAAAATTTCTATTTATTAATTTGTCACTTTTTATAATAGGTTATAGTCATATAAAATTGTCCTGTCAGTATAAAATTCCCCAGTCAGGCATAGTTAGAGCAGCCTCTGCTTCTGTTCGGTCCTTTCTGGGTCCTTATGCGCTCCATTAGCAGATTGTGCCAGGCTCATGCTGAGATGAGATATAATATGCATCACTGGCAAAGTAAAGGGTGGTTAATGGCTATTACTGGTCAGATTAGTAGGTAATTTGTTGAGTAGTTTTTTACAAAATGCACCATTAGTATAAATGGTAAATTGTCTGTATTTATATAGCACTTTCCTAGTCTTGATGACCATTCAAAGCTGCTTTACACAAGAGTTTTGCTAATCGCCCATTCACTCACACTTTTATACAGCACATTTTTCATTCATAAGTTAACTATCTGTGCTGTGTCCACATCATGACTTCCTCTCATTTAGAATCACAATTAGTGATGGCAACAACCGTTCTTTTAGGTGTACTGAATCTTTCCAATTTGTTCATTAAAAAGATTTGTTCAAAAGATTCGTTCACAGGAGCACGGACTATGTCTGACTCACTCGCTGAACAGATACTCAGCTTAACGGGTTGTGATTCATCTCACTGTCGCCAGCTGTCGGCAGTGCTGTCGCTAAATACACCAGACCCCACTGTTAAATGTTAAGATTTTAGGAATTTATTTAACAAACATTGGAGATTCTTTTAAAGTGATCTACAGTTTGGCATGAATCGGCATTGTTTCTGGATTTGCTGAGGCTGATTCTGACAGTTTAAGCCACTGATTCACTCAGGGCGCACATATTAAGTTCAGTCACTTTATCAGTATGTATGTGGCGAAGGCTATCTCGTTAACTGAAGAACTGATTAATGTACAAATGATGAATTTGTTTGCAAACTGTTTCCTCCCAACGAACGAATCACCTGATGAACTAGTTCACGTACAGTTTCCTCACAGTGAGAGGATCTGTCTCAGTCTGCTGTTTTTGTCATATTATAGAAAAAACAAAACATGCAGCAGAAACTCTGAAAGGTATCAGAGTGCGGCACTTATAAATATAATCAAATCTTGCATTAAATAATAACAGAAACATACAATAACTTACTTAATACATCTATCTATTAGTTTTTGAATTGCCTGAGTGAAGTTAAATTAAGATATTTATTTAATGTACAGTGTCCTCTCATTACAGACCAGCCTAACTTTAAGTTTTTGCTTACTGAGAAAGTCTGTGAAAACAACGGGGAACTAGACAGTGTGTCTTTATGTTCTTGCTTTAAGTGTACTGTAATATCTTACACTGACTTTATTAGCTGGGACACACAGAGACTTCCTCACTGAGTGACTGATCAATGTGTCTATGACTCTGTAGTGAGTGAATGAATCACTTTCGCCCGTCCGCTGCTACTGGCTGCTGTCTCAATCGAGTCACAGCAGAGCTCGTGAATGATAACAAATCATCCAACACTAATCACAAGGCAAAATGAACATGCACTAGACTGCTTCA
This sequence comes from Brachirus orientalis, assembly GCA_016785285.1. Classification (NCBI taxonomy): domain Eukaryota; kingdom Metazoa; phylum Chordata; class Actinopteri; order Pleuronectiformes; family Soleidae; genus Brachirus; species Brachirus orientalis. Next base: position 7,383,065 of record JAFBJR010000180.1, read on the forward strand.
GGTTAGCAATGTATTACATGTCAGAGGAACATACCCTGCCAAGTATATCCACTGGCAGTTTGGAGTTGAGCAGGACAGGCTTAACCTTGTCTCCTGTTAGCATCCCTGCTACTGGACCCAGACTGTCAAAGATGGAATCAAACTTCATCTTTTCCTCAGTCTGAAAAAAAACAAAAAAACAAAACGGACATCAAATGAATAGAAGCAGGTGAATCTAATTCTTAGTGTTCGTTTGTGGAGGCACAAAACAGACATGTGTTTCCACAAATTTCAATTAACAAGAGAAAGTCAGGCCTGTCAGCTGTGAATTTTTTTGTTTTGCCTCTGTTGGTTAAGCTTATATAGCACATTTGCCATTTTACATTTGTGCATTTCTATCATAGATACATTGCATTCCAGGATTTGAACCTTTTTATGTGATATTCGAAAAATAAACATAGGTGACTCAGATAAACTTAAGGTTAAAAGAGAAACTCTACAGTAACTTACCTTAACAACCCAGGGTATGTCAACAGCCATACCACCTGCCAACAGCGGGCTGCTAGTGTCATGCTGTTAATTAAAAAACAAAACTTAGAAATTTTTAAGTGCAACACATAGCGTATCACAAGATAAACAGAAGCAAAATTCACAGTGCAGACAGTCTGTCGCTGCAGACTCACAAATTTTGGAGGAGGAACAGCCACGTTAAGGCTCTTGAGTGCCACCTCCAGGCCATTTTGAGCACAGGCTACCAACCGCAATGCTATGAAGAATTGCTGAGGGGAAACCAGATGGTCTGTTGCGCAAAACTGCTGATCACGTACAAAGCATGCATATAAATGCGTAAACTCTTTATGTTACTCCACACTGTATTCTCTACCTGTTTGCTAAGAGAACCTTTACGTTCAGAGTCTGCCAAATCCCAAATCTATGAAGGCAAAAACAGGACACATATTTATTACCAATAAAATGAATAGTGGAGACAACAGTAAGAATTGTTGCAAGTTTTTTTTTTTCACCTTCCCCAGGACCAGGTCAGCCAAGCCTGACCTCTTCAGGAAAAGAGCAGCATCTGCTGCTGTCACCCGCCCAGTGCCTGTTGGATCAACCTTGAAAGAAACAAATATTAACACACAAACCACTGACACACACAGTCAGTCAGAGCTTACGCCATCTGAGAACATCAGTCAGACAGCTGTGCTGCTAACAAAGATCAAGTGCTGTAGTATATAAGATACAGACTACAGTGTCTAAGCTGGCAATTGTTGTAGATGCATTATTCTAAGGATAAAAATTAAAACTATTAAGTCCTGCAGTCAGTTCAATCAATATCGTTAATAAACCAAAGCTAGTTCCTCAGTAGTCTGTTCGTTTGATATTGTATCAGTGTTCTTTCATGAGGCTCATGGTGAGCTCCCCTGACATGGAAAGGGAAACATTAATAATTCATAGAATTAATTCCTTTACTGGTCATGGACATTTGAACTGGTAGCAGAGAAGAGACAGCACTGCTCACTGCAAAACATGTCTGGTTACCTCTTTAAAATAATACCAGGTGGTTACACCTAATATTATTATTACTGGATTATATTAAAGGCTGTACAATTAGCCAGAAGCATTACACTATGCACAAATTTGCTCATCATAATTTATAGTGTAAACTGAATCATGATGGTCTGAGCTCAATAAAACATTGTTTTTTATTTTAGAGTAGATACATTTCATACCTGTCTGTAGTATTTGTCGTATATGGGATTTCCACTGGACAACTGTTAAGAAAGAAAGAACCCTACTTTAAAATCATTTGAATTTAACAGCTGATTAAAACATAACTGTAGCAGCTCAAATTGTTGCATATATATTTATGGAAGAAAGCTGTCAACAGCATAAGGATAAAAACTACTACTAACATTTTTCAGTGATTGATCAACAAATGTTTGCTTGTTTCAGTAAATGTATCATCAACTGATTCCATACAGCTGTCAAAAAGTCTCAGGTCACCATTAGATTTATTTAAGAACTGCTAAAATGATTACTGGACAGCACTGCTCACTGCAAGTCTAGTTTCAATCACTTTATTGAAACACACCCAGAAAAGTATGGGAAACATGTACACAGTTTTAAAAAATAATACATTTTTCAGGAAAAATCTTATACAGTACAGGTTTAATAATACACCTACAAATACACCTGGTGAGTAAAATATGAAGAAACTGGCCTTAGTAATTGCACAGACTGGTTGAATAAATGCACATAATAATTTGAATAAATGCACATAATAATTTAAAAAAGTGAATAAGGACAACCGTACCAATCGTATGTTACGTTTCTCAAAACATATACAACAGCTTCTGAGGACTGACCTTCAACACAGGTAGAACAAGATATTATGATGACATCAGACTACACAGTATTATTATTATTATGTTAAGTATAAGTTAATCAGTCCATTCAATTATTTTTTATTTCAAAAATATTTTTGGTGGAATCAGCAATGTTTCTTACAGCTACATATAAACAAATGTTAGCCATTAAAATTATTGGTGATAAGATTTTGTTCAATCAGATCATCACATATGAAAAAAACTGCTATGTCTTTTATTCCTTGCAAAGCTTTAGAGGTTTTCTCGAGTAGAGCCTTATCTTATATACACCATACACAGCACTAGTATGAGCCACATTGATCCAGAAAGTTTCTGCTGAAGACTTGGTCATCTGATTTCAGGATATAAGCTTCACTTCTCAAGACTAATGTCCATAATTACATACATATTGACAGTAACAATAGGGTGTCACTACATGGATAAGTGCTATGTTTGCTTTGAGGTATATTTCACAAATGTGTGGTTTAAAGCTGACGCCATGACAGTTGGAGAGATATTGGGGTCCTACCAATAAAAGATTCAAAGTGTCAGATCTTTCTATATTAATTATTAACAACAGAGGGAAACGAAAAGGCGTTAATCCATGTATCTTTTCAGCACTGTAGCCAGACTGGCAGAGAACTATAACTCTACTGAACCTATTTTCATTTAACTCTCAGTAAAAATTACTTTTATAAATAATTACAAATAAAATTATAATTAGATTAGAATTAGAAAACAATTATTGCCTGTCTAACAGCAGCACATCATCCGTCACAGGATTTATATCAACATTGTTTTTCCTTGACTTTACTCTGTCCCTCCCTCTCCCCCTCTTTTTATGCTCTCCCCATTTCTCTTCATTTAACTCAACAGATGGCTGCCCACCCCAGGTCTGTTTTTGTCAGAGGTTTCTTCCTGTTAAGGTTTTTCCTCTTGCTCATTGTAGGAAATCTTTAAAATATTGTAAGATATCCACTCTCCACCATATTTTATACATACAGTATATGATAATGTTTGTTGCAAATTAATTCTGTCATATCCTATGTAGCTTAACAACCCAATTTTCTTTGTCAATACTATTGTACTACCACTGTTAATACCACTACTTAACTGAACAGGAAAAGAATCCCAATTTCCTTTTTCATGCAGTTAAAACTGAAAACATGTCATTGGGCTAACAGATCAACAGTTGTAGTAGAGTAAAAAAGGAGTTGAAAGTAATTATTTAGGCTGTGAATCAACTGGGGAGTGGACATTTAACCAGGTGGAAAAAATTATCTGAATTTCTTTTGGGACATACAAATATACCATGTGTAAAGCTCTGTAAGGATATTTTATTACACACTCAGAACAAGATGACTCATGAGGAAAACACAGCCTGTGGTCGGCTTTGATACTTGACAGTTTTGTCAACTGCTATTTTACAACAAGATAACCATTTAGACACGCTTATCTATGACCAATGCAACTTTTCTGTGACACACAATAGTGTGCCTGGAACCATGGTAGCTGTAACACTGTGGTCATTGTACTGGTGACCCTTTAACTGGGCACTAGGGAGAAAAACACCCCAGTATTCCTAAGTCACACAGCTGATATAAAACTGCAGCAGATACTATGATGCATTTCAGGCCAGTCCAGTTTGCTTTGGAAATGTCAACCATCTAATCCACCACAGCAATTTAAAAAAACAATCTAAAAAACAAAACTAATGTCACTCGCAACACCAAGAAGTGGGTCATTGCAAGATCAGGAAGAAAAGCTGATGGATGGACTGCAAATAACAATTATTTTCACCATCTATGACCATGAATCAGTTGATTATTTTATCAATTAAATGTTTATTTCATCCATAAAAAAATTGTTTCAAATGTCAATGTTTTTCCCCTGCCCTCAAAATCAAGTGTGCCAGGGAACAAACGTGGCCTTTGCATGCCAAAATTATGTCATTCTGCTTCATTTATATAATAAACTTTCACTTCAAAATGTGAAATTCAAGCTATAAATTCTGGCTGTTCTGGAAACAAGGTGGTGCAAGATGTACAGTCCTTGCCTAAAGCAAAACATTTATTTCAAGGCTTGGGACAGTAAACCTTCCTAAAAAGTACATGCAGGTCCTAAAATCATTGATTTATCACAGCAGCACGATTATGATGTAACATAGCCACTGGGGGCCCTCAATCAGTGTACTCATAATGCTGCTCCCAAGCCCAGATACATGCAAATATGTGGATGACTGAAACGGTATAACAGAAGAAGACACAAGGGATGGATAGGGTAAGATGGAGGCAGAGGATTAACTGCAGAGACTACTACAAGGAAAAGCCGTAAGAAAAAATAATATTTTCACAGTTTGAGAGTTTTTCGTCATGTGAGACAGGTACAGATGTCAAAGCTGCTGGTGACAGATAGCTTGTGTCTGTTGTTACAGGCAACAGCAGCTCAGGTAACAAGTCAGGCGCTATAGCCTACTTTGACCAAAACACTGCCACATACATTATAGTACTCAGTGCAAGGGATGATTAGATTGATTTCTGCTCTGTGAAAGTTGAAGTAACTGGTCAACTTCTTCACAAAACCTCTATATACTGGAATTTGGGAAGGTAGAAACATCCGTTATAGGAGAAGACTTGATAGTGTAATTATTGTTGACTTAATGCCCAGCCCTAGATCAATGTAGCGACGGGCTGACATTTCGTGAGACGACTACTGGATCATCATACTCACTTCCTCTTACTGGTTGCAAAACAACTGTTGTCACTGTTTTCTAATTCACCCGTTTTGTTAACACTGTGAGCATAAAATAAACTCAGGAGCTAAACGGGCTGACTGTCCACTTCACAAAGGTCATGAACAACAGTCGGTACAGCCTGTTTGCTTCTAATTATAATCTTCAACAGCTTGGTTATTCGCTCAAAACCTACACCCGGTTGCACAAGCAACTACATAACCATTAATGTGATGTTATTTTAACGTATGGAAATTGTTTAAATATTTTTTAACGGAAAATATTATTAGAAATGGTTGAATCAACAGAGACATGACAGTCAAGGCACAACAGAGCCACACATGAGTGTCTCATATATACATATCTTGCAGCAAAACAAGCAGAGGGAGAAGCAAAATGAAATGCGGCAACACACGACGTTATTGTACACACCCCACAACCTCAACGAAGCCAACTGAGGCCGAAAGGTTTATCACAAGTTTGATACTGCGGCTCTAAACACTCCAGCACTGCTCACAAACTAGCTGTTAGCTATCACGCTAGCTAGCTAGCTACGCCCTTACGCAGTCCCCAAAGAGATTAGGCAGAAACTTTTCCCAGTCACAGCAGGACTTAACTTCGCCCCGAAGAGCGGCGAGGGTGGAGATAGGACTCCCTTTCTGCCAGCCACGTCTCGCTAAAACTGTAACTGTCTCCGAGCAGTAGAGGAGAGTGGTCAGAAAAGGTTTGCAAACGTCAGAGTTGAGTTATAAGACTGTGTTACCTGAGTAAGAGACAGAGTGGCAGCCATAGTGTTTCTGTTTCCCACTGCTTTCACACGGCGCTGCTGCCAGACACAGACAGAGGCCGCTAGAAAACATGGTACTGGATCTCCACGACACCGGGATCACTGGTGTCATATTATATACTATAATCAATGATCATTGTGGGCTGCGGCCCTCTTATGGACATTGTAGGTACTGCAGGTGGGCCTTAGACGTATAAAAATAAACAGTGAGGAACAAATAAAATAAAGATATGATAATTTAACACAGAGATCTAGATCAGAATTCAAATATATAACATTTTAATGCCCCGGACATGTTACAATTGCTCAATTGAATATCCCCAGCAAACCCTAAAACTAAATTAAATATCACTAACATGTTAATTACGTAATATAGTCAGATATATTTAAATTCGGTTTTGTTCGGAACAAAGAATGTATGTGTAAAATTCACAGGCGCAAATAATCAAATGAATGATGGTCGATGAGTTCTGTTAAACTTCCTTAGTTTTGGGGTTCATGCTAGTAGGATTAGAATTTGTAATTTTAGAACACACCAATTGGAGATTGTGAATTTTGCCTCTGTATTTAATTCATCCTAATTTCACACCAGCAGTGAACACACACAAGCAGGGTGAATGAGCAGTTGGCAGCAAAGAATGAGCAAGGTCCTTTCCAGAATTGAACCAGTGACCTTCCACCCAGCAAACATGCCCTTTTGGGACCCATGATGTGATCAGCAACCCCAGTGTGTTTCCTGCTAAGCATGTCAAAATGGCTGATGTGCAAAGGGCCCGTTATTCGTATATTTCAGCAGTAATGAGACATGAATGCAGGGTGACAGAGCTGTAATACTGGTTTGGGATTTTATGTTTATTCTACCAGTGCAAGACCGACGTTCGTGTCCAACAGCAATCCCCACGTTGACTGTGCATACGTCATTCTATTTTTGCCCTTTGGAAAAGTTTTTTTTACAAAATGCATGTTTCGCCTGAACACGTTTGTCTAATCCCGACTTCCGTAGCTTCCTGGTGATTGGTTGATGGAAGAACATGGCGCTGTCCGCGTAACTGTGAAAACGTCACGAAGAAAACTTGGGTTAATCGTGTTTCAGGACAGAAGGGTGGATTTGACACGTTCATATAACGTGTCCGTATGATGCAGTTGTGTTATTTTACTGCTCGTGACGTCCAGTGCCGTGGGTTTTCTCTACATTAGCATCTTATGCTCGCTACCAAACCTGCTAACATTCGTTCAGAGGCTTCTCTTCCGTCAAGTCTGAGCGGTAAGTGATTCAGAAGTCTCGCTGCTAAACTGCTTATCACCACGGTTGGGCTTTACGCATTTTTTATGTACATATTTCGTGGTCTCAATAAATTCAAGAATTGGTAAATGGCTATTGTCAAATGTGATCTGATCACACTAAACAAGTGACTCGGTGTTCACGCATAGCTTTATCTATGAATTGTAGTGTTGAGATCTTCTCTAGTGACAGTAATGCATCTTCTAAAAGGATGCATTACTGTCCCTTATCTATATGTCCATGTATCGTGCTAATAACAGAAGTAAAGCATTATTATACTGCACTGTCACTTCTGTGCATAGGATTTCATGTTTTTTTTTTTGTTTGGTTTGATATGGGCAGTTATCATATACATACATTTATATGTACGTAGTGTAACTGTACACACAAGCGTGGATTTGCTTTCAGAGGAAAATCCAAGACTTGAAATAAAACCAAGTTCCTTTGCATAAACCATTTTTCCTGAATTTCTCTGGAGATAATGTCTGGATCTTGATGTCAACATTTATGGTGTAGATAATATCTATACATTTATACAGTGTGGTTTACAAATATTGCATTACTTATATTTTTTTTATTCATGTTAAGATATAGGCAAACTTGTAGGACTGTTTGGTCCGAGTCAAGGTAATGGCTCTACTCTGTGATATTCTTACTGTAGTCAATTATTAAACATTGTAAGATTTTGGAAATGTCCAAGTGACACAAAGCACTTTGTGCTTCAAACAATTCACTCATTATCAGTATAGTTGCTTTTTATTTTTTTGCTGATCAACATATTGAACATCCTACAAATCATTTAAGTTCTAAAACTGTATAAAAACATAAAGAACAAAAAGCAGATCACTGGAGTATTTGATCAGATAAAGTACTCTAGCTCAAAGAGCTACAGCATATTAAATATACTGTATATCAGCAAATGCTCTCTTCCTCAAGCATCAATAACAGAGATACAGAAGAAGAAAAGTTATTTTAGAAGAATTTTAGTACTCAAAGAGCTAATAACTTATATATTTACTTAAAATTTTGTAACTTTTCCAGGTAAAAACATGCCTGCATTTCGGCAAGTGGGAGAGAAGCAGCTTCCTAACCCTGTACTCTGTATGGCATGGTCTCCTCGGCGGGATCTGATTGCTCTGGCCAATACAACTGGAGAGGTGAATAAAAATGTAGTTTTATCCTTGTTTGTTTTTCAAAACCTGTTTTGTTTCCTGTTACTATTTTGTAATGTTATGGCTTCCTTTTATTCATAGTTGCTACTACATCGTTTGGCCAGTTTCCAGCGTGTTTGGAGCTTACCACCTACTGAGCATACAGGGAAGGAAATCACTGCACTTGCCTGGAGACCTGATGGAAAAAGTAAGGGATGATTACACACTTTTCCCTCTTTTATGAATTGATGGGATAGTGAAGATGTTATACTTTTTATCCTCCCACCTATCCCCAGTATTAGCCTTCAGCCTCGGAGACACCAAGCAGGTTGTCCTGTGTGGTGTTGAGAAAGCAGAAATCCTCCATGTGTTTCCAATGTCGAACTCTGTCACCTGCATGCACTGGATGGAGGTGATGGAGGAGTGCAGGTATGCATGAGGCTCAGTGATCAACCAGTGGCACAGAGGATGTTGAATTTTCAATTATTGGTGTCTTGTGTTTCAGTGCCCTCACCTCCTTTTACAATTCAGAAGATGAATCAAAACTTTTTCTTCCCAAATTACCTCCACTCCCTAAGAGGTAACAGTAAAACTAAGTTGATGTCATATTTAAGAAGGTAGCTCCTGGGTTGAATCACTCACATTTTTATTTTTTTTAATTGTCCTAGCTACAGCACAACGTCAAAGATCTTCAGGTGGGACAATTATATAATAAAATACTTTTAAAATGGTATGTTTTGAGTTTCTGATAACAGACAAAAGTATATTTATGTCTTCCAGTGAGGAAAAGTCTGATGAAATTATGAATCTACTGGGAGAAGTCAGGTAATTAGCACAACATTTAATCGACGCACAGAAGACTTTGACATAGTTTTCCTTTTTTTAAGTTAGATTACAAATTATTTCATATTCACTCCATTTCATTTCTTTGCAGGCTGAATATACTTGTCCTTGGGGGAGATGATGGATTTGTGGAGCTTTATGCCTATGGAATGTACAAGATTGCAACTTTGAATTTGACAGGTGTAAGGCTCTTTAAATTCATTCCTAAGAGTTGTTTTTAGATCTTCTGGAGGCAGAAGTGGGGCATTGCAGTCAGTAGAAAATGTATATGTAGTGATGTCCCTTTATTTTGTTAAAAAAAAAAGGCAAAACTAAACTTAATTTGTTCACTCAAGTGAAACATATTAGCACAAAATGGGATTCTCTACAGTACTTTGACACATTGCCATTTAAATAATGTAAAATAAAATATGTAATGATTCTGAAGTGAAACTGTAACTATAAACTAAAAGTTCTGACATTAGATATGATCATATCTAAATGTATTACAACTGTGAGTAAAATCGAATTCATTTTCCGTATTTTTTCACAGGTATCGGGACTGTGTCGAAGCCTGAGTCTGTCCAGTGATCTTAAGTCCCTCTCTGTCATCACAGAGGTCAGGTCTGCTGACAACAACCCAGAGATCTGCTACTTTCAGGTAAGATTTAGGAATTGTTTTTTCCTCATCTATTTAATCTGCATTTAAAATTCATCTTAAGCAATATTTTGCCCTCTAGCTGGACACAGAGTTGTTGTCCGACTGTCTGCCTGAAGTCACCAGAATGGCTCGCAAGTTCACCCACATCTCAACGCTGCTTCAGTACCTGCATCTCTCCCTTACATGTATGTGTGAAGCCTGGGAGGACATTCTCATGCAGATGGATCTCCGACTCACTAAGTTTGTTCAGGTCAGTATATCATGGGTTGTTGTTCAAACTAGTAAAAAAAAAAAAAAAAGAGTTGTCAAATGTATTTTTCCAATTTTTAAGGAGAAGAACACAAGCACACAGGTTCAAGATGAGTTTCTGGAGCTTTTGCTTTGGGGACAGTCAAGGTATAAAAAGACCAATTTCTACTCCTTAAATATTTTAAATTCTAATGTATTGATACTTATTGTAGCTTGGAGATGGTGGTATAAACAACTTACATGTATGTTAGCTGAATTGCTTTTTTCGTGAAAAAGTTGTAATTTGCTTTGTAGCCCAGAATTGCAAGCTCTTCTAATGAATCAGCTGACTGTTAAGGTGAGACGCAGTTTAAATGTTTCTGTTTCGACTCCTATTTGAATTCATATGAACTTAATATCCGAATTAGCTGTGCTATTGTTTCTGATGTTGCATTACGGATACACTTTATTTAAGATGTAATAGACCTGAATCTCATCTTTCTTTGTTTCTTGTATTTTTTTTTACATTTCCACCATAGGGCCTGAAGAAACTTGGCCAGTCCATTGAGTCATCTTACTCCAGCATCCAGAAGCTAGTGATCAGCCACCTGCAGAGGTATTTTTTTAGCTTTTCATCTCTCATAAAGATCAGACTGTTGCCCAATGGTATCTCATGTACAGTAAACCCTCTGCCTCCTTTTTTTGGTCACTGCAGTGGCTCTGAAGCTCTGTTGTATCACCTGAGTGAGGTGAAAGGCATGTCCCTATGGAAGCAAAAGTTTGAGCCACTTGGTCTGGATTCAGCAGCAATAGAAGGTACCATTTCCTTAACGTGCATGATTTAAAAAAAATCTGCGTTTAATCATGAACAAAGAGCCACATGTGTGTTTTGTGGTTTCAGGTGCTATCACAGCAGTGGGCTCCTTTTCACTTAAAGCAAATGAACTTTTGCAGTGAGTTTAAAGATCTCTAAATCCATTCGTATCTAGATGTGTTGTCATGTTATTTTCACAGCTTTATGTGTAATCACTGATTTTGCCAATTAGGGTGATTGACAAGAGTATGAAAAACTTCAAAGCCTTTTTTCGGTGGCTGTATGTAGGTAAGAATGAAATGTTTCTGTCAAATAAAATTAAATTTCAGGAATGTGACCTATTGATGCTTAAAGAGAGATTTTTATGCGTATCTTTGCAAAATATTAAGTGGTAATTATTGTCTTTATGCTGAAACTGTTTTTGGTTTATTTCTCGATAGCCATGCTAAGAATGTGTGAGGAGCATGTACCACCAGAACTCAACAAGGTGAATGATCAGTGTTTGAGGGATTTTGATATGATTTATTTCTATGTTGATATACATTTTAACCATGTTTAGTTGTCTTCAGATGACTCAGAAGGACATTGCTTTTGTTGCTGATTTCTTGTCTGAGCATTTCAGTGAGGTAAGATCAGCACTTAGCCTTGTGATGACAGTTAAATGTTCAATTTACTGGTACCTTTTCATACACTGAACTCATTTGTGCTCTGATTGAACAGAATGAAGAACTATTTGATCGCAAAGGAAAGTACTTCAATGTGGAACGAGTTGGCCAGGTTAGTGGTTTTGTGTTGCATTGTTTGAATGTTTATTTTATTTTTCATTCTGGTTTTTCTTTCATATGGACATCTACAGTATCTGAAGGACGAGGATGAGGACCTCGTGTCTCCACCCAACAACAAGGGAAACCAATGGCTGAAGTTTTTGCAGGAGAGTACACACCTCAAGGGTGAGCTATGATCATTACTTAAGTGCATGAAGAAAATTGTGATTAGACAACTTGTAGTTTTTTTCTTTACTTCTATTTATAACGTTAAGTGATGTTTAGTGCAAATATGTAAGAATTAACAGATGAAATGTGTTACTGTTTTTTTATAGAGAGCCCTCTGCTGTTCCCTTCATATCCCCAAAAGTCTTTGCACTTTGTCAAGAGGATGATGGAGAGTGTGATTGAGCAGTGTCTCCAGAAACCTGCAGTTAGTTTCCAGTGATTCATAACTTGCTCTTTCACATGTATCACTTATTTTCTAAGCATCACAATTAAGTGTTCAAAATGTCAGAGCAGCAATGACCAGGCTTTGAATATGTGGGGCGTTGCTGCTGTTTATCATACAGGATGTCACACAGGAGAATTTACTTCTGCAGTCATTCTCAAGCTCAGGGGAATTAAACCTGAAATGTGGCTTTAACATTGGCTTTGACATTAGCAGCTGTTCTATGGGTAACTGAAAAGCCTTGTTACAGCATTTTGCAAGTTTTAGCCGAGACAACTAAATATTGTGTGCTGATAAATATCTACCGTGGAATAATGTGACTTGAGTTTATTTTTTTAAATCATTAATAACCATTTCATATAAATGCTTTTGAAAATTATAATTATTCTTCTTACATTTTCCTTTTTCACTCTGTTTTTCTGCAGGAAGTAATTGGAAAGTCTGTAAAACAGGCTGTCTCTTTGCCCCTGTACATTGTTCCAGAGAGGTGTGATCTGATGTCTGTTATAAAAATATGTCCTGATTCATGTTACATTGTATTTATTTGTTCAAATCTGTCTTTCCAGCTCAAACACTCCACGACTATTTGAGCTTCCATCTTTGTAAGAAGCAAACAAATATTTTGTAGTTTTACAGTAATCTAAAGCAACAAATTATCTTCTTGTATTATTAATTTCTTGGTTGCTTTACAGGTGGAATGACAAGAAGGCCAAAATGCATTATGTTGTGTTCAGCATGCCACATGTCTCACCCTGCAAGCTCTACCTGTTACGAAGAGGAACAGACCCTGCCAGGTACATTTCTGTGAAGTTATATGTATGTGTGCATCGTATGTGTGTATCATCTCACTTTTGTTTTGCCTGTGCAGACATATCCCCAACAGCGTCATGTCAATTGACCTCAGTCACCATCTTGACAGTGCTGATGATGATGAAAACACTGCAGCCCAGTGAGTTTCTGTGATGACATACAGTCCCACTGAGTTTATTAAACAGCAAATAAATACAAACAAGTTCCTCGGCCGGTAAAGATGCTATCACAGTATACTTTATTTTCTATATTTCTTCTTTAGGTGTCATCATGCTTACAACTGCCTAGATGCTCGTTTCTATGACGATGAAATGCTAACTGTGGTTTTGCAAGGAGCAGAAGAAAACAGCAGTAGATATGTCCTGGCTCAACTCCCTCTTGCTTCCACCCTGAGCTGTGAGACTGAGTTCACCTGGAAGCCAAACCTAAGGTTTGTGTTTGTGCTCATTTCTCTCATCTTTTTAGGACCTTTTCTGGTTTAAATACTGACTTTTTTGGACAAGTAGTCATTGTTAGGACCAAAGCCCTGTCCAAATGAGGCACAGCCTAATTTTTGAGGCTATCTTTAAAGTAAGGATTAATATGTCAGTACTTAGTTGTGTTTAGTTAAGGTTAGGTTTAGATATTAAATGGTTATGATTAAGATTTGGAGTAAGACTTAGGCTAGGCTGTTCAAATGATTGGAAGTCAATGCATGGTCTGTGTGTGTATGCATTTTTTTCTTTTGGACCTTTTCTGGTATAAACACTGACCTTGTCGGAATCACTAGTCCTCATGGAGACCAAAACCAGGTCCTAATGAAGTAAAACCTCATATCTGAGGAAATTGTTAAGTTTAGGGCTAAGAATTAAATTGTGGTTAGATTTATGCATTAACAAGTTGTGCAAGTCATTGCAGAGTTCTTTTAAAAGGTTAATGGAGTGTGTGTAAAAGACACTCATGTCTTTGTATGTCCCCCACATACTGTGTGCATAATCTAGAGGCTAAACTGCAGAGATGAAGCCTAATTTTAGGATACTGTGCATGTTACCTGAATTGTCAGGTTGGACCAGCAGAGCAGTGCCATCCCGTGCCAAGGCCTGGTATTGGGAAATCAGTGGCGGGAACTGGAGAGCATGAATGCTCAGTTTGTTGCCGTCAATGGAATTCGCAAAGTAGCCTGTGTGGTAGGTCAAATCATATCTGACACCTTCACATGAATTTCAAGTTGCATGATGATTTCTGTGCAGAATATTATACAACTGTAGTGTAAATAGTATAAGCAATAAGTCAGATCTGTTTCATGATGGGGTATAAACACTTTTTTTTCTTTCCTGGCAGCTAAGTGCCAATCTGAGGCATATACGTGTTTTTGAAATGGATGTGGAAGATGAGGATGAGGAGGTGGCTGACTCACAGAACGTTACTGCTGACCAGGATGGGGTGGATACGACCATGACCAGTGAAGGGCAGGGAGAGGAGAGTGTTGAGACTGGAGGAGAAGCTGCGGGGAATGAAGGAGATGGGTTACAAAAGAGTGAAGAGTGTCTCGAGTCTGAAGAAGCTCTGGAACTCACTTAAGACTGAGACACAGAAAGAAGCAACATTTGTTATAGTGTGTGTTGGCTCCATTGTTTGATTTCTTTTGTTTTTCATTCTGAACAAATTTTTTTGAATATGTAAATAAACTGGTCTGTGTTTATTTTTGTTTGGATTGTTTATTTTCAGATTTGTTTCTTACACATTTAGAATAAATTGTTTTATTTACTTTAAATATTGACTGCTTTTGAGATAAGAGAGTCATTTCATTGTACTACCTCATTTGAAATAGCAAGTCAGTTTGAGATTCATCATTTTGCACAAACAACTCATTCTGAGGAAGTCATTTTGAAAGAAACCCTTTGAGTTAAATAATTTTGAGCCATTATTTCTGGTACATCATTACTTCTGATGAACCACGTCATTGAAATCGGAGGTCATTTAGAGAAAAGTCTCTTGAGAAAGTTTCATTGGATCTTGTTTTTTACACTGTGCACGCGAAAATAGGTGTTGGTTACGTGCTCGCTCCCGCGACTAAACGCAATAACGTGTGCGCTCACCACCGCCTGTTGGTCTTTCACGGTCGGTGACGAGTGTTATGAAAATGGCTTCGACTGTACCCGTGAGAAGGAACAACCGGAGAAGATGACGGTGCTGAGGTTCATAAGTCGGCGGAACACCGAAGTGTCTTCTTTAAATACGTAGGTTAAAGCGAAGAGAGGCGAAACAGAGAGGGTGTCAACGCAGAAGCGTCTAAAAATACAACCGACCACTGCATATTTTCGTGGGGCTGAGTGAAGAGCCACTATGGAGGATATTAACTCGAATATAAACGCGGACCTGGAGGTGCGGAAGCTCCAGGACTTGGTGAAAAAGCTCGAGCAGCAAAACGAACAGCTGCGGAGTCGACCCACGATGCTGTCCGCCTCGTCCGGAGCGATGTCTGCCAACCACAGACCGCTCAGCGCCGGATACGACTCGTCGTCCCTGTCAGCGGGGATGGCAGCCGGTCTGGCCGGCTTCCCTGGGGTGGGGTTCGTCGGAACGGGAGGCTACGGTGGTCTACTGGAGAACAACCGCTGTTCGAGCCCCAGACTGTCTTACGATGGAATCAGTTTTAGGAGATCTTATGGATGTGAGGGGGCATCGGCTGCTGCCACCAATGTGTCCAGCATAAACTCGCACTATTCGGATGGTAGGGACGAGAGTTTCGGGGATGAGGGAGAGACGTCAATCCTAGACGAAGTGGAAATCTTAGATCTGGAGGAAATGGATTGTCTAAACGAAGACGAGGACAGCTGGTGAGTCTTGGGACTGGGAGGTCTTCGTCTTGTCTCTGTCTTCAGTGCGGGTTGACGGCTTTAATTTCCCGGGCACAGCTGCTGCCACGACAAACGCCTGGTAACAAGCTCTTCTTCTGTAGCGTAGTTCAAATGTGAAGTCATGTCAGTCAGCCACTGAAGGAGCCTCATTGTGGATCACTAACTGAAGGAGGTTGTTTGCCAAGTTATGTAGGCGATGCTATGTTCATCTACGAGTTTGACCTCAATAGACAACGAGGTGACTATGAAACACGTGTCTATCAAGCATGGAACACTTTACGAATATACTTATAATGCATCTATATTCCTGTATTATCACAGCTATAAGCACTCTTTACTTAAAGCAAACTATCAGTATAGCCAATATCTTATAACCAGTAGAGGCTGAGGTTTTTCTTTGGTGATTTGTATTAATCATGATGTCAAACTTTTGGCGAATAAGTTTAGCTGATTTATTTCCCACAATATGATAAAAAAATTAACAAAATATATATACCAAATTATTTAATTTAAACCTGTGGCAGGTACATTTTAGAAGATAAATAAATACTTTATCTGCTACATTTGAACCATTGTCGACAAGACTGCATTTCTTAGTATTGTGATGTTAAGATATAGTTTTACTCGGCATCAATTCCGTGCTGCACACAGGAAGTGATTTGTTTTATGTGAAGACAGTTGAAGACAAAAGGAACGTTGCGCTAGAAAAGTGAGATGCTGCAAACAGGTTGAAATATGACTAGAAAAAAACAAACAAGCAACAATTAATAGTTTCAGGAAATTCTCAAAAAGGAGCATACTGTAATGATATAGGCATCATAGTAAATTATTATTAGAAAGCAGTATAAATGCTTCAGAGTGACGTTAGCTGCATTGTAACACAAGTATGGTCATAATACTGTATATTATAGACATGGGAATCACAGAAAGTGTTACCAACATGCATTGTGGCAGTCAAAGCCAAATTTTTACGACCAGTGGGCCTCTGTCAGGACCCTTCAGTTTCCAATCATCTGTTAACTTGGACCACTTTGGTCAAGTGATGTGGCAGCTTGCAGGAGATGAGTGTGCACAGTAAAAGTGAATGTTGTTTTCCTGCCCAGCAGTCATGTGGGAGAGGTAGCCATGGTTATATTTCTCCTCTAAATTCCCTGTCAGCACGACTGTTGGCACACAAGCTACCAAGTAATCTGCAGCACCAAGTGAGAATGGCACAGAGATGAAAAATAGGACCGTGAGCTCACTGGTTAGGAAAAAAAATGTCTATCAGTTCCAAAATGACCATTGTGTTTGCAGAGATTATATCCCATAGCAATTAATATGGACAAAGATACTCATGTATAGCAAATAAACCTCACATCCATCTGAATTCCTCTTATATTCTTCCTCCATTCCAATGTGTTTGTTATTGTTTTTTGTAATTTTTTTTTTTGCAACTGTAGAATATGATTTGATTTGTTTAAATCTCTCCTCTCATCCCAACATAAGGAAATCCCATAAAGAAGTAGAATTACACACTGGGATGAATCTTTCAAATGCAGATGATGACAAAGACCGATGGACTTATACAGTATGTTAAGATAGGACTAAAGTAATTCTGTCTAAGGCAGCTAGTGAATATGAGTGTAATGACGGGTTTTCATGGGGAGATAGTTCTCATTACCTGTCTTGTCAGAAAGGGTTTTCTTGATTAATATCTTCTATGATAATGGTACTGCAAGGACTAACATTCCAAACAAATTAATGACAGTTGGCCAATCTACTAAATAAGTAGTTTGTTTTTAGCTAAGAGCCAACAGACAGGGGCTGACAATGGTATGTCTGGTTGTCTAATTGGTCTTGGGTTATCATGACAAATCAGATCAGTGGTTTGTAACACTGAAACTAGCCCACAGGAATGTGACATGTATGGAGTTAGAGGGAGCACACAGATGCTGCCAATACGTATGTAAGGTATATTTTGAATACTCCTATTTCAGAAATGTTTTATTAGGTGATCTAACTATTATCCAGAGTCTTTCCTCTGTTGCTTGCAACAGCATGTGAATGATAGCTACTGCACCTCTTCCACCACACTACACTCAGACATTGCACACTTGTGCCTAACGGCATCAGTCTCATTGTGCTCTGGCTGTTGCTCTGCCCTCTGGATCAGATTGATATCTGAGATTACTCTGCAGTAGCCAGCTCTCACCACCTCCTGTCATAGACTCCTGTACTCCCCAAATAAATAAATAAATTGGTTTTTAAATGCTGCCTCTTCCTACAGTGCCTGCCGTTTCCATGGATACTTTTCACGCTCAACTTTTCCCACATGTGAACTTGACATGTATGTCACAGACAGTGTTTATTTAGACAGTACTATGCTAATCGTAACCTGATTAAAACAACTGACTATGACATTGCCATGTAAACATCATTTTATAATCATTTAAACCTTAATAGGTTGAACCTAAAATAAGCATCAATCCGATTATGGTTTGGAGTATTCGGATTAAAGTCGCATTATGTAGATGTGTAAATACTGTACTGTATATAGGATGTCCCGTTGCTTTGTAAACAGGAATATTTACCTCCATCAAGGAAGTTATGTTTTCGACAGTGAGTGTTGGTTTGTCTGTCTGTCTGTTTGTCTGTTAGCAAAATAACTAAAAAAGTTATGGACAGATTTTGATTAAACTTTCAGGAAAGGTAATGAGACAAGGAACATTAGATTTTGGTGCTGATCCGAAACACCATCTGGACACAGGAATGTTTTTATCATTATATGCCGAAGCACTTGCTGCAAAGTCTGATCATGTGACACACATGCAGCACTGCATTCATTTATGTGCACGCCCTGCCACTGTGCAGCAGTTGAATGGTACTGCACTTCATTACCTCCGCTAAGGAGGTTATGTTTTTTGCCAGCTTTTGTTTTTGTCTGTGTTAGCAAAATAACTCACAAAAAGTTCTGGTCTGGATTTTGATAGGTCTGCGCTCTCTGAGTGCATCCTGTTCAATATTCTATCAGCAACTCACATAAATATGACCTGATTAATGTCTCATTTATAACAAGGATATCTAAATCAGAAGGCGCTGCAGTAATTGATAAAGATAAAATGTGTAAAAACAGCATTATGATGACATTGCATAGTGCTGCACTAATATACTGGCCCCCAAATTTTGCTTTTCAGATGGGATAATGTGTCAAAATAATCCCAATATGATTTTTTAACCATATTGTACAGATTTAGATTTGGGTAAACATTTTTTTCAGACTTTTAGATCAGGGCTTGACTTCATACTGCACATTATGTGGATGACTACAAACAAAGTATGTGTGTGACCCCACTTTTAAGGCTTGTTTTTTTTTTCTCTTTGTACTTGCCTGTCTTTAGTGTAATGTTTCAGCTTTCATCATAAAAAGCTTTTCTCAGTGGCTGCAACAGGGCTGACAGCTGCTGACTCAGATTTATTCTCTGAGTAAACACTCTTCTCTTCTCTTCTCTTCTCTTCTCTTCTCTTCTCTTCTCTTCTCTTCTCTTCTCCTCCCCTGAAGCTTTATTATTTCCATTGATGTTGTCAAATCAGTATTAAGTGGTTTTGATCAATCAGTTGGTGAAGCTGACAAGTCAAGAGACTTACTTTCCTTCTTAAAAAGATTAGTGCTAGTGACAGTTTTTTATTATAAAGGTTTGCTGGAACAGGTGCTTAAAGTTGCCATGTCCTCATTTCTTCTGGAATTCCCAGAGACAGAGACCACTGGTTTCTCCAAAGTCAGCTCATCTAACCTGTTAAGTATAAGATAATTTTGTAAAGTTTCAAAAATTATATCTGCAAGTCACAGAGACTCTCATTTTAGTATGAATGGAAGTGTTGCCATGCACATGCATGTGGAAATGTGTAGTGGCGCAAAAGATATTACCTAGGCTTTAGCAGAAGAAAATTTCCAATTTGTGTAGCAATTGCTGGTAGTGATTTTATGTACTCTCATCGTGTCTGTGTTTTGTATGCTATGGTTATGTTTATGCTATGTCATATTTTTCCAGGCTATATGAGACAAAGCTGAACAGTCCCCTGCAAAAAGCCTTGAGTCCAATCGTGTGGTGCCGCCAAGCACTTGACAATCTCAGTCCTGAAATGGAATCAGCCAAGCGCTCCCTCATCCACAGGCTGGACCTCACCATGTCAGGTACACAGCACCAGTCTACACATGCAGTAACACAGTAACAACATTGAAACACTAATCTGTCTGGGTTGTTCTTTTTTTCCAAGTGTAAAGGTACGTCACACCAACTACTTGACACTTCATCAAGTAGTTGATGAAGATCATGTTTAAATGCATTATAAATCTTTTTGACTAGATACTGTAAGTGAGGCTCATGTGCATAGTGATGATTGTTCTTGTCATTAAGCACTAAAACTTTAAGTGAACCTAATGATCATACTAATTTATTACACTGATTGCTGTCGCACAAAAACACACTCACAATTACACATATGTTGTAGATGAACTCTTTTTTTAAAAGGAAGATGAACTAGATAAATAGATTGTATCTGTTTACAGAGTCACTGAAGGGTACAGACAGTAGTTTCATAACTGGGTGGCAGACACAGACACAGATCAGGTTATGTCACCTAAGAATAAAAGAAATTACTCACTAATGAAAAAATACTGAAGGCTCCAGGGTTTAATCAGTTTGTTCGAGTGAGAATACTTGAGTAATTTGGGGAGTCTCATGAAAAAGGTAAAATGAATGCTTGAAATGACTGCGAGACAGGAAAGGGAAAAAGCTGTACAGATTATCATCTATTAAAGTGCTGTTAGTATGAAAGGGATTCTCTTGTCCGCTCGTATTCCTAATGTGTAGCAATGTTTCCAAAAATAATATATACTTGGTACAGGGATATGCAAAACATTTTTTTATAACATGTTTTATAACGCGATTGCATCCAGTGGTTTAGGACTTGCTTAGTTTTTCATCTTTATGATGCACCACATTTTTCAGAAATTCGAGACACAAAGTCCTGAGATGTTGGCACCGAAAATCATGACATTTTCTAGTTTATAGTAATGTATATGACCATGATGGATGTAAACGACTGCTATAGTGAAAGATTGTCTGTCTATACTGCATAGAATAAATAAAGAAAACATGTCCACTAATATTTAACTTACTATAGCAGGTGTTGGTTTTGGTAATGCTTTGGCTTTTTACCCTTACAAGTCATGCAGTAGATGATCCCTCTGTGAGTTGGAGAGGCCTCATATCCTCACAGCTTAACTAGGAAGGGTCATTTCCATTCTGACAGTGGTATGTCCATGTGACAGATCATGTTGCGCAATAGGCAAAAGGTTGTTCACTGGGGGGGACCTGAACACACAGACATCTCAAAATGGCTGCTAAAATAATAAGACTATGGCCTGTTTGTGAATCCACATATTGCAGCTTCTTTTCCTTGTCTTTCTCAGATCTATTTTGTTTTCCTCAATATATAAACAGTAGTAAAATCATATTGTTGTTGTTGACAATAAAGCTAATTTAATCACATGTCAAAAATTTAGACAAATTCTTTACTCTCACCCTTTTACAATAATCTGCATGTGCTGTATTTTTAGTATTAAGCTTAAGGTGATGCTTTGTAAACAAAACATCCTGTGTGTACAGTGGTTGCCTCACACTACAAAGAACAAGCCACTCCAGTGGGATTTAAGGAAGCAAGCTCATAAGTGGTGACATCATGACTAGATAACATCACCCTCTGTGGGCCTGAAATTATGTCCCTCGTCAGCAATACTACCCACTTCCCTCACTCCTCTCCTCATTTGGCCCTAATGTCATTAATTCCATAGTGGCTTACAAAAAAGATAGAACTAAATATCCTCAGTGGAAAAGAAACACTGTTCAATGTGTTTGAAACTTTTAACTTAAATAAATGCCAGCATACAGAAATATTTGCCAAATTATTAGTTCTATGTTATGAGAGAATTTGTGACTCAATGAACAGGTGACTCACCGCAGACACTCCCTCCTGGCCTCCAGCTACTTTGCTTCACATCCAGTCTCTCTCAGGAGCTTGGAAACCCTGTTGCCATGGCATCAGTTGAGTTTGTGTCAAAGGCATTGCAATAAAAAAAAATCTTGTGGAAGCCTGGAGCCAAAGTGAAGAGTTTCAAACTGTGTGGCATCTGTGAAGAAGACAAGAGATGTTTGTGTAAACATGATTTCTGTGCTGCCATGAGCAGAGAGAACACACTCCAACAAGTCATACACAAATTCAACATGACTTTACATTTTAGTTTCAGTATTGTCCAAGCCTTTTTTCAATACACACACCCTGGTAAAATCTTAACCCAAGATGACGTGTCTGTATTATATAACTAAAAATGGGGGAGGTGACTGTGAGATACTGTAGTTGACTGTACTAGTCAGACTTTTCTTAATTAATTTCAACAATCTGAATACTTCTTACATAGTGCTGCTTTGGCACCTGTCCTGCACTGTTGGCTCAATGTCATAAAGATGACCTGCCCTATTTCTGACCACAAAAAGACTTCCATACTTCCACTTATTCCATAAGCTCACACTGTACACTCACACAAGATAGTTCAACCCCTTCATGCGTGTTTCTGCTAGCATTATCCTTCTTCTTTGTAATATCTCTTTTTTTATGTAAGCCTATTTGCACTTCTCCAACAATGTGCTTCAAGCTCTGCAGCTTTTTAAGCCATTCTTTCTTTTATATAGTTTTTCAAAATAAAGGAGACCTTAATACCAATCTTTGTCTTCAGTTTCCTCTTAAACATTTAAACCCTACAGGCTTTCATTTTCTATCAGGATGTTATGTGTTGCTTCACTTAACTGCCCTCAAATTTCCTCTGGCTACAAAGCCAAGACACAAAGGTCTCTTATACAGTTGGGGTTATGTAATAGAAAATTACATCAATCACAATGAATAGACAGACACCACTTCCATTCTCTTCTTTTGACCTCTCTTTATTTTAGGACATGAGGATTTTAGGACAACCTATTTTGATTACTCCCTGTGCAGCAATTTTTTCTTGTCTCTTTCAACTGACATTGTGCTGGTAGGAGAGCATACACTGTCAACTGAACATCTCTCAACTGCTTAGTTAGACTGGGCTGCAGATCCCTTCACAGACCAGTTAGTATAGACTATGTAACATTAAGATGAAGATTTTCCAGATCATAAATCATGCGGTATCCCTGCTTTATTGTATAAACACATTCTCTTTCTCACACACAAAACAGTTTTGAAATTCAAGATTCTGATGTTCGAGTTTAGCTGTCACTTTTTGTAATTTGAAACATGTACTGTCCATTGTTAAAAGTGTTGCACAGTGTTGTCATGTCCTCAGTAGCCAACACAACAGAATGTGTGGATGGCATCAGAGAGGACATGGTGTTATTTCCTGAATAATGCAGGACAGAGTGCAGAGCACCAGGAGAGGGAGACAGTGAAAGGAGCAATAAGGAAAGAGGACGAAGCTGATCTTAAGAGGATCATTTCCAGTCAACACTCAGCTGTGTCAACACATCCAGTCAGAGAGGAGCTACATGGGAGGGATGTAAACAAGTGTGCACAGATAAACAAACCTTCCAAACCCCAACCAACCAGTAACCAGCAGCCTCTCTATGGTCTGATCTAATGATCAAGAACATGAACTCCATAGATTGGAGCCTCTCATTGCACATCACTTGGTTTCACAGAGAATAGCATTGTGCGTTCACTGGCTGTGCGTACAGAATGAATGGTGTCTATTGTTAGGGGTCTCACCCTGCTAATGGAGTAGGGACTCTGTTAGGGCCACATTCTGCATATGGTTGTAGAAATTTGACCAGACTGCTAACACACTGCAGAGTTTTCATTGAGGAATTGGCTCTCAGCTCACACTGTTGGTGTTGTCAACCAATGGATGGTAAACAAGGTCTTTGGGCCCCATACAGATCTGGTATTAAGACTGATTGTGAGTGATCCATTTACATGCAGATTGTGTTCAGTAAAGGTCTGAATTCTCCCAATGTTTCCTGAATGCTTCCTCAGATCAGATCTAAAAAAAAAAACATACCTAATTTGTATACACCAGCGCAATACTGATCAGCCAATTATTTCTTTTTCTAATGGTTAAAACCCTATTTCATGTAACAGCAGTGAGAACAGAGGTTTGACACACTCAGCTCCTACTGACTCTTTTTCCCTCTGTCACTCTACAGCCAACAAGCACAGAAGCCTGTATGGGAGCCCATACAACCAGCAGGGTTATGGAAGCCTGTACAGCTCAAACACAGCCAACAGCCCTTACAGCAGTGGCTTTAACTCCCCCTCCTCAACCCCCAGCAGAGTGCCCATTGTTAGACAGCAACTAATGCCCGGTAATGCAGGTATGGGGCTCCTAATAGTTCAAATGTAATTACAGGAATTGCTGTTAAATGTGCGTCAATAAATGTTTGCAAAACATTTCCTCACAGTACAACAGCGAAACACAGCCTCTGAGAGGAATCCTCCAGCAGTGAGTCCTCAGTCATCTGTGGACAGTGAGCTGAGCACATCAGAAATGGACGAGGACTCAGTGGGCTCTTCGACTACCTATAAACTCAATGATGTCACCGATGTTCAAATATTAGCAAGAATGCAGGAAGAGAGTATGTAACTGTTGCATTGATTTTAAATAGTATTGCCAGTTTTCTGAGATGAGACTTTTTTATGAGGCAACTGTTTGTCATCAGGTTTGAGGCAGGACTATGCTGCAACAGCGTCCCGGCGGAGCTCAGGTTCTTCCTGTCACTCTTTACGGCGCAGCACCTTCAGCGACCAAGAGTTAGATGCACACAGTCTGGAAGATGAAGAGGAAGCAGTGCACCCAGCCTTTCACCTGCCCTCCAACCGCTTTAGCCCCTCCCCCCGGCACTCTCCCCGGGCCTCTCCCAGGAATTCGCCCCGCTCTCGCTCCCCTGCCCGTTCTATTGAATACAGTCATGGCCGTGGCTCACCACAGCCCATCATCAGCCGCTTACAGCAGTCTCGCCACTCTTTGCAGGGCCACGGCCACGACTTGCCAACCAACGTGGTGAAGAATGAAGGTAAACAGAACTAGTAGAGGTCGACGTATCAGAATAATTGATTGATTTTGGGCACTTCTCACTTTGAGCTCTCTTTTGTGCTGCTGTTGTAGAAAAGCTGCGTCGCAGTCTTCCCAACCTCTCGCGATCCTCAGCAGCAGTCGCAGCTCAGACTCCAGAGCCTGTCAAGAACAGCCGCAGCTGTGAGTCTAACCTGCAAGTGCCAAATGGTGGCTCTCCTCGACACCAGAGCCAGTCTGCAAGTGAGTACTGTAACAGATGCATACCATATACTGCAAAACACAAAACCCTGCCAAAGTTATAAACAAACCTGTTCACTCAGATTCATTATTTATACTACTACTGTGCTGGTGTAAATCCCTTTTGCTACACCTCTAGTGAAAAAGCTGCACTGCTTTGGGGTTAAGCATTCCTCTTCACTGTTTTTGATTGTGTTCACTTGTAATATCTTATTTTTTGCATCTTTCCTCTTATTGTAATGGCATAACTTTCTCTTCCAAGAAACGAACTCATTCTGCAGAAGTAATGCATGGCAACAGTTACACTGAGAGTTCACATAAGCAGCTCTTGGGTTCTTTTTGAGTTAGGACTATGCATCTGATTTAATTCTGTCTGGGAGATAAGGGTAATGGTGCCGTCTGTAACACAAATGATAATCCTGTCTATAGAGAGAGAGGACTGAGGTCAAAGAGCAGGCATCAGCTGGTTAAACATGTAGTGACTGATTGTTCCTGTCTCTATCGGCCTTCTACAGGACTTTGAGTTTATATGACCTGATATTTTAGACCTTATATACATTAGAGCAATTATTATTACACTTAATGGTGAAATGGTCTGTCATGAGCTTTGGCTGTACTGAGCATGTTAAGACATCTCACTTCCTACCTCTCTCACTGATCTTCCCTCTCTGTAAAGCATGTGAAACACAAGCCTCTGTTTCTGTGTATGCTGAGACTGGCAGAATGGCTGTTAAACCCGACAGTGGCACTGGTTCCCCACCTGAAGGACTCTGTCTCTTCATATTCAGTTGCTGAGCCCTCTAATGGCCTCATGCTGACGCTTATGGCTTTCAGTGCCTCAACAGCCCCTTTCTACTACCCATAACGCTGTAAAACTAAGATTGACATCTGACTTTCAAACTGAAATGTCCCTGTTTTCCAGCAACAGCTCAGCTTCCAAGATACTCCACCCCCTCTCGCTCCTCCCCGAAACCCAAACAGCACCTCCAAAGCCCAACTGCCCTGCGAGGTAACGGCCCACTCCTAAACCAGCTGGAGGCTGAGATCAATCTCACACACAGAGACACATGCACTATTTATGGTGTACTTTTAAAAAGTCAGCTGTTTGTGTCCAGAAAGTATAATCCACTGCTGCACATGATTTGAAAATGATTAAATAGTAACTGCATATTGTGTGTAGAGCTGAAATGGAACTGTGGAAAATATACTAGTTGCCAGGTTTATTTCAGACTCTGAGCCCAAGGTAATAGAGGTGTTGGCTTCTCTTGTTATTTTCTTTATAAAATACAAGAGGGAGGCAATGTAGGGTGGTTGTTGTCTGAGATGAGCTTATGCTTCTTATCTGATGTTGATATTTACAAGGAAAAACTTGTTTGTATAATGATAGAATAACCAGAATGAAAAAATATGCTTTCAGGTTTATTAATCAACAATTTATTTAAATGTGTTTGCATAATGACACTTTGTCTTGAAGGGTAAATTATAACAACAGAATGACAGCATTATAAAAAGTTCAGTATTTGCCAAATCAAGCCACATTTGTTTGGCATCAAGTTCAACTAATATGGAATATATGGTGAAGTCCCAGTCCTGCAATATAATTTTGATTTCTTGCTACCTCTCACCCTCGGGCACTTAGCAGGTGACATAATCATAATCCACGAGTGTTCTGGGATTAAGGTTTGACATTGGTATTGGTATTCACTAAGAATCTGATTCTGATTACTGCCTGGTGACATCACAGTAGAAGTTTAATTCTTTAATGCGTGTCATTCATCTGTCTTTCCTTACAGTCGCCATAACCTTGACTCTACTATAAATATTGCAGGCTCTGCTGTTTTCTTTGCATTTGCTATTCTGAAGCTATAGCTGTGTTTCTAATGACCTCACATTCAGTTCACATTTTTCAATGATATGCTCAGTGTGGCCACTTAATTAGTTACACCTCTCCACCAAACACAACAGCTCTACCATGATATCAACAAGTGTATAAGATAGAGAGCCACCATAATTAGGAGCACAAAATCATTTGCAAAGCAATGTGTGTTTGCCAGAAACACCATGGTTAGTATGATGAAACACCTGTCAACTTGTCTAAATTACAGTTGCACCAGCAGAGTGTGGCTAACATTCTAATGAATGCTGTCCCATCACGTTTCCTGGCCACACAGTATCACAACCAGCAATTCCATTTTCAGGTTTCAAGCTGCATATGAAACGACTGTATTTGAGTCAGGTTGGACTGGGGCTCACACTGATCAAGAGCTAAGAAACATCAGACCACATTAAAGCTTTGAATAAAGGCCTGTCTCTGTTGTCTTCGTCTTTGTCTAGTCCCACTCTCCTGTTGCTTTGGAGAAGAAGGTGATTTCAGTGAGTATTCACTGAGGATTTCCACCTTTTTTGAATATTGTGATTGTGATCCTACGCCATGGTTGTAGTGATGCTGTGCTGAGACATGTGCTGCTGGTTTTCACCACTCTTAATCTCTGTGTGTATGTGTGTCATCTCATTGTGTCAGAAACATCCAGACTAGTCTCCCATAGTCATAGGCAGCTTTGATAGATGGATGACCTGACAGGTTATGGTCTGTAATAGTGTCTTCACCTCCATTGTAACAGGTTGACTTCATGTGTAGTTTAGTTTTGATTGACATGTTTAGTCAACACCCACATGTTTCCATGCTTCATGTTCCAAATAGATTTGTGTATATCCACATTATATTCATGTTCAGTTGGCAGTTTATCAGATTCATCGTTCCATCTTGTTAAAACTAATGTAGGCCACATTGCACAACATTTCTACAGTAAATCCTCCTCCATTTAGGTTTCAGTGTTTTACCGAGGACATCTTAATAGCTGTATTGTTTTTGACAAATTGCAATTTGAATTTGACTTAAAATACAACTAAATTCAAGCATCAGTTCAGTATTGCTGTGTTTAAGATTTAAAACATAGCAGTGCATTACCATAAATTTCTAATGCAATGAGGAGAATTTGAAGATAAAACTGTTCCCAATTATAAGGATTACATTTTTTACCTTGCATAGAACAATGACAAATGATTTCAAATTGAAAACATCTAATTTTACAGCCTTAATACAGACACATCATCATGCAACATGCAATTTAGCTTAAATGGAATGGACAAAAAAAAAATATATATTTCCAAATAAGAGAAATACCTTGATAGGGCTTCTTTCATTGCAGCCATTTTGACAGGACACAGGAGAGACACAGGTGCAAATAATCAAAAATGATGATGACTTAAACTGAACAGAGCCATCATTAGTGTTACCAGTAACACCTGTGCTGTTCCTCCTGAAACTTCTCAAAATGGCTGCTGTAGAAAAGGCCCATGAGCAACACAGTTTATGGGGAGTAGGACTGGAGCTGATAAAATGACCATAAAGTTGAATCAGCACTTTAACATTATAACCATATCACTGAAAAATTAAGTAGTAGTTACAGCAATGTGTTTCTAATAAACTGCCAACTGTGAACATATCTTCTTCTCAGACTGCTCTTGATCATTTCCACGTTGTTGAACCACTGACAGATTCAAGTCTATAAAAGGGCATTAACAATCTTATCGTATTCCTGCTCTGCTTTTCTGTAGTGCCCTCTCCCAGTAAGCTGCGAACCCCCGCAAACCCATCCCCACTGACCTTGAGGCAGCCAGTAAAGGTCACACAAAACCCTGGTCCTGGTTCTGGTTCTGGTTCTGGTTCTGGTACCTCCACACCCACCCGCTCCCTGGCTCCTCCACGCAGCGGCCTGCCTCGTCCTAGTGCTTCTGCTGGAGGGGGCATCCCTCTGCCTCGCAGCAAATTGGCCCAGCCTGTGCGCAGGTACACACACATGCACACACACACAGATTCCAACATGGAAAAGTGTTAGTCGTATGTTAGTGAACAGTAATTTTCCTACCTTTCTTACTTAAGAATTTTTTCTATAAGTTTGTGGGTCATTTAATGGATAAAAAAATGTTTCAATCATAATCACCTTAATTGAGCTGACAAAAAGTGACTTGGGGCTGTCCACACAAAAATGAAACAAAAAATGTTGGCGTTTATCCACATGGAAATTTGGGAGCCCTGAATTGCTATTTTTTGACAACAGGTCGCCACCTTTGCATTTTCGTGTGGACAACCAATACACTACCCTGGGGAAACAATGATGTCATAATCCCAACTCTTGTTCTCTTGCTCTGGCATTCACTGTTGCTTATCTTTGTCAGTGTCATCTTCCTCTTCTTGTATTTGTTTGTCTGTTTGCTTTATGATAACTTTTCTTTCCTTAGTCATCCTGGCTTTCTTCATTCTTTTTCTGTGGTTGTATGCATTGTAATGGCTACTTATTCAACTAAAGCTTTATTAAAAATAAATAAATAAATACTAGGGCTGGTAAGTGATACAGTTCGATTGTATCACGATACTTGGGTGGTGATTTGATTTGTATTGTGATTCCAAATATTGCAAGTTGATTGTATCAATAACTGCAGTTTTCTTGTCTTCCTTAAAACTAAATTGAATGATACATTTCTTGAGACAGTAATCATGAGTTGTATTTCCAAAATCAAGGCTCATCATACATCTCTCTAAATTAAATACTGTAGCTCAGTGGTGTAAATATGTACATGTTTTAATGGAAGTAACTGCTACATTCAGCTGCCCCTGCTAATAATAAAATAAATGTGTGAAGTGAAGTGTTTGGGTTTTTGTAGTTGTGCTAACTCAGTTTTCACTGAGCCGGTGCTGTAAGACAATAAAATAAAACAGGAAACAGCACCAATGCAAGCCTTCATATTAACATACTTCAAATGGACTGCGGGAAACACTGATGAACAGAACTTCCAATGCATTTTGAGGTAAAACAACATGTACTACTTTTAGCTGTTTCTTTTCACCTTGCTCGCAGAGATACCACAATTCACTCCTCATTTATCTGGAAACATTGGAACTTACACTATATGGACAAAAAATATTTGGATGCCTGACAATTAATTAAATTAAATGAAATTCATCAAATCATGTCATCATTTTATAGTCCTTGCTTTGTGCACTGGCGCCCAATCATGTTGGAATAGAAAAGGTTCTTCCTCAAATTGTTGCCACAAATTTAGAAGCATAGCATTGTCCAAAATGTATTGGTATGCTGAAGTGTTAAGATTGCCCCTCACTGGAGATAAGGGACCTGGCCCAAAGCCTGATAAACAGCCCAATTCAATAGTTAACAGGTGTGGCCAAACACTTTTGTCCATATGGTGTATGTCTGTGTGTGTTATCTGATTTAAAATTTTCTTTTACTCAGAAATGGATCCATGTGTCTTAAATGAAGTGAATTTAATGGAATTAAATAGTGAATATACATATAGATGAAATTCTAACCAACATTAATCTGACTTGTTTTAGATCTCTTCCTGCTCCTCGGACATACAGCAGTGGGGGTGACAACTGGAGAGAAGGTTGTTACTAAGAAGGGCCAGCAGAGGGCTCTCCAGTCAAACCATCAACACAAGGAGGCAGATTTTGCAACATGGCACTTTATATCTACCTACATGACTTTTACAACGAAGAGACAAAGCAAGTGACTGTGTCCCCCCAAAAATATTTACAATTAAAAACATTTAAAGAAATTTTAGAGGTCACTATCCAGATTGTGTCCTAGAGTTATTTCCAGTTGTGTTTCTCTGTGTGGACTGGCATAAAGTGCAAATGGCCAATAAAATGCCAAAGAAACTGGCCCGACTCCAGTTCCGCCTGCAGAGGACACACCACCTGCCTTGGTGTGACTGCAGTTATACGTCACTACATTATCGTGACTCAGATCCTCTCCCACTCCACCCGTTCTTCTTTCACCTCCCTCAGGTTGAAATGTTTCCACGCATTTCTCTCTTTATGCTCTGTGTTTTACAGAAGTTGGTGCGCGATCTCTATGATTATGATGATGATGATGATGTTGCTGTGCAGGTGAACTGTCTCGTGATGTTAGAGAATTGTTGATGTCTTGCAAACAGTGAAAGCACCTCGGTGTCGGTATGACTTTAAAAGAATCTTTCCTCCTGTAAAATCAGCCCGAATGTATGCACAAGTTTTTGTTAGGAAATTATTTATTCAAATAATTTAAGAAATGTATGTCCAAACATCCATATCAGTATTTTGTTGTTTCAAAATGTACAAATTGAACCTCAACTGCAAGCTAAATCTCCAAAGCCTTCTTTTGTTTTCAGTGTCAAATCAGAACTTCAGACAAACCCGTGTGGTTAAACATGTCTGACTTTTAACAACGTTTGCCAAGTTATTACATTTTCCCCCAAAGTGCGTAGCTTCATTATTAGTTCTCTGATGTTACAGAAACTTATATTTTCATGCAGCCGCTGAAATTAGTAAATATTTGCTGTAGTTCCAAGCAGATCTGTCAGTGAGGATCATTCAAATGGAAAAAAATATATATCTTTTCACAGTCAGTCATTTCACCTCTTGTGAAAAATAAATCTAAAGGTTTGCCAGTGTTAGGGAAGGTTTTCCAGTGACTGGTTGTGGTGGTTGATCTTAAACTAGTGCCTATTATTTAAACTTTCACTTGAGTTTGAACTTCTTGATTTGTATTTTAATCATGTTGTGCCAATTCTTTGGTTTGGCAATATTATTTGCAATTTTGCATCTTTGCTTGACTGATTTGCCAGCCTGCTTGTTTGTTTGTTTGTTTTATTTCTAACTAAATCAACACATTTATAATTGCTTTAAACAAATTGAATATGCGCCTTCATATTTATAACTAAGTACTCATTCTGTAAATGAATCTATTTATTAAAGAGAGAGGTGCCTCAGTCAAAGCTCAGATTCAGTGGGAAGCTCAAATGAATGTTGCAAAAAGACATACCACACCTTTTGTGTGAAAGTTTTTGTTAATGAACTTTTTTTATATCCACAAACATGACATTCTGTTTCCCTGTGTAAAGTCACATTTCAAATAAAAGCTGAAAAATAGTTCCTTTTTGGCTGTCATTGTTTTGTTTTTTTTAATCAGATATTATTTGCAAACACAACACATTGAGGACTTGTTTTTGTGCAAACTGCATGCAAAACATTTAAGTGGAAAGTCTTGCCTTTTTTTATTACAGCTCTTCTCTAAGCACTACAAATCAGAGAGGGTAAATCATTTTATTAGTTAGGTTGGTGGAAAAAAGAACACTGCGGCACATCTGTTTTACTCCTACTGGACAAACAGCCAACATAAATCCCAGTTCAAATCTGGCATTAATATCCGTCCTGAGAAATCTGATCATAAGTATATCTGTAAAAAAAAAGTGAACTTAATATAGTCTCTTGTCACTGCTCTGTCATCAGATCTCATTTCCCCACTCTCTATGTAAATAAACATAGAGACACACCATTTCTAATGTTTTTTAGCCAGTCTGTCTCTGATGCCATTGTGTTTGTGTGTTGGTGAGAGAAGAGGACAGTGGAGCAGGGAGATGCTGAGTGAATCGATCTGCACACTATACAATGAAAACGTTTAACTAATTGTATTATATGTTTGTATTGCTATGTGGTGGTCAGTTTAACTGCTTTGATGGTGTAAAGTCAAAGTTATGGGAAACACATTGGTGTTAAATAATGTAGGTTAATTCATAAAATTAATACGCTGAGGTCATGTTTAATGTGTCCTGGGGACGATTAATTTAGTTATGTGGACATGGTTAAGGGAACCTGCTGAAATTCAAACTGAGCATTAGAATGAAAGGTGATTTGAGTGACTCTGAGGCTGGCATGGTTGTTGGTGCCAGATGAGCTGGTTTACAGTATGTACAAACCCAGTTACAAAAAAAGATGGGAGCATACAAACAGAATGCAAAGATTTGCACATCTAATAAACCCATCTGTTATTCCCAACAGTTTATGTTCTATAGCGTCCCAACTATTTTGGAGTTGGGGTTGTATTTTAGAAACTGCTGATCGTCTGATGTACAAATTCACCTACAGGTACAAATAAAGTAAATTAAACCTGAACCTGGGATATTTACGCTCAAACATTTACGGAGAATGGTCTGAAAAATTAGGAAATATCCAGGGAGCAGCAGTAATCTGGCTGGTACCTTGTTGATGCCAGAGATCAGAGGAGAATGACCAGACTCATTACAACCAAGGTGTACAGAAGACCAGCCATGAACACACAACATGTTAAGCCTTGAAGCAGATGGGCTACAGTAGCAGAAGACCACACTGGGTGCCACTCCTGTCATTTTATGATAAGTACTGTGTACCTAATAAAGTGGATAGTCAGTGTACTGTGGGTTCACTGTGAAAATAAAGCAGGATGAGGATACCTGAGCTGAGTATACATTGTTTAAAGCTTCCACAATGCTAAATAAATGCAGCCATTGGTGTCTCATACATTCACACATGGACTGCGTGACTTGCTTGTGACTGAATTGCTCAGGATGGATGTTAATACCAGGTCTGAAGACATGAAAGTAAGTTTTCCAGTCCCATCAATTGTTCTTATGAGTATACTAATCTCTGGCTGTGTGCCCACATGTCTTCACTGCAGGATTTATGAAACCTTTACATCATTAATAAACTTGTATATAAATCAGGCTCTTTGAAAGCTGAGATTAGAACAGAAAGCTCCCCCTGTATTACTGTATTACTCTGTTTCTGTGTCTTAAATATAGCTACCAACACTGAAGTCACACATTATGTATTCTGTACACAGACAGCTGCTGCATTACGCACCTGGAGTCACCCACTGGTTAATGGGGGACACGGCCTGTGTCTCCGGGAAAGGGAGGAGACAGACGAAAGTCACTGACTGGTGCATGCTGTCCCATCCCACTCCAGCCTCGGTGCCCTGAAGACGTGACGTCAGTGCGTTCATTTTCTTCTGAGTGTGTCTTACCAAGGAAGACCTTCTCTGTGACGATCACAGTCTGCACACAAAACAAACACAGTTCTTTCAGACTGCAATCTTTCACAAACGGTGCTGGTTTGGTTTGACCTACACTGAAAATGAAAGGAAACTAATAGGGATGACTTAATATCACTTTTTTTTAGGAACTAATCCTGGAATTACAGCTGGATGAAAACTAGATGTTATCTCAATAAACTCTGTCAAATTAGTCATAAATATCATATAATAATTAAAGACAGATGTTCAATTCTGTCATTATTTTTTTGTCCAGTCCTATATGGAATAGTTTTTCAGGAAACAGCCAGAAGGACTCAACAAATGGAATCTCAATAGAGACTGCATCACAAAGAGGTTGTGATGTTTGCTTAGTTCTACATCTGATTGTTATATCTTATATACGGTGTTATTTTCATTTGTTTAGATTTGATGATTATCTTCTCCATGTTTTCTGGACACAGTATTGTACTTTAAAATCATAACGAAGTACAGTTTTCATCTTGTGACATGTTATTCACCATTTGATATTTAGAGGTTTAAGGACCAGTATTGTTAAGTTCAGGTACCCAGACACTTTAAGTTTCACTATGAATATTTTTACTGTTACTGCACTTGTGTCCATGGGGATCAACAGCATCAAAGAAACATATGACATAATTCTATCAGTTCTCACTCATTACATTTTCCTTTTTTTTTTTGATAGTGACTTGATTTCCAGTTCCTGAAAACTAGATATTATCCTTGCAGTGGCTGACAGAATAAATACTGAGACAGATGTTTTACTAAACCAAACATGGGATCTTTCCTCCTCACAGCTGTGGATGTTCTACATATAGACTCGTGCATAATGCACATGGTTCCTGAAAGCAACAGCACAACAACAAAGGACCCATGGAGGCAGACTTTCACAGTGTGGTGCACAAATATAAAGATAGGCACACTTTTCCCTCATGCTTACTCAACCTCTACAAACAGCTGGTCTCACTGCAGCTTTATGTTCCATAGATTTAATTTATATCCTCTGAAAAACGGGATGGAATCGCCTCTGACATCCTGGGAGTAATTTTCCAAATGGAAAGCTGTCAATTTATCATTAACAAAATTGATATTTTCTCTTCTCCCTTCAGTGTAAGAGCCTGGCCGTCATTGATTGGTGCGTGCGCTGTGAACCAATCCGCTGCACCAGTCTGACTCATTGAGTTGCTTTAAGACAGTCAGTGACATGATGGTACCGTCTCATCCTCTGACCACTGCACCCTCCGCTGCTCATTAGTGACAGCGCGCCACCAGGGGAAAGCGTTTACGCGCGAGCGTCTAGTGGAGACACTCTTTCCTCTTGTTGCGCCATGGAGAACTCCAGCCTGTTTAGCGGTGACGCACATAAACCTGGTTTGGTGGAGTCTCTGATTCCTAACACATGGAAGGAAGTTGTGGATTTTGCGGAGGACGGAGCCATGGTGAGATTAGGATCGGCGCGCGGCGCCGTCTTTTTTGAAGGCAACACATTGAGGACAGCAGCCGGCGCGGAGTTCATGGTCGCTCTGCCGACGGATTTCCCTCACCTGATGCCTGCCTTCTGGGATTCCCCGCTCAGTCACGGGATCAACGTGTTTGTTGGACTCGTCCTGTGCTTCACCATGCTGGGACTGGGCTGCACGGTGGAGGTGAGCCAGCTTGGAGAACACATTCGCAGACCCATCGGGGTGCTGCTGGCAGTGGTCTGCCAGTTTGTCATCATGCCTCTGGTGGCCTTTCTATTGGCTCTGACGTTCTCCCTGGATGATGTGGCAGCGATGGCCGTTCTCCTGTGTGGCTGCTGCCCGGGAGGAAACTTATCAAACATCATGTCTCTGCTGGTGCACGGAGAGATGAATCTGAGGTAGATCTACTGCAAAAACATGTGCAGTCATGTGATCAGCCGAGGCTGTAAAATGGTTTCACAGGTTAAAGTGTTGTTGAGGTGATTTAATCAGGAGATTACACACTGGTGTTACTGGTGCTACAACTTCATCTCATCTCAGACATAACGACAGTGGTCCAGACCTCCGTCCTTCTAACGGCGCGTCCTTTTCTGCTTTTCTCTCCTCAGCATCATCATGACCATCTCGTCCACTCTGCTGGCGCTCGTGCTGATGCCACTGTGTCTGTGGATCTACAGCCGGGCGTGGATCAACACACCCGTGGTCAACCTCATGCCCTTCGGTGCCATCATCCTGACCCTGTGCAGCACCCTCATCCCCATTGGTTTAGGAGTTATGCTGAGGTACCGCTACACGCGTGTGGCTGACATTGTCCTGAAGGTAATTAAAGAACTACTGCCGAAGCTTCTTTCCAATCCTGAGGAGTGCCTTTAAACGAGTTAGGTTAGTGTCAGTGTCATTAGTGAGTCATAGAGCTTAAGACCATCTTGTGCGCAAAAGCGCACTGCGCCATTCTCTGTGCCTGCCCAAGTGCAGAGGAGAAAACTGACCGTAGGGATAGCGAGTGTAAGGAAGAGCTCCTCCCTCTTTTTCCCCCCCGATAAAAGCCAAACATGATGGAGGAACACGTCACTTCAAATACACAGTAATTTTATTCGGCTGAGTGCTGCAGGAATAGTCCAGCACTGTGCGTAGAGGGATAGTTCAGGTTTGGGTACATGTTGAACTGGCACTGCACTAGTTGTTTTGGTGTGACTGGGGACAGCAGAAATAAAAAAGCCATCTGAAAACCACAAATAAGATTCTGACGGTTTTGATATATTTGTAATATTAATAAAATGCAGTCTGCCCTTTGACAGCTGATCTATCCCATTTTGTAGCTGGTAGTAACATCACCCACAAGAACGTGAACCCTGTTAGGAAGCCTTGAGATTGGCCATTTAACCAGTGATATATTGAACTTTTACAACCGGCAATTCACAGACTTAACCATCTGTTGGACAATACCACCTGTCAATCGTACGGGTGTCCAGTCATATGAGCTGTCCTTAATCTTCTACTTTCCTCTGAATGGGAGCACACTTTACAAAACTGACATCACATTCTATTGAGGAAGCCCTGAAACTAAAAACTGAGACCATTAAGTCTTCAAAGAAAAAAAATGTTTACTGATGTTTTAAAGTAAGAATCGGCTCATTTTCCCAGACTTCCATTCAAACTGACTTATTTTCGCCCCTCTTTGTATTTATCTCGAGTAGGCCTTCTTCCAGCAAACTGGGAGACTACATCCACTTTTTATGTACAGTCTATGATTGTAGCACAGCTTCTGCGCTGCTGTACTTTCATATAGTAGTGTGTTGAGAAAAATGTACTGCCTAAGAAAAACGGTGGGTAAGAAGAGCATGGTGAACCTAAACATTGAAAACATAGCAACTCATTACAAAGTTTTTGTTTTCAGTTGGGTCTTTGAAACACATTTTGTCAGCAGTCCCTGTTTACATCTTAACAATGCATAGCTGCGTTCCCTGGAGGAAGACTGCACACTGAATGATGTCTAATGTATCTAACACACTTACTCTGCATAAGAACCTAATCCCTTTAAGATTTGAAGTAAAACAAAACATGGAAAGCTACTCTCCCCTTAGTACAGATGAGGGGGAAAAAAATATGTTATTAAAAATTACTTGTTTTCTAGGTAACCTCTCGTAGAAAATAAGTCATGACAATAAATAAATAAATAAATAATAATAATCCCCTTCATCCTGAGTTTTTTTCTTGCAGGCCTCTCTGTGGTCCCTGCTTATCACCCTCATACTGCTCTTCATCCTGACTGGAGTGATGCTGGGGCCAGAACTGCTGTCCACCATCCCGTTCTCAGTCTACGTGGTGGCTGTCCTGATGCCTCTGTGCGGCTACGCTGCAGGTTACGGCCTCGCCAGGCTGTTTGAGCTGCCGCCAAACAGCTGCAGGGCCGTGTCTCTGGAGACCGGGTGCCAGAACGTGCAGCTGTGTACTGCTATTCTGAAGCTGGCCTTCCCCCCTCAGCTGATAGGAGGGATGTACATGTTCCCTCTGCTCTACGCCCTGTTCCAGGCAGCTGAGGCTGGCGTCTTCATCCTGGCCTACAGGATGTACAGGAAGGAGGTGCTACACAAACCTAATCCAATGAAAGACAGCGAGGACACAGACATAACATATCAAAGGTTTCACGATGATGAGGACTTTGACTCGTCTTACGGAGCTGTGACAGTGAGCGACCCAAACGCCATCACGTTGGACCCTTGTCCTCCTGATCCAACTCCTGTTTGATTTGCTAAAATAAAAAAAAAATAAAAAAATACAGACGTAGTGTTGCAGGATTCATTGCTGCCATACATAAAGAACATTCAGGAAAAAAAGGAGAAATTCAGAGTGATGATACTGAAAACAAGGTGTTCTATGTCATGAGATTCATTCTTGCAACATAAACGTGCATGATTCATGTCCAATATATTGATTAAAACACACCAAGGTGTTGAAGACACTGCGTCATTTCATATAAAGTGAAAGTTACATTCATCATCATGCCATGAATGCAAGGCAGCACTTTAAACACACTACACGTGTGTGTGTGTCTAAAAAACATCGCACAATCAAATCACAGCTGTTCAAGATGTAATACGTGTGCAGGCATCATCTGTGCCCAAACAAATGTACAGTGCTGTATAAATAATAATAATAAAAAATGTTTTGTTTGTCACGTTGTTGAAAAGAAAATCCAGTCAAAATAATAAATTGAAAAATCACTGATCTTAAAATACTGACTTGCTATCTAAAATACATGCCATCTTTTTTTTTTTTTTTTTTAAATATCTCATATTATTAACTCAGTAAATCCTTACTTTAAGATTGTAAGTCATTATTTTTGAAAAAGTAAGTTGATATTGTGAGAAACTGAGGAATGATTTTGGGGTATAAAGTCATTATGTTGAGAAAGTTTATCAGTATTGATAGAGTAAGTCATTACTGTGAGATATTAAGTCATTTGTGATAGTGAATGTGACAGTTTTTAAGTCATGATATTTAAATCATTATTATTATTATCATTATCATTATCAAGTCATTATTATGAGAAAGTCAACACTCTGCTTAAGTGGCAGGAGTTGTCTTCACACCGGACTGTGATTAGTCCTGATGGAGAGCGCGCGTTACCTTCATTATTTAAATGCTTCCCCTCGCCATCTTGGTCGGTTGAACACAATGGCGACGTTTGGTGACGAGCCAGTCGACAGCTACTTCTACTCCTACAGTAACCCGTACACGGGCAGGTACTCCCGAGCCAAAGACGCTGCGTGGAAATATAAAAGTTACCTGAGTCACTATGCCGACTCTTCTGACGCCTTCAACAACCAGCAGCGCGCTCACCTCAAGTCCATCTTATCTCAGATCAACCCCAAACTCACCCCGAGGCTCCGGAAGGCCAACACCAAGGACGTGGCGGTGCAGGTCAACCCGAAGAGAGACGCCTCGGTGCAGTGTTCCATCGGCCCGCGGACGCTTCTTTCCATTAAGCGGGACTTCCGGCGCAGGAGTCAGCAGCTGACTGAGGACGAGCAGCACGAGGTGACACTCGGCGGCGGCGGCAGCCCCAAGCCAGCGGCCGGGGTGCGTTACCCCCGCACCCTCGCCGTGTACTCGCCTATCGCTTACAGAAGCGTCACCTCCTTTCTGGTGGACAACAACAATAATGACAAAAACAATGAAGACGTCTCCTGCGCTGAGACCAACACAGTGACACCTGGTGACCCGACCGAGTCCCCGGGGAAGAGCGACGTGAAGGAGGGCGAACACCTCCAGGTGACCGAGCGTGGAGAGGAGACAGAAGTCCAGGTTCAGAATGAAAACGACAAAAGCAAACCGATTAAAAAGAGCGAGGAAACGCAGCCAGCTGCAGACGGGTCAAAGATCAAGGGGCGCGTGCGCTTCCAGGTGAGTTAAATCTCACTCGTTATATTTCCTACGTTGATATTCTTTTAACGGACTTGATATTTCTCTCCCTTTTTTTTGTCTTTATTTCCTCTTATTTTTTAATCACACATTTTCAGTAATTACAAGATTTGACTTCATACATCACCTATTAGTTGTCCTAATTTGATATTTTCAGCCTGGATACCTTTTTGCACAATTGGGAGCATCTTATATTGGTCTTTTTCCCTGCAGCCACTACTTACATTAACTGTTTCAAACATCTGGTCTTGGCTTTAGTGCATTACTACAAAAAAAGCTGGGACATGTAAAACGATTTTCTCCTTGAATTCCTTGGATACAAGTTTTGCTATGACGAATTGGGTTTTTTTTTTTTTTTTAATGTAGATCAAAATTTATCTTAGTGGATTTCAGATTCTTGTGTTCTATACTTTTTTTTTTTTTTTTCTATAAATTTTGTTCAACACTACGATTATTGAAGTAGTGATTCAGAGCTGTAAACTGTGCCTTCAAATAAAAACCCACATTAATGTAAATAATCTGCCTGGATAAAATGTTCAAATAAAACCCTGTCTCAATTGGCGACTGGAACAATAATTTGATTCTTTAAGTGTTAACAGTTTTAAGTACTGCAAGTGTTCTCACTTAATGAGCTAAAACACCTATGAACTTTACCTCCCACCAGTTTCTGGAACAGAAGTATGGATATTATCACTGCAGAGAATGCAATCTGAGATGGGAGAGTGCCTACGTGTGGTGTGTTCAGGGAACCAACAAGGTGAGATAATGAGGCAGCATTCACTTATAAATCATACTACCTCAAACCTAAAATCATACATAGTTTAATATTGATGCTGGTGCCCAAAATTAAAATGTTGCCAGTCTGTGAAACTCAACATAACGCTGCCGTTCTGTTCCAGGTTTACTTCAAGCAGTACTGTCGGAAATGCCAAAAGGAATTCAACCCATATCGCGTAGAGGACATTACATGTCATGTAAGCACTTTCTCATTCTGTAAATTAAAATATTTCATTTGGACACAACTTAAGCTCCCCCCCCCCCCTTTGCCCCTTTTCCAGACTTGCAACAAAGCACGTTGTTCGTGTGCAATAACACAACGACATGTCAACCCCAAACGGCCCCACAGACAGGACCTGTGTGGCAGATGCAAAGGCAAGCGTCTCTCCTGCGACAGCACGTTCAGCTTCAAATACATCATTTGAGGAGCATCTCAAGTGAACTTTGCCCTCTAATGCAATTCCTCTGGGGGCGGGGAGGCAGCATCTTCAGCCACGTGCCATATTTAATGATGCAAACATGGCATCCTAAAAGTAAAGCACATGTTATGAAACTTAGTTTTGTGCCTGTTTTGTTGATGAAATTGGTCTGAAAATGTAATAAATAGCTACCGTGCACTCTGTACTGAGGCTTTGTCTTCACTGGGCAGGAAGTGAAGTTGTTCACCTGTCAGATTTTGATGCCAAGAGAAGGAGCTTTTAATGTAGCCAGTGACACCTGCAAATTAAACACTGGTTGTACAGGGATTTAATTTTGGTCACTGATAACAAAGGGTGAAGGTACTTGACCTTTTTAGAGGTACTGTCTTAAAGGTCAAGTGTCATTTTTAGGATTTTATCTGTTAAATTGCATATTACTACATGGTATTTCTGGTATCCTAAGGTCACAGTGACATACTTTGAGGCAGCTTGTTTTCATAGTGGAAACAACTTAATTATATTTAATTAGTTTTTATTTATCCAGAGAAGGCTGGTATGAGTGAACAAAAATATTAATGCACCTCTACATTAAAACATCTTCCAGGTAAATCTATTCATTAAATAAGAACAGCATTCAAATGTACCAGACAAGCAGGGGAAGGGGGGGAAAGCCAAGGAATGAGTACAGTGACTGAAACAATGTGCCATGACAAGATTTACAGAAAGCATAAAACATGTTTGTCCCACAGTCACAGCAGCATGTAGGGCCATCCTGACAGTAACTTGGCTTCAGTGACACACTAAATGGAAAACAAGAGCAAAACATGGAGTGTGAGCACTGACTTGCAATAAGATTAGCCTGCATGGATATAAGTCTCCCACTTCATGCAGGGGGCGCTGTCCTAACAGTAAGATCAACGTAGAAGGAATGCATATGATGTGATTTGGCTGGATTGGTGTGGTCAACAGGAGGTAGAGTCTACATTAGACCTCCACTGCCACCATCAAGACAGTTTGTCTTAAGTGAGCCTGACCCTCTTTAAAATACCAAAAGCCAAGGCAGCCTTTGGGAAAGTTCTTTTGTGGATGACAAAAATGAAGTGGATCAACAACTCAAATCTGGTCTTGGCTTTCTCTCATCACGTTAGCTTTATACATACATCCTACTCGGATGAACAGTGCATTACACAAAAGTACAAGGGAAAAATACTGGTTTTACACTATACATTTTTCTAAAATATATACAGAGTAAAATAAGTTATGTTTCCATTATGAGCTGTAGCCAGTTCTGCATTTGTGTGTAAACATACACCAGAATATCCACTATATAATTACACAGTCAAGTGTCTCTAAAGGCAGCTACTTATTTGGTTTAAGAGCGAGTTTTGCGTGAAGACCTGTTGAAGATAACAATCCTCTCAAAGCAGATCAATAAACAGATATATATCTCTTTTTACACTCCCTGAAGGCAACATATTTCCCACAGGGTTACAATTACATGTTAAATACCCTAACATTTACAACCTAGGATGTTAGCTCTAATAAAAAATACATTTCTCAAAAAAATATTCTTGCAGTGCTTTTCTCTTTCAAGCATGCTTTGGAAAAAATTTTTTTTCCTTCTATATTTTTTTTGCTTATGAATCTTGACGGTGTGTCCTCAAACATACAACACTCTCTTCTGGACTGTCCTACATGCTAACAAACACCAAATCCCAGCTCAGGCCCCGAGGGGGCTGCTGGTCGGTACGATATGCTTATCGTGTCAGATTCAGCAAAATTAATTTAAAAAAAAAAAAGAAAGAGACAGGAAAAAGAACCAAACAGAAAATAGAAAAAAAGTTGTCATCCCACTGTGTCCTCCTTTCTTCTGTCTTCAGCACACCACCACATGACTTATTGCAACTGAATTTTGGAAGTTGGCTTAGTCAAGGAAAAGATATTAGATTTAAGCATTCATACATGTAATAATATATATTAAGAGTCACAGTTATTCCCCACACATCCTTTAGCCCTTTAAAAGGTGGAGTCTCTCTCGTCCTCCTCCGAGGACCCACACTGTCTATGCTCCCTCTACAGCTGAGGAGAGGTCTGCAAAGAAAGAGGGGTCCAGTCTGTTCTAGTCTGCTGTACCACAGGCTCACAGTCCAGTGCTGCTGACCACAGTAGTGTGTGGCTGGCAGGCCTGTGCCCGACTCAGAGCCTCGCGGATCTGTAGGTTGAGCTCCATGAGGCGGGTGCTCGCCTGCGTCAGGTCCCTGCTGGGGCCCACGACCGCCAGGCAGCCCGTCTGTCCCAGCGTCTGGTGTCGGAAGTAGATGTGCAAAAGTGTCTGAACCGCGTTATCGGTCTCGTTGCCAAAAATGTCGTTGGGCCACATGGACCTGGTGAACAAAGAGGGTGAGGGTTAGTACGAACAAAGATACTGTGGAACACACGTTGTGATGATTTTTAAGTGATGATCTCTTCACACATTATAAATGTCAGAAAATAGTGGCTGAGGACACATGAAAAAAATTACAACTGTGGAGAAAAGAATTATGGAGTAAAGACTGAAAACAGTTTATTCCCAGTGTTCAGGATTCACGATTTATTTTGGCCTGTCAAAAAAATATAGCTCCATAATGAACCAGAGCCATTGTAAGAGCCATTGTATCTTTATATTTGCTGAAGCTTAACAGCCAATCAAAATTATCTCTTTCATCTCATCCATGGACACAGATTCAGCACATGGAAACGGCCAAAAAAGCCTTTAAGAGCAAGTGGCATGTCGATGGTGACGGAATCAACAGTTTCAACATGTCCCTGGTATAAACTTCACAGCAACTTGAAAAGGTTTCTTTGCTTTCTCCCCACTTTGCACATTTTATTATTATTATTGATTAAATAGCAAAAGTCGTGGCAAAAAAATAAAATGATTTGATTCGTTTCTAATCTTCAGTTACCTACTGATAATTTTAATGAACAATTAGTCACATTTAATCGTTAAACCTATTATGTGTCCAAATGCTAAATGCTCTCAGATCATAAAACTACAGACAACAAATTACACTGGAAACCTTGCGATCATGGAGGTCAAACTGTGTTTTCTTAGTGGGACGTGAAAATAATTTTTCATTGTTCATGATTTGATAAATCATTTGTGTGTTGGGTGAGGTCTTGTTTTGTTCCTCTTACCTAAAGATTTTGACCTGTGTGAGGGCAGAGCTGAAATCTCTGGCTCTCAGAGTTTCGATCAGTGACTGGATAGCCGTCTCTGTGTTGATCTGGCCAGTGTCGGACATACACACATCCTCCTGACTATCATTCCTTGTTTCCGCCTCCTTTAAACAGCTCTCAAGAATTGTGAGTTCTTCAGACATGTTGGTCACCTTAGATAAACACACATAACATTAGTATGTAGTAGTGTCTTATGACAAAATATTAACTAAAATAGTTCAATAGTTATTTGAAGAAACATCAAGATGCAGTAATACAGATTTAGCACTGATTACTTAAGATGATGTGCAACTTATCAGATAAACTGGTTATTTTACAATACAAACTGATTGATATGTTATTTAAAATGTGAAATAAAACCTTCAGCTTTCATTTTTGAGAAAGAGACACTGAGATAACAATCAGTCGAGCAGTGCCTTTACAGCAGGATGCAGTGTAATCCAATTAGTCTGTTCTCGTTTCTCTCACAGAGATGAGGCTGATAAACCGTCAGTGTGACACTGCCTTCCTAACACAAACTCCACATACATCATCTCCACATCATCAAAACCAATCAGCATGCTTTCTGCATTTATTTAAAATGCAGTGTGTTTTATTCTCACCTCTGCCTCCCTCTTGATGGTATCAACCCTGCTGATGAGTTTACAGTACGCCTGGAAGAGCAGCAGCAGCTGAAAATGCAGCTTATAGAGCCTTCGGCACAA
Source organism: Brachirus orientalis (assembly GCA_016785285.1). Classification (NCBI taxonomy): domain Eukaryota; kingdom Metazoa; phylum Chordata; class Actinopteri; order Pleuronectiformes; family Soleidae; genus Brachirus; species Brachirus orientalis. The sequence goes on from JAFBJR010000180.1 coordinate 7,428,013, forward strand.
TTCCAGCTCCTAGAGAGACAGAACAGCAAATAAAATGCACACCCCTGCTTAAACTTGCTGCAGCTGCACTAAAATGGCTCTGATGATCAGATGATTAGACAGATGGGTTTCCTGGGTTAGAGACGAGGCAGTTGTTGAAAGTGTTAACGACACAGCCGAGAGTGAGGTGCCATCTGGTTTGGGCCAAAGAGCAAGAGGTGAGACTGTGACTACTACTAGAATTAGTTGTGAGATCTCAATTAGAAAAGTGTCCCTCACCATCACTTGCTCCCTAAGGGCCAAGTGAAAGAGGAAAGAGGAATGGCCCAAGTAATTAAGTAAGTCATTAATTTATAAACATTAAAAGGTCCAGGGTGTCATTTTTTTATTATTAATATTGTATAATTATTGTATTGAGGTGGGTTTATTGGCAAAAATTCAAAATAATACCCATACTCACAGCATACTCACATAAATGTGTAACTAATTTAAAATAGGAATAATTTGGTTTTGATAGTCGTAGAATAAGCTTTTTAATTTACTGCAGGCAAAGGCCGCGTTTTACAGAGTCCACCACCTTACAACTGGCATGTTTCCACTGCAGCCAGGATTTTTTAAACCCATGTGAACCCACTAAACAAAGGTGATTATCTTCTACTTCGGTCACCAGTGTTGTCCCACGTTGTAAAAAATAAGGATCACTCAAAACATTAATAGCTAATTGCTATGTTAATGCCCCAACGAATGTGCAGCTAATTATTAGGCCAGAGATCACACCTAAGTCTGCTTCACTGCCACAAATTAAGTAGATGAAGAAGAAATTAACTTATGTTCACCCTTGCATTACCATTAATTCTGACTGGAGGAAAAGCTGATAAAACCTGTGTGCACTGCAGTCATTTGACCCAGGAGTGAATGCTAATTAAACATCTTCCCACTAGTAAAAAAAACCCATATCAATCGAGATTAAACAGGTTTTCTGACCAGTAGGAATGGGGTACAATTCTTGCACATTGGACCTTTAAAGTGACACAATGTAGGATTTCAATATCTCAATATTATTTTGCTGGTACATCAACTTACTACAGGATGAATGGCAACGCTGTCTAAATCACCTGCATTGGCACTATATAACTTCTGGTTTCAGGTCTGCGCCACAAAAAGAACAATATTCTAACTTGACGGCATATCCAGTTTTCATTTCTAATATCTTGAAAAATAAAAGCATGTAATCATGTTTGTATAAAATGCTATAACAGACTACTGTATCTGGTTTGAAGACAGGATTGTTTATACATTAGCAGTCTTGCTTCAGAGTTCAATGGGAGTGTTGGCTTATCAACAAATGCATGTTAATGCGACATACTGTATATTTTATGACAATTGTAACAAACAATACTGTTTACCAACTGTAGGAGAGCCTGAAAGCAAATCCAACATTGTGTTACTTTAAGACCCCAACCCAGGAAAACACAGAGGGAGAAATAAAATGGTAATTTGAAAGGGTAAGCGAGTGGAACAAAAAACATGCAAAATGAAAGTTATCTAAACCTAACAACAACATAACCTCTGCACCTAACCCTAATGATAACCCAGCACTGACTCTAGACCAAAATCTACACATTTTCATCTATTGGCAGAAAGAATTAAGTATGCAGTATGAAGACGATGATTATCCAGTCAGATGTAGCAATAGAAATTAAATTATTAGCAAAATAGAACAAGGGATTAAATTATGATAGGTTGGATGGGGAAGTCCAGGTGGGTTGCATTACTGATCAAGACAAAGATACAGATTTAGATGGGGATGGTGGCAGAGCAGTCTGTAGATGTCAACAATAGTGATGGTACGTACAGAGACATGAGATGGTCAGTGTTTTGTCTGAATGTCATGATTATTATAGAGACTGTAATATGAGAACCACTTACTGCTAGATTTTCCATTTGCTAAGCAAGAGGGTGAGCAGGTCACACACAAAACAACAAACAACACAGAAGGGGAGAAAGACCAATAATTAGTGAGCTTTAACATGGCAGCTGAGACACAGTGACCTGACAGGTGAAGGAGCTGTGGTTCATCATTTCACAGATCAGGGAATAAAGGCTTGGTGAGCTTAAGTGCATGAGCTCACTTCAGTGAACAGAAACCTTTAACACTGAGCCACCAAGACTGTGATGAAGAAGAAGAGAAGGGCAGAGAACAGGTTACAGAGAAAAGAAGAAGAGTGAAGTAACAGACATCTCAATGTGTTGCCCATGAAAATGAAACAGCACAGCAGGTTTAACTGCACTTCAGTGGGTGGAAAAAAGCTGTGTGCACGAGGTCCACAGATCTGTGCAAGGGGCTCAATCTAAGTGAACATGTCAACACCTCTAGAATGAGGAGCAAGACCACGCAAAGGAACTGATGACAGTTGATGCAAAATAAAAGACTGTGTGTGTGTCTTTAATTTTAATTTCTCCTCACTGTCTCTCTGACATCCATGTCATGTCAAAAATATATAAAACAAAAAACAAACAAAACCAAAAAAATTTTGAAAATTGTGAAATACTGTATGTCCCTTTTGTGTATCGCCAGGCTGAAGGACTGTAGATTGTGTTTTGTTAGCAAGATATTCTTGTTTGACCGACAGTAGCACAAGAAACAAAGAAACTTGAGGTGTAACTTGAAGATATTTAATGTAACAAATAGCTTCAAGTTACAACAAACAACAAACAAGATTTTCATCCTTTAGGTTTCCAGAACATACAGCAGATTATGATTTACAATGTATAAAACTGCCAAAGAAGAAAAAAATAATGTCAGTTTATTTCAGTTGAACTTAAAACTCTCAATGAAGAGACCTAACTGGTTATCAGTGTTACAATCTTTAGGAATTATCCTACAATTCCCAGAGAAAGTCATACATACATAAAAAGTACAGTAAGCTGTTCTGAACAGGTCCTTGCTCGACTAGTGTGTCTTGAGGTGTGGCCCAGTCCAGCCCCGCTTGCGGTATTAGTTATTTTCAGTGCTGCCACGTGCATGTCGGGGCGTGGAGCTATCACTATGCCATCACGGTTGAATCTGAGGAACCCTCAGATTAGAACCCTCGATTAGCTGGAAACCCTCGATTCTAGCTAATCGATCAATGTACAAAGTTAAGGTGTACTTCCTGTTTTAAATGGCTGACTTCCTGTTGGGTCAAGGTCATGTCTGTAATTATCCCCTTGTCTTACATATGAAGTGTCGTTCAGATCAGTCAATGTACACCAAAGTCATAGTCCACTTCCTATTTAAAATGGAAGACTTCCTGTTGGGTCATGTCTGTATGGCAAAGTTCGAGTTCACTTCACTGTTTCTGGTGTTCTACTTCTTGTTGGGAGGTCATCCCTTGCAGACATGTTCAGGACGGGTCTCTGGTGTCACATATGATCCCTGTTAGAGCCGCATGAAAAACTGTAAAATGTCATATTTTCTGCCTCCACCAGAGGGTGCTGTTTTTAAAATTGAATATTTTAATATGGACATCTTCAGGGTGGGACTACAATCAATCATAACAAGTTTGGTTCAGAACAGACCTTCCATTGCTAATTCAAAACAGTTTCATGTCTCTGGCGAGAAATTGTAATTTTCCTCAACTTTTCCGGCCTCTATCTTGTACACTGTGTGACATTAAGAAAAACTTTCATTAACTTTAGATCCTCAACTTGTTCACAGTGACCTCGCCAAGTATGAAGATGATTGCACTAAAGCTCTAGGACAAGTTTGTTCAAATGTTGTTCCAACCAAGACGGCCACCTTCATGTTGGGTTTAGACTTTTTTGACTGTCCCTACCTAATAAACGTGTGTACCAACTTTCGTTCATGTACGTTAATTGTGGAAGCATATGACCTAATAGAAGATTTTTGTGTCAGTTTTTAGCCCCTCCCACTTCCCCACGGACATTCACCGAAACAATTTCGGAAGTTTTCACCAGGACTGACACGTTTACAAAATTTCTTGAGGCTTTGAGCGTGCTTAAGCCCTCAAAAAGGCAATTTATTTTGAGGAAAAGTGAACTTTCGGTTTTGTATGTTCCACTTCCTGTTTGGAGGTCATCCCTTGCAGATGTGTTCAGGGCATATCTGTGGTCTCATATATGAAGTTTTAGGTGGATACAACAATCCATGTTAGAGCATCTTAAAATTATTTAATTTATTAAATATTCCAATTCAAAAACAGTTCCCCCGGTTTTTGAAATGGAATATTTTTATGTAGACATCTTCAGAGCAGGACAATCCTCAATCCCAGCAATTTTTGTTGAGATTGGATCCAGTTTAGCAAAGTTAAAACAGTTTGGTTTTTTTGTCAATAAAATCTGACTTTGCACTGTTGCCACTGATATTGTTGCCAATATCGTTTTACGATGCATCATATTTCATTTTCTTGAGCATGCATGGGCCCTGAAAAATGTGATACCTTTTGAGGAAAAAAAGAATTTCTGAACAAAGATGACATTCCTGGGTATCATACATGTAAAATGTTATTCCTACCTGTGCATGAGTATTGAGCCGTTGGTTGCCATCTTTGTCCCCAAATGTTTTCCTGCAGTTCTCAAGCCACTGAGGAAACACAAGGGCAAGAATGAGTGAGAATTGAGACAGACAGTGAGAAGTAAATAGATACTGATTATTAGAGAAAGATAAAGATTTTTTCTTGTCATTTGGACATAGTATATAGGTCCAAAATTGGGAGGGTGGTTTGATACTTTTGGACTCCAGTGTGTGGAGCTTCCTTTGCATGCATAAAGGTTGGTCGGGGGGGGATGTAATAAGATTGTTGTACTTAGCAAATTAAAGAAGGCCTGTTCCAGAGAACAGGATAGTATCTCCCCCTCCAGGGACCATTGCTGTCTCATTCAATTAGCACCCCAACATCCCAGAACCCTCTCCAATCTCATCATTGCCCTCCCCTTTATCATTTTTCCCTCCCCTCCTAGTTTCTCCTGCCTGGCCTGCTAACTGATTTAGGAAAGCTGATGGTTATTTTTATCTCCACAGCAGTGGATATCACTAGTAATACAGACACTAACAGTGGATAAATCTACTCATATTCAACACTGATTTAATGTCTATACTGCCGATGAGATACAGTCAGACTTGTCTTATACAGCATCAGTCATTTGTCATATTCCTAAGCTCATCTCTCTTGAGATGCCACGCACACACACACACAGACAGATCCTGACACAGCAGCTAAAAGGCTGTAAGGCAAAAAAAAAAAAAAAGACTCAAAGAGAAGAGAAAAGAAGGTGTTTGTTTGGATGAGACTTACAAGTTCTGCTGCTTCTCTCTTGACGGTATAGGTGTCCAGGTGTTCCTGCAACTCCAGCACACTGAACTTCAGAGTCTCCAACAGTCCACAAGAGACCAGCTAAAATGGACAGGACAAATACATTAAACCCACAACACTCAATACATACACAGTACATGACAAACATATATAGAGCAGGAAATGTATTAACATTGCTATAATACGATCATGCAAATAAATATTAGTTTTAAATATTTTTCATGTTGACTAGTCTCACCGTCTCAGCATCCAGCAGCACAGTTGGACACTGAGAGCAAGATGTCATGACTTCCAGGGAGCTGAGGAACTGATTTCCCATTCGTTGGAGCCTTTCCCCAAGAAAACGAACAGATGCATGTGTAATCGAGGCAAATTTCCTCTGAATACTCTGTGTAAGACAAAAAAAGAAGAGGTTAAAAAAAATACAAAAACAAACAAAAAACAGACAAAACAAAACAGGAAATTGAATATCTTGCTAAACATGTTCACAGATAAACAAGAACATATACTCAGATATGATGAAGTTGTGCCAACCACAAAAGGAAAAACACCTATCAGGTATTTACCTCAAAAAGTCGGGAGAACACGTGGAAAGTGTAAACAGCGGAGGAGCCATCTGTATCTGACAACATCTGGTTGACATGGCAACGCCAAGCATCCTCCTCATTGTCATAGGCAACAGGCTGGAATGCTGCCAGGATGGCAGAGAGAAAGGGCGAAGGGGGTGGAGAGGCCTGAATCTCTGGAAAGCAGTCTGCATCACCTTCATCTTGACTGAAAAACACAAGGCCAATAAGCTACAATCAGACATGTTCCAAACTTCCATCATTCTTCACCAAAGGACAAATGTAAACACAGACACGCTCGCCATCACTGGCAGCAAGTCAACAACCTCAAACTGCTGCGTCTCTGCCTCCCTGAGAGCAGATCTTGCTGCAGTATGTTGAAAGATTTAATCTACTGCAGTGCTCTCACATGATAACATATGAGCTAATAGCATTTTAGCATCATGCAAACATCTCTCTCCCTCTCTCTCTCTCCCACATACACACACAAACACACATAGAGAGAGCAGATACTCACAGGCCAGTGGGACGAAAGATTCTGAAGAAGCAGACAGAATATAAATATCTAAAGCCTGCACTGCCAAGTGCTGCAGCGGACACTGTCTCTGTCCTCATCCTTACCCTTTACTATTGCTTTTCTTTGCCTTACTCTCTCTCCTCGTCTGCAGCACGGCAGTGCTGCAACTGCTAACAGCGCTAGTGCGCTGCGCTCTCGTCCAACACAAGAGTGCAGAGAGCTGTGAACAGGCTAGGAGACAACTCACAGACACACATACACACATTTCTAAAAAAACAGAGCCAGCTCTCATCACTGCATTCTTTCTTTTCCTCTGGCTTGCACCCACACAGAGTAAAACACTACACCCACAATCCTTCTGTAGCTTTTCATCAATCACACAGGGCAAACATCAATGACACATTTGCATTTGCCTATCAATCATGTGTGGCTAAGCATAGTGAAAGGCCTCAAGTACAGTGATGTATGCTGGTAAATAGGCTGCATGACACACGAGTGCTGCTGCTGAGGGCGGTTTTAAACTCTGACTTCATAACTGTCCTCCAGCCAGAATTGGCCCACCTTGAAATGGAAATGTTTTCAAGTGCACTGGAGCCAGCCTATGCTGGCACATCTCCATAATCCCAGCCCACACAAGATTAGACCAGAAAAGAAATAACACCAAAAGCGTCCCTCTTACAAGAGACAGAATGGCCAAGAGTTGTAATCTATGTTCCTTGTAACAAATGGTTCTTTTGTCCAGAATTTAAATATCCTGCATTGATGATTAACAACAAAGCTCAAAATGTAACCTAAGATCTAATGTTTCTAAACATAAATTATTATCTATTCAATAAATGGCCAGAAACTCACATTAAAATGGAATCAGGTACAAAATGAAGAGCCCCATTTAAGACCAATGAATAATCATTGGTTCACATAAACTTAACTTTTTACAAAACAACTTTGGAAAATGAAATGTTTTACATTTAAATGAAGATTTGTTTGTTTTTCTGTAACCGCTAACTGACCAACTGTAGTTGGAACCTAGGCCCACACTCAGTACATTTCCTTATTGCAAAGTCAAGACTATGTCATTCAACTAGACAATTCTTGTCATTATATTGAATGAAGGGTGTCACTGCCATTCTAGGGCGCAAAGGGCTAAATCTAAGGCTACAACAACTAAACCATTTTTATTTTAATGGAAATATACAAACATACTTATTGGTAGTACCTTTAATATCTGCCAATAAGCCCTCCTAAATGTGACACAGTGAACCCTTACATCAGGATGCTTCAGTCCTGGTGGGAAATAAAATGATCCACATACCTGGACATGCCAGAAAAGTCAGCCTCCTCCTCCTCACAGCGCTCATCCAGCTCTTTGAGTGCTTGTGTTACATCTTCCTCCCACACAGAGCCACAGGTGCTGTCTGGGTCTGGATCAGGATCTGGTTTTGACTCTGGTGGCAGAGGCAGACATAGAGGCAGGACTGTCTGGGATTCCTCCTCACAGAGGGACCCTGGGGGAGTGTCGATAGCTAAAGGAGGAGGGGGGGCTGGATCCAGGTCTTCCTGAGGGTCCTGGGTCTCTTGGGGGTCCTGAGCATCTTGAGAACCTTGAGGATCATGTGAGTCTTGGATGTCACACAGCTCTGGAGGATCAGAAGGTAGAGGGGGTGCACTACAAAACCCTGTGTCCTCACTGACACTGCTGCTCAACTCATCGACCGCCATCATGCTTACAGTTTCCTGTAACAGAAAATAACATGAGTGTGTTCAGGTGCAGCTTGGCATGGCATAGCCCCCAGAGTTTAGCTTAATTATAGATACATCCACACTGTGGATACAGTGGCACTCCTGTCTGTACACGGGTGATGGCAGTTGACACTTAAGTGACATGAATTGTAATATATAGTCATTATGTATTCACCATTTAAATAATTTTAATCTTCACATATTGTTTTATTCTATTTAGAATGTAATATAGAAATTCTGTAACTTCTGTGAAAGTCCATTATAATAATAGTCATCTTTTTTTTTTTTAAATCACCTGTCGTCATGACAACAGCTTCTCAGGGTCAATCAGAGAACACAGATTGCCCATGTAACCTTTATATAGGCTGAATTTAGACTGCTTTGGCCTATACTTTAGAACATATTAAATTAAATTACTCAACAGGGACTTTTAAGTAAATGACTTTTACAGTGATCACATCCTTGGAGATTCATCTTTATGTCTCTCTTTAAGGAAATGTCACTTGTGAGAAAATAAAGAAAAAGAATCAATTAACAGGAGCCAATTTCAATCCATCACTGAAATGCCAATAAAAACTTAACCTCAGCTCTAATAAAACTGCAGCACTGTGGTAAAATGGCAGGGAGTGAGAGGCAACAGGACAGGAGATGAATGAGATGACACACATTATATGTGAAAGGATGAATTACTTACACTCCCTGACTACATACAAATGATGAGTATATTTGCAACATACAGTATACTCATCAAACAAAAGCCATTATAAGTGAGTGGGTACACACAAAAATAGAGGCTGTTGTTTGTTTGTTGTTTATCTAAACCTGTCATAGTGTCTGACTGAGAGACAGGTAAATCCAGATAAATACCATTTGCATATGACCCACGTTGTTGTAGACACATATGTAAACTAACCATGTTGATGTAAAACACTAACATTGAGAGGAGGAATTATGCTTAGAGACGTCACAGAGAAGGGGTTCTAATGAGGCAAACTTGCCCCCTCCCTTGCCTTGTTTTTATTTATTTTAATTTAAATGTCTAATGCATTAGGAAAGCTGAGTGTGGCAGGCAGCCAGTACATCATTGAGACAGAAGCTATATTACAGAAAGCTTTTAGAAGTGGCCATGGCCATCCTGAAGGGAATGAATAAGAGTATTGATGGTTTTATCTCAGGCTCATTACACTAAGAGCTGGGGCTGTGATGGAGGAGATGTCCTTGGAATGACATTGAGAACGTTGGCTGGATCGAGTTCCTAGAAAGTTTCATTTAGTTCTGTGTGTAGATGTATGTTGTTTAGGCCGAGCAACAGCAACTTATGTATATCTGTATGAGATAATACTACCCCTGATTTAGAAGGTTAAATATCCTGTTTTACCTAAATACAGCAATTGCTAAGCTGTATGTTCACAAGCAAATCTAGACAATATACTCACCATTGTTAGTATACGTGATAAATATCAGTAGCAGTAGAGAGCGAAGCTTTTCATCACAAGAAAAGCTATGGCATGTTAATATGGTAGCAAATTGAAGAGTTTAAATGGTTAGAGCACCACTAGTTTTACATTCACTACACTACTTAAAGTTAACACACCACTTATAATGGACTCATACTCACACATGCGTCTGCCGAAGGTAAAGGAGGTGGTGTCCATTTCATAAGTTTTACATGGTGGATTTAGTTGCAATGGTCAGTTGTTGTGTTATTGGAGGTGAGCAGTAACAGCTGACCTGAGGTGAGCTTTAGTTTTTCATCTCTCCCCAAATCACACAAGCAAGCCCCACAACGTAGCTATATAAGGGGAAAGAGCAAGCACCTCAGCACCCACACCCAGAGCAGAGTAATAAAAGCAAGCAGTGGTAGGAGCTAGAAGCAGAGGACACAATTGAGGCACAATTACAGAACCATCAGCTTTTACCCCCATCCAAAGCTCTCTAAAGACAGTTAATCTTCTGACTCAATACCAGACAAAGGTGTAGCAAAAGCAGATAACGGCCAAATGGAAAGAAGAAGAAGAAGAGAAAAAAAAAAAAAGCTAGAAAGAACCCGAGCACCACAGTTTATTGCTGCTCCCGATTGATCGCACCTCAGGCAGCTGGCTGCTGGTACAGTCTGAGTGGGCCATCTCCAAAATGGGGCTATCCAGCTGAGGAAGGGAAGGTAGAGAGAGAAGGACAGTTGACTCCTCAGTCAGTGCACTGCTGGATGATTCTTGAGACTGCTGCAAAGAGTCCACATGGTTGGATGCGGTGTCATCTGTGGCAGAATCACTGTTTAGCTAGACAAGAAACATAAAAAAGGACAGATCAGACTCATTGTTGAGACATTCAATAAACGTACAGATTGTATTATACATCAGCCCAATCGATGCAAAACCTTTCAAAACACATTAAAGAATTAAAAAAGGATATTTCTATGTAACAAATAAAACAAAACTTACAATAAGGGCCTCACAGTATTGTTATAATATGTAAAATGTATTTTGCAAACAAAGCAGTAAATCTGCTATGTTGACTAGATCCTTCATTACATCCGTTATATTCAGTATAACATTTGTGTTAGTACTGTGGTGATTTGCTATCTTTAATGAGTTAGTGCATATTATATACTTTTGCTGATAATAACCTGGCTGTTTTTGCCAGCGTTGGTTTGTCTGTTAGAAAAATATCTCAAAAAGTTATAGAGAGATTTTGATGAAATTTTCAGTAAAGGTGTGTAATGGGACAAGAAACAGATGATTAGATTTTGGGCACTGTAAGGTAACAAATAAAGATACAGACATGCAACTAACACCAAATTGTAGCTGAGACTCTGCTCAATTGGTAGTGTGTCATTTACGGTATCTATAATAGCTATGGAACTAGATCCAGAAGAATGGAGCAATTACAGAAATATTGATTTAATTATATATATTTACTAGAATAACTATAAAACAAATGATATTACGGTGACTCCAAATGCTAATTGTATGTGGTCAAGGAATCCAATAATGTAGATAAAATAATTGTAGGACTAATAATTTCCAGTGGAAATCAAAATATAGGAGGAAATTAGATGCTTGGCAGAGGTTTGTGCTCTCTGAGTGCTTTTCTACTTAGTTTAGCACCAACTGACCACTTATATTTTAAGAACAAATTTAATTCTCAATTAAATTAATAATATTTCCAGGTCTAGTATTTTAATGGTGATGACCTGTGTTGCTTGCTTAGTTAACATAAGCAATTTAACTTTTTCTCTTTCTGTATCAAGCAGAGTATATTTAGTCATTTTAGTCTTCTGTTAGATTGACTCTTAATTCAAAATAGCTTTAGGCAAAAAGTGAGATCATGCCAATGTCAATATCAACATTACATAACATTCTACGCGCAATTTTGTAAAAATTCTCTTTACGTGAAAGAAAATGTTGCATGCTAATTTTTGCAATGTACCATAATAGTGGATAACAAGAAAGATTTTCAAAGCAAAACTAGAGGCAAAAGCTCATTCTCTCAACATGCACTATCAAGATCAAGAAAAGCAGAAGTTGGAAGGAAAGACAAAATCTCCATTACACTGAAATGAAGCATTTATCAATAAGACCATTACTATTAGCAGCTTTGGATATGGACTTGCTTAGTTTAGTAAAACAAAGAGCAGCAGAGTTAGAGACAAGCAGCTGAACAACAATGCAAAATACAAAAATGCAAGAACATGCAGTTATTCTAAATTCTAACACTTGTCTTTTATAGATGAATTCTTTTTTCAATTTTGGAAGAAAAAAAGTGGAATTTTATATAATTATTAATATCCAAATATCTTAATGCAATTCAACCATCAATAATTTACCTGTTTTTAAAGTCCCCTATACTCTACTTACCTACTGTAAAACAAAAGACAGGTCAGTAGAATTAATCTAGCAGTCAGTAGTGGAGGGACTGAGCTAAGGTTTGAAAGGGCCATCTACCACCAGCAAAGAAGCAAGCATCTAGCCCCTGTCCACTCTGGCAGCAGGTCCAGCTCAGTACACTTGCATACACACACACACACACCATGCCAGTGGGCTGTGTGAGGAGCATGGTGGGTTGGGTGGGTAGGAGGGGGGGGAACCTGATTTAGAGTGAGACTTACAAGGCCAGAGCGGGTGAGAATCTGGCTAGCACTCAGTACCTCCTCCTCAGATGATTCATCTGTGTCCTCATGGTTGGTCAAGTTGAGGCTTGGTGTGCTGCCTGTGTATTGGCACTCCTGCAAAGATGGCGTGTCCCCTTTGTCCATGCTCTCCAAGGAACGACGACGCACCCCCCAATTGAAGTTGTCCATGCTCTCCCCCTGTAGGACAATCAAGACCAAAACAGTGATAAACAACCACCAGGTTTACAAAACATGAGAACAAAACAAAGCTGGATACACAAAAACATTGAAGAACTTAAAAAATTATGAGTATACAGTACAAGATGAAATTTCTCACAATTTCACAGTTTGAGAAAGTCTGCAATGCAATGTTCTAAATTGTAAATGTAAAGGGTTCAAAACCACAGTAACAAAATCATGACCAGCAATGATTTTGAAGACAACACAAAGACACTGGGGCACTGCAGAGAACAGCAGGCTGCATTTCCATCAAGCGATACAATTTGTTTAAGTCAGGTATGTTACGCAGTTATTTGTGTTTCGATTGTAACAAGTTGTGAAGGCAGCAAAACAGCCAATCAATACTATCCACCTTTTGGCACCCATCTAGCACAGTGGACTGATAAATAAAGGGTGGTATATTGACTGGTTGACAGAAATTCATCACTTCCTAAAAAAACCACATTACACATTACTATGACTATGTGATATTGTTGCTGAGTATTGTGAAGACAATATCACTAGTAATAAATTAGATACAAATAAAAGTGTATGTTTTGTTATGTATTGGTATACAGTAAACAATTAAATGAATATGGCCATCCAACTTTACTTTTACTTTTCCATGTGGTGGAAATGCAAGCCACATGAAGGTTTACCATTCCTATCAATACCATGGCGAGCTGAACTGACTTGTATCGCTTAGTGAAAAGGCAGATTTAGAAGCTCTTGGGCCCTCACACTTACCTGCAACTCCTTGTGGCAGGAGAAGAGAAGGAATAAGTGTGTTAGTAGAATTAAAATGGGTACAACACTATCATCCTACTACTACTGCAGTCAAGACAAATACGACAAAAAGAAGTTGGACAAACAAGACAAATGCTAAGCTGGTACAAATTACCAAATATAGTATGGTTAAGAGGAGTGATAAAGAGTGACAGATCTGAGTCATTTTGAATAATGCAATCATTTTAAGATGACAAAGGCAGAACAACAAAAGCAAACATATGGTTGTGTGTGAAATTGAGAGTCAATTTTTACCTCAGCATCTTCCAACTCTACATCTAAGAAGTCAAAGTCTTTGAAGACACCAAACTGCTGCTCACTGCCTGTATCTTCTCCCTGCACCTCCTCCTCTCTAACTACCTCCTCCACTGTGGGAATGAGACTGGTCTGCTGGTCAGCAGAGTCCAGATCCTCACTGGATGAGAATACCACCTGCATGAGTAAGATCGAAATATAGTCTCTATAGTTAAACTATTTAAATAAGAAATAAATAAATAATAAAACAAAATAAAAAAATAACAGATAAAACAGCAACAAGACACAAGCAGCAGAATTTTCAACAGTCACTTTAAAAAGACATCGTGTGAGGCTTTAGAGAGGAGCCTTACAGATGGATTTTTGGGGATTCCAGACTCTGGGCCACATAGAGACAGCACATTCATCAGCCTCTCTCTGGTTCTTCTCTGTAACCAAAAAGCATAAATAAATGTTTGTGGTTTACAGTTTGGAAAATATGTGGCATAATCTTATATGTGCACACCTTTTTTCAAATTCCAACTTGACAAAATCCATTAGTAACACAGACCAAGAAAATAGGTGTGAAATAAAATGGATTATTTTACATTATTTAGACATTTGAAGTATTTCTGGCTTTAGTTTGGAGACTGGAAAATATAATTGTTAAATCATTTATATTACCCCACAATTCTGACAATGCAATATTATGAGTTAAAGTTTTTTTTATTCTAATTTGTTCAGGGACACATACTATATGCCAGGTCAAAACAACAAGCAAAGATAAGGCACATCTGGCTCTGGTGTGATTTCACCTCAAGTCAGTGCTGCCTCCTACCTTTTGGTATGGGTTAGTACAGCGTTGAGTCTTACATCTACTTGTGCAAATACCTGTGAAAGTTGAGGCCTCTTCCAGCTAACTGGCACCAGACCATTGGAGTTGGATCCAGACGATGTAGAGGAGGTACTCCTAGTTACAGCAATCACCTGTGGCTTTCCATTGCGGCCAGCTGCGGTACGCTGATCACCATATTTATGTCCTATGATTGGTGTCTTTCGAGCCAAATAAAAATGTTAGTAAAAAATAAATCGCCAAAGGGGAGACTTAAAATGAAAACAGTCAGATCAGAGTAGAGCAAAAGAGTGGAGAGAGAGAGCAGATACGGGGGGGGACACTGACCTCTGAGATGTCAAAGTGGAAGTCTAGAGTCTTTCCAGGCAGCTCCTTAGAAGAGTTGTTGAATATGCGTGTAAAAGCTATTTCAGGAGATCCACACGATTCTGTGCTGTAGGAGCGCTGCACATCATCTGGGACAACAAGGCTGGCTGAGCGAGAAACCACCAACTTTAAAATGTTTTGAGCCTCCTTCCAATGTGGGCTCTGCAAAAATCACAGACATCAGGCAAAGTGAGCGTTTCTGTAGAATAAATAGAGATAAATAGACATATCCACACTCAGATAAATAATCTCTTAGCCACTCCAGCTATAGATTTAATCTTCAAAATATGTATATTTTGTTCTGTTTTTGTTTTAATTACATAGCTGTAAAATATTAATGTCAGGGAACCTAAAAGGCTACCAAACCAATAGAGCTCACATTGTACATGCACTGGAATAATACAGAAACACAAATAGCTTCAACACAAAGCAACAGTAAGCCAGTACAGAATTGGTCTGAGGCAATAATGGTATAACAGCTGACAGTAGCAGATGAGAGTGAGAACCATATCAAAGACCATGTAAGATATGATACTGCAAGCCATATAAGGCTGTGTCTGGTAAAAAAATACAGATATATCAAAGTCTACACAAGTTGCCAGTCAGTAAGCATCCTCAGTTACACTCTATGAATGTAACCAGTCAAGAAAAACATGTGTTTGTATCAGTGTATCATTGCTTTGAAACTGAAAATCGTTTTCATAGTTGCTTCATAGGTTTTGGAATTTGAAGAAGCAACTTAGTGCACACACATACACAAGAAACAGCTTTGCCCAGATAAACCCAATTCATATAACAATGACCAAGAAAAAGGAAAAGGCAGCGAGAGTGGGGCAGTGGAAAGAGTTTACATCTTTTCAGTTATGTGAAGGCCACTATAGTTCCCTGACACACCTGGAAAAAAGAAGGGTGGGTGAAGGAGTCCATTTGATGCAATCTATTGTCTCAGCATTAGATATTACTAATTTTCATACACTGGACCTTTAAGTTACTGGGCAAATAAGTTGCACTGATACAGGATGAAAACCACACTGAAAGAGTGGTAAATGCTCACCTGAACATATTTACCAATGATCTTCATGATCTCCAGGTTGAACTGTTTGACAGGGGCTGCTGAAAGGTCAATGTGACTTAGCAGGCTGTAGATGATTTGCAACAAAGACTGTTGCATGCTGGGAAGCCCCTTTTCCAGCAACTGTGAGACAGAGGAAGACACAATACTGGTTAGAATCTAACTAAAAGTGAATGGCAAGTTTGACCTTGACTTTAATTACCTCTGCCAAGTAAGTGACCAGGTTCAGGGTGATCTCAGCAAAGGCATCATGGAGGTAGCGACAGACCACATTGATCCAGTTGGTGCAGTCCCGAGAATAGCTGTGTGTGCTGTATAGGCTCATCATGTGGGCCAGGTTGGAGAGAGTGGCTGACTTCTCATCAGCACACACCTTGGCTATTTTATCAGCTGTCTCCTTACAGAAAGGAGTAGGGCTGTCAAAGTGCTGGATGAGATGTGGAAGGAGACACAGGATATTCAAGGGGAAACCTGCAGACATGACCCAAGAACATAGGGAACATAAACTATTAGCAATTTGTATTTGTATTATTTGTAATCACAACTGTTAATTTAATGCTGGGTAGAGAATATGGAAAATTTATATTAAAATGCATTGGTATTATGCTGGGTCAAATTTCATGTTTTATTTACCTTTTGACACAACAAAGAACTTCTAAATAAGTAAAAAAAAAAAAAAAAAAAAGAAAACCCACACACAATGAAACAGAAGGCATATTCTTAGTCCTACTTGCTAACCTGCTACTTGTGTGGGGTCTACCAGTGTATGCCTGGAGACACTGATGAGTTTGCTGAGCAGATGGATGGTGAGCTCCTGAGTAGAAGCAGAGGTGAAGCCCTTCAGGAAGAGCTGCAGCAGGCCAGGAAAGCTATACCATTTCAGCTTGGCCTGGATCTTCTCCAGACGCTCTCTGCTATCTGCACGATCCAGAGGCAGCTGGCCAAGCATCTTATTCAGGAGCCGCAGGGCCAGCAGATACTCAAATTCGTAGTCCGACTCGAGCAGTGAAGCAGCAATCCAGAACACGGTGGCCATCAGGTTCGAAGGGTCTACAGGGGGGATGGCTTCCCCCCCTTGACCCTGTCCCCCACCTAGCGATGATAAGCTCCGTGTGCGTGCTAGATTTCCGTGGCTACCACCAAGTCTGTCGGCTATGTCTAGGGTGTTGCTCCTGCGTCGGTCACCTTTTCTTTCACCCATAAGACTAGCCCGGAGAGAGTTGCTGCGTGTATGGACATAATGAAACAGGCCACCACTGTTCAGGTTCAGCTGGCCTGTGCTATTCCTGTTGACAGCAAACTTGGGCCCCAACAAATGATCGCGGGGAGAAGTTCTGGGTAAAAAAAAAAAAAAAGTTTGATACTGAAAGCAAAGCTTGAGAAAAACATCGAGAAAATATTAGTGAGATTATCATGAGTAGCTTACTGTGCTAAGGCAGCGAGGAGGTCATAGTTTTTAACTGTGTCTGCTAGTGTGTCAATGCCTGACTCCAGTGTGAGGAGAAGTTCAATGACAAAGCCCTGAAGAGCAAAAACGTCAGCAATCACTCCATTAACCAAGACACGGATGAGTCCTTTATTCACTTCTAAATCTTTCTAATTCATGTCTGACATTAATAGAATGAGATATTCATAACCGGCATTTAGTGGCTAAATCAGATGCACTTAACGTTGAATGTTTTACACACATTCAGCATCAGTACATTCAGTACATCGACTTGTTCCATGTAAGAACTTTTTTTTTTACAATCTTACCTGAGCCTCCTCTCCTGGGTCACCTACTGTCTCTACCAGTCGAGACAGAATATCAGACAGGGTTGCTGGAGTCAAAGGTTGCTTTAGTGCCCTGAAAATCTGAAACGAACGCCCAGCGTAGTGGCGAGAAGGACAAGACATTGCTGTTTGAAGAGCTACTTCACTAAGTAATGACTCCAGCTGGAAACCTGTGGAGACACACATGAATAACAGTGGTGAAGATGACAAAGCATTCAACCTTACACCTGTGAGCAAGGGAAAACAAACAACAATAAACCAAGCTGACCTGACTGAGAATGCTTAAACACAGTTACGACGTGACGAACAAAAACACTCAGCTGGTCAGCGCTCTTTATGTTGGGGTTCTTGGGTGATACATCTTCATGGTTCCAGAGTGGGCCCTTCTTTCTACAAGGTAAGAGCAAACACACCTTAGGCAATGCGACCTGTTAACTGTTAAGAATAATTATACCACACCACAAAGCATTTCATGTTATCACACCAGGAAAAAGAATACAATAATACCAACCCCAACATCAAACCCATGCAAAGTAAAAATACCCAGTCCATTCAGACACTGCTGGAAGCATGAAAGTAAATACAGTAATTGAACATGAGTAAAATAATACAAGTGTATTAATCTATTGAAATTATAAATACCAATACATATGAGATACTACAGCAGGTTAAGCTGAGTCAGTTAGAGGTAGTAGCAATCTAACAAGTATCTGAAGCTTGCTTTCTCAGAAATCCACATTTTTATGAAACAGGGTCTTTCTAACCTTGATGTGATAAACTCAATGAGAGCTTTAGCCTTCTTGTCCTGTTCAGCAGAGACATCCACCTCACTGAGGAGTGTGGGGGAGAGGTGGGAGAGAGCAGCCCCCCGTGTTCCCAGACTTATACTTGAGGATGTAGAGCTAGAGCTGAGGCCAGAGTCTGTCATAGGTGATGGCTGACAGTCTGGCAAGAGCTCTTGAACTCCTATTTAAAAAAAAAAAAAACACACGCACAAATTACAAACATCAAGATACATGACATGTTTTGTAGGAATCTGTCTTCTTAATGATATAACAACACCAAATTCTTTTAGAAATCTTAAGGAAATATATTTTCAATGGAAGTTGGCAGTTTAACTTTCAAAACAATGGAAATTAAATGGTAATGTTGAGAGACAGGAAACCCAGTCTTGTGGGACTTTGTTGTTACTTTCCAAACAGCTGGTGGGGAATTAGTTTCCTAGTCTCTTGGATTTTATTGTCTTTTTTTTCTCCATCCCATAACTAAACTGACCTGTAAGGTTGAAGTCTGGAGCTACTGGCTTCACAGTCAAAACCCTTGGATCATTGTAATCTCTGTTGCGCAGTAGCACCATTGCCACAGACTGAACATTGCTGTTTGCTCCCTGGGCCACAAGCAAGTGAAGCAGTAGACGCTTGCAGTGCTCATAGACTTCTGGGTGCTGGTGATCAAACCCTGGAGGAAAAACAAAAAGGAGAAATCATTTAAACTCAGTCCATCACCACTAACCACCCTAGGATACTAATTAGAAAGCTACTGACCTATAAAAATTGCATGCAACAAGAGGTGTAGGTAGGCCCCCCACTCCACTTTGACCCCATGGTCCACAATGAGGTCTGTCAGTAGGATGACTGCTATGTTACACCTGAAAAAACAGAAAACAAGGCTCGACTTGGATGAAGAGATGTAATGTTGAGGGAGTTGAAGGTGGTATTTGGTTTACCTGTGGAGTGGCACAGCATGGGTATTGGTCTCTGGCAAATAGTCCACCAACGGAGACCAGCAGCCACCTGTTGGAGGGAAGGGGAGGGGCTCTGGCTGGTTGTGATCCATCACTTTCAAACGCCAGTTAGCATAAAGTGGCATGGAGTCACCTAGAGAAGGAGCAAGATTATCAGAAATGTATTGTAACTGTGTTAAGACGGAGAGTTGCAAATCACTCTCTTTCTTACTCTTCTCTTCTTCATAGGAGCCTCCAGAGCTGCTACTGTAACGAGATTCCAGACGGTGGTGCTGGCGGTTCAGGTTACTGTTCAGCCCACTGTAGATATCCAGGTGGGTGTAACTGCAGAACAGACATGCTTAGTTAAATCCCAACAGTGTTTCCACTCAAATGTCTGTGCCCTGAATTTAGAATTTCATTTTGAATCATTTTTTAATTCTTTTAACAAACAGTGGTTGATGTAGAAGTACAAAGACTTTGAGATCAGGATGGCATCAATATTACATTAGAATCTCTACTACAATTGCAATGTTTATGTATCAGCCCTCTGAAGTTGTTGCAGACCTGACAAGCCCCACCTGATCACCTTCTTCTTGTACTTCCTAACAGTATTAGAATCTTGGCATCGTTTATCTTATACCTGTCCTCCATGTTAGAGTCTTTGATCTTGCTGTCATGCTGACCATCATTTCCTGGTACCATGGTATTGCTGCTAGAAGTTGTTCCTGACAAAGCAGACATAAGATATTGACCTCTGTGCAGTGACAAAGCATTATATTTAGTATTGGCAACATGGCCTCATCTGATAACTACTATATTTCTAGTGCTCATTAACCTGAGGTGACTGAGGGGATCTTGTAGCTGGAGGTGATGCGGTAGTAGGGGGGGTTGTCCATGTGAGTAACAGCTGAGCAAACAGGATCAGTCAGCTCAAGCTCACACATCAACTCCTCCAGCAGCTGCATGGTCTTATCTCTGCCCAAGTAAACCACCACTCGTTTAACCTGAGGACATGCATACAATATGCCACAGTCAGAAGCATAAGAAGTAAGTGGCATACGTTGCACATGAGGATATGACAAATACACTGCACAACATATTCTGACTTACATAGGGCAAAAGGCTGGGGTCACTATTAACTCCCGACATACTGATGAGGAAGTGCAGAATGATTTTGAGGTTCTTTGGCCAGCTGTCTGCTAAAGTGGTCCACACATTCTCCATCTCTGACCAAGCAAACTCATCCCCATACTGTAAAAATAAATGAATTTTGAGATCAAACAAAGTCTTCAAAGAATATTTACAAAACCGTGATTATATTCAAATTAATGGTCTCACCTTAGCAGTCATGAACATTAGGTTGTTTAGCACCATGGCTGTAGCACGTGGCGAGCCCCAGCCTTCTCCATGGAGCCATCGCCTACTGTTGACCATCATGATCTCCCGCTCATGAGCATCCTCCTCATCGTCAACACTGCCACAATCCTCTGGTCGCTGTGTGGTTGGTTTAAAGTCAACCAGTTCCACATTGTTCATCCAAGGCAAGAGGTAATGCAACATTACTTGACGACCACCAGGATGCGCTGTCTGGATACGTTGGCTCACCTCTGTAGTGTGGACAGTCGGAAGGTATTTAGTGACTGAAGCCAAGAGTGTTTTTTCTGTTTTAAAACTTATATATTCTTTAATTCTCAACAGTATTAACATCTTCCGAACAGTTCCAACATTTGGTTTTTCTTCTCACAAATCCAAGGTGTTTTGATCAAAGAGCTGCCAACAACCTCACATGCAAACAACCATGCCACATTTTGTGAAATGTGATTCAAAAACTGTAAAATAAACAAAAAAAAAAAAGTTCACTTTGCACATCCAATAATTTTGGAGACATGCATTCAAATATAATTGGTTCTTAAAACAAGAAAGGCTGTTGTGAGGCTTAAAGCTATTGCATACCAGACGGTGTTTTTTGGTTCTTTTTTTTTGTACATTAATAGTATTTTTCAAACATGTATTCCAGACGGTGTAGCTATATCCACAAATTTCTTTTCTTTTTCAATTAGTAAGTAAAATGACTGAGCACCAGCTAATCATTGCTGGGTTTTACCCATTGCTTCTTGTGATGTGTTCGGTTTTTTTTTTTCTGGTCCTCATCATTTTATCACTTACTGCATCGCACATGACATTAGTGGAGAATATATGTCAAAATCCACCAAGAAAGTATTGGCAAATTCATGCTATTTATTTGCATTATGTGTAAAAGCAGTTAGGTGTACACAGATAATGGCATTGTTAATCTTACATGTGCTGTAATTTACCTCTGAAAAATATGGAATGTGTCAAACCTGAGAAGATGGGCAGAGTTAGTTCTGGATAAGTCCGTGCAAGTTCCTCGGACAGCTGATAGTAAGACACAGAGTAGAGGTGCGGTAGAGGTGAGGGAGGGGTCAGGATGCCATCTGTTCGCTGGATCTCCAATTTGTGGGCATAGCGGAAGAGTTTGGGTTCCAGGATCTGTTATTTCCACATACAAGAATGCAATGCATTTAACTAATAACAAAAGTGAATAAAGAAGTGTTATGTGGAGTAGATATATACAAATTAACTTTTTATGTGACAGAAATTTTGACCTGTAACAGCTGCATGGCCACTTCATAGATCTCCCTTGAAGAATCAGCTGCCTTAAACAGAATCAGGTTCAGCAGCACCACAGTGTCAAATTGGTAATCCCTAAGAAAAAAAATATAATATACATCAAAATGGACAAGACACCGATAAAAAAAAGGTAAAGTTGATAGTGGAAATATGTGGTACCTGTTGTGAAAGACATTGGCGATGGCCCTAAAGCAGCCAGCAGCCACACGACGGGAGCCAGTGTAACAGCGATCCACAGCCCAGAACATGAGGTTGCTCTGGTCCGGATTCAGCTCCAACAGCAACATTACTGCTTCACAACCCAGCTGGTGAACCTGGAGGGGCATTCAGAAAAGGTTGGAACCTTAGGTTCACTTATTCCAGTAGCAGCACACATCAATGTTACATTAATCAATTTCTTAATACTTAAAAGGTATGTATGAAGCAGAAGAAACATGACTGTGGGCACAAAAATCTGGCACAAACATTAATCTGCAAATCGGACAAACAATTGGTAATACTTTAAAAAGACTGCTACAAAGGGAAAGGTCTGTGATTTACCCTAGGATGATTTGTTAAAATGTATGATTTGAATCATTTACTATCGTCTTAATTATCTGTTTTTTTCTGAATGTTTTTTCTGAATGAAATTCTACCCTCCTGCAGTACTTCTGACCACCACTGTGTAGTGCCAGTGACATGGTACAACAAACTGTGCTATACTGAGCACTGACAACTCTGACCCCTGGAAGTATTTTGGTTTTGTTTGGTCTGGTAATATCATAAAGAACACTATAGTTATATAGTGTTTCTAAGTGGACTGTAACTATTGCAATCATAAAACATACTTTCAGTGTAAAAACCTTTCTAAAGGCAGTCATTTTGGCAATTAAATAACATAGTAGTAGTAAAACATAAAGTAGTAAAAGGCCTGATACTTGACTGATGTGATTAGTAACAAACAATTGGGAACATAGCCATTTCTGTGGATGCTTTACTTTGCTCAAATCTTTGAAGATATATATATATTTTTTTTTTAGCATACACCCTCCTACTTTAACCCAAAATCTACCTATCAAACTCAAACTAATCAAACTAACAAAAGCTTAATAGTGATTGCACAGGGCTAACTTAATAATATTTCACTTACTTTCTTGTCCTGAGAATCTAGGATGTTGTCCAGCCACTTGTAGAGGTAGCCATCAGAGGAGAGGCCAACATTGTCAGCTACAGGTCCACAGCACAACACTGCAGACATGGCCTGGAACATTAAAATGTTCATAAGTTATCAGTGAGCATCAATTTAATCATTCATATATTTTATAAAGTTTTTGTGTACCTTTAGTGCACAGTATTGGTGGCGGTTGATCTGCATATTTCTGTCACTGTAGCGATCCAGGGGAGTGAACATGATACTGAAAGGCCCAGCCCAGTGACTGAACAACATGAACAGACTGTGTCTCAGCGACTGCTGGGGGAAGATGGTCCTCCTCTGGTGAACTAAACACAAGTAAGAAAAGTGAAACATATGGCACTAAAATGAAAGATTCAATACAAATAAGAATCTTAAATAAGGTATTCAGAGTACCTGGGACATTCTGTATAATATTAGCCACAAGAGCACTAAAGTGACACCGAATGTCCTTCAGTGTATCAGAGTCCTTGTCATTTTCTGCCTCAAGCAGCTGCCTGGTCAGATCAACATACTCCAGCAGGGTACTGTTCAGAGAGTGGCTCTCTCCATCTAAACCACCGCTGGCTCTATAAAACGATAAGTGAATTAGGTATGAAGGTAGGTAGGTCCATGAAAGAACAAATTAATTTCTTGCCATACTGTGAAAATGAGTCAATTACTTACATTTGACTGATGACACCAGCATCAGCCAATAGCTCAAATATCCGCACCAGCTGGACCCTGAGGATGTCACGACGCCTGCGCCGCTTCATATTCTGCAGAGTAAGGACATCAGCATTATAACTCTGTAAACCGTCTTCCTTCTCACAGAACATGGACAAAAATATAACAATGAACTTACTTCAGGTCTTCTTTCCAGAGCTTCTTTGATGATGGGATTTAGCTCCTCTAATAATTCTCTGGAAATATGTAATGAATAAATTAAACATAGTATTTAAACAAATACAAGAAAATAAATAAGGTTCACAAATGAATCATGTCATCTGTTGCTTACCTGAAGGCCACAGGGTTGGTCCGGCCAAGCCCCAACACAAGAGACTCTGTGATGTCCATGCTTTCAGAGCGCATCATTGGAACAATGTGTTTGAACAGAAGGGAGGGGGATGGAGATCCAACAATCTATGCAGACAAAGAAAGAGTAACTTAAAGGCTAAAGTATACAGATAAAATCAATTCAAACCAAGAAGTTTCTTAATGTTCATTGTTAGTTACTAGTAAGGAGACTAAAGTATATCCTAATATAACCTTTCAAGTGTGCAAAGTGGTGTTTGTGCCGATTCTCCCGACCTTTGAATCATAACTGTAGC
This sequence comes from Brachirus orientalis, assembly GCA_016785285.1. Lineage (NCBI taxonomy): Eukaryota > Metazoa > Chordata > Actinopteri > Pleuronectiformes > Soleidae > Brachirus > Brachirus orientalis. Next base: position 7,452,403 of record JAFBJR010000180.1, read on the forward strand.
CACTGTCCGGCGTAGACGCCAGCGTCTCAGGTGGGGAGCAGCGGACAGAACCAGAGGTGGAGGATGAGGAACACATGGAGGAGGAGGCAGAGCTACAGCAGAGAATCAGGTAGTTCCTCCAAAGGCCAATGTAAGAGTCACTGCTGTTCAGACTGTTCACTTTCTTGGCATTGATGGGGCTACTGCAGGTGGTCACATACCGAAGGTCAAAGATTAAAAAAACGACCATGACATAAGACATCCCAAAGATCAATGCAGCTGATTTCTGCCTCAACAGTATTTGTAATTTAAAGTCTTCAGGGCATTAACCCCACACATAAAATATAATAACATCAAAGATGCACTGTCACCAAATCATCTCAGAGTGGCCATTTACATGAAAACATCTAGAATGATGGAAACCCACAAAAACAACACAGAAACAGTGACGATTCAGTAAACATACTTGATGTCAACTTGGGGGGACAGTAACTGCAGACGGGTGTAGGCAAACATCCAGGCATAGTTGAGGGCAGTGGAGCAATGTTTGGGCAGATTCTCCTGCCGCAGGTAGCTGGAGAAACTGATGACCCAGGGGTCCTGACCCTGAGTAACGTGGGCAAACACCCAGATGTGTGAGGGGCTCACCACATCAAACTGGTGGCTGATGGGAGATGAGCTCCATTCTGCAAGCGTCTGAAGATCAATCCCACTGGGACAATACAGCAGGTTGGTCTGCAGAAAAAAGAGGTGAGCTGAGTCTTAGAGTATTTGCTCAAGTTTTATGAGTCTGAAAACCATACAAGACTTATGTACCTGATCAGCACCGGTGAGATGAATGAAACTCTCCAACACAGATGCACTTAGTCTGTCCATGACATCAATGGCCAACTCTTCATCACCCTAAAAGATACAACAAATGTTAGAAGGTAAAGAAGATGCAAAAGAAGATGGTGAGACAGGAGAGGGGGAAGGAAAAAGAATAAATAATAGATTACATCCAGAAGAAAGCAGTAATGTCATGGCCAACCTCTATAAAACACCACTGCCAACTAAGTACATGCAAAAAAAAAAACCTAACAACTCTGAACACAGTCAAACTTATTAAAAAAACACTACGTTTGATTACCTTGCCAATGCCCAGTGCAGTGTGTAGTGCACGGACCTCCTTGAGGATATTAACAGCCAGCCTGCGTGTAGCAGGACGGCAGCTACACAGAACCACCAGAGCTAAACCTTCCACTACATGCAGTACGCCAAGAGGAGGAATACGGTCCAGAGACAGAGAACGTCCACTGCTGGAGCTCTGTTCGAGAAATAAAAGCACTTGTCTCTGGTACAAATACCATGTATCACGGAATAAATGTTATGACATGAAGAAAAAGCACTAAGTTACATAACATAGTTTGTATAGTAGAAACCAACCTGTGCATCATGACTCTTATTACTGCTCTGCACTGCTTGCCTCCATTGGCTGATAAGTTGCAAAAGCATTTTGACAGCATTATCCAACAGGGTGGGGTGGACATCAGTCACCTCTCTGACAATGAAGTAGACAAAGCCCGAGAGAACATCCTCACGCCACTCTGGGAAATCAACCATCAGGGCTTGCAGAGTCGTGAAGGCAAGGCCCCGCAACTCCTCATCCATGTGGATGGTCAGCCTAGAGGAGGAGGAGGAGAGGGTTTTAAAAGGGGGACAAGAAGTTATTAGAAAACACGCAGTGTGTAGTTACGCATCTGCAGTAAGCCTAGAGAGGGTGAATTACTTTGCAAGAAGCTCTATTAGGTCTTGTCTGCTCATGCCATCTGGTATCAGTCTTGGGATAGCAGCCACACACGTGCGGAACAGATCAATCTTTGGCTTCCTCTCTCCCCTAAAGCACAAACAATATACAGTATGAGATGCTGCTACAGATTAGAGATGAAGGGATTGACTGTATGGATCAACAGCTGTGGTTACACACGTGATCATGTCTTCAGGCTCCTTGTTGGACATTTGTACACTGGTCATGCTCATGGAGCGCCCCACCTCCTTGTCAAGGTGTCGCAGGATGTTGTCTAAGGCCTTTCTTACTTGTGGGTAGTACAGTGACATGCCTGGAAACAACCAGCAGAATTGTTACACAAACCAACAAAGGTATTATATACCAGTTCTTAAAATGCCCCCTCTTAAAAATGTTTAAAAAAGTCAAATTTTAAGAATCACACCTACCTATGACCTTGGCTTCTTCATCAGTGAGGGTGGTGTTAAGGAAGATCTTTTTGACACGCAAGGTGTTACCAGATGGCATGATGATTCCTGTTGTAGGCATTGGAGGCTCCCCATCTTTTTGCTGTAGGCTATCAGCAATCACCAAGAAGGCTCGCAAACCAATATTCATCCTCTGGTAAGGTAGAGAGAGTAGAGGAGGATTAGAGCGATTCAAACAACACTACAGATACACTATCAGATCAAGTCTTATCTCCTTTACCTCTGGGTTAATGGTAAACGTTTTGTGAGACTTGCCCACACACAGGAGGTCATAGATAATTTCCTTCATAGCAAAGTCCAGTCGTTCCTGTAGCAACAACCAAACAGAACAGCAATTACAAAAAACACTTACTTCATTAGTTTATACCATGATTTATTTTAGTTCTGAAATCTATTACATCAATTCACACTTCAAGCCTACCTGAGCTATGAACTGGATGATCTTGACAAAGATGTTGAGGGGTGTGTCCCTTGGCACTACACTACGTGAACCTTTGGGGAAAAGTGCTGAAACGATGCTAAGGAGCCGGCTAGAAGAAAACGTAGAGTGTCACATCTTAAGATCATTTAACAACTTCTACTTAGGCTTAATTTTTTGTTAGTGTAGGTAATCTGAACGTCAGTGTGGAGATGACTGTGGAACTGACCTTTGCGTAACTGTGTTACTCTCACACTTGATCCTGATAATGTAGACCCACAACAGTCTGTAGAGTGACTCGAGAGCAACACGAGACATTTTTGGGTCTTTGTTCTGTGGATGTAAAAGTAATAATCCAAAACTGAGCCACTTAAATAATCATGATAATCTCATCAACACACATGATCATGTTGGTGATTGCTGGAGAAAGTCTGATTGTATTACAATTACTGTGCAATAATTTAAACAGCTTAAGGTCACCTTTGATTTTCAGTTTGGGTTTATGGCATGAAGTGAGTCAATGGGCATTGGGCATCAGAGTCAAAAGTCCACATGGTCTTAAAAAGTTAAGCTTCAAAGGTTTTTAATTTCAATTTATTTGTGAAGATGTAACCATCACTAAAACAAGTGAAATACAAAACAAATGACCTGTAAAAAAATACTACGTAAGGGAGACAGTCACTTCCATCCAGAAGGAATTGTCATTAAGAAATTATTATTACAATACAAACTTTTAAACCAAGTTAAAAAGATGTCCTGGAGTTCAGTCAGACCACCTGTTATGCTGCGAAAATGTTCCGTTATGATGCATGCATAGAGCCATACTGTGGGCTCATATCATGTGATGTGCCATCACATCACGGTGCAAGGATTCACATGACATGTTTTACCCCGATGCTCTGCTAGAGATTCGTGTATGTACAAACTATTGTACATTTAGCACAGACAAAAAAAAATTATCTTAACATTTTGATGTGAAAAACTTTCATACACAAGTAGTTTTAAAAATGGTGTCTCATTAATGCTGTAATTATACTTGTGATGTCACAGCTAAAGGACAGATCACTGTGGCCTGTCCCTGTCCCCATAATCTTTTACAGGACTGGCACAGGGAATCTGCTTACAGGAATAACACGCAATGACTTAAGCAAGCTTTACAATAAAAGGAGCAGAAGACCAATATGTTACATCAGAGACAGATATCTTGAAACCTAGCTAAATAAAACCTTGAGGATGTAAAAAAAAAACAAAAAACAAAAAAAAACATATGTTATTAGGAAAAGTTTTAAATTCAACACAAAGAGCTGCACAAAGTCCAAACCACAGCCCAGCAGTTTCTTCACCTACTGTAACTATATTCAATTTTTCCATCTGCAACTCAGCAAATCACAGTTATATGGAACATTAGACAACAGTGCACAATCAAATGCAGGCTTTAAACTTTGGCTGCACAAGGTCAGAATTTTTTCTTTTTGATTGGTCATAAATTAATCGCTTTGGTGTATTTGTTTAAATTTATGTCATGTATTAGGCTGGTTCTTTCTTTTTGAAACAAATCTTATGTATAGCTATATGAAAAATTAACATAAAAATAAGCTTGAGTCACTGGGGGGAAAAAACAACCTCTCATTTCAATGTTGTGAACCTAGAGAATATCTGTCACACCTAATAATTTGAGGGCCCGTACACATATGAACAAGTTAGGAGAATCTGCAAAAGTTTTGTACCGCATCCGTTTTCTATTCAAAGTTAGAGAAATTCTGTTCCTGTGTGGATAAGGCCTATGCTAGCCCTCATGACAACAACCAGTAAGGCAGGCTCTTGAGAAAAGCATGTATGACTGTCACCTTACAAGCAACTACAAGAGGAAAAAAAAAACATGATCACTCCACACTGCAAAAACTTGGAATTCCACAAAGCATGTAATTTTTGTTTTCAGTCTATAAGCCTAAAGTAAGAGGGGGCACAACATTAAATGTGAAGTTAATTTTCAAACAGGCAATGTAAGACTAGTTTGTACAAAACAGATAAACTGACCAATAAATTGTGTATCCCTAAAAAAACACAGACAAGTATAGTGTAACATCTAATAACTGACAAAGGCCATCACCACTGCTCAACACACACACTCGACTAAAGCAACAGACAGGTATCAATGTCACAACAAAGTTCACTACTTTCACTGAGTAGAACTTCAGTGGCATGTCACAAAATCAAACAACTGACTACCCCTTGAGCCATGCAGGCTGAGCTTTACTGCCCTACGTCCTGGTGAGGACCTGGTGCACTAAAGAACGGAAACACCAGGCAGGTTGCCGACACCAGAAAACTCACCTGTAAGGTCTCAATCTGCTTTCGGATGCTGTTGTTAGACGGCATCTGGAGCGAGTCAATGTGAGAAAAAAAGATCAAATGACAGAAGACAAAGAATGTAGGGTTTGGGGAGGGACACATGCAAGTTATAGGCAAAAACAATAACATCAACTAAACAAATGTGACAAGAGTGGTGCAACAAACTTAACCCTTGTCAATGTCGGAGAACAAAATCTATGTTATTTTACTGGAATGAAACACAGGGCAGTTTAAATATCACCTGTGGATTAGCAAGTGGCGTGAAAGTGATGCAAAGTAACTGTCTTTTTGTATGCTGTGATATTTTTAATGAAGAGTGAGCTTAACCTTACAAAGCAAATAAAGCAAATGTGCTGTGGTCTGGGAATCAATGAAAAAAACAGGAAATACACATAAATAGAGGAGTGAATATGAGGAAAACACAAAAGAGGGAAAACATTTAAAGAGTTGGATGAAAATTATTGGAGAAAAAAAAAAAAAACCAAACTTTATCACCTGCTCCTCCCACAAAGTTCACAATAAAACAACCCCCAAGTCATCAGTCCGATCAAATCTATGTAAACTGTATTTTAACCCTATGGTAATCAAAACATTTAAGTTGGGCTTCACAAGTATAGCATAAATTATATTATTCATTAGCTTATAAAATCCTGTTTTTACTACTGATCAGGTTTCAGAAAAGACTAGGAGCGATTGGCTTTCCAGCTATTTAGTAAATAAAGGACCATGCAAAGACTTCAACAAAATTAATCAATTTATTCATCAATAAATTCTCTTTCATTATAAATTAAATCTGAATTTAATGTATTGAAGTATCTGTTTGACTCTACAACTCTCTTCACCTTTACCTTAAATATGACGCATCTTAAGAAACAGAAAAACAATGAGAAGTTTTGTACAGTGGCCTTTCTGTGAAGCCCAACTCCACACTCATACAATTCTCATTAGCAGCCAGAGGGTTAAAATCACATTTTGTAAATGAAGCCCTAAATCACTGAAATCATCACTTCACTCAAGTCAAAAAAACAAACAAACAAAAAAAAAACATCAGCAAAACAATCTCAATTAAAGAATCAACATCACCACTCAGGAAACTGATTAAATGAAACTTTCTAATCAGAGAATTAAGAAAATTATTATAAATGGTAACAAGCAGATGCTGGAGAGAGATCACGAAGACAGACAGCCATTCAATCAAGTGGAGACAACTATCGCAAAGACACAACGGGGAATTTATCCACTACAAACTCATACAATCCCCACAAAAGATACTCTATGTAGAACGGAAAAGACAATGATTCGGTCAGATAGTCAGTGATTTAGTCAGTCGGCCTGTTGGTTGAATTTTCTCAATGATAGTCAGGAAGAGGAGTAAAGTAGGTTTGATTTGTTTGTAATTGGTTCACATGGAATCATAACAGACCTGAGTTAAAACAGCACTTGAGAGAACGTAACATAGTTACATAATAATATGACAGATACTAACATATCTGCATATTCAGTTAAGCTAAGATTCAGATATTTAGAGTTAAGCGATTATATTATTTTATTAACATCTGTGAATTTTTGTGTGCAACAACACTGAATTATTATGTTTGCTTTTTGTCCAATCTGAACATTAAAAGTTCAAAACAGGGTTCTTACAGTTCTAGTTCTATTATTGTATTAAAATAATAAATAGATTAAATCAAGTGCTATTTCTGTCCAGATCAGGTACTTGACAATGGAGGAGAAAGAACATTATGATCTTTAGACACAGCCACAGAGCACACCCTTCACAAATTATTCAATCAGTGGTATTTATCATGTGATATCCAATAATTCATTTCAAGTTATTACATTGATAAAGTGGCTGCTTCACACTGAAGTCAGTTTCCATGAGCTTAAACTCACAGACAGTAAATCACTTTGTAATACCACCAAGAACATCAAAATTTCCTCTGTCTTATGACTTTTCACTGATTTAGGCAACAGCAAGTCAAGAATACTTTAATCAGAACAACACAATCATTGTGCAGTTCTTCAGAGCCATGATGTAAAAAATCTCTCTAAAATGGCTGATCGGCAGTACCTTCAGGTGCGAGAGGCAGTTCTGGAGGAAGATGTGCCAGTTGTTGAGGAAGAACTGCTTCTGACTAACACACAGCAGGCATGTCACCAGGGGATACAGAGCCTGTGGAGGAAAACAGTGTCAGTATCACAAAAAGCAAAAGAAATAGTAGTTTACCCAGCAAGTCAGTCTAAGGGTTGCTCTGTAAACATTAAGACCAACACAGAGGTTGTATTTATATATTGGCAGTTAAACATTTCAAAATAATGATGTCAGACTGAGTGCTGATGAAAGTAAAAATGGAGAACATAGTAAAGATGCAGAGTATACAGTGATAGCAATTGGGAGGAAGACAGAAAAACTCAAAGATATTAGAATTATTACCAAAGAATGCTTCTTTCTGGAGCTAAGGTCGAATGTTGTCTGGTACAACATCTCCACAAAGTTCTTTAGGCACGGCACATTGACTTCATTTTTGACCGCCTAAAGAATGACGAGTTATTTCCATTAATCAACAAGAACAGAAATTTACTTATGTTAAGGCATAATTTGTGGGAAGAATTTAAAAGTTTACTCACAGCTGCAACAGGGATGAGGATCTCAACAAAAAGCCCTGCTAAAGCATGCTTTATGTCCTTATCTTTCACTTCCAGGAAATACTGAGCACACTCCTAGGAAAAAAAAACAGCAAGGATGCAAATAAGAAGAAGAGGAGACAAAGAATAAAAAAACACACACACACACACACACTATGCAGGTTAGCTTGATAAGAATTCACAGTGCTGACACAATAACACTGACCTTGACCTGGACTCATGGTTATGAGTTTAACTTTGATAAGAATTTGTTCTCCATTTCAGCATGGTTCTATTTTGCTTTGGTGCATTCTGAGGCATTTCGTAAATGCTGTTTTTTTCTTTGGATTTTTGTTTTTGACAACTATAACTGCTAAACAGAAAAAGCAAAGTATACATTTTAACTCATCTAAGTATGCAAAGACGTCACCATCATCAATCTGTATAATAATAATAAAGTATGTCTTATCTTATCTGATTAATTATTGTTATTTTCCCTTAATAAACCAAGCCAATGAGACATGGAAACATGACTCCAGTCATATATTTGTCTATTTTAAAAATAGTTTAACAGATGATTATGTTTAATAAATATCTACACAAACTTTACGTATATTCTACTGCTCAGACTCTAAAAGATAATTATCTGGGTAGAAACCATGATATGTGCTAAAAGTCAGTAGTAGACATAAACCACAGCATGTTCCATTAACACATGAAGAAATCACACTCATCTTAACAGTCTGTGTGTTGCTGCTTAGAGATTGATTAAACAAGTTACTGCCCCTTTCACCACTCTTGGCAGAGCCCAAAAAACACAGGCTCGCATCTTGGCCAACGTTACCTTTGATCATTACTCATCTAACTTTATGAGCCATTGCTATGGAGAGCTGCTGAGTTGGAACAAAGGGGCAAGAGCAAAAAAATTTGTCTGGTGCAATTTACAAAATACACATATCAGCCACACACACTCTTGGTAGTACAGTTTGGGAGATATGCATGAATAAATGAAAACTAGAGAGACCCCTGTGAGACTGCCAACTTCTATCAAAATAATAAAAAATCCTAAATCCATACCCGGATAACCACCTTTATCTAATTATTATTTTTCCTTGGGCCATGTAACCTTTTATTGACTTTTGGCGTCATGCTGCTCAGACATACAAACAGAAAGACAAACACAGACAAAAACATATCCTCCATGGCAGACTGAATAATTTACCTGCATGAACTGAAATGAAGCCTCAAAATCCTCCACAGGATACATTTTAACGCGGAAGAATTTCATGCCCATGATAAGACTGATGATACTCTGGACTACAAAAGGACTCTGCTCTTTTTGTCTGAGCTCCTTCAATTCTGTGATGAACTTTTTCCTTACTGCCTGAAACCTATGCACACAAATAAAACACACAAAGATATAAACATACAAAAAAACAGCAACTGACCTAGAATTAGACAAGCTGATAACATTTCAGCCAGGGTTTCAGGTAAAACCTAAACTCACTTACTTTGACTGTGTGAGAACTCCAATGACCTCAGCATACAGGTCCGCAATGATGTGCACATTGCTAGTGTTGGGGCCACAGTACCTGTAAATTGATAGAATCATACATAAAGACAAAGCAATTTACCCAAACAGAGTCTAATAAAAGTGTAAACTTAAATCTAACATATTCATTCCCTTTTTACAATTTTTTTTTACCTAAATGAAAAATGCTAATTATGAAATCTAAACAAAACATATCGGAGTAAATCCCATGAAAAAAAACACATACAAAAAATTAATATAAATACAAAATAAATACATAAAATTTTGATGATATAGACATGATAAACCAAAAGATTATAATTCAGGGAAAGTCCTGCAGCATGATGGTAGAGACGTCAGGTTCTAAATATTTCATACAAAGTTGCCAGTCTTTATAGAACTGATTATGTTCCACTGATATTCAAGTGGAACCAGTTCAAACAGTATTCACTGCCATTGTCACTTTGTACTAAATTGTTCTTCATGTATGTCTGTGGTATGGGTGTCTGTGCTTACTTACCCCTCTTTGTGTTTAAAGTGCTTGAATGCCAGGTTTAGAACTTCATGGACTAAAACATCTGGCACTGGGTGAAGAGGAATCTGTGACATAAACATAGAATCATTAGTCTTATCAGAACCATTGATAGTCTTTTGTCTTTTTTTCCTTTGGTGCCATTCATCAAGCATCCCGGCAGGAGCGAAGCCAAGGACAACATTGCTCTGTTCTCTGGGGTTTGGCTGATTTCAGAATGCTGCCCTGATCTAGACATTTCAGTTTAGAAACACTCACACAGTTGGACATTGGTACAGAGCCATTTGTTTATTTACCCTGTTCCCCTGTGGAGAAAGACCTCAATAACAAAACTGCAATTTATTTCTGTAGCTAAGAAGATTTAGTATAAAGTACTAAAGTACATTCTTATCTTATATACACAGTATACTGTATATACAGCGATCCTGACTGTCTTATCAGTGTAGTACTAATAAAAATGTGGTTTAAGACTTTACATAAAACTAAATAATAAAAATCAGTAATGATAAATAAATTCTGCCTTTGTTTACAAAATGCTAAAGTACAGTGACATCAATATTATGTTTTACTACTTTCACAGATATATCAACAGTAACAAAGGTCTTCAAATTCCGATTCATATGATGTGTATGCTACTAAATATTATGCTGTAAAGAAATATTCATATGTAGCAGTCACATACAAGGCATTTGAATAAGATGATGTCATTATCAGGTCAATAATTACTATTGACATGGCCCAAAAACCCCAAATGACTTTTTAAAGATGTTATAAAATCAGAGTGTCAAATCGCTGACCTGTTTTAGAACTTCCACAGAAACTAAACAAAAAATGAAATCTATGGCTAAGTCCCTCCGTTCCAGAAGGTAATCTTTATCCCGGTGCTGTTCATCTCTGCAAAGCAGAAGAGAAAGAATAAATGTTTTGGATAAAGCTCATTTAAAAAAGTGGTAAAAAGGCTGTGGTGAATAAAATAAGATTATCTCACCCTTTGGACTTTGTACCAGAGCGAGGCCTGTACTCATAAGACTCGTCCTCTGTGCCGCTCTGCCTCCGGTACCAGTCAAGAAGTGTGCGAAGCAGGGAGGGCAAACAGTGTTCTGCTATTGAGCTCATAGAGCTTATTAACTGAAAAACCAATTACAAACATTAGATTCACATATTATTACAGATAAAGCACATAACCTGCATTTGTATGTGCACAATAAACACTTGTCAAATTAAAAAATGAGTAAACTGTGGGATATTCAGCTGCAACATGCAACTTAGCCAACATATGTTGCTAAATTCTACACACTGTACCTTTAAAAAAAAAAAAAAAAGATCTGTAGCAGTATTATGTTTCCAAATATGAACAACTGTGTTTTTGTTTATCAATATAGTCAATATAGAAAACAAGAAAGCTGGACTTTAGAGAGTCAGGGTGAAAATTAAGGGTTTTCAACATGTAACATGGTATGATGTGGTCTGTATGCTTAAACTATTCAGATGTATATGTGTGTAAGGTCCAGTGCAGTGTAATTAGGGTGGATGATAGATGCTAGCGAGGAGAGTTATTCAACTGCTCTCTCTGCCCTTATGGCAACGGACAGATACATTTCAGCGCACCATGCTGATATACTGCTGAGGATGACACAGCGATTCTACACTCTCTCGCTCTCAATACCCATTTTCTCTCTCTCTCACTCACAATGGGGACAGCTGGATCTATAGCACCATATCCTCATTGGCTTTGTGTTGTGCTGAACAAAGCATTCTGCAGCAGGCAGTCCCATTGTATAGAATTCGGCACCAGCTACAGATGAGGGACAGACGGGCCACTGAGAGGGGGAATTGATTGGGTGGAGCTGGGGATTCAAACACTGCGTACACATACAAATGTGGAGTGCTGGTTTTGATTCTGGGAAATATTATGTCACATCCATACACCCCAAAGGAATACAGATTTTAACCGATAGTTCATTATTACGGCTGAACTGACCTGGTCAAATTGTGCATCCTCCCCTCTTTGGAGGGATCGGGACAGAGGTTTCTCCTGTAAGAGAGAAGTGACAGAAAGATACATTATAAGAACTGGCATTAAAATAGATTGCTGTTAGGTAAGTAGCAGGCATGATAATGAGAAAGTAAGAGGGAAAGAAGAACAAAGTTTTTCCAAAGTAAGGATCTGAAGGAGAGTGAGGTTAAAACATCTGTTAAAGCCTGATTTATACTCTCAATTTTTTCCACTCTTCACCGCTACACACATTTGGAATATTCTAACATCAAAGACATTGTCATCTTTTGTTACACAGTGTGATTTCTGGTCACAGTCATCATGTAAAAACTTCTTTAACTGTTGGACCAAAACATCTTCTCACTGTTGCTCTTGATTGTTTCAGTCCCATACTGACCACATCCACTTCTGTTGTCCTCTCAGTAAAAGTCAATTAAAAACCACTGCCAACAGAAAGTATCAGGATGATATAATGTAAACTGGTAACTTTATATGTTTATAATTTATTGCTTATCAGTTATTGTGTCAAACATTTAAGTATAAATCAGGCTTTGCCCTGCCACAGGACCCTCAAGTAAGGGAAAGGTACAGAGCTGATTAAAAAAAAGGGAACAAATTACTAAAACAGGGCAGTTGAAGGGCAGCCAAAACTGTCTGTTGTTAATGATCAATTATGCAACGCATGGCCATAAAGATTATGTGCCTCTCATTTCCTCACACATCTTTCAGTTTTTCATGAACAACCGAGGCACTGGCAGTTAGTTGCAAAAGAGAAGAGGTTGTCCCAGCAGTGTGTGCCACATCACGTGTTTTGTATTGAATTCCATTTCCTGTGTTTCTAGACACCAGCATTCACCCCCTGTGGACTCACAAGCGGCTCTGCCATCACCATCTCGATCTTCTTCTCGGCCAGCACAGCAAACTCTGCAAAAAGGCTCTTGATGACAAACTCCCCAGGCTTAAGCTCGGGGTCGATGGTGATGCTCGACATGGCAGCAATGTTGTGTTTCTCCCACGAGAGGGGAGTCACAGAGGAGGGGGTACGACGTCTACTCGCAGTGCTGCTGACTGGTGCAGAAGCTGCAGAGAGGGCAGAGGGTGGAGGTTAGGAAATACTACAGTGACAGTCAAAGCAGCAGGGTCAGATTAGGAATAACACTCATGTAAAGCATGATATGTGCTAACTCTAATTCAAACAATGGTACAGACATCTCCTTAAGAGGCAAATTTATTGATGTGATAAAGGAGATCAAGAAAAACAACATTCAGCTCAAAATTACATTTCCACACAATTCAAACTATGTAAATACTGAATCTTCAAACTTTAACCACCCACAGAAAAGAAAACATGAGAAAAACAATAAAGCCATTGGAAATTCATAAATCAAAATTATTTTTGATTCTTAATTGTGTTTATGTTTAAATCTAGATTCTTCTTCTTTCGGCTTACAGTTGAGGACTTGAAATTATTATAAGTATCTTCCAAATACTGTTAAACAGAGCAAAGAATTTTTAACACAGCTTTTTTCAAACATTATTTAACTTTGCACACAGAAATGAAATGATTCCACAAAATACAAAAACTACCACAGTAAAATTATTAGCCCCCTTAAGAACTGACGTTTTATTGAGCCATAGCACAAACCACTGTTGTGCAATGATGTGTTTAACTGTGTAGTGCTCAAAAATCAAATTAAAACAGGGTTATCCCCAATTTACACACAGTATAAAATCTTCAGTAAAGGTTTGAGCTGTCACTTGAGAAAGCATCATGCCAAAAACAAATGAAAGCAGTTGAGACTTGAGAAAAAGGATTGTTGATGCTCACAAACCAGGAGAAGGGTTTACAAAGTGTTTAAGTGTCAAGAATTGGAGTGAGAAGCATCAAGAGATTTAAAGACAGCCACACAATACAGAACAAACCTGGCAGAGGTAGGAAGCAAAAGATTTCAAAGACTAAGATGTGTCTAAAGACCCCAGAACAACTGCCAAAATACTAGTGAATGACTTAGCCAAGTCAGGAATTGTAGTCTCAAAGAAGACAATTACTAGAGCTCTGCACAGAAATGGACTGTGGGGTTGCAGACCAAGAGAAACTCCATTTCTGTAGAAAATACATCTTTAAGCCAGACTGAAGTATGCTAAGGACAACCTGGAGAAAGATTATGCATACTAGAAGCATGTCCTTTGGTCAGATGAGACAAAACCAGAGCTCTTTAGCCATAGAGACATTGCTTATGTTTGGAGAAAGAAGGGAGAGGTATATAACCCAAACAACACTGTCCCCACAGTGAAACACAGTGGTGCGAGTATTATGCTGTGGGGATGCTTCAGTGCATCTAGAACTTGGAATCTCATCAAGGTGGAAGGAATCATGAAGAAAGAAGGATATGTGAATATTCTGAAAGAAAACCTGAAGCAGAGCAGCAGCAAAACTGGGTCTGGGTCATCGCTTTTACTTCCAACACGACAACAACCCAAAACATAAGTCGCTCTTAGTGAAGAACTATCTCCAGAAGACCAAAGTAAACGTTATTAAGTGGGCTGCACAAAGTCCACACTTAAATCCCGTTTAAAATCTTTGGGGTGAACTGAAGACGAAGGTCCATGACAGAAGGCCATCAAATCTGGAAGAGCTTGAGAGATTTGCCAAAGAAGAATGGGCTGGGATTCCTCAGCAGACGAGTCAGAGACTTGTTGAAAACTACAAGTTGACTATTAGCATGGGGGGTGGGGGGTGGGGGGGGTAATAATTGTGACCCTGTTAGTTTTTGGTTTTTGTGGAGTAATTTCATTTCTGTGTACAAAGTCAAATAATGGAAGCATCCAAAATAAAACTAGGATGTTTGAAAAAAGTTGTGTTAAAGAATTGTTTGCCGCTTTTAACAGCATGTGGGGTTTATAAAACAATGATATTTTCATAGGGGGCTAATAATTTAATCCTTAAGTGTATTACACCCAATTTCTTTCAACAATGAAAAAACTATATTGCTATTCTTGCAAAACAGATTTGGAAGAAAAGCAAACAGACATACAGTACTTGTGAAAATACTTTTATCTTTAGTATATAGTATATACTACATTACTTTGAAAAATACAGTTTCATGCTCTTACTCAGAAATAAGCCCTTTTTTCACCAACAGTTTCAGGAGTATTTATTACCAGGAACTCTTTTACCCAGGTAAATGAGTTCCTGATAATAAAAGTTTATGCAAATGTTTCTACCACACCTGAAAGTTCTTGAGTGTTGATAACGTGCAGTCAAAACATTTAACATGGTGGCGGATCGCTTGATTGTGTTGGTTTCTAAAACCTGTTTCATGTTAATGAACAAGAATAAACTAAAAAACAATTAAAATACGTGGAGGGGGGTTGCAAAGGTGTTTCAGTGAGATGGTGAGAGTGTAAATCCAGCTCCAAAATAATTTTCACCGACATTGCTGCAGCAGCCGGGGACAAGAGCAGCAGCATGTTTGTGTAAGAAATCCACTCTGGTCAAAGACAGACACTGATGTAATTTTTTCCCCCTCCTTCTCACAATTTATTAGCTTCGTTGCACTATGTTTGATGTACATGGGAGGTTGCATCATAATTTGCTTAAGAATCAGATTTATCGCTAGTCACTTTTTTTGAAAAAGAGTCAATAGATGGGTCTGAACATTCGTTAAATATAGCGACAAAGTTCACAACACGAAAACAGCTGCAGGACGTGTTCCACAAATCGGCATCCTTGTGCACACAGTTCTGCCCCTCCAATGTTCCTGGTAAACTGAAAAGTCCCTCATTGCAAGTCAGTACCGAATCTACCAACGTAAAGTGTTTCCCCAGGTAATTTTTCCACAGGTAATGTTGGTGGTCACGCACCAAGGTTTTTCAAAAGCAATGAGAAAAATTCCTGCAGTGAAAAAGGCCAGTAGAGAACAAGATTGATACCACCCTCATGTCTGTAAAATAAATATGAAACCAGTGGCCAGTTAACTGATAGTGATAGATAGCAGGAAAAGGACGACATAGCTGGCCTTGGTCATCCAGTTTGTCAAAAAATATCATCAAAGGAGATCTTTCCGATTTAAGACTACAAATGCTCACAAATGTTAGAAAGGATTATCAATTGTTTGCATTGCCTTAGCATTGTAGGCCTGTGGTTTCCCTTTCAACAGGTCAATATATAGGTCAAAATGTACTAATGAACAGTCATCTTCCCCAGAAGTGGTCAAATAACCAATAACAAACAACCTACAATGCATATACAAAAAGGTTACTTTAATAAATGTTAAAAGGTCACATAGAATGGTTTTTTGAACCAAAAATCAAGATTACTGATGTCTACTTAGATAAAATATTATTTAATTTATCTAAGTACACACACAAAAAAACATCAGAAATTTGATTTTCCAGTGAACGTCCTCTTAACACTTTCCCTTAGCTAATCATTTTATTTATATTGCACTTCTGCTCCTCAGTGGTATTCACTTGGTTTCTGTGGCAACCAGGAAGAAACAGAACAAGGCCTTTTCTGGGAGGGAATAAGGTAAAGCATCAGTTAACTATTGGTGGCCATCTTGGCTAGATTAGACAATCTACTGTCCCAGCTGTAGCATACATCACTTCAGAGCAATGACTGATGGACAGAGGTAATGTGATCTCTTTCTCTGTCTTTGACTACTCAAGTGTCTCATAATGCTCATTAAACGCAGCTTTCATGCATTTAAGTTTGGTAAATGGAAAATCATAATAAAATTACCTAGGTCATTTTACAGGTATTTTAAAATGGAAAGCCCAATGATTTCCATTTAGCATGTTTCGATCAGTAAAGATGCTTGCATGATGATCTTCTTGTGGCCAAATGTCCCAAATAGCAACTACTCATTCCACCCAGTCTATTTAATGTCTGTAAAGTTTAAATAACAAGATCATTTACAAATGTATTCATCATTATGAAAAACAAACAAACAACTAAATCGATTATTTTCTGATTAATATGATTAAAGTTACACTAGGACAAAATTGTGCCTGACAAACTTTGAGAATCTGTACCTCAATTTAATGTTTAATTAAAAAAAAAAAAAGGTAAGTTGTTTGAAATAATGTTATATCTACCATTAGAGGCCACTAACTGTTCCAACATCTTAAATAAAGTAAAGGTACATTAGAATTAGAATTAGAAAAAAAGTCAATAACAACAATTTTTGTCATTTAATTAAGAATAAAGTAATTTACAAATTAATGTCCACGTATTTTCTATAGCGCAAACAAACGTGGGAAAGTGGCAAGGCCAGTTTAGTCATGTTGGCTGTGTTGTGGTCTAGTTGTCCAGCAGCACAGAGAGCCTTTCAAGCATTCCCTCTTTGTTTACTGTGCTTTACCAACACCCTCAATGATGTCACCTAGCCAAGCTCCTCATATCCAATCGGTGGCATGTCCTCCCCCTTCCCCCTTCCCATGCTTCTCATCTCACACTCTTGGCTAGATGGATAGTTGAATGGTTCAAACAAATCAATACCCCAGTTATTTTAACGACAACAAACTACACTGCAATAATCTTATTTTTTGCTACCTGCTTTTATTAGGATGTGTAGGTCCTAAAATTTAAGTGTTCATGTCACTCATGAGTCTAAGTACATCTCTGCTTTCCCTTTCAAATCTAAATGCAAAAATTCAAGCATGCTTTTCTAATATGTTGTATATCTTGCCTTAAGCCTTAAGGCTTTGGGATAAATCTACCAACAGAAGTTTCCAAGACTCTACTAAACAATATTCAAATGAGAAAAAAAGCTAGTTTTAAAAATTCTAAACACCTATAAACATGTTTTGGTTTATTTCCATATCTACCTCAACATGAAAAAATGGAAATCTGCTGTCCAAGAAAACAGTGGTGTCTTAGGTTTTCAATACATTTTACCCTAAAGGATGATTCATGCAGACACTGCAGAACTGAAAGAACTGACAGGCTGCAGCTTTAGTGTTCAGTATCAGTATAAGCATTTTCTGATATTTAGTATGAGAAAATGCTTATTGTGTCATGTTGTGAGAGTGGTGTTCTGCCAAAGTTCCATGGCAGTGCTTAAGTAACAGAGCACTCCGCAGGATTACACAACTACAAGAGCAGCGACTCCACCTTGTCACAGTTAAAATAAAGCCCTCCCAAAGACTGCTCACTTCCCCTGTCAGGACAACCAGAAACAACAGCACAAACACACATACTCTTGGAATGCAGGGCCTTGAGTGCGTCCATCTTTTGAGAGAAAGACAAAAGAATCACTGCCGGTGTTTATGTGGCATGGCAGTGCCAATTCTGCTCGATTGTCTCAACATGTTGAGTCTCCGACAAGTTACTACAGGATTATTTTTTAACGTCAACCACTTCATAAAAAAAAAAAAAAAACATCTAAAAGATACAGATCAAAACTTTTTAGAACAGCCTAAAATAATCACTGCAAAAACTAGATTGAGTAAAGAGCAAAGAATGCAAAATGTATATATGATTAATTATGGTAAATTTTAAACTACCACACTGTATATTTTATGTATAACTTTATTGATGGAAATATTATTCTAAATATAATTTAGAAGAAAGTAAACAACAAAATGAGAAATTTGAACACCTGGCTGGAAGTAGCAGCATGTTTTTGTCATAGTGAAGGTTTCTGAAATTAAACTCCCAAACATCAATTCAACTCCTGCCACCTGTTGACACATTGTAATACACATAGGATTACAAGTCAACAAATAATTTGATACTACAATGTGTCCTGTAGCTTTAATAGATTAAAATACAAGGCCCCAAAGTGCATTTGATGTTAAAATTAATTGTGTTCACGACAGCAAGTTTTGTTCATAAACACAAATTTTACAGTAAAACAGATATAAATGTATATTAGTTGACCTCTTTAAAAGTAAAGAAAATTACACAAACTAGTGTAGTCTACATTAGCAACTCAAGCACATGCAGCCTTATGTTCTTGTAGTTTAGCATTCACATGTGTGTGCTGAATACAGTTTCACATTGCTAAAGTTGATTAGATGTATGCAAGTTTAGGGGAAAAAATGGTGCCATAGAATGGTCTTTTTGAACCAAAAATGTAAGTTAATGAGGTCTACTGAGAAACATTACCTTGTATTTATGGTCAAAAACCTCACAGACTCTGCAGAGAGACCCAGTTTGCAGCTCTCTTCCTGTTCTCACCCACGCTATTTCATAGCCAGGGGGCGCTCTCCAGAATACTGGGTCTCTTATGATGGCCAGTCACCTAATCGCTTATGATTGGTCAAGTAACCTGAGCAAACGACACGCCCTCTCCCAGAGCATCTCTGTTTCATGCTTAGTGCAAGCCGTTAGCACTTAGCAGCATGAAGTAGCTTCATCGCAGCCCCTTGTAGCTCCTTACCTTTTGATTCAGAGTCACAAGAAACTGAACCACCTCCACAACCAAGGCTGCAGCAGTATATTTCACAAAGGTAAGCATTATTTATTTACCGTGTGTGTTTTCTCTGTGTTGTTACAATCCTGAACTCTGAGGGCCCACTGGTGCTAATAGTTCCCCCACCCGTCCTCATTGTGTCTACATGTAAGCTTCTTCATTTTAGACCCATCATACCTGTAACTGTACCTGTTACTGTAAATAAGCTCTTTTAAGTGTTATTCGGATTTTATCATTTAATGTTTTTCTGCACTACTTTGCCAATTTGTTGTAGTTTTTTAGATATCTCTAAAGCTGGTTGGTAAAACTGTGAGTAATGTTGTTTGTCTTTATGAGGAAATGACTGTGTAACTGTACTTTCTGCACACCCTTGTCTCTCAGGCTCTTCTAATAAAACTGCTTATCCATGTGCACAGAGATGGGAAACATCTGCTGGAAGGAAGTACTCAAAAAGTAACATTTTGATCAGTAGTAGTAGTAACTGAAGTGTGTCAAGAAAAAAATTATTTACTAAACTTTAAGTTTTTTTTTTTTTTCAGATTGCCTAGCTCAATGTTGATAATTTAATACAAAATTGACATTTTGACGTATTCTGAAAGCCTGTAAGTGATCATTTTGAATTAAGCCAGTCATCTAAAATGTAACTCACTTTTGTCAATTCCTGACTGTAACTATAATTTTACAGTAATAAGACCACTCTATTTATGATGCAAAACACTTACTGCATCTTCTATGCAGACTATGGGCCTTTGAGGGGCAGAACATTACACAAGTAATTTTTTTTATCTCAGTTAATGAAGTATATGAGTGCAACATAAACATTAGAGGCCTATTAAATCATACCATACAGACCAAAGAATTAACAAAAGAATGACATTAATTTTCTCCAGAACCTTTTCATTTAAAAATATTTTCAGAAATATACACTGCAAGAATAGCATTTTAACTGTTCTACAATATTGTCTGATTTTCTTCTCAGATGTTTTTGACATCTAGCTTATCACAGCTTTGTCAGCTGGTGCTGGGGCCCAAAACAGTATGTGAACTGGTTCATCAGTTAATGAGTCAGCACTGACTGAACTAAATATGTGTGTACTGTCAGAATCAGCCTCAGTAAATCCAGAAACAATGCTGATTCTTGTCAAATTCACTTTAAAAGAACCAAGATTTCCATTATTTATTAAGGAAATTCCTAAAATCTTAGCATTTAACAGTGGAGTCTGGTGTATTTAGCGACAGCACTGCCGACAGCTGGGGATAGTGAGCTGAATCACAATTTGTTCAGCTGTATATCAGTTCAGTCAGTGAGTCAGACATAGTCTGTGCTCTGGTCATGCAGGAAGAACTGAACGATTTGGTGAACGAATCCAGAGAGTGCATACACACATACACACCTGCAGAGACATCAGCTCAAAACATCAGCTCAGACAGAACGTTGGTAAAACTATAATAAAGCTTGATTCACATACACTGCAACCTCTCTCCACACATCTTGTAATTGTTTTATTATTATTATTGTTATTTTTATTAAAATAAAACAAGGTTTTGGAAAACAATCATGTGATCTTACGCTGCAAAAATCGTTCTGATTGGTTGGTTGTGAAACCTTAATGTCATCAACAACACTCATTCTGATTGTGACACAAAAAAGGAAAAAGAACTGACAAAAGTTTACATTTACATTTTGCAAATTCATATGCAAATTCTTCCACCCCCACCACCAATAACGACGAAACAGAGACAAATATTTTTAAATTCACTTACAAACTTCTGAGCACTTAAACATTTATGTTGATCTAATCTGCACATCTTTGGACTCTATGAGGGAACCTGGATATCTAAAGCCAACTAACTGAGCCAAGGAGAAGAAATCAACGCCACATAGAAAAGTTGTATTGCTGAAGTCACTTTTCTGCTTAGATTTGTTTACCAACAAACCCTGGCAAAAGGCCAACTATTCCCATGACGCCTTTCTGGCAACAGATTAGCCTTATTTGCCACTAAGAAAAAGGAAAAAAAAACAAGTAGTTTAGTTTATTCAAGGTAAAAATATGGCCTCCATCTTTTTCATACTTAACGCTCAATCCCTTCACCACCCAAATGTTTTAATGTGTTCATTTTAATTAATTTAATTAGGGATTGGCAAATGTCAACCACAAGACCATAGTGCACTGCAAGACCGTCTGGTACAGTTTCAAATTATTTATTTCCAACAAGACACTTATGTGATTACAGTAACCTAAAATAAAGAAAGGATCTCAAACCTTAGTCCAATGATAGAAAGAGAAATGCTACATTCTCATAAAACAATCAATGGATGAAGACCAAACTATATCTCCGATCCAACCAGACTGTTGATGCTAATACATCTCTGTTCAAAATCCAAACATGGCAGAGTCACTTTAATGCTTTGGATAGCATACTACACATTTCTGGACAAGACGTCATAAGATCCACATCTAGACTAGACTGACCAGCAAAAGGGAAACTAATGTGATGAGCATGTCATGTTCTCATCTCCAACAGTAAAAGTCTATGAAAGTCTGCGTGACAGTGCATCTGGCCAAACATATGTTGTTTTTAAAAGTGATACAATTGTTTAAGGTCAAATTGCTAAGGTAACTGGTAATATCTATTGTGTATATATTAATACATGCAGAAGTGCAGTGATGAATCAGCACCAACAGTTGGGCACTAAAGATTGTTGTTGCATCAATTTTTGGCCATTATTACATTCCAGTGAAGCTGAAGAGGCTGCGCCTTTTCAATTCCCGATGCAATATGCAATGTATGGGAAGCTAATAATAGGGAAGTAGAAGACAGATCAATAGTAGAGAAACATTAGCTGTCTCACAAGGAAGGGAAAGAAGGGTTATGAAAGTGGGGTAAAAAAAAAAAAGGAGCAATGAAGAATATGTTGGCTGGTGCAGATTGGGAAACTGAAGAAAGACTTGGATCTTAAAATAAAAAATTTAGAGCTCCTAACTTAACACAATATGAAGAAAAAAGAGAAAGCTGGAGGCAACCAGTTTTTGTTTTTATTTTAAATCCACCTGTGTTATGAATCAGCAGATCGCATCAATAAAACATTGTCAAAGGGACAACTAGGAGCCAATAAAACAACGATGAGCAGAGGAAGTAGAGTAGACTCTGCTGAATGAAGAGGCTAGATGCAACCACCTGCATACACATCATACAAGCGTTGCTAAACCTGGGTTAAACAAAATCAGTCATCCTGACAACTCCATAAATAACTACTTTGTTATACGGGGAGGAGATAGGACATCTATGGGTATAAACTGCAAGCAAGCATACGATTGTACATGGCTCTGCTGGTTGTGTGTGGTAGATAAGTCTGATGGCCAAGTGTGGTATGTAAACATGTGCAACCTTGGCAAGGTACTCACAGCTGCTGCTCCAAGACTTGAGCAGAGATTTGATGCTGATCTCAAAGAAGACCGAATCCTGCAGGCTCAGCATAGTGGCTCGTAAAAGTTAAGCTTCACCACAAGGCACAAATTTTACAAGTCTCCTGACTCTTTCATGTAAAGAACCCCAAACATTCCACTCCTCTCAAAAATTTACATTTTCACCCAAAAAAGAAAATTTTTTCACACTTGCAGCTCCTCTCGACTGACTACAGCTGGATACTATCCTCCACAGGTGCTAGTTAAAGGCATCATCCTGAATGACAGTGAGGACAGCAGTTCGGGAAAAGAGATCCAAAAGGTGCTATCACTTTGTTTCCTCTGCAACCTAGTTCACTGAAGAGTGAAACTGCATTGGCAGAGGAGGAGCAATTGCATTGCCTGGCTACTCAGAGAAGAATTCACCTCAGCGCCTGCTGCCCCTTTGCCAATCCACAGAGTTCCTCATCCACATTTTGGCACAGAAAAATCCAGAAAGGCCAAAGACAAAACTGCGTGAGAACTTTTGTTCCTGATAGGGGAGTAAGAAGCCGCAGAACAGTACACGATAGAAGTCTGAACAAAGCACAGCAATATTTCTCCTTTTCTTCTTCCTGTGTGTGTATGTGTGTGTACCAGTCCTAGCCTGCTAGCACTTTCAGCCACCCTCCGCCTCCACTCAAAACTCACTCCCTCTCCATTTGCTCATGAGCAGCCCCTCCTCTTCCCAGCTAGCTCCTGTTCTCTTACTGATGCCTGCTCTTTTCCTCACTGAGTGAGAGACAGAGCTTGTTTCAACAGCAAACAGAGGGAGGCAGGGCCAGATTGTGGGGGTGGATGATGTCATCAAAATGCTGCGAGTGTTCCCTGGCCATGGTTCAGCAATGCATACGCATGTCAGAGCTGCTACTGTGCTGCTTCTCCACTGGCCTATCAAAACGACACTTCCTGTAAGCTCTACAGCAATACTGATGCGTCATCCCTGACTGCAGTATGAGGGAAAGGAAAGAATGGGAGGATGAAAGAAAGAAGAAAGAAAGAAAAAGAAAGGATAAATTGAACATGGGAGTAACCTTTAGACCTAGTCGGAGTCAGATCTTTACCGCAAATATATTTTTATGTAGTGTATATACACTGGTCTTGAGAACAAAGTAAAGTGTTCTCCAGCTGAGAAAAGACCAAATACATTAAGAAATTTCACCAGAACAAACCATGGGACAAGGAAGGGCAGTGTTTTACTTATATAAAATCATGGTATGATAGCAATCGCAGCTAATCTATTTGCTAACCTAACTGTTCACACCCAGTAGAGTCATAAGCATTACATCATGCCCTGTCCAAATGCTACCAGTCATTGTAACACACAGATTGATACACAACCGCAATACACAGTGCTTCAGAGAGCAAATGGCTCACTGTTTTTTGTGAATGTGAAAGACTCGTACACCTAACATGATTCAACTTTTATTTTAGTCTTGCTTTGGTCTTTTTTACTGCCCTTGAGCACACTTAAAAAAAGACCCACATGACATCAAGTAATATGTAGTCAAGTGCAGCATTAAGTTTGTTAAAAATATTCAGGAGGGAACAACACTGAAGAGGCTACAGAAAACAAATGCTCTTTGTCTTCTTTTAGTTCAGTCTTCATTTCTCGCCCTCAGTCACATGTTCTCCACTACACAAGTTATGCAAAATGAGGCAGGGCTCTTTGTAAACAAACACAACACACAACAGAAGCTTTGTCAAGCTCTGGCTGGTGTTACCCTGATGCAGGCTTCCACTGTGAAACTCTGCCTTGTAGTGATGTGCTGGTCAGGATTTTTATGACCCGTTATGAAAGCCTAACTCAACCCAAATGGGCCGCAAATGTATATGTTAATGATGACCTGAGCCCGAATGCTGAACCACAAATTTAGCAATCCTTTATGTATTTAGGATTTACCCATCTTACTATAAGATGGGTAATTATCAGGAGGTCCCACAATGTGTGTTGCACTAGGTGCTGATATTGCTTGCCAAACTTCTTTATATATTTAGTTTGTTAATAGATTAGGCCTAATTTTTTTTGACTAAATGCACCGAAGTAAACAATGACAGGCAGGTAGTTCCGAAATTATTCTTTTGTCATAAAATGAAAAAGTTACATAGGATTCTCAAAGCAGTGATAAATGTGGCTAATTCTAATTTGCAAATTAAAATTAACATCTGTACATCACACTTGTACACTGCAGTCTTTTTACACAATTTTGCACATAATGCATCTTGCATATAAAACCTCCCGTGGACATGTAAACACATTTTAAAACTTGATATCACAGGATGTAGGTTTAAGTCACGGTGAACACAAAGAACACAGTAATCATCCTTATCAGCAAACCTCTGCACAAACTGTTTTCTGTAAACCAGCTTTATTGTTTAAGGAACGCTGAGGAGTAACTGACAACAAAATGTCTCTGTCTCTGTCTCAATGTCTCAACATTAGCGCTGAGAGCATCTAACAGAGATCATGCAAACTGAGAACTTCAAATAAATAACATTATGACTGACTTCCTGGTAAGAAGAGCCCAGTGATGAAATAATCCCAACTACATGCACATTCATGGCCAAGTTATTGTAGCTCCATTCACAAAGTGGGAGCAGTGACTGACAGTTAGTTATCCCAACTGCAGACAGAATAAGAGAGCTGTTCCTCCCAGGAGTCCATAGGGTGAAGGATGCATTTCCTGTCCTGGCCTCTCTGAAGGGCAGTGGTAGGAAAAATAATCGATATGAGCTGTAATTCAATCCCTGACCTCCCCAATGGTGCCTGGGCTGCAGAGGACACGCCATTTAGATCCATCTCAACAGCCTGGGTATGCAGCACAACTCCACAACCTGCACTGATCCGCAGTTCCAAGCACTCCCTTGTGTCAAGGAGCCAGCAATCTCATGTCTTCCAGACAGAAATTATGCACATTTACAAACTGAGACTTTTAATATGATGAGGCAAGATTTTTTTCAACAACCATGGTATAATACAAATATAATACTAAAAGAATTACAGACATTTTATAAACACAACCTTTCATATATCACAGACAGTATAGACACATTCAAAGCATCTCATACTGAGAGTGAGCAAAGTTATTTCTAAAATTTACTTGGAAAATCATGTCAGGCATCTAAACTATAGCAAAGAGTTAAGTCAGACGCATATAGTCTCTATAGATGGAGAAATGATGGAGCAAAAATTAGAACTCATCTTTACATAGAAAAAGCTCAGCTTATTACTCAACATTTTCTCAGATGACCCCTTTTCAAGTTGTTTACTATATAGTAGCATTTACTGAGAAACTGAATGGAGAACAAGCACTAGCTATTTGTACTTAGATAGCTTTTTAACCAATTACTGGCCTGACTGAAAGCTTTATCCCAGCTTTAGTGAGTGACAGGAGCTCTACATTAAACATAAAGCAGCAGATTTTGGTGAAGTTGCAACAGACATCACACTACTTTTTCTACAATTTAAATTGTTCATCCGAGACAGAGTGAGAGTAAGAGTGAGAGAGCAGCAATGATGAAGGAAAATCAGAATCAACTGGCTTGAGATGGTGTAGCAAAATAAATTGGTTAAGCATTTGTGCATTGGTATTTTGACATGCAGATGCCAGGTGAGAAAAAAACCCAAATGCAGCCAATACTTATTTATTGTTTTTATCGTTTAATCATACAATAACTTTTGTTAAGCTACAATTTTATACAATTAAAATTTAACTGCAAGTGTAAATGTTTTTTATTGATAACACCCAAACTCCTGATAGTTATTTTAAAGGTCCAGCGGCAAGGGCCTTGGCTTAAGGGGAGCCCCCATCTTGCATTGCCATGTTTCTATAGAAGCTTTTAACTGAAAGATCAGAGTGTGCATTCCACAAGGTGAAGCAAAAGTTTACTATCCAAATGAAAAACATGCATTCTGGGATTTAAAGGTCACTGTAGCTACCCTCATGCCATTGAGAAAGGGAGGATGAGCAGAGGAGTCCTCAATTTGTTACAATCTGAAGTCTTAGCATCAGATGTCACTAATTCTTACACACTAAACCTTTACAATACTTAATGAAAAACTTTGTTCAGCCTATCTACACACACAGCCTAAAGACTGTTCAGACAGATATCACATTTTCATTACAGGACTACAACCTTCCTATGCAAATTCAATCATATACTGCAAACACCCCCAAATCACAAACGGGAAACCTGCTGCAATTTACTAAATAATGTCCCAATTACACCCTTCAAGAAAGCTCAGCTGTTTGTCCAGCAAGCGAATGATGTCACTCTATACAAAGAAAGAAAAAAATAGTAGCTCCGCCTTATAAGACAACTAAGGTTGCACCAGTACAACAACAAGGGAGTGGTTCTCTCATTCTAACACCAGGCAAATTATAGAGGAATGAATACACCATTCCACTATATCCATCTCTCAACTACTGTAGTAAACACATCCCCTCCTTCTTAAAACACAACTCACCATTGTGACCCTTGCCACCACTAGCATGATGTAAAAAGGAGACTTCTAAAATGACGCATGTTTCCTAGTTGGAAAGAAAGAAGGGAAATAAGTGAAAACACTGTCCTGTCAGCTTGATGTTTTGCATGAACAGTGATAAATCAAAGAATCTAAATCAAAAGAAAAATAAACTTTATTAGGTCATCACAGTGAACTAA
Source organism: Brachirus orientalis (assembly GCA_016785285.1). NCBI lineage: Eukaryota > Metazoa > Chordata > Actinopteri > Pleuronectiformes > Soleidae > Brachirus > Brachirus orientalis. The sequence goes on from JAFBJR010000180.1 coordinate 7,479,621, forward strand.
AACTCAGAACTGAAGTAGTATTTATCAATGATATGAGGGTCAGTTTAGCTTGCTGAAAAGTCATTTTTGAAGAGGCTAACAATCTGGGAGAGAACTGCAGAAGAGAGAGCTAAGTCAAGCTTTAGCCATGAGCAAACAGGGAGAGCAAGCATGCTCTGACATGTAGCACAGCAAAAAAGTTATACTAAGAGACAGATGACAAGTCATCACCCCAGCGCTGGAACGGACTTAATGGCCTGCACGCACACCTTATTCACACATGTATAACACACACATCAATAAAACCTTTAGGTAGCATTGACACAATAGTAGACAAATGGCATTTCCTGTTTTTGATGCACAACTCTCATGAGACTTGAGTGTGATAGTCTCGTGTGAACATGATAGTCTTGTGTGACTGTAAGCTGTTAGCTCCAGTGAAGCAAACAGCGGAGGCTGCAGATTAGTTACTGTTTTACCATCTATGGTGTAGTGCCATCTGAATCGGAATCAAATCAATTGAGGAAATCAGCAATGACACCTGGGCCTATCTAAAGAAGTGTGCTACATTAGGTATTCAATAAACTTGAAAATCCAAAATTTACGGTCATTTTAATTGTGTCTTGGTCTCTGAAAACCCCTGAGCTGAGCTATAAATTGGATTGCCTAATACTTGATATTAACTTTGCCTGTTGATTAGACCCAAATAGGTCGGATCATTTGAGCAGACTGTGTTCGCTGAAAACACCTGCCTGATGCAACTGAGTTAATGGAAGCAGAGGGCAAAATTTATTTTTGAAAACAACAAATAAAACAAAACTAGGCTACAATCTTGCCCAAGCTTTGACTTTTCCAGACAGAGGTTACACCCTCCAAACACCAGTTGTGGGGTGACATTTTAAGAGGGGGTGGCTAACTAGACAGAAAACCACATGTCATCACTGCACTATTTCATTTTCTTTAGATTTCTTCAACAACTGCAACACCTGCAAATGTATATGATCTTAATAGACGTCAGATTCCTCTTCCTTCTGACAAAAGCATAACACTCTGGGCTGTTCTTCAATCTTTAAATTGTAATCTTAAAAAAAAAACTGCAAACCCACTGCATTGTTTTTCACGATTTTTCTTCATGGGCAAAGGGCAGCACAGAACACACTACATGACAAACTGACAGCTGAGCTTCGGTAAACAGAAAATAATGTATAACTAGCCTCCCAACCTTAATGCACAGTATAAAAATTTGGGTACATGTTAGTCAAGCTTAACATATGCAAACAAAGAAAACGGTTTTGTTAATTCGCAAAAATGCTTGAGCACAAAATCTGTACAAATCACTGCTGCATCCATATGCATGAGTCACCTGTACCTTTAAAACCTGCTCGGTTACTGCGGGCTGACTTGGAAGAGTCATTCAGTGGTTCTACCTCCATTACCGGATCAACCGGATCTTCCTCAACGGTCTGCCCCATGGCTAGCAGGCCCAGGCGCCTCATGCGGAGAAGCCGTGGACCTGTATCCCGGGGCAAGGCTCCCGCATGGTCAATGGACCCCTCCCCTGAGATGACAGTCGGAACGAGGCTCTTGAGAAACTCCATGTTCAAGAAGACACTGTTTTTCACTCTGGTGTGTAGTCCAGCAATCTGTGCCATACCATTTACTCACACATAACACCTGCCTGCCACATCTTCACCATTTACAGATAAGCATGCAGACATGGCGCAGTCCCTTGGCCCTGCTATGACCTACGTGCAGCAGTTAAACATTAACAGTGTATCTGAGAGCCATTAGCTCTTCCCCTATAGACCAAAAGAGACACCACTGTCAGGCTTTCCAAAATCGTCAGTCTTTACTAACTAGTAGACAAGATGCTGGTGACTGTAGCTAGCTAACATGACAGACGCTGCAACATTACCTGTCTACTCACACTGAAAACAGACATGGCACTTTTCATAGGTCATGATGTAATTGTGTGTGGGCAGGGCTACGCACGAGTGCCAGGCACTATCTGGGGTGGGACTAGAACATGTTCCACAGGAGATAACACAAGCCTGGGCAACCAGCCAATCACAACAGAGAAGACATCAGCCACACCCTGCCAGCCTGTGTTCCTCACCAGTTTAGGAGACTAAGAGGGCAGAAGACGACTGACTGACACTACAAGTAGTAGCAAAAGGTCCAAGCTGGTCACACGGACATGCCTGCATTTACTGATAGCCCTTATCATAGTCTGAATAGTGTTTCTTGTAAGCATTTATACACAGAACACATATTCTTGCTTGTTTCTTGCCAACTTTGTCCTTTAACAAGAGCACTCACAATGTTGACGAGAAGCAAGTGATGGGCTCTGTGACAGAGTGAATGACAGACAGCTGCGTTCTGCTTGGCTGCAGTTCATACCTGCAGTAAATTTACACCTCTCTAAGAACCACTAACTGAGGTGTAAGATGGACTATGCTGTGCTGACTACCAAATAGGCAGAGTACCTAAAGAAACTGTTTGGTGTTCTCTGGGGCTCAGAGTAAAATCTAATAGGCCATATCAACACAATCGCAGCTAGTCATATCCAATAATAAAAAAGTTGAAACAATCCGCAAGAATGAAAGATGACTGTGGCACTAGTGTGCAGCAAAATGTTAAAAACCTTCGAGATAGGTATTTTCTGCTGACTCATCATTAACTTAAGTGGGCAATGAAATACACAGTGCAAACATTGTTACAATAAAGATTCCATTTAGTTTTTGATAACCATTAATTTTGAGCCGGTGTCATGCAACAGGACCGTTACTGTCGCAATGCTACTTTAATTTTGCTGTTAGGACAAGGCTGGGGTGTCTTGTCGGTGTATTTTGTGTGACCCTTACACTTAAAAAATAGAATGGCACTGTCTCTCAGCAGTGAAATTGAACCTAACTAATGTTATTGTTAAAACTTGTGTTTGTCCTACTATTTCATGTTGTAATATCTGCTATGCAAAAAGGTCTATTTTCCAGGTTTATTCAAGACATGCTTGAGCATGACATTCACATGTCATATGAGTTAAACTCATTTACAGCTTGCTAATATACAAGACCAACACTCAGTCATATCATTCCAATCCAAATGATCACAGAATTTTACACACCAACTAAGATTGCACAACTTCAGGAAATAATGCAACAATGTTGCTGAATACTGCGATGACAATTTCACTTGTAATAAATTAATAGGTACAAACATGGTTTTTGTTATGCTGATATATAAGATGCAGATGAACTACAAATATGACAAAAACAGACAAAGATTAAAAAATTGAAAAATGTTTTTAGAACTTCATTGAATTTCATGTACAGTAAATGATGAACAGTGTTTGTTCCCCCGGGTGCAGCCTCTGCTGCAGCACAGCTGTGTAACCCAGTTCATTGGAAACAAGTATTGGAAACAGTATGCACTGATATTTCAGCCTGTGTTTTACGTTTTGGGGAGCATTTAACTCAATGTTTTCGAGTTTACTTTCTCTCTACTCCGTGTGCGTGTGTGTCTGTCCTCACAAACGAGATATGGAACTGGGCAGGGAGAAATAGAGGAGAGAAATGACAGAGCAACACACTAACAAAAAAAAAACAAAAAAAACAAACACACATACACATACACACACACACACACACAGTGACCCAAGCGTTACTGCAAATGAATGATGGAGAAAACACTGAGCCTGTTATTCATGATAGTGTTAAAGTTTAGGAGCGAGGTGCCCAGTGCACTGTGGGGAAGTGCATCCAAGTGCCACATGGTTTAAAAAATTATAATGTAGATATACTTGCAGAGAAGCTTAATCATAAAAATACTTTATAAAAAGTTAAAAAGCAAGATGATATAAAGACAAAAGGCAATTAATGCTTCAGTGCATGTCACGGTCAGATTTTGAAAAGTACGATATTATGATTTGTTACAGACTTCACTGATGAGACTAATAACAAAAAAAAACATACTAACATACTGTAAAAGTACTCTGAAGTAAAGCTTTATTATAAGATGTACCTTCCCAAAAATTAGCTATTCGATTTACTTATGTAAACCCTGTGAAGGGGACAAGATTATGCTTTCAAGTAGGCAGTAACTACTGTATATTCAAAGCACAATTTAACAACATTCCAGAGAGCTTTAATTTGTTAATTTCAAAGGCTCAAGTAAAGTCCAGATCAAAAACAAAATTTAAGACTACTACTGCAAAAATGCACCGTGTGTAAGACCAGTAAGTGTGGTCAGAAATGTATTAAAGAAGTGCTTACACACTCTGCCGCAGCGTGTGAATGTCACTGATATGATGTAATTGTTTCAGTATGCAAACCATGTCAAGGGAAGTAAAACAAATTCTCCTTCGGTTTCTGTCTCAATTCAGAAAATACAACATTAAATCTGCACAGTTAAATATTATTTTGTTCACAATTCTTTTGTATTATGTTTATGCAGCAAGCAGGCTAGGTGGAGAAGTGAAATTATTACTGCAGGGCCAATGCTTATCCTCAACTCTGCCTTCTAGAGGCCAGTTGGCAGACAACATGCCAAACCAAACAAAATAAACAGCTTAAATCTACTGACAAGCCCCACATTGCTGAATGAAAAGGAAAATGCTCATCAAGAATTAAGGACAAACCACCAGAAAGCTTTTTTTAGACATTGAGTCTTTTGAGACTTTTGCAGAAATACAAACTATGATATCCCTCCATTTGTTAAAGTCAGTAACTTTTTAATAATAAAAAAAAAAGTAATAAGCATTTTCCTTCATCAGAATGCAATCATTTACTCTACTCTTAAATCAGCAAACAAGTACACAGGGCTCATGTAAAGGCAGTTTTAGCATGACAGTTGCAATCATTTCTGATTCCATTCAAATTTGAAAGCAACAGACCTGTTGTTTTTTCCAGTGGAGAACACCGATTCTGACTAGAGTAAAACAAGTTCACATCTTTAATCAATATGTGTACATTACAATCATCACAATTACAAATGTTCCAGCTTCTAAAGAAATAAAAAAGAAAATCTGCCAGAAGAGAAATCAATATGCTTTAAGTGGTAAGGTGAGACATTTGTTAAAAATAGTAAAAGAATGAGATCCAGGCAAGGATACAGTGAAGAGAGCTGAGGCAGCACAACCCAGTAAGAATCTCTAAATGAGCCAAAGAGATGGATAACTGATGAAGCAAATATAGCATTTACTATGGTAATTTACTGTGGTAGTCTGTGCACCACAATGGTCAGTCCAGGCAGCTGTGGTTTGCTGGGGCCAGGTCTCTGGTGCTGTTAAGTTAGAACAATACCCCTGCACAGGAGGCCCAGATCCCTATCAACCCAGGAATGTGGAAGAGGAAGCTCTGGAAACAATGTGCAGCGTTCCTATGCCATTCTGGGTCCCACCCGCTCCTGACTTGTTCTGCTTTCAAGCTGGAGAAAACAGGAAAACTAGTGGGCTGGGGCCCAAAAGTCAGTCTATTCTGCAATCAGCTAGGGGCTTGGAAGGTAAGCTGTCACCATTTAGTCGATTACAGTCAGTTTCACAGCTTTGGGTTAGCATAAGTCTGAAGTGCTCTCAACCACTGGATGTCAGCAAACATTCCCAGGTCCACAGTCATCAAAACAATGTCGCACTGCCCCCTAATGGTGTAACCAGCAAACAGATTATCAAGACTACAAGCCTGTAAGCCAGTGAAACATCTAAGTTGAATTGATGTAACCATTATGTTATATTTTCCATACAAATTTTTCACCATTGCCTTCATGCAACCTGAGATGAATAATGTCTTATAATGTCAGTTGGCTGTTGGCTGACACCAACTAGATAGATATATATACTCTACCATTAAGCTGCAACATGTCACAATCAATCAGGTATGTTTACATACTTCATTCAAAAAGGAATTTGTAAGAATAAAATCACACTGTCAATGACAAATACAGTTAATGTTTAATTACTCTAATGTGTGATCACACATTTTGCTTTCAGTTCGCACCCGTAATATATAGCATCTTCTCTTGACAGCCTAATGCTTAAATGTTCTGAATGCACTAATTGTTTTTCTCATACCATTTGCTACTGCATCTGTTGTTAGTTTGCTTTGACTGAACAGCTAGCCCACTCTTTTGTGACTGGTCAACTGTTTAGAATACACTCACACTTAACTTTTTCAATTCAATTACACATCTCCAGTGTGTCTCCCAGAAAGAGCAAGGCAGCAAAAAATAACTCCTGTTGTTGCAGACTTCAGCCTTTGTAACAAATAGATTAAAAATATATATATATTGTATATATTAGATGCATAACAAAGGATGGATCATTCATCTGCAAACAACAACATGAAATGCAACCACAGATGTTGAGACACAAAAAAAGATCAAACCAGTTCCGCCAAGTCCTGACAGACAGTTGCGAAGCAGCCCACAGAGAACTTAGTTGTCACTGCTGAAGAATGTGACCCGACCGGACCCTGCATCAATTACCATTCTGAGATCACACTCACCACCCATAGGCCGAAATAATATGCGCAGTAGTAATTGCTAAAATGCCTGTGTAATACAGCTTCTCAAGCTTTACATAGACCTCGACAAGCAACAATGATCTGAGCACAGACCTAGTGCTATTAAGATTATTTAAAGCTTATTTGCTTCACTTTCACTGTAAATGATGTCAACAAAAATGTAAAACAGCTACGTTCCTGAGTCTATCCTATTTTGATAAAAAGATTAATTGTGCCTTTATTTGAAATTTTAAATTAAAAAAGTGAAAGTAATCAATTACTTTATCAACGCATTCCTGTTTTACTCTGTGTAGCTAGCCGCTTCTATACCACGTTTAGAAGCGTCTGCTAAATACACAGTTAATGTTGTAGCTGCAGTTGGCATAAGGTTTTTAGACAAAGAGATAACGTTTAATATCAGAGTGCATAAGATGAGGCATTCTATACCATATGACTGCAGCATGATCAGCAAAAGAAAACTTTGATTTTCTTCTTTCAGAGTGCAGCAAAACAAAAAGAATAATCCAACACCATGTTCATTCCCAGAATACTTAGCTTGCAGTTTCTGTAAAACCTAAAATCTCGGTGCACAGTGGAGCACACTTAGTCCATGTGTGGCTTACCTTAAGGCCATAGAGCAGGGGCTGGAAATGTTAAGAGAAAAGAAGTTCCACAATTTCACTGAACAGGAATCTGAAACAGAGAACACAGTTGTCAGGCCTTAACAAACACACAAATTAGGTACAAAACCAGTACTGCTTAGTGTGAAATGTCTTAAACATAAAAGGTAACTCAATTAAGTTTGTGACTAAACAGAAAACAAGAAATCCCTACTCTACTAAAGCCAAGAAGAAATCTTTGACTACTGTAATAAGACATTTTAGTTGAAAGGGTTTAAATAAATACAATTTTTCTGTGCATCTTTTTTCAATCACTTAATCAAAATCCAAAGATTTTGGTTATATAGATTTTTTCTTACTTTGCTAACACAAAACAACAGCCACAGCTACTGTATCCCATTTGGAAGGCTTAGTGCTGTTTGACAGTCTGGTGTTGCTCACAGCAAACCGATGGGTCAATCTACTGTTAGCCTTAGCCTGACTTGCTCTGTACTAGGACTGGATTAATCCCCCCTCCACCGAGCTGAGTAATAATCTGAAGATTACCCACAACATCTGAGAGGCAGTTACATAAGCAATCAGAGCCTTTCAAAACTGTACTCTCCAACCAGTTTATCACAGTGGCATAAAAAGGTTCCTTTTACTATCCTTGCTTGCAATCACATGTGTTTGTGAGGAACATTTTCATTGGACACCAACATTAGCTTGACATAAATGAGAGGAGTAAGCATAGAAGACAAAAGGCTGGTTATCATTATTAAACTGAAGTAAGACAAAGGAAGGAAGAAGAAGCCACCGAGTCATAGAGCAGTCAGACAGAGAAGCTGAGGTGTGAGAACCTCCACGCCAAAACTCACCGTGAGAACCAGTCAACATACATATCAAGTCTAAACAAAACGCAGAGAAATCCTTGACAGCCCTAATGTCATGTCACAGTTTAAAACCTTCGTACGTACCTTATCCCACCCACCAATAACAGAAAAACAGATTAAAGAAATTGTCAAATGCAGTCACACTGACAGACCTGTGAATATTATATCTGACTTCCTGCTCCAGCTCAGCGACTCCAAAAACAAAAACTGTGACCACAGAACGAAAAAGGGTAAGCCAAGCCCTGTGCACATCCTGAAAGCTGTAGAAGACACAACCACAGACAAAGCTCTATATTTAAACATGTGAATTTCTGTGGTAGCACTAAAACACATCTCATATCTCAACATATATTTTTTTAATGTAAGCTTAATAATTTTAAACACTGTACATTCTGGTTTGAGTGAAAATTGTGAGAAGAGCTAAAGGTCCATAAATGCAACCTGATCAATGGTTAATCTAATATCTTTATTCTGTCACCCGACAGTCCAGCACACAACAAAGATGCTGAGAGTAGAAGGTTAATAGTCCAACCAGGTAAATGAGAATAACCCGTACATAGACAATATTTACCAAACTCACTTTGCTGCTGTTCCCTCCACCATTCTGCCACATATCGACTTCAAGTAGACAACTACAGTTCTGTACAGTTGTCCTACCAGCTCCTTTTAAAAATTAATTTTGCAAAACAACTGCACAACCATCTTTTCTAAAATGTAGAAAACAAACTCCAAAATATCTGATGTATTTATTCACGGTACTTGAAGAATTTGGGCTAGTTCATAGTCAGAAATAGGCAGTATACTACAGTAAATTGGACAAAGAGGGAGAGCATATGTGGCTCGATCCAACACTAAATGACAGGCCTGGCCTGCTGTAATCACTACCTTTTGAGTGGAAACATTTAATTGGCGTCTTCCAACTTAAAAAAAAAGGAAGTGGATTTAAACAAACACCTTTTTTGCATGTTTCATCAGATATGCCTTTTATCCTTATCTTTCTCTGGATGACACGTCAAGCCAGAAAACAAGGCTTTGATGTACCATCAGTGGATCCAAATATGTCAGAAAAACAGCCGAGGCCTTCATGAGGGCAAAGACAGGGTGGTTTCTTTGGCAAAGGCAGACCTAAACATCAATTATGCTCCAAACCCTGTCTCCCAACGCCAAGGATAATCTTCCTCAGCAGGGCTCAATTATAGGTTATTTCTAGCTAGACTCGGTCCTTATTGTGTACTACATTACACCGTTTTTCAGTACAATCAATAAAAATAGAACCCATGTTAAGTGAGAGTAAGTTATGCCATGCTTTATGCTGTGCTATACTGAAAAAAATGTATACTTTTGTAAGTTAAGTAAGAGTAAGTTAAGAAGATAGTGACAAACTACTATTTTCCAAATCAATGGGCAACCAACATTAGTAAAATATGAACATAGAGAGGCACATTCTTATCTGTACTATTTGACTGGAAGCCTTTATTTTTTATTTTATTGCATGCATTTGATACAAATCCATCTTAATTGATTTCCTCTGCTGTATTTCACATACAGGCCTGCTGTCACATATATCTTAATTATCTCAATTATTTGCTGTACTAAATAACTCTGCTAACTAAAAAAAGACAGCAAAATACAAATGATTGATCTGAGCCCCCTAATAACCACCCCTCTGGTTCCAGCTTGGTCTTCTCAAAGTCCACATTCATTCATTCATTCATTCATTCATTCATTCATTCATAAGGGCAAGGTAACTTGATGTATGGTATTGTGTCAGTGGAGAAACAGGAAAGAAATTATCTTGAGGGCCAAATACAGTTGTATGGCGGGCCGTTTGTGGCCCCTGGGCCTTGAGTTTTACACACGTGAAATAGAACATCAGAGCAGAGCAACACCGATCATTAAGTGCTCTGCAGATATAATTTAAGTTGGGGTACAATGCTCAGTACAGTGCACTACAAATATGGCTGCTACCATACAGAGTGGCTGCCCAGGAACAAATATTTAATTTGCACAACAGGGTTTGGAGCATAACCCATGAATTGTTTGTTTAGGTGTCCAGTTAATAATTTAGCCATGTGTAAATAGGGACTCACAAGCATTTCCATATTCATCTGATCAGCCTAAGTATTGTAAAGAAAATATTCTGTAATCTTGTCAAATGAATGGCAGATGTTGCTATACAGTATGCAGTACACTATGAGATGAAGAAACCAGGCAAGTTTTTGAGAAGACTATTTTGACTCGGAGGCTGCCCATGAAGAATCACGTGAAATGGTCAAGGGCCATCAAAGCAGGTGCTGAAGTAATCAAGCCAAGTTATTTGAGTAGTCACAAATGTTCAACCACATTTAAAGGAGGACACATAATGTTTGCTTTGGTCAGATGACAATATGGCATACATTAGAACCAAAGTAAGGCTAAGAATAGGAAAATAAGCTTTAAATAAAATAAGGCAGAGGGAAAGCTGCTACCTTGTAAGCAGCCAGCAGTCCAGCAGCTCAAAACTTTGTAGCGACCGATAACTGCTACAGCAAACACCACAAAATTCCCCAGAATATATGATACGAATTAAAAATAAATTAAGTGATGCGTAATTTCTGCAAGCACTCTTGCCTTTGCAGCAAGAGGAGAGAGTGGGTGATTGTCTGTCTCTATGTGGCCCTGTGACGGACCTGTCCAGGGTGTACACCGCCTCTTGCCCTATATCAGCTGGAGTTAGGCATCAGTGCCCCCGTAACCCTAAGTGGAGGATAAAGCAGTAGAAAATGAGTGAGTGAGAGAGTTATTTCTGCATTACATAATATTTTTATAGTCAACACTGCTGAGTTGATGGTTAATCCTTGCAGGAGGGCAGCTTAGTGAGCTGCTGCTGAGGGGGCATTTTACAGAGCTTGGTTTTTTTATCCCTGTACTCTTCAATGACATGAATGTCTTACTGGATTAAACCAAAAACACTAATTCACCGATATAATGCCCTAGATAATCACATGCAATCTACATGTATTCCTCTAATTTTAGCGTGTATGAGAGACGACGCTACACATCTCTACTGACATTAGAGGCCTATCCTAGCAGTGATGAGATGATTCAGTTGCAAAGACCCTTGGTCCAATAAGATAAACTCACTGCAACAATGTAAGGTCTTGTGAATAAATTTTTTAATGGCCCCCATTCAGAACTGCATTTTTGCTTGGAATGCCCATCCCTAATACACACAGACAACCTGTCTGTTCACAAGACCAAAAAGAGTTTTTAGACAGGTCTGACTGCATAGATATGTCAGCTACTTACACAACTGTAACATGAAATAAGATTGTCAGCTGAGAAGGTGGTTTCTACTGCAACAATCTACATATTCCAATACAGGTAGGAAATGAGTCAAATGGCATATAGCCGGATGCCAACTACTATTGAGAGACCAAAATTCACTGTTAAGAATATGTCTAAACCAATACAGCACTTGAAACAATCAGTGCAATATCACATCATTATACAAAGTGATGTTTTACTGTATCAATATTCCTGTGCACTCTGCAACCTTTCACATGTAGTTACTGTAACAATGGTATCTCAATTTTTCATGCATATGCGCACAAAGTTTTCATTAGCATAATCCACGCATGGGGAACACTAAGTGACCACAAACTGACTTTTCTTCTTTTGCTATGCTTTCTTCAACAGTTTGGCCATCTCCACCTCGAGCCTCACAGCAGACTGACCAGATTCCTCTGTCTGTATTCAAGTGCCACTCTCTCTACCACAAAACAAACGTCTCCCTGTGTCAGTTGCACTGGGATCAGGGAGAATGAAGTGCTTTTGAGGGGACGTCAGTAGCAAATCTGACAGTTCACCCACTGTCACACTAGAACCACAAATGACACAGCCGCAGAGAACACACACATTTTTAACATTACAAGTTCGTCACATCAATATATTATCTCACAGACAAATATAGCACATTACATAAAGCTTCTGTTTGGTAGGTTAACACTGAGAGTGTGCATTTAAATGCTGCGGTTGACACTTCTAACTAATATCCTTAATATGTTTATATTGTGTGCTGATTTTAACTACAAACATAAAACTATTACCAAGACATCTCGCTAGGTTTTAAAATGGCTAACACACATTGATTTGCACTGAGCAACCTGCTAATGTTGAGCAGCATGCTAGCTAGTAGCAGCAACTTGGATGTAGTTTATCAGCCAATTATCAACTATGAGTTAACATTAAAATGCGCTAGTGCGGTAGCAATGTTAACAGCCGGGCTAGCGACCTAACTGAGGTAAACAATACAGGAAACGACAAACTATTCTTTGGACCTAAGTTTAACTTAAGGCAGCTATAGTCGATGAACTCACAGCAGCTCAGGAGCCAAACTCCTTGTTTAGCATGCTAGGGCAGCCAGTTTCTGTGCACCACAGTTGGAAAGCTAACGTGAACCCCAGCGACAAAGTTAATCACGGAACTTGACGTAAGCCGACGTTAATTACATTAGTTCGCGACCGCCGTGTCCTCGTTTACTTCATTACTCGTTAAGCCGATGTTACTCACAACTTTTGTTTCCTCTCCCTTCACTTGAGCACGGTTGCTAGCTTGCAGGCGTTTTTTTCGTTGCCGAACAAGCTTCACCGTCCTGGCCCTCCTCCATTGGAAGGATTTACGTAGTGATGTGATTTTTTTTTTCGTCTGTTTCAGCGTTGGGAGACCTCCACTGTCACAGCAAACGGGAGCCTGTTTGTCCCGCCTTCTTCTCTGTGATTGGCTCTTGTGTTGTAACGCCCACACAAAATACGGATTTCTGTTTCGCCAAATACGTGGCAATCCCAAGAAAATGACCTGTTGATTGGATGACGTCCGATGAGACGTTCATAAGGGTTCGCTTTCATAACATTTAACATTTAATCGCCAAGTCTAACTATATGGACCTACATTACAGATATATGTGACGTCATTTGACTGGTAATTTCATTGTGACAAGTATGAATTGTAGTTGTAGCTATCCGTAACGTCATTCTTACAAGTCAAAACTACAGTTTCAGATGGCTGCAATTCAGTTGACGTCACAGATATCCGTAATTCAGTTTTTACTAGTCAGAATGACGTCACTTTTGCCATTCACGTGTATGGGGTTTTTCATTCATTGAAAACATTGTGGCAATCTCTAATTCCAGTTTTAGATATTGACAACATAATTTTTGCACACACACACCAATCAGTGATAGTGAATTTGAACTCCCCAAATCTATAATTTTTACACACCAGCAGCACTTATCTGCACCCAGGGAGCAATGGGGGGATTGGGTGCCTTGCACAGGGGCACCTCAGCCTTTCCCGAGATTGAACTGGAAATCTTCCATTACCAGCTCAAGTCCTTTCCTCTTGGCCATGGGCTGCCATTATGTCATACTAGTCACAATTCAAGTTTAAGATATCTACAACTTTATTCTAATAATAGTTTAAGATAGCTACAACTTCATTGAAATAATCTGAAACTTAATTCAAGATATCTGAAAAGGACTATGTAGATACCTTCAATTGAGGATAATTAAAGATATTTCTTAACTTGAATTATGACTAGTCATTATATTGTATCTCTAATGACAAACTACATACACATGAATAGCAAAAGTGAGGTCATTCTGATGAGTAAAAACGAGTAAAAACTGAATCTGTGACGTCATTTTGAATACTAAAGATTAAACTGCAGATATCCGCAACTGTCGTTTTGACTTGTAAGAATGACATTGCAGATACTGGTAGTGAATATCCTGTCTACCGATTAAATGTTAAAACTGTTGCCATAAAGCAATACACACTGAAACCTGCCTCGGTAGGTGGATACTGATGGCAAGCGGTTTTTATATTTGATGGGTAGATTGGTATATTTTTACAATTTTCAGGTTAGTTTAGCTTAGTTAAGCAGGCAGATAATTTAGGGACACTCAAACCCAGTTCAAACAGTAATAGGGCCCCTCAGCCCACTGAAACTCCCCCAGTTTTGGTTTGTTGTTAGTCCTTTTCTTTACTGTACAAGTTGTATTGCATTGCTTGCTGTTTTATGGTTTAACAATATGTAATATTTGTTTAAGTTAGAGGAAACATACCCAGACATGATAATGCATTACTGAGGCTTGTCACACGGTGGCGCACTCTCAGAAGCAGACAGCTGCAGCGCACCTTACAGCTCGGAGCGGCAAAGTGAAGGCATGGAGCGGGGTCTTGTTCAGAAAACTGACGACGGTGTCATCAAGTCCTTAGTCAGAAAGTGAGAACAAAGACTTCAGTGGACCTCTATAATATGTAAGGTCGTATGTAAGGACTTTACCGCAGAAGAGAGGAGAGCTGAGCATCAGCCGCTTGCATCGTGCATCGCGCGTGTCTCACATCACCAGAGGAGGACTCGGGAGAGGTCGTGGGATCGCCATTGGTTATGGATTACCACCAATCCATCACCATTGGTTATGGATTACCACCACCGCCCACCCCTCAATCAGCTGGACATTTCACCTTCCAATTAAGAGCTCCAACGGTACCCGGGTCTAGGTAAATTTCTGGGTTACATCTGGGTTACATCCAGTTATATGGGACAAACACTTTAGTACCAGTGTTTGAAGTAATTGTGTATTTGTTTTCCGTGTGTTTATTGTTATCAATTAGTTTAGATACAGACTGCTCATTATTTAATACTCTTTAAAGCCATAGAGGGCTGCCATGGTCTGGTAAGTTAACCCATAAGACAGTGAATATTTGTGAATAAGTGACGGGTTAATTTGTTAGTTACTTTACAGTCATAAGGTTTGTAGCCTTTGCTACAAAGTTAAAACTATAAAATCTATAAAACTATAAAATAATATCTATACAATAAAAATCAAGATATTAAGGAAAACTGAGTGTGGGTTTCAAACAGCCATATCAATACATTGTTAAATCCTATAATGTGACATTAAATGTTTTTGTCGTTTTTTTTTTAAAAATATGACTGATAAAACTTTTTCAAATCATTATAGGAGACTATATTGTGTTTTCACAATACATTATTGTGTTTTCACAATACAGTGTAGAATAAAAAAATGGAAACAGAGCATAATGAAGTAGCTTTTATTCTTTATATGCTTCACTGAAAGGAGCACAGCTTCCTCTAGTATGAACAGACTTATGACAAAGAAGATGTGGTTTTAAGAAAACAAAGCTGCTAAGCCCATGCTGACAATCAATGATGAACGTGTCCCAAGAATCTGAAAAAAAAAAAAAAATATATATATATATATATATATATCAACTGTGCATTTGGTTTATTTCAGTGTGTCAGTACACAAAACTACACTGGACATTCATACGAGCGTTTAGACTGTATACAAATACATTTGTGAATGCGTCGAGTAGTCTTATGTTTCCACATGATTCAGTTACCTCTAGTTTTTTGTTTTTTCTGTAGGTGCAGCTTGGACTTCTTTCTTGCATTCTTCACACACATGGTGGCACTTTCTGTTGGGACAACACTTTGGTCAGTGACACACACAGCACTCCTCTATGTCTGAGTCTGAGGCAAAACCCGAGCAGAGCAGAAGTTAGTCCAAACTGCTTAGTATTTTTCCTTTTCCTTACAGTGGACAGATATGACAGTGTGAAAAGAAACTAAAAGAAACCCAGCTCTTATCCAACTTACCCCCCCCCCCTTAAAATATGCACATTATATGCACATTATTAATAGTGATTACTGTGACACAGCATCACAAACTAGTGTCTTGACAATAAGATATTAAAAAGTAAAAATTTTGTGTTTTCCCCCACCTGTGTCCAGGGCCAAATTTAGGACCTCCCTTAGACCAAGGTCCAAATCCAGGTCCTTCAATACCAAGCTTCTGAAACTTGCTTCGACAAGTACTGGAATAAGACGCTTTACCTACTGCATAACCAAGAATCCCAGCAACTGAAACAAATAATAAATAAACTGAGAGTTAAAGACAAACATTTGTTAAAGAAAATGTTACTGAAACAGTGTAGTTCGTGCTACTGTGTCATACTCACCTGCTAGTTTTGGAAAGGGACCAAATCGCTTGGATTGTTTCCAGATACCTGCATGGAAATAAAGTAAGACAGAAACCAAATGGTATCATTACATGTTATCGTTATCAGTGTTGTCATTAAATAATGAAGGAAAAGGGCATAAAAGTGAGTGCTTTACCAGTGTAGATCAGACCGCCAGTGACAGCCATGCTGCCCACAGACAGAGGCAGAGCTAAATACAGAAATGAAACAAATAAAAAAAAAAAAAAAAAGTCATCAGTCTCACACTGATTGATGACATGCAATGACAAAATATCTGGAGATATACTGTAGAATATTCAGAATAAGTTTGACTCACTCACTGCTTTATCAACATGAGGCATCATCCATAAAAGATTAGAGTTCATGACAAGATTTTGACATGTTTTATTTATTTATTATTTTATTTATTTTTAATTAAAACACCACAGTGAACATACTGTATATGGTCCAAGAGGCTTAGGAAAAGAAAAGAAACATGGTTTGGAAAGAGCATGGTTGGGGTTGAAATTATGATCTTCAAGGCTCTCTGTCCTAACGTTCTTGGCCAAACTAATCTAAACATTTCTTTTTGATAAATTTCCTGCCAACTGGATTGAGAAATTGCATTTTTGGGACCTAATTATAGCACCACCACAGTTATATTTCCTGGTTAGTACTTACTTACATATAATTTATTATTTAGCCAACCAATTTATTGTCACAACCATGTGAACCATATGAACTAATTCCCAACTGATTATAAATATAATTCTTCCCTGGAAAGACAAATTCATGTCCTCTTTTGTGTTAGAGTTTAATATGACTGAACAGTGAGTGAAAGGACTGGGATCAACATTCAACGACGTTTTCACACATGCAGTAATACATGCATCTTTTTCAGTTTGTGGAGTCTCATTTTAAATTTTGGTTGATAAAGTAGAGGCTGCTCAAATAGCTTATACTTAACACATGGAAGTTTTTCATGTGTTAAGTATAACATGTTTAAGCATGTTTAAGCTGTGTATTGTTCACTTCTCTCGGGTTATGGTCCGACAGTGTAAGTAGAGCTGCGGCAGAGCTGCGTGGGTGTGCGTGACGGGCTGATCCCTAAAACCTTTATTTGTCAAAGCTGTCTCTCAGAAGTGTATCTGGTTTGGAGTGACTTTAGCACACGCCTTCTGTTGCTCCACACCTTCAAGACTCCAGTCAATTAATTTACTATGAAGGTTTGGGGGAGAAAAGTACAAAAATAGTAAATTTTGTGGAAAAAAAACCCAACAACATAGGACTGAATAGTGCTTTAAGTAATACGCCAGGGAGTGACTCCCCCATTGAAGAATGTAAACACAAGGTCACAACGATTGGACTGTTGATGAGCCCTGCCCCCTCAACATTCTCCATGTACAATGTGACACACGGAAGAATATCCAGCCAGCCATGTTGCGTGGCCTCTCACCTTTGGTCATTTGACAGTCTTTTGGCTTTCCGAATCGCTATTTAGTGAGATGTAGAATATTAAAAAGGGCATGTATAGGTCTGCAGATGTCTTAAGTCAAAATACCTCTGTACCAGAAGCTTTCCTCTTGGCATTCTTTCCAGACCTTTCTCACATCTTCTCTGTGAACGTGGTCATCACACTGTAGGGCAGGCGGGGCGAGACACAAGTACAAAGTTGTTTACATGGCTCAAATTAAGGGACGACAGAAAACAAGCTTTCATATAATTCCTCCATTGTTCATCGTCCTTGAGAAATCATTTAACTCTTACCTTCCACCCCCATTTTTCTGCTGCTGGTTTAGTGCCAACAGCTGCTGCTTCCTCTGTCTTTCCTGCTGCTGCTGCTTGTACATTTGTTTCAGAACCCATGTCGCAGAGGTTTGGAACAATCTTTTCAGAGTAAAAACTGTGGTACGACACTATGCTCAGCATGGACTTCCCCTCTTGAGTCTGACTGGCTGTAGTTGCTCCTCCCTTGGCCTCTCTTAAACTCCACCCCTTTAAAGAAACATTTGAAAATATAGCTGAGGCCCTGTCCACAAAGGGCTGCTTCAACATCAAACAAAATAAGCATTGGGATAAAAGAGTAAGTTTAGTTGTGGTAAAGGGCAGAAAATAAAACATGTGCCATGTTTGGAAGAGTAGTCTTTTATTTGATGTGAAAGTTTATTTGAACTTGGAGTCAACAAGAAATAAAACAATAGCGAAAGAAGAAAAAACATTGACTTAACACGAGTTTACACATGTGTAAAAGGAGTGGGAAGAAGTCTCACCTTATCAAATCCCACCCCTTCTCCCTTTTTATATTATATATTTATCTCACTTCCTTAATAATTAGTGCTAATACTAATAATACTATTCATAATAATTCTGACAATTTTAATAAACAATTTGAAATACACACATCATCACAAACCAAACAAAAACAGAAAAAAAGGCAATTTAAAGTGAACATAAATTAATAAATAAATGGATACTCAGTGACATAAACAATATATCAAACATATGGAAATAAAGACATTAATTAACACCTTCCTGTGACTGTCACACCCCCATCTCATCCCTGTATCTCATGAAAATAAGATCTTTATAGTCTTTTATGTTTCAACTCATCACCCATACTATTCCAAGGTTTTGCAGTGCAGAATGAAAAGCAGAATCTTTGAATGTTTGTACATATTTTGTTCATTTTAAAATTAGCCCCTCCCACTCCCTGAATATGTTCTGAATATTCTGTGGCAACTGGTTATCAGCAGCTTTGAACGTGATTTGTGCTGTCTGGAAATTAACGGTGACTGTTTAAACTGTGACATACAGAAAATGTTTTCTCATTAAGCACAAACTGTTACATTTTAACAGTAAGTCCTCTAGTCCGCCAGTGTGGACTCACCTCTGGACACCTACACTATCTTACAACACACCTTTATTTAGAGTAACAATTGATTCTTTAATGCTGGGTAAAGGTCAGCTCTACAACCGGTTTCTTGTCAAATAATTAACCTGTATAGTGAAAAAAATCATCTTTGTTCGGTTGCAATTTTATCATAATTAATAAACCTTATTTTCTGTGCAAGCTTTATGCAAATATGTTTGTACTCCTATGCTCTTTTTAACTCAATTTTAATTCATAAAAACAAAACAATAATTTGTGCTGTGCAACATGTTCTTTTGTAGGCACCCTATACTCCAATTAATGGGTCTGTACTGTTGAAACATTGGTGCAGTATTTTTTCAACCTGTCTGAAAACATTTCATGAGTAAACGTATTGAGTGTGATGTATGAAAGTTGATAGTAAAAAGTTCATCGTTTAGTTTATAGTTGAAAGTTTATATTTTTATGAAGTTGCCACAGTAAATGTTTATTATAATGCCACTATAAAAGCAAACAGGCCTGTGGGCACCAACAGGTGTTACAGAAGAAACTATGATAAGACAGAGACGTTTTTGAACCATTCAGCAGGCAATGTCACATTTCTTACAATTAATGGAAAATTTATTTTGCTGGCCAGTCACTCACAACCATAGAAATTACATGTGAATGAGTCAGTGATTCCCAATTATTGTTTTTTTTTTCAGTTTTCTTTATCATAAATAATTAATTATTATTAAGTGACTGAATGAACCACAGTTGTGATTTTCATCAATAGTATTTAGTGTAAATCCTTGGTCAGTGAGTTGGTGACATCTCCAACACATGCAGTGGTTTTACGACTCCACATTCACAACGCCACTTTATTGATCCTCGAGTTGATATTAAAAGTCCAGTTTGTAAGGAAAAAAGGTGAAACTGCAGATTGTGGCAAACTGAGGACTGTTCTGCTCAGTGCTCCCTTTCTCCCATGTGTCAGGATGCACACAGAATGTGTTGTTACTGTGCCTTTATTCTAAGGCTATGGAAACCAACTTATACACATGAACAACTATACATAAGAGTAGATTGTCCTGTTTTTGTTAATAGACCCCATTAATATTACTTGTGAAAAAAAAAAAACAATGTGGAAAAAAAGCAATGTAGCCAAATTAAATGTGTGTGTGTTCGTTTTGTTGACTACTTAGGACCTCCAGTCACATGACTATTGGTGGTTTGCTGAGCTTGCTGCTGAAACTGACTCCTTCCGACAGACCTAAACCAGACCAGTGACCACGGTCTGGGTCATCACAGATGGCAGGCGATGATGCGTCGTAGTGAGATTTAGTCTCGTGCCATCGCGATGTGACGCTAAAACGTATGAAGCACCGTCAATAAGCTCCGCCTGATGAACAATCAAACGAACACACACGTCCCCTGGCAGGGCGTCAACTTCTCACTAAACTAACCAATCAGATTCCGTCGTGGGCTGGATTCAGGCTTGCACGAGGAAATTCTGATGATTGGCACGGTTATAAAAACTCCCGGACCAATGAATCAAAGCGGTAGAGCGGCCTGTTTGGGATCGACCACCAATCATAATGGTCCATGGGAGGGACCTTGTCTCGCCCCGCCTTCCTGTGACATGACACCTCCAATAACCAATCAACAGCGAGCAAAGTCAGACGCCAAACGGGCTTGCTTTCAATCACCACAAGGGGGCGTGGTGTTCGTGTACAAGGTCCGCCTATTGGCCGGTCTGCGGACTTCCCACAGACAGTTGTGTGTTTCATAAAAATGCACTCTGATGCGGCAAGTAAGTAGTAACCCTGTGGCGGCTTCTCCTCGTCTTTAAACCGCCCTTTACGGAGACTGCGGATGCTGTCGGAAAGAAACTAACAAAGGCTAAAGTCCACTTTTAGCCCGTGCTACTGCAGGCATTCATAGGAACGCACGAATTGCGTGCGATTTGCTAGTTTCATTGTATTTGTCTATAGCTGTCCTGGGCGACAACAAAGGAGGCATAGCTGGTGTAATTCCAGCAGTTTTGGACGTGTACAGCGTTGCTCGTGCCACGGCTGTCATCCTGAAGTTATTTTTTGAGTAGCATTAGCCGGCGACCAGCCGAATGTCGCCAGCATTAGTGAAATCGGGGAAGAATTTTTGATGGTAATCGCAGCGTTGTGATCTGATATCCCTCATTACTGTGGGTCCTCCACGCGTCTCGTGTCAAACTCGGCGTCAGCGTAATTCGGCTGTTAATCTGGCATTTTCCTGGTCATCGGCAGACTATTACAGAGAATGAAAATTGTGACGCAGTTGTGTAAAACATCTTTCGTTGCCCGCTGCAGCAGCGCCGAGGTGCTCTGCGGCACCGACACGAGCTGCTGCGAAACGTCTGCGCAATTTCTCTTTAGCGGGAGCCATGTAAAGTTGAATTCTTTTAAAAACAACATTAATGCATTCTACCATTGGCTAAATGTTGGGGGGTAGAGGGTTCTAAAAGAAATACTTGTTTTGCCGAGGCGTGGGAGTTGTAGTTCAATGTCTCCACCAGTGTTGAGTTTTCAACTCCCTCTGTAGGGGAAATGGACTACAACACCCATGCGCCCACTGCTCTCCAGATACTTTGTAAACTCTGTGCAAGTTGCTCGTCTGCACTGCTATTTTAGGTATGCAGCTAGTGCTATCTGCTCGCCACTGTGTTGGTTTGCCTGCTTTTGGCTTTGGCCTCTAGGATTAAAGGAAAAGCGTCTGTGTTTTTCGATGACAGCTGTTGAACGACAATGCACTGATGACATTTGCCAACAAGGTAGCATGCGCGATCGAACATTGTCGAGTTTGCATGTTTCTACGTCGGACCCAGGGAGTCACTCCCTCATTTGTGTGAGATGTTTTTCTCAGCCCTCCATGAAATGTTGAAGTAGAAATCAGACGACAGGTTTGAGATTACGCGGGGTTACGACAAAAGACGAGAGCTAATTAAAACCAGGGTTTTTTGTTTTGGTGCTATGCAGAAGTCACCTTCTTGGACGTTTTGCGATCGCACTGAAATGTTGCATGTTTAGTTCAACATTTGTAGGCTATGAGTTTTTAATTACTGATGTCAGCTTTATTCTTTGTGGAAATAGATTTTCAGCTGAATTCCCACTTGACTACACTGGCCAGCATCCATAAGATCCACCACACGTTGCACAGGCTGGTAAGTACACTTTATCAGCTGATGCATACATTAACTGGTCACTTTATTAGGTACACAGGACACAGTTCATCTGCTGCAAGGTTTGCAGTTGTGAGTAGTCAGATGGTTGTAGGGGGGCTATAATTAGGCATGAACATAATGCAAAAGAGGTCTGTCTTGTGAATGAGACCCCGGGTCTCAACAAACGTACATTAACACTTATATTAAAAAGTTTAATTTGTTCTTGTTGCTTTTCTTTAATTTCAAGCGTCTGATCATTTTCGCCTGACCTCTGGCATCAACAAGGCATTTTGCCCCTTTGGCACCAACAACCCTGCTGCATTCACTGTAACTTAAATCACCTTAATACTCCCTCTCAATTTCAGCAGGTCGTCCTGACCACGTCTACATGCC
Source organism: Brachirus orientalis (assembly GCA_016785285.1). Lineage (NCBI taxonomy): Eukaryota > Metazoa > Chordata > Actinopteri > Pleuronectiformes > Soleidae > Brachirus > Brachirus orientalis. Next base: position 7,502,054 of record JAFBJR010000180.1, read on the forward strand.
TCAATGCATTGAGTTGCAGCTGTTTGATTGGCTGGTTAGACATTTCTATGAATTAGCAGTTGAACTGCTGGAGCTCATAAAGTGCTGTGTAAGTTTTCTGTTACTGGCATGTGCTCGTTTTCCCTTATGTTTTGACAGAACCTGACAGAAGACGTCGGGCAGGAAAGCCACTCCTCAGGTAAGATGACAGACAGGCTCTGTTTATTTATCAGTTAACAATGACTAAGGTGAATGTCAACTGAGAGAAAGCATGCATCATCACCACCATCTTACGTTGCTGCCTCTCATTTCCTTCCCCCAGCTTGTTGCTCCAGAGCCATGCCTCCTAGGAAAAAGAGGAGACCCTCTGCCGGAGATGACATGTCAGCCAAGAAGAGTCGCCAGGACAGGTGTGACCTCAATCATTTGATCAAAAACTGGAGCTTTTAAAATTCTGTAATGTGCAGTATTACAGCAGAATGAATGATTAAAATTGTCTGATCCTTGTTTCAGTGTTTTCAGAAAACATGAATCATCACAGATTCGTGAGGAGGAGACATTTTCTAGTAAAAGATGTTTGGAGTGGTTTTATGAATATGCAGGTGAGGCATTAGGTTTTTAGGGAACTGTGCAAATGATGCATTCTTGGTTTTTAGCCACTAACCAACACTGTTGGTTAGTGGTTGGTTTTCACATGTGAAATTGATGCTATATGTGGCTTCACACTTGTCTGTCTGAAATAGGCTGCGATGATGTGGTGGGTCCAGAGGGCATGGAGAAGTTCTGTGAGGACATTGGAGTAGAACCAGAGAATGTAACTACCTTACTTTTTGGCATTTTGGATTCTTGACAAGTCTTGCATTTTGGTTTCATCATCATGGGCTTAGTGTGGTTGTAATTATTTTAACAAAGTCTTTGGCTTTGGTGAGTTGACTGATATTTTTGTGTGTTTAGGTGGTGATGCTGGTTCTTGCCTGGAAGCTGGATGCCCAGAGTATGGGATATTTCACTCTCCAGGAGTGGCTGAGAGGCATGGGCTCACTGCAGTATGTCACATGTTTACTTTTTGTCCTTTTATTCACATTTGATGCTTTACTTTTATTTTAGGTGGAGCTTATAGTGAAATGTTCCTCTGTTGTTTTCAGGTGTGACTCCACAGAGAGGCTGAGGAACTCGCTGGATTATCTGAGATCTGTCCTAAATGACAGCACCAGTTTTAAGCTCATTTATAGATATGCCTTTGATTTTGCTCGGGTGAGTCTAGCAAAACCTGTATATGACAGTGAAGCTTATGCACACACATATCCCTAAAACAAATCAATGCAGTTCAGCTGAAGAGTAAAATCTTTATAGGAAATGGTTGTTACACCTGACTGAAATTCATTTAGTCAAACTTGACATTTTGGGTAGGTCAAATATCTTTTTCCACTTTAGCTCAGAATAGGAAACTACTCATCAAATGTGTAGGCTATTTACATTTTCTGACTTTATACAAGTACATGATTTTAAATAAAGCAAGTCGCCCTGCCTGAGCGAATAAAATTACACACTTCAGTGGCTGCAATAACAATGTTGTATTTTATTATCGAAGGATGACGACGGTGAATTAAGAATTCAGTTTATGGGACAGTGTTGATGGGCCCTAGCATGTGTACTTTAAACTGTAGTTGATATTTTGCAGTGATTTCATTTAGTGTTGTTTTTTTTTTTTTTTTGATTGGACAGGAAAAAGATCAGAGGAGTTTGGACTTGAACACAGCCAAATGTATGTTGGGGCTTCTTCTGGGAAAGACATGGCCCCTTTTTCCTGTCTTTAATCAGTTTCTAGAGGTAAGGGTCACTTTTAGAAATTGTTCCAAAAACATTTTACCATATCAAATACTGTATGTCATAGAAGATAGTTTGAAGTCCAGTTTGGACTGAAGGTTCAAATGATTAAAAGAAACCAGTTGTTAGTAAAATGTGTTTGTACCATGTTAATATTCAGGTGTTTTTTTCCAGCAATCCAAGTACAAAGTCATCAACAAAGACCAGTGGTGCAATGTTTTAGAGTTTAGCAGGACAATCAACTTGGACCTTAGTAACTATGATGAGGATGGTGCCTGTAAGTGAACATGTACCCACATGGACGTATGACAACAAACCTTATATTTGTGCTTGGTTTTCTTAATAATTGTAATCTGTTTTATGCATTTATTATCAGGGCCTGTTTTGCTGGACGAGTTTGTGGAATGGTACAAGGAAAGACAAATGGCATAGCTGCAGAGCAAAATGAAAAAAGAAAAACGATACAACTGTGACGATGACCATGAGAATCAACAACCAATAAGTAAACAATACACAAATGGTAAAGCATTGATAGTGGTTGCTTCCAAGAGAGGAGGGGATTTGGGCTGTGGGTGGGCAAGGAGGGGAATGGGTGGTTTGCAGTCTGGGTGCTTGCTGCCCAGAGTGCAGATGTGAAGGGCTGTCATTGTGGAGCTGAGTTTCCTACTGAAGTTGCATCGTGGGCTAGCTTGCAGCAATACCTTTAGTGGCATTGCTCTCTCTCTCTCTCTCGCTCTCTCTCTGTCTCACTCTCCCCCTCTCCCCGTCTCTCTCACTGTGACATGTCATGTTGTTGTCTGTGTTAGGATAACTTTGTATCATACATGGTTGATGGAAGCCAATGGTATAGTGTGGGAGAGTCACTCCTCACCCTTTGTCCGCAGCACAGAGCAACCAACACATGTGACCATTCATGCATTGTGTCTGAGTCTTAAACAGGGTCACTTTGACCCAGGCACATTTAATTCTTCTATATCTGTGCAATGAACTTGAACTTGAGCTTTTCTGGACAGATGACACTATTGTTTGTCATATGTGTGGGTTTGATAGGAGTTCTTCAAGAAGCACACTGTGTCAAATGGCAAAGTTTCTGATGCCTGTGCTGTTTACTATTGAGTTTTTGCCAGTGACCCCCCCCCCCCCAAATTTTCTTATCCCTCCTGCTGTTTTGCTTCAGCTAATGCTAACAGGTTGCTAACCCACTGCAAAGGCTTCAGACCTCTTAAAACCAAACAGCATTGCTGCTTACTTACTCTTATAACAGGACAGCGGTGAGCCACTAGAGCTCTGATTAACAATTATTGGTCATATGACCAATTTATGTACCTACGTTGTGTAGGTAAGAGTATTATTGTGCCTCAAGTCAAGGAAGTCACTTTGTGTGTCCCACACAAGTACCAACAAACCCAAAAGTACATTATGCACACATGTGAAGACACACAACACACCCACACACATGCTTTTGCACACACAAACACAATGAGTGGTCAGGGATTATTTCAGGATTTATTCAGACTGTTTGGGCTGTGTTGTAAGTTGACATAGATATAGATGGTGTCCATTATGTCTTTATGTGATATCTGTTTTGTCTTCCTTAGTCCACCGATAGTTTCAGGTTCCTCTTACTGGTAAGCATCTCTCCCAACACTGACAGTGTTAATATGACTACAGTGGAAGACCAGTGACCCTCTCAGGATGAGGTCCTTTAGGCTTGAGTAGAACAGTAGGTTCGCTGAAACCGCCGCTTTGTACCATCCGTAGAATCTAATCAAAACAATGGACACTGACAGTTTGGAGCTGCGTGGTGATGCTATGCTCTTCTTTTGCCTAGTATAATGTTCTTGTAACACTTGTATAAAGTTTTGTCTCTGGCTGTTGTGTGATGCTGACTCGTCAGAAGATTTAATATTTGCATGCATGCTCCAACAGAGCCTTTTGTGAATGGATGAAATTTTTTGAAAACATTTTTCAGATGAATTTTTGTTTTGTACAGGAATTTGTGCAGATGTTTTGTGCTTATTTTGATAGTCACGGTCAAGCCACCTTAATTCTGATGAACAACATGATCGTGTCTGTTGAGACCTGGAACACACCTGTAACCTCATGGTGGAACAGGAGTTCCCTCCTGCATTCTCTTCCGTATCTTCATATGTGCTGTAAAGCTTTAGGTAGCTGCAGCCAGTATACAGAATCTAATGTTATTTATTAAAAGTACATAACATGTTTTGCAACTTTTGCACCACACTTTTACAATACACTCATACTTTGAAATCTGTTATGACATCTGTTATGAGGATTATATACATCAGCTCCCGTGGCAATGAAATCCACAATAACTGAAACCATGACAGCCTTTATTGTCATTACAATCCATCAGCATAAAGTCTAAAATCAAGGTAATTGCTGGATTGCTTTCCAAATACTGTGTAGAGATCAGTGTTTAGTTTTTTCCTATGACCGTGCAGGAGGATGAACAGCCTTGTCCCTACTGTATATATGTATGTAAACAATGTAAGTGTCTATGTCTGTTTTCATTATAACCTATGTCTATATACATAAATAAAATGGTTTATTAACTTACTGGCTTATGTTTGAGCTCATTAGTTAATAATTTGTCCATAACCAAACACATGGAGTTTTTCCACACTGCCATTACCGTTGTCATATTAATTCACCTTTGTGTACAAATGAGCACATTACAATGATCAGGTGTAATTTGATTGTCTCTTACTGAGTATTAACTATACATTAGGACTATATAGATTGACATTTCATAGTGACATCTTTGAGATAAGAAAATGATTCACAGAAATAACTAGAAAGTGCTCTACAATTTCACAAACTTCTTTGTATTTACATTTAATTTTAGATTTTACTCATTTATCCTCCACTGATTTATCCTCCACATGATGCCAGTACGTCACAGGGCCACACAGACAAATAACAATTCACACTCGTATTCTCACCTATGGTCAGTTTAGTGTCCACTTAATCTCTGCATGCTTTTGGAGTGGAAGGATGCCAGGGGCCAGAGAACATGCAAACTCCATCTAGAAAGGAACTTGTTCCAACTGGATTGTGAACTCTGGTCTTTTTGCTGCAAAGGCCCTTCAGACTTCATACATCATCTAATTCATGGCAAGTGTTAAGAATAGCATTCTGTTATAGTTTGTATTAAACATCACAGATGTTTGTATTTGAGGAGTCAAAATGGGGTACAAAGTTCTGTGATAAGTCACAGAGAAGCCAATTCCTCCATATTTCAGAATAGCTCTGCTCCGTTCCCACTCTTCACTACTGCTCAATGGCGACATCCGGTGACAGCGTTGCTATAATAGGTGGACGTGTGGCACTTCAGTATCTCAAACATCATGTCTTTGCCTTCTGTAGCAGGGGATAACTTCTAGTCTATCTGCAACAGTTCTTTTATCTGTTGAAGTAAAAGAGGGACTAATTGTTTATGTCTGGCCTGTGGTTTGATGTTCTCTCAAACTCGTAAACGTTCTAAGTGTTGTCAGTGTTTTTGTGGACCACTGACAGCATGTAGAGGAGATGATCTAAACAGTCCCGAAATCTTCATCTTTTATGTCCCACTTAAGTCTCTCTGTGGACATGACTTTTAACGCAGACAGGCCTTTCTTTTCTCTCTTATTTTCAGATACAGCCTTAAAAATCTCATTTGTGCTACTGGCTGTGCTGTCCAACTTGCTAAATCTAGTGGAAATAGGATATGAGTATTTATGCAATAGTGTCACATCAGATTTCCCCCTGTCTTGTCTTATTTCACTGTCACTTTTACCTCTGGAGAAATCAGGGGAGTCAGGTGGAGGACATTCTGGCACTGGAGGTGGAGCCTCCTGTGGGGAAGGTAAGTCTACATCTAGATGCCTACTTGGTATGGAGACGGAAAGGTCAGACCAATGATGACTGATACCTGTCCATCTCTCAGATGGTAGATCCATGTCTGTGGTGCCTCTGGATGGCTCAATCTGTTTCGTATTCATAATATCATCAAGGCTCACACTGTGGACTCTCCATGGAGCAAAAGATTCAGGTCTGTCACTCACACTATCAGGAAGATCGTGTGTCTTTAACTCAGCATCATCTACAGTATGACTTCTGCCACTGGGGGAAAAAGAATTACTAAGTGGCAATGAAGCTTTCATAATTGAACGTTTATAAGGGATGTGAGAGTAATCATCTGTAATTTCTGACATATTTGATGAATATTTACTTTCTTTTGTAGTATATCTCTTTACCTCGTTTTCACTGTCACTGGCAAATGAGGAATTATTTGTCTGTGGTGAAGGTGCTTTGATATCCAGACGCCTCCTAATGCGTGGGACTCCAAGATTAAGGTTAGGAGCGCTGTAGCCAGTCTCATCCTCACTGTTGCTTTTGGAGGAGGATTGTCTTTGTGATGGAGCCCGAATATTCAAAGCCCTTTTGACATGAGGGATATTGGTGAGACTCAGATGAGTTCTCACTGAGTCAGACTCTTCTCCCAAACGTGGTGTTTGGCTGTTGAGCTCTACTACAGCTTCTCTGTCTGTTCCACTGTGTGATTCATCTCTTCTGTCATCAACAGCACGGGTCAAAAACAAAGAGGTGCGATTCTTGGACTGAGATGTCCCACTCCATCTGTTAACCACATACTCTGGAGATACACTTTCATTATCACTGCTAGATGAAGAATCAGACAGTTCCTGTAATGGTGCTGTAGCAGGAGCTTTTCCACTGACCACGTATGTCCCAATATGTGGCGTAGTAAATTCAGTCAAAGGTATATCTGGGTTTGACTTTTCTTCATTTACAAGAAAGCTGTATTCTTTTCTCAAATCCTCATTATCATCGTTAATGTCTTGACTTTTCAGGTTGGGAGAAACATTCTGTGGTTTATTTTCCAGGATCAAAGATGAATCTATGGGTATGATTCCCTGCATTCTATCACCCCTTCTGTTCAGCCTTGTTCTGCTTTGTTTATTCTCGGTCCCACTTTCACTATTGGGAGAAGAGGGGGCACCAGGAGAAGCTTGTGTTGACATATTTGGTGGTACACGAGATTGAGAAGTGATTTCAAGACGTTTCCTAAAGCGGGAGATACCAAGATTCATGGTGGCCCACCGTGACTGAAGTTCTGGGTTTATCTTTGGTGTTGCACTGACGTTGTCATTTGTTGGTTTAGACCCCCAGTCATCTGTAACAGTGGTGTACTTTTCTAATTTGACAACTTGGAATGGCTTTGGAATTGGAAAAATGTTTAAAATTGGGGATTTTGGAGAACTTGTTATGTCTGTGACAGGGGAGACACTTTCTTTTGTAATACCCAAATCATTTCTGTCAAGAGTGTCTGTAGTCAGACTGTCACTCTTGTCACTGCTGAAAGATGAATCAGTTGAAGGTGAGACTCTCTTAATAGCCAATCGCCGTTTGAGAACCAGTTCAGGCCATCCTGGATTTGGTTCTACTTTTGTTAATGAGGTAATTATATCTTTAGTGTTTTCCTCTTGCTCATCTGAGCTGCTAGATGAGTAAGAGGTAGTGATTTTGTTGGGTTTCTTAGGCTTTCCTTCCATTGTAAGATTTGTGGCCTCATCACTTAATGATTCTGGAGGGAGTGATGGGTGTTTAATGGCCAAACGTCTCTTTATACGAGTAATGTTGTCAAGATTCACAGTGGGCCTCAATGCTTCAGGATCATAACTTATTGTTTCATATTTCTGGGATGGAAGTTTTGAAATTCCCAAATCATCTTTCTCATGTTCCTGTATCTGAGCCTCCTTCCATGGCCTCTCAATTTGATGTGTCATTTCATCCTCACTATCACTACTAGAAGAGGAATCAGAGTCTGGTGATGGTGCTTTGATATCCAGACGCCTCTTGATGTAAGGAATATTTTCAAGATTCAAGGCAGGCCAACTCCCATGAAGATCATGACTTGACATTTCAGATTTTTGCAATGGAACCCTTGTGATGTTTACTTCACTTGATCTCACTTTGTGATATGTTGTTTCATTCTCACTGTCACTACTACAAGATGAATCAGTGTGCAGGGATGGTGCTTTAATATTTAGACGCCTCTTGATGTGAGGAATGTTTTCAAGATCCAGGGCAGGCCAACTTGTGTGAAGATCCTGACCTGAAGGTTGAGATTTTTGAAATGGAAGCTGTGTGATGTTTACCTCCACTGGTCGTTCTGTAAAATATGTTTTTTCACCTTCACTTTCACTGCCAGAAGATGAATCAAAGTCTGGTGATGGTGCTTTGATATCAAGGCGCCTTGTGATGTGAGGAACATATTCGAGGTCTAAAGCAGGCCATCCTGTATCTGAATCATGGCTTGCTCTTTGAGATTGTTTTAAGAGAATCCCTGAAATATCTGCTGACTGTTTTTCTGTGCTGCCTGTTTCTTCATCCTCACTGTCACTACTAGATGATGAAACAGTAGGCAGTGTTGTTTTGATATCTAGACGCCTCTTGATGTGAGGAATATTTTCAAGATTCAAGGCAGGCCATCTTCTATGGGGATCATGACTTGAAGGCAGAGATTTTTGTAATGGAATCTTTGTGACATTTTCCTCACTTGGTATCACTGTTTGATATATTGGTTCATCCTCACTGTCACTGCTAGAGGATGAACCAGGGTCTGGTGATGGAGCTTTGATATCTAGACGTCTCTTAATGTAAGGAATATTTTGAAGATTCAAGGCAGGCCAACTTCCATGAAGATCATGACTTGAAAGTGGAGATTTTTGCAATGGAATCTTTGTGACCTTTTCCTCACTTGGTATCACTGTTTGATATATTGGTTCATCCTCACTGTCACTGCTAGAAGATGAACCAGGATCTAGTGATGGAGCTTTGACATCTAGACGTCTCCTGACGTAAGGAATATGCTCAAGGTCTAAGGCAGGCCAGCTTCCATGAAGATCATGACTTGAAGTTTCTGAGTTTTGCAATGGAACCCTTGTGACATATACTTCACTTGATCTCACACTGTGATATGTTGTTTCATCCTCACTTTCGCTGTTAGAAGATGAAGCAGAAATGGGGGATAATGCCCTGATATCTAGACGTCTCTTAATGTGAGGAATATTTTGAAGATTCAAGGCAGGCCAACTTCCATGAAGATCATGACTTGAAGGTGGAGATTTTTGTAAAGGAAGCTGTGTGATGTTTACCTCCCCTGGTCGCTTGGTATAATATGTTTTTTCATCCTCACTGTCACTGCTAGAGGATGAACCAGGGTCTGGTGATGGAGCTTTGATATCTAGACGTCTCTTGATGTGAGGAATATTTTCAAGATTCAAGGCAGGCCAACTTCCATGAAGATCATGACTTGAAGGTGGAGATTTTTGCAATGGAATCTTTGTGACCTTTTCCTCACTTGGTGTCACTGTTTGATATATTGGTTCATCCTCACTGTCACTGCTAGAAGATGAACCAGGATCTAGTGATGGAGCTTTGACATCTAGACGTCTCCTGACGTAAGGAATATGCTCAAGGTCTAAGGCAGGCCAGCTTCCATGAAGATCATGACTTGAAGGTGGAGATTTTTGCAATGGAATCTTTGTGACCTTTTCCTTACTTGGTATCACTGTTTGATATATTGTTTCATACTCACTGTCACTGCTAGAAGATGAATCCAGCTCTTGTGATGGTGCTTTAATATCTAGACGTCTCCTGATGTAAGGAATATGCTCAAGGTCTAGGGCAGGCCATCTTCCATTGGGATCATGACTTGAAGGTGGAGATTTTTGTAAAGGAAGCTGTGTGATGTTTACCTCCTTTGGTCTCATTGTGTGATATGTTGTGTCATCCTCACTGTCACTGCTAGAAGATGCTGATGGTGCTTCAATATCCCGATATCTCTTGATATCCAGACGTCTCTTAATGTGAGGAATATTTTCAAGCTTGAGGACAGGCCAACTTGTGTTAAGATCATGATTTGCAATTTGAGATTTCCGCATTGAATACTTTGCAATGTCCACCTCCCTTGGTCTTTCTGTATAATATGCTCTTTCATTTTCATTGTCACTGCTAGAAGATAAACCAGGAGTGGTTGCTTTGATATCTATAGCTTCTTCCTCCTCCCTTTCCTGGTCTGAGTTCACAGTGTATTGTGTCGGCTCATCCTCACTGACATATGAGCTGGAGCTGGATATATCACTGTTCTGCTTATCTGAAGTATGTAGTCTAATTAGCTTTGAATCATTAAAAGAGCCAAACACACTGCTGGACCTTTCTGATGTGCTTCGAACAGAATCACTAAATTCAAATGGTTCTCCATTCTCCTGCCAGAGATCGGAGTCTGTTGGGTGAGTACCATTTTTAAGAGGTGACCAATCTGTGAAGCGTTCATGGGAAAATCCAGGATCTTCACTTCTATCCTCTGTGGAAATTTCTAGCACCTCTACTTGTCTAGATGTTAAGTAATCAATATTCTGCTGTACCGAGTCCTCTGCTACTTGTGGAGACTTGGGTGTTGTGTAGTCTCTTTGGGTTATTTGGTCCTCTGTTATTGATCTTTCAGATAGAGAAGAATTTGAGCTTAAAGAAAATCTCCTTTTCTTCTCCAGCTCAACAGTATTTGGGATGTGTTCAAACTTCATTTTGTTTTTATGTCTTTTGGCTTTTTTGACTCCTTCATCTCTCTGGTCATCCTCTTCATTTGAGCTGTTTCCACTCCCTGTATGTCCATCTGTAAACTTGTTCTTCTCAGCCTTAGCCCCTTCATATTCAGTCTCTCCATCATTACTGACACCTCCCTGTTTGCTACTAGCCAAGGTGTCATAATATTCTACATTATTATCCTCCCTTACAGTGACAGTGCTAAATGTGACTCTCCTCTCCCGGTGAGTAATTATTTCATTTGGTTCTTCACTATCGAAGGCCGTATTCTCATAGTGACTTTGTTCTACATCTGAGACAGAGTTGGCTGCAGGGCTTTTCTTTTTAGTGACCTTTGTCCAAAGCACATCAATGCATGGTCTTGTCAAGACCCCAATGATAAAGGCTACCAGAAATGTGATTAAAACAGACAGACACACTGCAAGAGTCAAGTTACACTGTGTAGCCCTCTGATTCCTTTCTTGACCTGTCCCGTCTGGCATGCCTTGTGCGATTGCTTGTCGACTAGTTCTGGGCAAACTTCTAGCTATTCTTCCTGCATGTCCTATTCTGCTGATTTGGAGGTTAAAAACTGAAACAACTTTGTGTTCTTCAGATATACACACATACAGTCCTGTGTCTTTCTCTGTGACCTCACTGATGAACAGACCAGCCTGTGGTTCTCTCACAGATGCTTGACCACTTGACTGCCACCACAGTGAGTCTGTAGAGAAATCAACAATAAAATGTAGTTAGACTTTTTTGTATTGTTATGTAGTATACTACATAATATTGCACTTTATGTATATTGTACTTTATGTAGTATACTCTTCAACACATTTGACTGGGTTACCTTGTGCAGAGCATGACAGAAGGATCTCAGAGCCGCTATGAACTGTCACATCTCGATGAAGTTCTGGCCTGTTTTCAGTTCCAAAACAGTTCAGGTCATCCTCCTCCAACTGTAGCAGGTCTTTGCCTGAGTGGATCGAGGGTAAAGCACAGACCATGCTCCAGGCTTGCAGACCTCTTCTGCTGTCAAAAGCCATCCGCCTTCTTAGACTGCGCATGCTGCAGTCACACTGCCACCTGTTCCCACCCAGCCAAACATCTGCCCCGATGTTCCGTAGGGAGAAGTACATCAAAGGATGGAGGCTGGTCAACATGTTGAAACTCAGGTCAAGGACCTCAAGTAGGGACACAACATGGACATGCAGCAGATGTTGAGATTAAATTTGACTGCTGAAATTATTAAGCACCACAGTTAAAGTAAGAAAAAAAATACAGCTTACTTTGAGCTGGGATAAATTCTCGAACATCTGTGGATGGACACTTGTAATGAGGTTATGTTGTAGGTGTAGCTCTTTTAGCTGTTGAAGTTGGCTCAGGTCTCTTGATCGCAGAGCTGAGATCCTGTTGAAGGAGAGCTGCAGAATCCTTAAGAAGGGACTAGCTTTCAGCCCTGGATGATAGAAAAAAGGCCACAACAACAATCATGATAACGTGTGGCTGAAGGGAGGAATGTACCATATTTTACATGTTTTCAGTGATAAAAACAGGTTGGGTTATCTCCTGTCATGCCACTCTTGCAGTGCAGTGTTTGATCACTGTGGCTTGCAAAGTGAAAAACTGTTTATTTTTAGGTATTAAGTCACTTTGTTTGCATTATTGCAATGTTTGCAATTGCTGACGTTAAATAATGTACACTCCAAGTGTTTTTGTGCAAACTTGACAGTGTGTAAAATCATATCAGTGAATACTCTATTTCTAGAATGTGACTCCAGGCTTCTGGCTTATTTTACTGCAAACACTACTGTATATGACTAATTAAGACCAAAGCATTTTCTTTGTCCACCTGTCTTCTCCTTTTCACTTGCCTGAGACAAATTCCCCAAGTGTTCTAGGCTGGAGTAAGTCACTGTGAGTCGGTGCTTCATTAGAGAGGTACTGAGGGTTCTGTGAGCTGAATACCAAACAGGAAAGAAGTCTGCCTGTCAACACAGCTTTTGCTTAGTGAATGGGCTGTCCCCTTATGCTTTTAAAGGAACTAAAACAAACACACTTACAATGAACCAAGCTGAAGGAATTCTAAGAAATGACCAGATGCGGGTAAAACCTTAAATAGTGTGTTGAATATTTACCTCTCTATCTGAACCACTGGAATGTCAATAAAAACTGTGATTGCCTGACAACTATACCGTATCATTATCTTGGGAGGTTTCATCTTTTCCCAGTGGAGGTCAGCACTAAAGATAAGGACCATCAACAAGAGGGTGTTTTACAGTGCGAGAATAAAATGAAGGATTAGTAAGAAGAACTGTTTTTTAATGATCTGTAATTAACAAATAATCTGACCTCATAATTATGCAAAGTGTTGTTTTTAGTGAGAATATGATGAAGAGTAAGTTTCTGAGGTAAGGTGTGTCAAGTGCAATGTGTGGGGTCATTAGTGAGTGACATTCCAAAAGGCAATTAAAGTTGTACATTATGAGTATTGCCCAACTTTACACTGTAAATATTTACTGTAAATATATAGCCTTTGAATGTTTTGGTTGTGGACTACAAGTCATAGAATGAAATAGTATTGTGTGATATTGTAAAACTATCTACTACTGTAGATAACACTACTCAATGAAGCAATTAAAATTATATACCATCTACAGCATTATAGCCCTGGTTACATTCAAACACACAAGTATTGTGTAGTAGTGCCATATTTTAACTGAACAAGAAATATTTTAAATGTGTTCTAGCTTTTTTCATGTAAGTAAATGCTTTACGCTTCATCAACAAATAACATTATTATTGAGATGCATAACACAAAATTACTGATATGCATGTGTATAAAAATAGTATGTTGATGTCAGCAGTGGCACCTGATGTTTCAGAAGGTTAATATCTATTTTATACTCTGCTCACTGGGAGCAATGATAGTTGTGCTGTGACTGTGGTTTAAATATGACTGTATTACACTCACCCTCTGGGAGTTGCACCAGCTGATTCCTCTCAACAGATAGCAGCTGCAGGGTGGGGGCCCAGGATACACATCTGCGTCTTAAGCGACTGGGATGTCTATCTCTGTCAGACTGGTTTCCCAGATTCTTGTCTACGCAAAGAGACAAGTGTTGGATAGTGTTGTTTCCCAGCCATACATTCCTGAGGTTACGATGTGGCCGATGGAGTGTTACAGAATAAAGGAGATTGTGAGAAAAGTCCAGTTCAGTGACAGAGTCTTGAATATATTGAGGCACTGAGGAGAGGCCAGAGAACGAGCAGTTCAACAGAGGAGCTTTCTGACAGGTGCACGACTCTGGACACACAGATGGGGAAGAGGAGCAAAGGAGTCCAGCACAGGTGAGGAGCAGCACAATGACCAAAACAGGCCACTGCTGCGCTGCCATCATATTCCTATAGTGCACATAGATCATTGGTTAGTTGAGAGCATTGACTCCACACATTGTTTTTGTCAATCTTCCCTTACGTCCATAAATAAAGTGTGAAATTGTGTGAATTCAATTGATAAAATGAAATTAAAAAAAAAACCTTCAAAGATGTACAAAAATCTAGTAAAAACAAACCCACCTGTGTGTCCACTCTTGGCCGAGCTGACAGGAAAACTTGTGACTTCTTTAAAGCCCAGTCTACTCTCAGTGTAACTTACGTTGTCAATAGAGGTTTCTGATCAAAGTCTGAAGTAAGATTTGCTGCTTCCAGCTTAAACGCGCACCTGCCCAAGGATGCCATTCTGTAATTCATTCAATCATTTACATGTTTAGTTAATGTCTTACAGTCTTTGGTTTTGCCTCTCGATGTATGATAGATAACTAATCCTGACAATTTATGGTGACGAGGGCCAAACCCTTGCTACATACTCGATTAGATAATAAAACTGTGTAAAGACTTTTATTACTTTTATGGTTTCAAAGGATCAAGGGATCAAGGGAACACTCAACACAGACTGAAACCAATGACAACAAGATCCACATACCAACATGTTTCTTTATTGAAACAAACATAGTAATTAAATATTGGACAAATTTTCAAGTTGCTATTTTTTTTCCATCAAAAAAATCAAATATTTTACAGCAGGTCTGTATTCTTCTGAGAACAAGTACTTTATGACAATAACAACAAATGTTCTCCAATTCAATGCTGCTATAAAACAGCAAAACAAAATTCAAATCTTTTATAGTATATGGCACACAATTTAAACCACTCACTATTTACCTCAAACAAGTCACTCATATTCATGAACATTTCAAGAGAAATGCAATAATCTGTAGTTTAACTTAGTGTAAACACTCGTTTCATTATTGTTTTTTCAATGTAAAAAGCCTCATCAATAAAATTAAAATATCATACATATATACTGACTCATAAATCATCCCTTGTAAGTCCACTGGCAAGTGCATGATGGACAGTTTGAGACACTGAATGGAGAACGAGGCCTGTTCTGTTAAATCATTCCTGAATGGCTTACAATGTTTGGGTTACAGTTCATCCATTAGTCTGTGCATTGCACCCTCAAACATTATACTGTATCACTCAATAAGGACTCAAACTCTCATGCATGTCAGTGAAAAATAATAAAGAAAATATCACACAGCTGCCAGGAAATCACATACAACCATTTGACCAGAGTTGCACCCTCAGTTAGTAGCTTATTATCCACACCCTGCAAAAATAAATGAAGTTTAATACAGCAGTCAAAGAATTTGACCTTTATGGCAGTTCTAATGCCCAGTTTTAGTGAACTGTCACTCATTTTTAAGTTGAATTTTACAGGGCTGAGGTGTTAATGTTAATTAAGAGTTGAATTACATTAGGTTGTATGGACAACCATCTCCTGTATGTTGCACTACACCTCAGCAGCACCACAAACAACATTCCCCAGGATTACCTTTAAAACAATTAACATCTGACCACATAACTGTTGTATTAGACTGCATTTGTTTTAGCTGTCTACAATAAACTGCCAGCCTAGTGTATGTGTTTGTAATACTGGATGGTAAGACAAAAAGTAAATAGCTTCTATAACTATAGCTTAATCTAACTTGCAACCACTAGGCAGTTCAAACCAAAGAATAATGCTTTTAATAATAGTTTTGAGTACATGCTTTGGAAAATAAGCTTAAATAAAAGTGGTAAATTTGGTAAAACAATAAAAATACTGGATATCTGTCAATATCTTTGGCCAAGTGGTAATTATCTGTAATATATTTCTAGCTTTGCATCAAAATACATAATTGAGAATTTGATCAGGTGACTCACGGAGTTATTGTTATGTCCAAGTAATATCAGATATTCAATAAAATGTCCTTTTATGCAAATGTATAATCTTCAGTGGTGTGATTCCAGTCCAGGTTCCTAGTAAGATTTTCTGCACGGGTTATCTGATGTCTGGCAGCCCATGTTGGAGTACTTCACCTGGACGCGAAACAGAGTCCCATCCGCACACATGCAGAGCTTGTACCTCTGCAGACCCTCATCGAAATACACATCCCCGACAGAGTTAGGGATACGCGTGGCATTGAACATGACTGAGCCATTGAGGACGATGCTGTTTTCCTGCAAAGAGGAAGAACCCATAATGTCCATGTGGCGATGTGGTCTCATCTCACACTGCATTATGCATTAACATTCCACCCATCTCCATACTTACAGCTCTGAGCTCGATGCCTCCTCCCACTTTGAACTCGACGGTCCGGCCCATGATGTTGACCCCCTCGTTACCTCGAATAATAGCCTTGCTGTCTCCTTTGATGTTCAGGTCAGATGCTGCACTACTGGTGATCTAAAATCAGACAAGCAAATACAGATATGGATATAGGCATGTTTAGAAATGTACTGAAGATTAAAGAACACGTCATGATAGTCAAGCATTTATTTTGGACTTCTATAAATGTGCTGCTGTCGAGTCTTCTCGGCGGTGCCAAGGGGGCAGTGGTAAACTGCAAACATCACTCCTCTCTTAACATTCAATTTTAAGCTTGAAAAGCTTTGGCTGGGCCCATTCTTTTTCTTCTTCTTCGTAAAATTATTTCCGGCAGTCTGGACACTGAGAGATGTAATGTTGTTCTCCACAGTTTGAAGTTCTTAATCAATGTTCGAAGATCTTAATCACAGTCCTGGGCCCGTTCAAAATGTGTTTTAAAGATACTCTTTGATTGTCTTGACATTGTCTTGATTGTCTTGTGTATTGGCTGTTTTTGCACAGCAGCCATTCTGACATGTTTTAACAGGAAAAACCCAGGTGTTACTAATCACATTAATGATGGCTCTGTTCATTTCCTGGAAGCTAAACGGCTGCTGTGCCAAGGACCTAAAAAAACACGAATTTCTATCTGGGTACAAATTTCCCCAATGTTGCATACATGAAACTCAGTGATGATGTTCTATTTTAAGTTATTAAGTTATTTTTCATTTGCAGATATTAAATTCATGAAGATTATGAGTTGATGAGCATTGACAGTATTTTATATACAGGCTGTAAAATAGTGACTACCTGAATGACTTTTTTTGTTACAGCCAGACAGTTATTAGCAATGTACACACCCTTTCTGTGGACGCCTTTTTAACACTGAGGACTTTGACCCCCTTGGGTAAATGGAACTCATGATTTTCAAAGTCCGTGCTGAAGAATGTGGTCTGGGTGCGTGGGTCTGTGAAGGATATGCCAACATCACTGACGACCGATGTCTTGTCCTTCTCTACACTCAATTTAGTTGTACCTTGCTGGAACACAACCTGGAAAGATACAAATTAAGTACGACAGAGGATTTCTTAAAGTATGCCATTTGATACTTTCTACAAGCTGAAAATAACTTAAGAAAACACTGTTTCTCACCGGGTTATTGTTCCCTACAATGACTAGGTCCTGGTCCTTCCGACCTCCTATTGTGCTTTTGTGCAGCGGGTGAACGATGCCCATGTCCGCCTTCTGTTTGAAGCGCAGCAGGCCAGTCTCATGGAACTCCATACTGTCACAGCCATTTGGACCAATACGGATGACTGTCCATATAACAAGGGTGATCTACAAAAGTCCAGATTCACAATTAATGCTGCAACAGTTCAACACAGTTTTTAGCAAAGTCTAACTAAGAGGATCATTTGGGCTTGTAGGACTCACAATGAGATTGATTAAGGCAAGGAGGAAGAGGAGGACAATGATGAAAACAGCCATGTTTCCCTTGCGTCCTCTCAGCCCTGTCTTGTGAAGACGCTCCTCTTCTATGGGTACATAGCCAGCTTTAAAGTTACTGTTGTGCTCCTTGTTGATATTACGTCGTTCTATGGCTTTCTCTCGCATTGACTTCTTCACTGGCCCATTGGAACTCTCCTAGAAGGTAAAAAACAATTCTTTAACATTAAAGTAACACTCTACGTAGACTTGCTATCACTGAAGCACACACGTCATGATCAAAGCAGATTTTTGGTGACTTCTAAGTCTTTTTAAGTGACCTTCGCTGGAACGTACAGAGTCTGATTTTATAATGGCCATGCCAACTTACATATAGTCAAAGTCAGAGGTTCATGGTGCCAAACAGGAATATAAGGAGCACCATTTTCCCCATTACAAATCAGTGAGTGACCCATCAAAATGATTTTGAAGCTGAGTGTTTGTTCAAAGTCTAGACTTTTGTTTTAATTATATGAAAGCACACATCCAAAACATTTCCTCACAAATATTTTGATAGTCCCATAACGCTATGTCATGGCCAACATTGTGACAGGTGACTGAAGGAAAAGCACAAAAATAATGTAAATAATCAGATGAATGATGGCTGAGTTCCATTTGGCTTCCTCACTGTCACATTGTCCTGACATGTATTATCTGTAGCACATGTGCTTTTCTTGCAAAAACAGAACTTTCCAAACTTCTGTGGTTTGAGGTCCTCACAAATTCTGAAAAAACTTCCAAGGCCCACAGTCACAGGTTTAGACAATAACAAGAATAGGGCACATTGAAGTATAGAGAGATAGTAAGTAAGATATAACAGTGACAGTAAAAGGTTTGTCCCTATTACCTAATAATAATATATAATCACAATCTAAACATTGATCAATATTATTGTGATTTCCATTCTGGCCAAAACTGAGAAGCTCTGTTTTGTTTAATCATTAAAATGTGAATATCAAAGTAAGACATCATATTTGTCCCCCAAAACAAGGAATATAAACTGACTTGCCACTTTATTAGGAACACGTGTTATATTGTTTGGTTACACAAATATCTATTCAGCTAATCACATAGAGAAGTGATTTAAGTGACTGAGCGTGGCATGGTTGCTGATGGTAAGATAGGCTGGACTAAATATTTTACAAACTACTGATACTACTCAGGTACAGAGGAGTGAGTGGTTTAGAAACTTCAGGTCAATGTTAAAATTGCACCAATACTTGACAAAACCACACTTGAAAAGCTCTGGACTCTTTAAGTTCATTAAGGCATACTGTTCTCCTCTCTACGCTGTGCCATTGTAGACTGATTTTTTCAAAAAGCCATAAAACAGAAAAGGGCTACAATAAATGATTATTTTTTAATAATTGATTAATCTGTTGATTGTTTTCTCGATTGACTGAGTAATCATTTGGTCGATAAAATGTCAGAAACCGTCAAAAAATGTTGATCAGTGTTTCCCAGACCTAGAAATGAGTTTGTTCTCAACTGGTTAATTGATTGTCAAAAATAGTTGACAGTTTAGTAAGTGATTAATCGAGTAACTGTTTTAGCCCTAATATAGAAACCTCAGGCTGATTATGATTCTCTGCAGATATTGCCCAGGAAACAAGCCACTCACTCTGTAAAGCGGAAATGATCACTTTTTCCCAGCTGTCGACTGAATAATTCACAGAATGCTGTTATGCTGCTACTGTCAAACCTCCGGTTTAGTGTCATACATGTGGAAGCATTGGTATAACTATTTTTTTTATAATAATTTATGTATGTGTTTTTCTTGTATTATTATCTGTCTTTGAATCTTTTGGACCTTTAGTCTGGTAATTAACTGAAGTGAACAACACTGTCTCTTGTGCTCTGCACCGGACTGGAATGCACCTCAGTTAAATGCCCTGCGACTCTCTGTCTATGGTCGTGACTAAAAATAAACTGGACTCCGTTTTGGCAGTAAAATGAAAATGCACTCACATGTCTCATTTGCATGTGGTCTATACAACCTCAATGTGAACAAAATGACTTGTTAGTCAAACTGTCTGTCTGAAGAGGCAAAAATTATGGCACATTATTCCACAACGCAGTCCATAATAACACAGAGGAGGCCAGTATTTTTTACACTGATTACCCTTAAAGCGACACAAAAGCCTAAACATATAACTGGCACGTTACTCTGGATCATATAATGTTAGCCCATTATCAAACACGTTATTAAAAAGTTGGGCAAAACGCAAGATAACAAATGTGGAAAATAACGGACCTGTTCAGACGCCATGTTGATCCTCTCTCTCCTGCTTGCAGCTGCAGAGCGTCAGGGACCGTACCACCTCTCACAAACCGAGGGTAAAAAAAAAATGGTTGTGTCGTGAGTTACTTGTGAATAGAGAATAATTAACTATTTTAAAACAACGTTATGTTGAGGCAATTTTACTTCTTATTTTAACTGCGTGTGTTAAACAAGACATTTCTTCTCGTAATAAAAAAAATGGTATATTTCAAGTTCAAACAGCCAATGATGGGAGGCTCCAAAAGAAAAAAAACACATCTCCATTCATACTTTCCTACTGGAAAAACGACCAAAACCCACTTCTATAACTGCAATACTTGATACTTAGAACGGTAATAGTAATAACAACACACATAGACGAACATCCATTCACTCTCACATTTATACATGCTAGCAATCTAATCTAATCTAATCTAATCTAATCTAATCTAATCTAATCTAATCTAATCTAATCTAATCTAATCTAATCTAATCTAATTTAATCCAAGATGTGTTTTGTGAAGAATTGCTGACAATTAAATGGTGCTAAAGGACTTCATTACATACAGTAGCAAAGGTTAATTAACTAATGATAAAAATTAATACAATAATAATGTGTAATGAACACCAAGGTGTTTTAGGATTGGAATTTTTTTTGAGAGTTGTTATCATTATTAGCATCATTATTAAATTGTTTGCTACCCAAATGCTATAATGTGACAAAACCCGTCCACTTGTTTTTCAGTTCAGTGTGGCCTGCCGTATTATACTCGGATTCAATCCGACATCATTTCTGTGTCACTGAGCCTCCGCTTTATCCGCGGATGTTCGGTGTCGTTTGACAGTGTGACATTACAGTCGTGTTTTCGCGTATGGAGAGCAGAGCTGAGAGGAGGACAACACCAGGGCTATCACTAAGTTATTTTAAAAGAACACACGTCAGGTTGGCTGGATGGTTGTCACATCGTCTTTTCGCTTGGTTACCAACAACTGAAGTGGTGCTTGGCGATCGTGTCCTAGGTGGACAGACAGACAGACAGACAGACAGACAGACAGGACAGAGGACATCGCTGCTTTCTCAGATTAAAAGGCCATCATTGTCTTTTTGTCCGAGGGTTGGTTATCGTGGACGGACATGGCAGACAGTTTACGAAGACTTGCCAACACGTCCTCCTTCAGCGTTTTACAGGACAAGCTTGAGAGCTGGAACCAGGATTACCATGTAAGTTCATCAATAAGTCATGATCGACCTAAATCTGACCAAACGACTTCATTAGCTGTCTATTTCAGGGTGGTTATATTTTGATTTCGAGGTGATACGTTACATTTAATTAATTTGTAGATGGTGACAATTTGGTAAAGAGTCTTCATAAAGCATCGCACACTTCCACCACACGTAAACTACTTTGTTTATTGCTGTTATCGATTCATAGTTTTTCCTAAAACTGATATTAATCGTTTGAGTTTTAGATAACACAATTTAAACAGAGCGTTTTTTAAAATGCATAAAATGAATCATAACTTTACTGCAAAGGAATGCACTTATTTTGATGAGCCTACATTGATTTCCCAGTGCCAGAGTTTGGTTGCTAGGGACGCCTGTCGCCATGGCTACGATTGGACATTTCCAAAGCTCTTTTACTTCCCTAGAAAGATAGTTCAAGTCCTATTACTTCCGGCAAAAATCCACTGGAACGGGGACCGGAAGTGACTGCTCTAAACTAAAACTGAGTACCCTTTTCCACAGCAGCCACTTTGTAATTTTTTAAAACTTAGTTAATACAATTACTTTCACTGCTGGTGTTTGTTTTAAATCTTCATGTACTGTGCCACCATTAATGTTATACTAGTACATGTTAAACTAGTACATGTACCACCAGTGGTATGCAAGCCTCCTCTGTTGGTACTTGGAGGAAAATAAGAATTACTGTTCAACTGTACTGTATATACCAAGGTATGTGATCGGACTGGAGCTGATGAATTGTGACGTAGAGTGCGTAGAAAATGAAACAAATAACAGTAAAATAAAACAAGTTTAATTATAACAATTTGAGTCACCTTATCTCTCGCTCCATCTAATCTAAGTTGGCTATACCAGTGTCTGGAGTATATGTGAGGAAGAGGAGGATAATGAGAGAGTAAATCATCTCATTGGGAATAAATCTGCCTCCTGTGAAAAGTCCATAGCTGCTCAGCCTATTTACACCACTGTATTTTAACACTACAGCACTAATGGTGTTACTTGGAGAACTCAATATTTTTTCAGGTGGTACTTGGTATAAAACGTTTTAGAATCATTGTGCTTGAACAAGTCAAAATACCTGCTGTATAAAAAGCCTATGATCTGCACATTTAAGGTTATTAATTCACACAACACTTAGAGGCCATAGAGATCACCATTTTACTTTTACATAATCTCTTGCAGCAAAACATTACAGTCCTGTTGCTGTACTTATACTGTTATAGTTGTAAACAATGAAAGCATAGCAATCTGTATTCTGTAACAGCAAATATAAACCTCAGCATTATGATAAATGACAACCCTAATCGATACAGCCTGCAACTTTACATTTTCAAATTATTTATGGGTATGAATATAAATGACTGACAGCGTGGGCATGGTTGTTGCAGTGTCATAAAGAATTTGGGTTAAACAAAAATCATATTTATCCACCCAGATCATTTCCTGTGACCAAAACCTGAATAAATGTTGTGAGCTGATTGAATTAACTGCCAAGATCCAGGGCCAACTGTTTGCTATCCTCAACCTCACAGCTGCAGAGGGTAAGCTTGATATTTGCAGTGTAGATCTTTGTCATCTTTTAAAAAAAACATTGTAATTGCTAACAAATTTCTGAACTCACACCTTTTTTTTTTTTTTTGACATATTGATCATTTTGAATCAGGTGGACAATATGCCGGCGTGGACACTCTCAAAACACGCCTGCTACCGTGGCTTGGAACCTGTTTCTCAATGACAAGACCCTCAGTCAGTGATGACACGAGTCTGCAGCTCATCCAGGTGACATTATGTCTCTTCATTAATATACAGTGAAATAGTAATGATTGAGTGTAACACTACTTCTTGCAAAGAAAAGATATATGGGAAAATAAAATCGTGTCAAGTTGAACTGACTTTCCCATGGCATCCTTTACCATTTACCATCAGGACTCAGTGGAGAAGGACAGGAGGATCAGGGAGCTCTCTGTCTCCCATGATAATGAAATACAGAAGCTGGAGACTCAGCTGTGCTCCACTCGCTTGCAACTTGACTCTGTGAGATCAGAGTAAGTCTAAATTAAATACATATGTACATAACATCAGTATACTGTCTATAGAGAAAAATATAGACAGCATATCATGTAATGTTAACTAACAGAGGCACTAAAGTTCTATTAATGAGTCGCAGCCAGTCTATTTCAGAATTTAATTTGCACAGTTTTTATGATTTTATGATTGGTCAGACTAGAAGTCCATGAGCGTGGGGGCTAATGTAATGTTCTCTTGCACATTTCTTATATTTTTACATCCTGTCTTTTTGGATGAACAGCTTGGTCGATACTCAGAAGGAGCTGGAGGAGACAAAGAGCAAATCAGCAACCACTCTGTTGGCCACCGAAGATGAAATATTACAACTCAAAGCAGAGTGCGTGATACGGACAAATATTAGAACAACACACACTCCGTTTGCAATAAGAGGCAATACACTGCATGTACTGTACTTCTGGTAAATGTTTGACATGTGTTTCAGTTTGCGATCTGCACGTGAGCAGGTGGAGATTTATAAAAGGAAGCTGGATGCTGTCGACGAATATGAGCAACAGATATGCTTGCTGAAAGATGAAGTGTCATTCCTGAGCTCAGAGAAGTCCATGCTGAAGGAGAGGTACTCACACAGGCCCAGTGCAATTACACAAATGTAGTGTATTCAAATACTGTTTTCGATTTGTCTCTTGTGCCTATTTCCCCCTCACTCTCAGACTGGCGAGGAGTCGTTCTCCAAGCCCTTTGCCCAGACTGAGTCACTCTTCAAGCCCCTCAAGGAATGAGTCACCCACCAGAGCACAGCTCACTAACTCCTCCCGTCATGCGCGCCTCGTGTCTCGCTTCAGTGACGTGTACGCCGTGGAGCGTCTGGAGGCCCAGAGCACGCTGAGACGCTATATTGCTGATTTAGAGATGGTCCAGAAAATCATATTCATTGCTGTTGTGGTATGATCTCAATTATTTTAGGGCCACTAAAATAATTGAAATAATTGATTGATAATTGATAATTGAAAAAAATTGAAACCGAAAAAAAAAAAACTAAGGGTTTGTGTTTGATTAAGGACGTGTTTCGTCTCCTAGGAATCCTTTATGGCTGCAAAACTAGCCTACCGCCAGTTCAAGCTACGCATGAGAAAGACCCTGTCCCCATCCCATTTTGGACCAGAAAGTCTCGAGGACGTGGCTGTGGACTACATAGTCCGGAATTTGGACCTGTATGACGTACAGGACAGTGTCAATGTAAGGTTTTCCCTGATCTGTTCTCTGCTAGAGTCACGAGCAAAAGCATGAACTTTGACAGTGGGAGTGGATGTGACCGAGTATTTCCTCTCCTCAGGCTGTGATCACTGCCATGAATGTGAACCCTCGGATCTCTTTCCCACCAGAGGTTGATTTTGTCCTCATCAGTGCCTTGATCAGAGAGACATGCAGGGTGGCCTTTGCCATGCAGACTCTCGAGCCCCCACTCGACTTGGCCTTTGCCAGTGATGGAGAACTTTACAATGAAAATAAGTCAGTTCACTTTACAATATTGTGTCTTCTTTTATGGAAATTTGTCCATTAGTGGGAGGTTTTAGGTAGAGATATGTAGTAGTTATTTGGTCAGTTTGGATGTATTTTAATTATACAGTATATTCTTGGAATTATTCCTATATTACATTACCAGTTGTCTCTTGTGTCATTTGGTATCTCTACCAGTAGATGTCCCTCTCGACACACACAGCAGTTAATCAAACACACATGCCCAGCTCTTTCTTCGCTGCTCCCTTTTCCCTTCTTTCACTCTTTGACAGATATCGTCGTAGCTATGACTCAGAATTCACCGCTCCTCTGGTGATGTACCATGTGTGGCCAGCCTTGATGGAAGGAACTACTGTGATAGTGAAGGGCGAGGCTGTGACCAGAAGGGGAGCTCTGGTAAAGACTCCTTATTATTATCAACAGATTAATGCAAGAGCCTGGCAGTAGATGTAAAGAATCATATGTTTATGTGCCTGTTTTTGCAGTGGAGTAGAAGCCGAAGCCGGAGTGTCAGCCCTGTACGCTCTCGCTCTCTCAGCCCAACTCGCAGTCTTGTAAGTTTCTACAATATTTGACAGTCCAAGCAACCATACTGATACATAAACACAGGAGTGTCACTAAAACAAATGCAATTACAGCCCAGATGTACTGGGCTGTAATTGCTCAGATACTCGAATTAAGATTTAATAATAATAATAATTCCACTTTACAACATGCATGCACACCAATGGACCTAAGGGTGCGTACTTTAAAGTCTCTGCTTGAGTTCATTTGGTTTTATTTCAGCTTTTTAAGCGACTCTACGGTTGTTTTATATAACCAGCATTATTATCTGCTTGTAGGCATTTAACAGAAGCCTGTCTCCTGAGCGACTCACAGCCAGACACCTGTGACCTCTGGCCTCTCTTTCATCTGGACGCAAATCTACACCTGTACTTCACGTCCATAATTTAAGTTTTACCTGTGATGTTCCGCCCATGTCTGCTTTTACCAAACAATTCTACGAAAAACTTAGATATTGTACCAAACAAAGGCTGTTCAGTGTTTACATTGACAGTTTTAATGGGACATTGACTGGCCATAACAATTGGTCAGTTCATTGTGAACGAAGCAGAAGAGCCTGGCAGCTAACTGAACAATTGTCTTTGTCTTTTAAGTGTTACCATTTAAAATAAGAAACGCGAGTGTTTTAGTGATAGTTAAATTCTTGACATGTATTTTAGAGGAAAAAGTAGACATGCAGTAACACTTTTCTTTGTCAAACTACAGCAACCGTGTTCAGAATGTTGTCTTTTCTATTTTATTTTTTCTAAAACTCTACATCTGTATGAGGCAGGATGAGTTGGGTGTGCTATGCTGGTGCTAATGATCAGCGCTGACCTTAATACCTCCAGTATTTTAGTGATGACGGTCATTGCTTGTCAGTTTTCGTTGTTAAGGTCTTTTTAAGCTTATATTGATATTTTCTTTTTAAAATCAGACTTAAGCCAGAGAATGGACCCAGAGAAAAGACTCACAGGCAGGAAAAAGTTCAAGCAGTAGGTCAGTACATGGACAATAATAATTCCCCCAGTCAAAGGTATTCAAACCAGCCTGCAAAAGGAATTGTCCCCAAAAACACAAGCAGAGGTCACAGCAAACTCATATGAAACACAAAAAATAACACTAGATCTCTCACACTGGGATAAAGAAGACCAAAGACCAAAGGGAGGGGAGACAGAGCTTAAATACACCAGGAAGAGGAAGACAATGAGGCACAGGTGTGACACATTAGGGCCAGACAGGTAATTACACGAGCGGGAAACTTGGCAGGAAGTGGGATCTGAAAAAAGACGACAAATATTGAGAAAGTAAAAAAAGAAAACACCAAATAAATATGAATATATTATGTGCGCACACACCTACACTGAGATTTTATTGATGATATGTCCTCTGTTTGTAATATGAATAACATGTAATGGTTTGGCTTTTTTAATGTTCCTTTGTGATTGTTTTTGTCAAATTTATAGAATCATGTCATACAACAGTTGTTTTTATTGTAGCAGTTTTTGGATGCATTCAATATTATATTGAATTTATGTTACCCATTTAAAATGCATGTATTGTATATATTGACATATCTGAATTTGCCTATTTATGGCACATTTACTTTTTAACAGATACAATAGAAATAATTACACTTCATTTAATTTGTGCTGTGATGGACATTCTTAGACTGTACTTTCGATGTTTGCTTTTGTTAAGAATTTTTTTTTTACAAAACTCTTATTTCCTGCATTCTTTTTTCCCTGCTATGCATGTGTGCCTCTGTTTTTAGTAGCCAGCAATACAAATTTAGATCAAACTTTAATCATGAATGTTGCCTTCAGTGTTTGGGACTCTCAAAGGATTTTACTGTAGTTTTATTTTCCCACAATGGGCTCAATGGATATCCCTATTTACATTTCCTGCAATTACAATTACACTCCTATTCTCCTCTAACAATAGATGGCGCCAATACTCCACCATGAAAGAACACCCAAGTGACAAAATCCCTGCAATGTCTATAAATCAAAGCCTTGTCAAAAATTTAATACATTCCATGTGGCATTCATGTTACAAAACATCCTACTGTAACAAAAACATCACAAATTCATAACATCTACACACCAGTATATCATGATAAAGTTAAAAAAATAAAATAAAATAAATAAAATAAGATAAAAACCTACTCCAATCAAAACAAATCATATGTCTTGTAATTTTGCTGTACACACAACAGTCATGCAGAGAAAAAGAGCGTATTTCCCATGAGATATTAAATAAGTGGAATATTAAATGACAAAGCATACATCCATAACTATGACAACACTCCACCAAGGGATCAAGTTGTATTGTCAAAATGCAAAAGAGGCAAATTCATATGGTCTAGATAAAGTGCGGTCACTGTGTCCCAAGTCAAAAGCAGTTAAATAAATAAGATAATGAAGGTGTGAAAGTGAAGTAATCAAAATAATAAAAAGAAAGTGCAGGTTAACAATCTAACTCAGTCTTAAGCATCATTTAAAAAAAAAAGACAAATATATTGTAATCCAATTCATATTATAAATCCTGACAAGAGCAAAATTGTCACAATGTACATATTAAAATATTTCAGGCTATTTTTTACTGCTATCTATGTAACCCCTGATATTATTTTGAATAGCTAAGCGCTACATTTCCAAGAGATACAGAACGTGAATCATCATGTGTCAATAATCATGTGATATATATGAATAATCAGGGTTTTCTTTTAAATCATATATGCATACAATAAATAAATAAAGTGTAATGCTGTAAAAGCATTTTGCAACCCTGAAAATAATCCCCTGTGACCGATCTGTGGGTCCTGACCCAGTTTGTGGGAATGACCGACTTAGAGAATCTTTCCATTTGTTTGAAATCCCTGCAGCATCACCTCAAATATTGGCTTAACAAACTGTCAGCCGTCTCATTAGGTCTGTCACTGTCAGCTCTGCAAATAATATCTAATATCTGAAATCAGGCATTTGTTCTGCAGAGCAGAAACTGTAACTGTAACAGACTTTTCTCCATTTGCTCAAAGTGAACTGATCATTAAAAAGGACTGATCACTGATCAGTTAACATGATACTTATTTATTTGATATGCTAACAGATTCATCTTTATGCATTCATTCAGTATACTCAATGGGAATGATATTCATCCAGCAGTGGTGATACATGGATGAACCGTAAGTATGTGCTAATACTGGCTGAAGATTGACCTGGTGTGTTTGGAACTGCAGTGAATAATGATCCACATCAGAGAATGACTGGTTTGATGAATGCTGTGATTTTGTGTCTCGGACAGAATATTTTGAATGCTACGAGTGGCATAGCTTGAATAATATCATCGTATGGTTTTACCCACAAAAAAAGGGCAAAAATATGTGTTGTGGTTTCAGTGTATTTCCCGAGTGAGCTCGAAACCCACACTAACGTCTATGCCATTTCTGAAAGTCATTAAAATTCACATTTATTCTCATGGAAATACAAAATATCCTTTGTTAACTCTTGTGTTAAGATGACTTGGGAAAATAGGCATGGAAATAGAGGGGACAGAGGATACAGAAATTCATGCCATGGAAACGTCCACCATGTCCCCTCATCACATTCCCACACAATGGGTGTCTTGTGTGATCTACTGCTGCAGTGTAGAGAAGTCCTCACTCTTGGGACACAGGCCAGGTTTTGCTGCCATGATATAAGTGAGAGGAAGTCTGCTGACCTCCACTTAGTCATCCTTCTCTGTGCTGGGTGTGTGTGTGTGTGTGTGTACCTGGTATTCCTTATGTTGTGGGGACCTAAATCTGTTTACACAGTCACACTATGGGGACTTGTCTTCCGTATGGGGACAAAAATCAAAACCCCATAACATGAATTACTACATTTTAAGATGTTTGAAAGTTAGGCTGCGGTTAGGGTTAGGTTAAGGGTCAGGGTTAGGGCACTAGTAATTATGGGTAAAGTTAGAGCAAGTCTCCAGGAAATGAATGTAAGTCAATGCACTGTCCTCTGAAGTCACCGAAACCAGTGTCTATGTGTGTCTAGTAGGCTGTGAGGACCAGTTCTCATGCAAACCTATATTTTGAAAACATTTTGACCTTGTGAGGACATTTTAGCTAGTCCTCACAAATTTAAAGCATATCTTGAAGATTAAGTTTTAGGGTCCAGTTAAGCGTTAGGCATTTGTGATGGTTAAGGTTAGGGTAAGGGGTTAGGAAATGCATTATGTCCATTGGTTAATTTATCAGTGTCCACACACGAAAAGAAATGCTGCGCCAGAATGTGTGTTTGTATGTGTGTAAAATGGATCAGGCTATGAAGGTTCTCAGTAATCCAGGTCATATTCATCATCAGTAGCTGTAGGCAACTGGACTTTCATCTATGATGCTTCTTCAGTGAACCTTCTTCTTCACGAGGAAGCCTCTTGAATGAGAGATGAAACATGTCTAACTTAAGCTGAACAAGTCCAGTTGCCTACAGCTAACTACTAAGGAAGATGGGTTAGGTTAGGGCAAGGCATTAAGTGGTTATGGTTGAGGTTAGGGATAATACTTTGTTTAGTCCAAATGAATAGACATCAATGCAGTGTCCTAAGAAGCACAGCGGTGCAAACCACATCTATGAAGATTTCTATTGTGCGTTGTACATCTTCATGGAAATCTTCAGTGTCTGACGTACTGACTGTAGAATAAAGGGCACTATAATGAGTTACCTGTTTTTGTTGAATGGAAGGAAATTCCCTGAATCCCTGGGACTTCACAATCTAGACTTGGGAAGTGAAGAGGACACTAAATGTGAAGCTGACCTGTGTAGACAATATTTGTAATTGTATCAATTACACTATGTATCATTAAACTGATTTATAATTTAAGTGTATTGTCGGGGCCACACAGTTGGTGTAGTGGTTAGCACTCTTGCCTTTGCAGCAAGAGTTTGCATGTTCTCCCTGTGTGTGTGTGGGGGTTTTCAGCAGGTTCTCCAGCTTCGTCCCACAGTCCAAAAACATGCAGATTTGGGGATTTGTCCAGATGGACACTCTAAATTGCCCGTAGGTGTGAATGTGAGAGTGAATGGTCTGTCTCTATGTGGCCCTGTGATGGACTGGCGACCTGTCCAGGGTGTACCCCGCCTCTCGCCCTATGTCAGCTGGAGTTAGGCACCAGCGACCCCCGCGACCCTCAGTGGAGGATAAAGCGGTAGAAGATGAGTGAGTGTATTGTCAGTGACCTGACAGTGCCTCAATACACTTAATAAAGAAAGAATAAGTCAACTTAATTTGACAGAGAGAAGTGTATGCCTCAACGTGTACACAGAACCATCTTCAAGAAGCAGACCAGACTGACAGTAGTAGTTGGAGCTCATCCTAAGAACACACTCAGCGCTGCAAACCCAGCTTAAGTTTCACGATTAGTGGCAGGAGGCTGAAGCATGACTGCTGGACTGTGTGATGTTTCCTCTGGCTCCTCTTAATACGCTCACTCCTGGAAAGAGTTGACTTTCTGGAGCTTGAATGTGATGAGAACCCACCCTTATCCCAACTACCAGACGGTGGGTGGGGGGTAATAATGGGACTGTATATCGCAGAACACGATGACATGAATATGGGTGTGTAAATCTCACACCCATTGGTGACTCATTCAAATGCAAATAGTTACTAAATACAAAATATTTGTCACTGACTATCCTTTTCTCTATAGAGAAACCATTCAACAGAGGACTAGAAGAGCCGCTGCAGGTTGGCAGGACCTTTGTATTTCATTTCAGTGCTGCTTGTGGCCCAGAGAGGCCATTAAACACATCTGGAAAAGAGCAGGATTCAGGTTTGCACAGGAAGATCTCACAATTTATGACAGAAGAGACAAAACGGAGGTAAAGAGAGACAGCACTCATCATGACTGTGGCCAGATACATGGACTCAGTGTAATGTATGAATAAATGGTAAGTGCACCACACGGACAAATCTAACCCCACCCTCTTCATTACTGTTGTAGAGGGACACCTCATGGCACCGACAAAGGGTATGAGATCATACCAAGGCAGTGGTTGCAGGCAGACGTCCTGTGGATGCTGAGGAGAAATCAGGCGTGACTGCTGATCTTATTCTCAGCTCCAATGAGATCAGACATCAAGAGACCCAATCCTCTGTTTGAGACACAAAGGATAAATACTTCCTTCCTCTCGCTATGAAAACTATCATATTAAATGAAGAAAAACGACTTCAAAAATATGGACTCTTTTTCCCAGTGCAGACATTTGTCCAAAGTGTTTCCTCTTCCTGTTCTGTCATCCATCAAACATCTGGGCTGTGACAAGCAACAGGCTTTTAAGAACGTCTGAGAGCCAAACAAATTTAAGTGCTCACTGCAAAATGAGCCAGTTTCTCACAAATTGTGATGTAAGTGTTGATGAATTTATGATTTCCTCACTCCGGAGAGGGATATTAAATGTCTCAGTTATTACTTTGACATAGACTTTTTCAAAATATAATATTTTCCATGTGAAATCAACACAGGTGCATTCGAATGAGCTGTCAGACATGGCTTGGTAATCGTGTGCCCAGTCCTTTCATGGTCTTAAAGTACAGTGACACAAAAAACAGAACACAGAGTTACGGTAGGTGATTTGGTTGATGAATTTTGACGGCATCGTTCTGAAGACTTCATTAAGGTCATGTCGTGACCTTTTCTCTTTATTGAAGTTGGCGGTGAGGTGAACTCGATATCAGTGGCCTGGCAAAGAGCACTCTATTTACCCTGACGAATGGAAAATGTCTTAGTTGCCAAGCAGACATGTCAATCTGTGCTGAGGTCACATGGTTTGCTTTGTCAGGAGGCGCACCGTGCTGAACTGAACCTGCTTTTTTGTCCTCAGAAAAATGGAGCCCTGCTAGAAAGCTCCCTATAAAAAAAAAAAACACATCTGGATGGTGTGATTAATGCAAATAACAGCCGACCATTTTCATGACAGAGCAGCACTGGCAGCGCAGAGGCCTTTGCTTGCAGGTGTGAGTGAGAGTTGAAGATTACTGCTCCGCCGGGGGTTGTTACACTTCCACTTTGACGGGAACAGATCAAATCTGGCGCCAATCTTGAGTCTGACTGGCCTGGATGCTGAAGACCCCCACCCTAAAAAGAGGTGGAGAAGAGGAACATTAGAGGGAGAGAGAAGAGGGGGAAAAAAACCAGTAAGATGTGGTGGATGTGAGAGCTGGAACGACAGCAAGCTCACAGAGGACGAGTACAACTATTAAATGTATGGAAACTTTCTTGTGGCTGTGGTTTGCGCTGTGGCAGTGTTGAGGCTTTCTCGTGTCACGTGAACACACCAGCATGTCTTTGTGTCTGTCTCTGTCTTTTCTTTCATGAGAAGAGCTGCAACTGTGACTTTGTGGGAAAAGATTGAAGTGAAAACGGCTCGCATACACTTTGATTTTGAAAGAACAAAAGCACAATAAAATGCCAGTTACACAACATTGTGTTGCTTGTGTTTTATGAATGATGAATAAAATATAGATCTACAGCAAAAAAAAGTGACCGGTTTGGATTTGACTTTTCACTTCAACAATTTATGTCACACAGTGTAATGCAGTGTCCTTAAATTCAGGAGATTTTGAATTTTACCACTAGATGGCACTTCAACGCTACACTTTTTCCAGTTTATTATAATGACACATGTAGTGGAAGATGTGTTCAGATCCTTAAAGTAAGGTAAAACCTGCACTATTGCATAGTAAAACTAAACAAACTGTTGACTCATCCCATACAGTATTGTTATTTATCTATTTATTGTTATCTTAAAAATGCTTACAACCATGTAGTCATTTTAGATTTTTTTCTACTCTAGAGCCACTTAAGAGTTTTTAAAATATAACATTCAGTGAAGTAAATAATCAGTTTTTATGTAACAAGTGCAGCTGTTGTGTCTGAGATGAAATATAGTAATAAATAAAATAAAAATACTCATTAGTGCAGGGAGTAATACTTTACATTGCAGAATAATGCAATAGTCTTTTTGTATTAGGGGAGTAATATGGAAATACCACCTTATTTTCATATGGATTGTCAAGTAATAACTTATTAAAAATAATAAAATAAAACTACATCTATCTATCTATCTATCTATCTATCTATCTATCTATCTATCTATCTATCTATCTATCTATCTATCTATCTATCTATCTATCTATCTATCTATGCAAAGGAATTTGTATTAAAAAATGTCAATTTTTCAAGAGCACGAGTTCAATTATTAAACACTCAGGTTTGGTTTGGTCTTATTTTTCCATACACTAAAATGGCCACGATTAGGGAAAATTTAGCAACAAGTTGCTGGTGAAATTACAGCTGAATAGCATCAAAACGTCAAAAAAGGTGGGCTTATACAAAACAAAGTGGTCCAAAACGACAGCTTCAATAGAACTAACATGTCTTCTGATATAAATAATAATAATGAAAGGTTCATTCTGGGGTCATTAACAAACAACAACTCAAACCATCACGGTGATTGTTCACTCATAAAAGTTATGTAGAATTTTTTTTCTCTTCAATTTTTCTGCCACAAGCAAATAATTTCACTTATTTTCACTGTACCTTTAAGAATGAGTTGCTCATCAGAAAACAGCCCTGAACAAAATAGAGCAGACATTAACATAAATTATACGCTGTCTCGTCATTAGTTTACACAGTTTCCTGGATTTGTGCTGCTTTACATCCCTGAAACCTACCTTTTTTTTTTGTTGTTGTTTTCAAACAATGTCCTGATTATTGGAACACAGTTGTTCTCCGGTTCACATTCATCCTTGTGTACAGCTTTCAGTGGCGGATGAAATTTCTGAGAAGTGCCTTAAATCTTTTCACAGAAACAGAATGAGAGGTCAGTGTCATGTCTGAGACCACCTGCGGCTTTTCACTGCACCATCCTTTTCAAAAAAATGTGTCAACACTGGGGAAAGGCTGTGCCACTCTCCTGGCAGCCGTTGTATTTATTCTCCTGAGGTTTCAGGATGACTGAAAGGACACAACACTGATAGCTGTGAAGGTAGACACATTGTCTAATTTTTAGTGAAAACCAAAGCAAACAAACTCTTCTGTTTGGACTGAGGCATTCACTAATCTTCTTTTGACTTTGTTTTTTTACGGGACATTGTGCTGATCCCAAACAGGAGAAATAAGATTACATTGATATCCAGTTTCTTCCAGTAGTGCATTTGCACTGAAACATTTGGAAAATTAAAATATAACCTAAAGTCTTGTCATGTGGTTGTATCCTTCATTAAAGTTAAGGGTGTAAGCATAGAGGACGCTGCCAGGAGTTATCATCGATTTGTGATGTGATTTTTAACAAAGTCAACGTACTGTATTAGTCGGTAAATTTAAAGACACACTTTGGTATTCACATGTTTGACCAAACAAAAGTTTGTAATAGATCACAGTTGCAGTCATGACAGTAAATAATTCCTCAAATATGAATATGAAGCTACAAACTACATACAGTATTTTAAGACTAGTTTCATACATGCCCTCGCCCTGACTGCACGGACAATTGTTTCCTCGGTGCTGCTGGAATCCTATTTATTATCCAGTTGGAAGTGAAATATGTTCACCTTCTTTACTTGAGTTAGTTGTTTAATAAAAGGGTTTTTTCATTGACCTTTTCAGATTCAAAACATGATCAACTGAATCAACATGCATCAAATTAATCAATTGACGAATGCGGTTCATCACTGATGAACCGCATTAGTAATTATGACATTCTCATAAGGATATGAATGTTTTGGTGCTGGCTCTTTATGAAGTCAAAGTGGCCTTAACATACTGTATGACTATCAAAATCTTACCAATTCATCAAGCTCCAGCGCACATTTACACCAAATTAGAGGACATTTCTTCCAGACATTGAGGGCAACAGTTAATTGCAGCTTAAAGTACAACAATAATTATTCTTCATAGGGTTAATGACAGCGTCATAGTACACTTAAGTCCTGTGAGGCTATAGGGCTAAACGTCTAAAGCATTCTACCCTGCAACTGTGTTTACCTCTACTTCAGTATGTAAGAATGTTATCGTTTGCAAATGAACACATAATAGGTGGGACTGAGGATAATGCCATTTGTACTGTAGGCACCATTTTCTGTATGTGTACAACCCATTTTTTTTTTTTTGCAAAATCCACCAAAATATCTTTTGCAAAAGT
The DNA here is from genome assembly GCA_016785285.1 of Brachirus orientalis. NCBI lineage: Eukaryota > Metazoa > Chordata > Actinopteri > Pleuronectiformes > Soleidae > Brachirus > Brachirus orientalis. The sequence goes on from JAFBJR010000180.1 coordinate 7,537,435, forward strand.
GAACCTGTAGTGGAGATATAAAGGGAAAATGTAAGCAAAGACAGGGAAGCCATTGTCTCTCTGTGTTGTTCATCCTCCAAACTACAGGCAAACAAAACAACACAACAAAAAACAATACAGAAATATAGGAGGATAGTCATTTTATTTATCATAAAAGAAAAAACAAACTCAAAATGAATGTGTTAGACTGTGGTTCTTCATATTAAAGCATTTACGCTCATCACTAATAAAGTGCACTTTCAGTTTGCAGCCAACGGAGACTTAAGAGTCGCCTCCTCCTTCTTTCAGACAAGCTCAGACCCCAACCCGGGCAGGACGCTGCACCTGAGCTCACATAGGTAGAACACTATCACAGTAAGATAAACAAGCGGGTGACAAATTAAAGGGAAAACCTGAAAAATTAGTAGGAAGAGCCTGGAGGACAATCACTCCATGTAAGTGGCATGAGGGGTCAGTGGACTGATTATGCTGTGGCCTTCACAATCACCAGATTTTCACCATACTTAACATGTAAAACAAGAGATTTTGGGCTGGGAGAATGGTGTTCATCCCTCCAGTCTTAAATGCCAAGGTGCACGGAGCTGTTCCTGCATCTTCTAATGGTCCACACCTTAATAAGACACTTAACATAATTTTGGTTTTTCCCTTTTATTAGTCACCTGTCTGTATAAGACCATGTGCAACAACTGAGCATCTCAGTGAGGGGAAGTGCATAAGTGTTCATGGAAGAGCAGCACATAAAAAAGTCCTTCTCACTCAAGTGTCATCCTGCTACGGTTTTCTTCCCTGGCTCAGTTTGACCGAGTAAAAGTAGTAACACAACAGACGGTGACCTCTGCATACAACTTTGATTGATTCTGTAATTGAGTGATTGTAAAACAGCACAGTATTTCTTATAGGGATTACATTAATGGTCAGTGTTGAGCTAAACTCTTGCACTTTAAAAAAATATCTTTTAAAATCTATTTCCAGACACTTTTTCTACATAATATACACTTTACAAAAGAAAACCATGTTATGTTAGACAGCTGCAAGGTCAGAATCGACCACAGTTTGGCACGCAATCCTCATGCATTCACCTGGTAACAGACAACACAAACAAGCTCATTCAACACAGAGTTTCATCATTTTCACCTCTCCTGTGTTAGTATGGACAACTAATTAAATTAATCCTATTCTCACCTCTTACTTATGAGATGTGTCCTCTGAAGGACAGCAAATAGGAATGTCACTCACATGGAAACCAGCTTTGACGTCACACAATTCTATAGGATGTGTCAACAAAACCTGGGAAAAACATCTACAGTACAAGGGATATATATCGTATTACTTATCAATTCAGCCTCTACAATCCCGGGATTTGGGATTCGAGTGTGCTACTTAGTGTGATACACAACTTTTATCAACAAAGTTAAAGAACAAGCCAAGAGAAAGCTAACACACTGTAGCTGAAATTAAAAAAAAAAAATACAATAATGTGAGAGGTTAAAAGAAATGAATGGTGAGAGAACTTCAGAGCATGTAGTGTGCATGGCAGGTGAATGAGAGCTTTCATCCTGACATAATGAAGACTCAAATACACACAACTGCGAGAAAGAAAATGTCTAAAAACAAACACATCAACTACTAACATTTAAACACCTTGTACTTTAGTGTCAATGGGAAATTGCACATTGGATAACTTCAGCGATTAGTGCAGAATTGCCACTTACTCTTTATGTTATTTAAAAGGATTATAAGCAGTCATGGGTTGTGTTTTTAACATGCAAACCAAGAAATAAAACTAATGAGCTGTTTTCTTTTGGTAGCTGTATTACATACACCACGTTCTTTTCAGTAATCAGTATTTTAAATATATATATTATAAAATACTGATAAATGGACTGGTAAGTGTTAACATATAAAGGTCAATACACAGGTGTTTTTTAACTGAGTAAAATATTATAGAGGGTAAGCTGAATAGCACCAGCAGCATTTCCTTTACTGTGTAGTGATAAGAGCATGTGGCTTAACTGGACTGTTAACTGGATTGTGATGTCAAAGTAATGGTGCATAACTGGTTCGATATTAAATGAGCTTTCAAATGGACAGACAACAAAACAAACTCAAAAATGCAAACAAATTACTCAGTACAGGTAGTTTTAAGCTTGTGGCTCATCATCAACGGTGATGTATTGCTTTCAATTCTCTCTATGTGTATTATACAGTGTTCAATTCTCATGTATCCACCAGGGATATAAACACATCAAAAGGACTAGACAGAGATGAAATTAAAGGAATCATAAGAAAGAGGACGATATATACATATAAATATACATATAAAGGGTGTAGTAAAACTTCTGACAAATGTCTATAGCTGTGTTCCAATCTAGGGGTCCATTTCCTTTGCAGGTGGCATATAAGGCTGACCTATTTTGAAGGCTCCTTTAAAAGCGGCCCACAAATGCATCCTTCCATCCTCAAGCCATTGAGAATTCAACAAGTGGCAGCATTGGTGACAAACTTTTTTCATAAACACAGTGCAGCAAATGAGGGGTCCTCTCAAGGAAAACACACAAGCTTCAACTCAATTGATTAGCTGACAATTTGAATTTTACTTAAAATATTCAAGTTTTAGTTTAATCTGTACCACTTCTAGCTGCAGCTCTGTTGCTAGGTGACAGTGGTAAGGATGGGAAAAGCTGGTGACATGAAAGGGAAAATGTCTGTAAACCAGGCTGTCTCATTTTGGTTTGACCATAGCAGTCTACAGCTCCTGTATTGGGACACAGCTTATATGCCCATCAGACCCTTCACTTCATATTGTTCCTGGTGGAGAATCAGCTTGGCTAATAGATGAAGACTCCTTTTTTTTGTCATCCTGTTGACCATTTTTGCTTTTGTTTTAAAGTGCAGTCCAGATGCAGGTGACGAAATGACAAGAAGCCAATTAGGGGGGGGGGGGGGGGGGGGGGGGGAAACAAAAGGCACAGAGAGGGGGGGGGGGGGGGGGGGAATGGCACATACTGTATGTCTGACATGAAGTAGGGTGGGATGGGTTGAAGATGGCAGAAGTCTGAGTTCTGTCCGCCTAAAGGTAACACTATAAATATCCTATTCAGTCTCATCCTGTCAGTGATCTGGCTCCAGTCACTCCCTGGACTGGTAGAAGAGGATATATCCTGACTCAGAGTTCTTAGAGATGTCTGAGGTAAGCCCATAAAACTCCTCAATGGCTTGGGCATCAATTTTCTGCAAGAAAGAACAGAAACGTAGTTTACTGTAAGAACAAACACCACCCACAAAGAGCAAACAGATGAGTCAAGGAACAGGAGACAGACCAGAACAGGCTGAGAGAGAAGGAGTGACGTACCTCCACAATATCATCATCAAACAGCAGCCAGAAGCCATGACTCTTCACTATTGTGATGTAATGACCTCGGTTTGGGCCACTGAGGAAATAGAGAGTAAAAGTGACTCACTGTTATACAGACACTGCGTTACTAAAACTCCCACGCTGTCTACGGCACAACTTTATCATTATCACACAGTTTTCAACACAAACACCTGTCTTTATTACATTAGGCCTTCTAAAATTCAAGTGTCTAACAAAACTATATTAGAAAATAACATTTCCACTAATTGCATATTTTTGCATCATCTAATTGTCTTTGAAGTGTCACATTTAAGCGCCACTCAAGAAATCTGCTTCGAAGAACTAATCCTGTCTTACAGTAGAGATTGAGATTTTAATTTTATGTTTTCTCTGGGGGAGAAGCTGAAGTGAGGGGGTTCCCACATCAGATGATAAACATATTAGCAATTTAGCATGGCTCCTCTGTATCAATTAGCGATGAGGATTAGGTACCTTGCTCGAGGGTATCCTTGACCTGGTGGAGACTTGAGCCAGCATCCCCCCCCCCCCGTTACAAGTCAAGTTCCCTTGCTTGCACATTTTTTTCTCAGTTGCAATCGCCTTGCGTCAACCATGTCAGAAAATAATCCACAAAGCTGAGAGTGATTTAAACAGGGTTTTGTCCGACCAACTGTGCCAAAAGACCGTGAGGAGCAGTGGCCTTGCTTAATGCATGTGATACTGGAGGTACACTAAACTTCATGAGTCAAACTGGTGGCATTTTCCTTTAATTTGACCCCAATTATCAATATACTGTACCTGCCACAGTGAACCACCACAGCTACTAGATCATACATGCGATCAAGGTTGACGGCATCCCCCGACGTGTTGAAGAGGCGGAGTTCCAGGGGGAAAACCACTCTATAGGACAGCTTGGTGTAGCGGTGCAGCTGCTCCATGTATTTAAACCTCTTCAGGTGCAGTGCCAGAATCATGGGAAGCTTCTTCACACGCATCCTGCAGAAACCGACACATGCTCATTGTGTTTCTCACGTAACACAGAGGTGATGTGACCTCTCAAGACTACATCCTCACTCCCTCTGTTTTCATTGAAAAACGCATCGCTCTGGATACACCTGTTGTCTACGTGACATCCATTTTAAAATGCTGCTGGCTCTAATTTATTTACAAAACTACAGGGCTGTGTTTTAGTAGGGACAGGATAAAACAGAGACCATCAGACAGTAGTTATCTGCCACAACTCGATGTTCAGATGAGAACAAAAAGCTCTTCTTTGATATACTTCTCAGCTTTGCTGTTTCACCATTGTTAATAATACTGGCTGAAACTAAGCAAACAACTACAAAGGAGAAAATGCAGCTTCTTGTTCACATTGGCAAGTGTATGCCCAGTGAACCTGGATGGACAATTATGTTTTGTAGGTGTTTTAGGGTGTATGTAGATTACATCTGATGGGAAGATGAAACACTCGTCCAAACAGTTTTTTTCTTTTAATATAAAACTGCCCTTTTCAAAAGAAAATGCAGCCTTGGTGCTTTACTGACCGTTTCTGTGCTTCCTGCTTGCTGCAGCACGTCTCACAGTAGTATTTGTACTCGCTGCACAAAGTCTCTGTGTTACTGAAGTCCCTGGAGGGGAGAACATGTTGCAGGAGGCTCCAATTATTCACTTTCCATCAATTAAAAAATGTATAACAATGAGGAACATGAAAAAGAATTTGATTATACAGTACATAAAACTGCAAAGAGACACTACCTGAGACAGTGTGTAATTGATGTGTTCTGTTCCACATCCACAGAAAGATCCAGAAAATCCTCATCTTTGCTGCTCACCTGTTACACAGAACGGGAGAAACCAAGGAAACTAACCTGTCATTTTCTATGACTAAGTCAATGAGGATAACAAAGCCTGCTGCGCAGAGACAGAACCCCCACTTACACCTAAAAACACACAATCCGCCCTTGAAATGCCTATTATATGGAGTAGCATCTGTCTTTGCTCTGTGGCTTTGGTGTTTTATTGGTTGTTCAGGGCAACCTGTCCCATACCTCACTCTTAGAATTCTGAGGACAAAGCCTCTTCTGACCCTGACATAAAGTGGGTAGTCAGAACTCACTGGGTGTGCTCACTAAATTTATTTTTTAATACATCTCACAGTGTCTCTGCAATGGTCTAATCTCTTTTTCAGTCTTATTCAGGTGAGAGCGCTTATTCTGGGTGACACGAGGACTCGCAGAACAACTGATAACATAGCATGAACAGGAACACTACAGGCAAAAGTAGCAGAGAGACGCACCGTTTCACAGTTGAGGCAGCGCGTCTCATTGGTCAGTGTCCCTTGGAAGATATCGTGAACCCATGTGGGTTCTGTCTTGTTCTCTGTCTCGGTCTCCATGCTGACGGCAGTGCCATTGTTCTTGAGGCGTCCATTCTGCTTCTCCTGCTTCTTCTCCTCTTGCAGGATGTCAGCCACTGTGTTCAGCAGGTAGTTCAGGAATTCATGGGCATCCTGTTGCATGTAGTTGTCAAACAGATCTAGAAGGAATTGGAGGTAATTTGTTTTTCATTTTTACTGTCTTATAAAAGCAAAAACAAAACTTAATTTCTGAAAAATAAGTCCCATCATTTTTCACTGACAATAATGCAGGTGATTCATAACATCAATGGCTCACTGACAAACTGACAGCCAGTACTACTGTGGTTAGTTACACCTGTGCTGTTCTTAATTCCTAACATTTTATTGGACATTTTTGTCCCACGAAATGTAAATAAAAATCAACAGGCTACACCGGTGATATCAGTCATGCTCCTGTTTTGACATATCTGTATGTGAAAGGTGAAAACTGAGAAGTGGGGGAGGGAGTCCAGAGAGGAGGCAGCTGACCAAAGCCGAGTCCAAACAGAGACTGCATTGTTCATTGACATAAAGAGTTTCCTCACTATGGACAGCAGAAAACAGTCAGCCTCTCTGTCAGCTCGACTCGAAGCGACCTTACCACCAGCTTGCACCTGTCCTTCACCTCAGATACTCGGATCACATTAGAGCCAACGAAGGCAACCAAAACACAATGCAGAGCCACAAACCTCAAGCTCCAACTGTCTGTGAACATTTATGTGGAGATTAGGGGTGGAACAGTTCAGTTTTGTTCATATTACGGTTTTCAATTTGGTTTGGTTTCTTTCTTTTTTACACTCAGCATCAGATCAAGAACTAAAAATCACTATTTACAGATTCTTTTTTAAAATAAGATATTAAATTAAAGTTAATTGAGATTTTGAAACTGTAAGATTGCTGTATTTATTGCTGTATTTAATGCTTTTTATTTATTTGGTAAAAAAAAAGGTTAACAACTGTTTGCCTTTGAGGTAAGAATATAAACCCCTTATATAATGACAAATCTTAATTTGAAGAATAGGTTTTCAGCACTCCATGCCTCCACCTTAAACCAAATGGGAAAAACAAGAGATGGAGAGAGCACACCTGCAACACAGACATTCTCAGCCGTTCCCTGTTAGCCTTCATTTCCTACACATACACGTACTAAAAATTATATAGAAACATAATATTTCTTTTTTTCAGATGACTGACTCATGTATGCAGTGGGAACACTCATTTGTTCACATGGCCTAGATGAAAAGGCAGCTGCAGCACAGCCACAGCGTGTGCAGTGTGAACCAGACACTGAGCGTCACGAAATGAACCAAACGAATGATACATATGTGCCCGGAACCATAACAAGCATTCAGAACGGGACAGATTTTTTTTAAATGAACTGTTCTATCCCAAGTGGAGATGTGCACTTACAAGCTTTGTGGAGAAAATAAGAAAATAGAAAAGGCTCATAAAGGAAATGTATCATTTTCATTTGACCCGCTATTCAGCAGCATGTAACACCAAACCATACAAAGAAAATTAGCATAATTAAAGCCGCAATAGCAAGAAGATCACAAAGGCAATAGTAATAATAATAATAGAATAGTATGGATGCAACAAAGGGCTGCAAGCCAGAGTCAACTTTTCAACAATTCTGCAGCAGCTGGAAATGACTAGGGCCTCAGTACACAGTATGAAGATATATGCACAATGTGTAAAAACCTTCGACTACCACATGACAGAAAGTTCATATCAGACACGGACTCTTACCATTCTCTTTCCTTAGGCGTGATATGAACTTCTTTGGTGGGATGACACCCACTTTTTTCTTCTGTGTAGCAATGGAGTGAAAGAGGTCAGCCAGGCATGTGAGCAGGTTCTCCTTCTTCTTCTGCTGGGCCTTGTAAGCCAGCACATTCTCCCGGAAAGGCCGGCAGAAGTAGAGTGCCTGGAGCACTGAGTTACAGTAGCATGTGTTTCCAAACTGAGGAATGACAGGAGCAGAGGCACGCAAACCCAAGTGAAGACAAAACAAAATTGATTCAGCCCATTAGTCAGTCAGCTGGGTAACAAAAAATACTATCATGCCGTTGTCTTTATTCACTTGGTAGACATTGTATTAGGATGTTATTTATATGAGTGTCATATTAACAAACTAGAACGCTATCCTGAATGATCAACAGACTCAAAAACAAGCGTTACCGCAAAGACATGTAACAAACTGTCCAGCAGAGGATGTGACTCACAGGAGTCCCATTGGCAGTTTGTTATGAAACATAACACCAGTGTTATGGCAATGACCTCTGTTTATGTACGAGAGGATTTAGTGGTACTCACATTGACCAATCCAAAGTAGTGCTCATTGATTGGAAATTGCTCCGGGCCGATGTCTTTCTCCAGAGCAGAGGCATTGGTGCCCTGAAAGTACAAAACAAAAAAACAAGACGGGATTGTACAGTTAGTTTTTGTTCTCATCACCTCATATAATGTCATACGTTGCATATTTGTTTGTGGATGGACAAAATAAAACTCCAATTTAAGCTTATTTAGCCTGAGCCAAAGCTGCTACTTGATTACTTAAAATGAGAAGCTTCTTTATAATGTAGTAATAATAAACTGTAATAATAGTAATAATCCTTTTTGCCAAATTACAGAGTCTTAACATTGTGTAGAAACTACAGAATTCTGCTCATCTTCATTCTTTTACTATCCTGAAAAGATAACTAAAGATAATAACAGGCAGACCCATGTCAAGTCAGGAGTATTTTGTAATTGACTCCCGAGACAGACCACTTGTCTCCTGTCAGAGCCTTTTCACATCAGACCTCAAAGCTTCTCCAAAAGAACCACAGCTTTGTTGGTAAAACACAGACGACAATTTCATTTGGGGAGTTGGCTTTGACTTTCAATGACTGTCATTTCTCTGACTGTGAATACCTCATTGTCTAAGCTACTGCTTCCGGTCTGAATATAGCGCAGCATGTAGTGTACAGTAGAGGTTCATAATTTCTTCCAGGCCAAAGATTTCCTGCAATATTCCTCCTGGGACACTGCAATGTATTTGCCTTGGAATCATTTTAATGTAGATGTTTGGATTCAGATTATAGAATGAAAATTGATTTATTAATCAGCTTACCATGAAACTGGCATGGTTGTTGGTGACAGATGAGCTGGCCTGAGTATTTCATAAACTGCTGGTCTACTGGGATTTTTGCCCACAAATATCTCTAGGGTTTATAAAGATTAATCCGACATAGAAAAATATAGTGAGCAGCAGTTCTTTGGGTAAATGACCAGAATGGTTTGAAACATTAGAAAGGAAACAGTAACTCAAATAACCACTCGTCACAGGTACCAATTCTGTCACTTTAAGATTTCTGTGTACCTAATTTAGTGCCCAATGAGTGTACACTGAGATAATATTTCGCAAATATTTAACCCAACACCAGACAGAATATGTGAACAGGTAGAAAACAATGGTATACCTGAAAATCCATGAAGATGTACACGCATTAGTCTCTCTACACAACACAGACCTACATCTGATGATAAAAACAATGTTACAAAGTACATAACAAAACGAAAAAGAAAATAAAAACTACAAAAGATGAGCAAATCATAAAATACATACTTGCACATAGCAGAAAAATTAAATTACACAAAAAAACAATTTGAAGCTTTGCACTAGAGCTAAATGATGGTTTAAAATAGTTTATGGTTTGGCCAAAGAAAGAAATGATTGGATTTAGGTGGAAATTATTTGATTTTGGTGCTGATCTGGACACATACGTAAAAAATCAATAGTTAACTTTGCAAGACAGAGAATGAATTGATACTGTGGAAACCTGAGTGGCCTTGGTGGAGGTTTGTGCACTCTGCGTGCTTATTCTTTGTGCAATCAATCAGTGCAGTGTGTGTCATTAATAAACTGCAGCAGCACTGACACAGAACACTGACATCGGTGTACCTCTAAATAAGGAAAAGGCCTGTGGCATTAAGCAGAGCCATTTAAGTCTCCTCTTACATAACACAACGTAAACACAGATTAATGCACATCTCTGCTATCTGCACCCAGACTGTGACCAGTCCGCTCCTTCATTCAACTGTCAATAATAAGTGACAACTTATTGCACGCTGTGTCATCCCTGCAGGCTACAATACACAAACAATGTCAGCACTACTAGGAGGAAGTGGTACACACAAAGATCTGTGAAAGAACATGAGCCCTAAAAGCACAACATAAGTAGTTGCCATTAGCTGGTGAGTGCAGAATACCCACAAAACAATGAAAACGTGAAATATTATCAATCATATCTCCTGAAAATGGTTGGTTTAGCTATTTAAAATAATATAGAAGTGTTAGAAATGGGAAATGCTTACCGGGGTAACACTTTACCCACTGGTGTCACTCTATCTTTTCTGCAAACAATTAAATAGAGTAAAAGAGAAAAATCTTTTGCATCCGTGATCCTCACAATTTTCTGCTCAGCCAGCCTGCACTTGTGCCATGCACAAAGATGCCAACAAGAGGCAGATCACATCTATTTTCACAGTTTATTTCTTCAGGGTTCAAAGCCTTTATGGAGAAAAGGCTGGACAAACATAGAGAGAAGTCATTTTTGACCAGCAGCAGAGGAAATGTTTTCTGTGTGTTTTTAGGTAAATTTTACATAAAAACTGCTTTGCAGGTTTGAGAAATGAGTTGAATTTGTAAAAAAAAAAATTACAGATTCATTTGTGTCTTGAATGTTCACTATGTTATAATTAGTGACATCTAAAGCTGGGCATACACTGTGTGATTTCTTTTTGTAAACCTCCAGCTCAAACTGTACAACCAAAATCACATGCGATGAAAAGCCAAAGCTCACAATTTATGTGCGCACACCATACGGTTCAGGTGAGTCGACTTGTGGCTCTGCTTCAACAGTGCGATCCCCTCATGTGGGCCGACCAAAATTTCAGGTTTGATTTTCACCCGACCATACGATTGTTACCCCATGTCTACTACATGATGCACAATGCACGATTAAGATGAAATTCTGTCAAAAATAATTGCACAAGTCAAATCAGCCAAAAATTGCACAGGGTATGCCCAGCTTAACAGTGAGACTGCAGATTTCAACAAACTAAGTTCACCCCTCTTCCTATGCATGTCGGGAAACAATGGTGGCCTTTTAATACCAAAAAGGATGCTGATGTCAACAAGTGCACTGAGTTGTTCCTGTTCTGATAAGGTTCCAAAAGGTACAGTTATTTTAATGTTGGATTATGTGGCCAGTCAGGAAAATGGTGGTGCAAGATGCCAAACATCTTTTTTTAAGTCCTAATGAAATTACTCCCTGAACGCTTGCAGCATGTTTACAAATTTTAAGTTAAAACAAGCTGTGGGGGAGGGTCGTATCACCACACTCACTGGCATTTAGAGTAGCCAATAGCAATGAATGAGCACTACAGCTATTGGAAGGAACAGCAGGACAACATAGATAAACAAAAAAGATGGCCTACCCTCTCCTACCACTGTAAACTACATCTGCAAAGGTAACCAAAGAGGAAGCAGAGAGGGATGTTTCTGTGGAAAAGGGTGATAGTGAAATTGCTGAAGGGAAGTCATATACTGTATATATTTGAATTAATAAACACTGCTGGGGTGATGCTGAGGAGGGAGAGACTGGAAAAACACAGGCCAGCTTTACATCTGATGTCAGGATGCTGCAGGTCTAGAATAAGCCTCTCATCCTCTCTGGCTGCTTCCGAACTCGTAAAAACATGCCAGTGGAATTTAAAGGATCAGACATGTTCAGTCTGTCAAGTTTTGCAATATATCTATCTCTGTGGATTTACAGTGAGCAGTTAACTCCAACAGGTTGAATCCAGCCCTGGTACTGTTCAGTTTTTCTGCATACTCGACTCGATTCCACTCAGTTTGATATCAGGCAGGTCGTTTTCCATTACTGTAGTACTGTGGGTGGGGTTGTCATAGCACGGCCGCATGAAACTACCATGGCATCATTTTATATGCCACACAAACTAACTAGTAATGAGCAAAGCTTTTTGGTGTACAGAATCAGCCAATTAAAAATATTAGTTCAGTGCTTCCTGCATGACTGGAGCACAGACTCACGTTCGCCAGCTTTCTGCAGTACTGTCACTAAATACACCAGATTCCTCTAATAAATATTGAGATTTTAGAAATTTCCTTGCTAAATATTGGATATTAACACATGTTTTCAAGATTTTTAAGTCTTTTTAACTGATCTAGAGTTTGGCATTGTTCGGGTTGATTCTTGTCTGATGTTGAGCTCATGAGTCTTCCAGTAACAACACTCTGCAAATCAGGGGCCGGCAATCTGTAGACATCACATTTTAGTATTGGCTCAGCTCAACTGGAAGCTCACCAGAACAGGAACCCAAAAAAGCAACAAAAACTGAATAGAGTTGAGGTGAGTTAAGTAGCGCTAGAAATGTATAATTGAAATTGCCATGAGACAGAATGGAGGCTCATGGCAACTAATTGTAAATTTTGATGTCACGGGGCCTTAAAAGGGATTATTCACTGAATCTTCCTCAATATTACACACTGAACCTCTAAAAACATCATGGTGACCCCTTTTGGAATGCAGTGGAGGACAACAATTTGCAAACTTGCCAAGGGCACCAAAATGGCTGAGATGCAGGACTGAATGCTGAAGCCCGCATCCTAACACCTGTCAAACCTGGTGCCTGCTTCCTGCAGGAGGAGGAGGAGGAGGAGGAGGAGGAGGAGGAAGGGTTTATCCTGGACATCCCCACAGATATGGTTCAACACAGGCAGATCGACAACAACACACAGAACCAACGAGTTACTCACCATATTACAAATGGAGGCGATGTTTCTGACAGTCATTTAGTTTACAGTGTCCCACTCGCCACCATCTTCATGAAATAAACATGATTTCAGAGCAGGGCGACGCCGAGAAATTTAGTTTAATTCGCTGCCGCGGCTGGAGGCCAAGACTGTAACCCCCGAGCGTCAGAGAGCAGCGGACGGAGAGACGCGGAGCAGAAGCATGAAGCCAGCACGGAGCCGAGGCTCAAAGTTCACTCAGCGTCCACAAAACACACACACACACACACACACACACACACACACACACACACTTCATCCACACTCACACACATGTCACGGAACAGCTGGAAACACGGGGCATGAGGCAGAGGTGAAGTTGAAGGCAGCAGGTTGTTAGCAACGAGCAGGAAACAAGCGTGATGTATGTGGAAGCGCTCAAGTCCCACCCACCCGGAAGAAACTCCGGAGTTGATTGGTTCGCACTGCATTTTGTTTGATTGACAGGCTCAAACGTCCATACAGAAACTCGCATGGCAAAGCTTAGCTACGCTGAAACCAATCAGCAATAACTGCCTGCAGCAATGGCTTTAAGGAAATGTAGTTTAATTCTTTCTTGAAGGACTTGTAAATCAGCAGAATGAAAAAAAAAAAAGCAGTATGACCAGTTTTACTCCAAAAATGAAATGCTGAGGATTCATTAAATGTATTAATTTAAAATAACAAAAGTTCTTGCCAAATATATCAATGCAGTATTTTACTTCACTGGATGTTTGTACTAATGTACGATAACTTTTCACTGAATAGCAGCTGCTTTGAGTGCTCTTCCATCATTGGTCAGACTTTCCCAAGCTTTGAGATGCTGAAGGGTTATTTACATTGTCTTGAAAGGTTATTTTGGAATTGGTGCTCACTTATACCAAAAACATCCCACCTACCACAGCTTTAAAGATATCAGCTTAGGGTGACGGGACTTCTTCAAGATGCTTGTTTTTCTGACTGACAACACAAAGAGACAACCTCAAAGAAGAAGCTCAAACCAGTAACATTTTATTTGATAAATGACAGCTTAATATCATGAATTAATTTGTTGCTATCTATAACACTTTGTAGAGTGAGTCAGTAAGAGATCTCTCAATTTGCAGACACTCTGCAGTCTTGGTATAGCAGTTAGCTGACTATCCTGCAGGAATCCCCAGAGCCTCGAGATACTCCTGTTCAGCCACAGCTTTGATGATGCTTTCACAACAATCCTCCTTGACAATTATCTCCTTAGCATGTGAACAAAATAAAGGAAACAACAAATACTTAAGATTAACATGCTTCAAAAGAAGTGGGAAAAGGGAAATAGACAAATAACAGAATAATAGCACTGGCCTGTCTCCAGTAACTGGAGATGATCAGATGTTTGGTATGCACCATGCATTTATTGAGAAACATCGAGGCTGATGTGTTCTCATTCATGAATAATTCCAAAGTGACAGGAAAACAGTTACAAACGTGCTAACTAGAAGGCTCTAAATGCAAAACATTTCCAGACTTCTATTTCAGTCTGATCAGTATTAAGTATTAGTACTGTTGATGCAGTTGCCCTTTCCTTGATTTTATTGTCATTATTGCAATTTCTTACTGGTCCCTAAATGTGGCTGTACGGTAAAAAAAAACTACATTTTATAGACATTCACTCACTTATTTTTTTCTTTGGTTTTAACCAACCACGAAGCAAAACCACATCTGCTTAGTTTATTCATTGAGTGTTTGGATGAAGCTCACAGGACTTTTGTGCTTACAATTATTTTTTCAGCCAGTAAGCTTGATCAATCAAGCTTGAGACCATTTCTTGTAAATGAGTGCAGTAGAAAACCACTGATGACCTTCCTGTTGTTCACCTGTTACAAAGAGAGAATAATCATTCGCCAGTGAAGAATCTATGATTCACTGCAGCCTTGCGACATCAGACACTGTCCCCCAAAACATCAAGGTTAGCAACAGTCTATTGAGAGACACATGAATTATAATATTCTTTTCCTTTTGCCAAAGGTTTTTGGATGAAGCTCACAGGACTTTTGTGCTTACAATTATTTTTTCAGCCAGTAGGTGAACCTTGGAGGACCTCTGGTCTCCTTGGTTGAGAAGAGAAATGTGGCTTAAGCAACCGTCCACAAACAAAGAGTGATGAAAAAAATCAAGCTTGAGACCATTTCTTGTAAATGAGTGCAGTAGAAAACCACTGATGACCTTCCTGTTGTTCACCTGTTACAAAGAGAGAGTAATCATTCGCCAGTGAAGAATCTATGATTCACTGCAGCCTTGCGACATCAGACACTGTCCCCCAAAACATCAAGGTTAGCAACAGTCTATTGAGAGACACATGAATTATAATATTCTTTTCCTTTTGCCAAAGGTTTGATGTACCAGATGATTGGTAAATTCACTGAAAAGTGCGTCATGTCACCTCCTTCACCTGAGTCCAAATCACCAGTGTCACAAACTTTTACTGACAGACTGCCCATAAATGTGCATGTATGCTGGTCAACACACTTTCACAAGTCAAATTATTATGGCTTTAACAAAATAAAAGAATAAAGAATTAAAATCCAGAGTCCCCATGTCAAAATTCCATGTTACATGAGGAGTCAGTGTCCTCCTTCTGTCACATCATGACCATATGTCATTGTTTATAGCAACATTCATGTACTTATTTCCTATTTTATTTTGTACTGTAGTAATGCTTTTCAATTGATTTTTGGTGTTTTCTCATCACACTGTCAGTACCTTCCTGAGTGTATTTAAAGGACCAGTGTGTAGGACTTAGTGGCCTCCAGGGGTGAAGTGAACTGAATACCTTTTGCAAACAAACGGCCTGCTCCAGCATATGATAAAGCCATTTTTCTAAGGTAATGAAAACAAATTGGTTCTTACTTTTCAGGTGATAATACACGACCAAAAACTAAATCTTGACTATTGTATTAAACCTTTGTTGACTGATCTCCTTAAACATGCTCTTCCCTCACCAGTCTGTCTTGTTCCCCTGTGTCATGTGTACCAACCCTCTTAGTTCTCGTCAGACTATGATCAGATCCAGTTTTTGACCCTGATTTTGTGCCTCCAGATTTTCTACCGTTGCCTGCCTGTGTACTAAACCGTTGTCTTTATGAAAGGACATTGTTTTACCAAAATCAGAAGTGAATTTGAGCCCAGCAATTGTGCCCAGCCTGTGTCCTGGATTCTGTCAAGCATTGTTTCTCGTGTTTGCGTGACCCTCTGTCTGCACCCTGCCTCTGCCTGAGGGCCAATGCTTCCAACTGTTAAAATGTGCTCCTCTCACCCAGGTGCTGGCCTGCACGCCTAGTGCTCTGTTCTGCTCCCAGGCCCCTGATCCATATTTCCCTGCTGTTATTACTTTTAACCAATCAGATTCAACCCTCCAAACATTTCAAATCTACATCTACATTTTTTACATCTTGCATCTGAGACAAATTAAATTTAATGTCACTAAAAAATGTTTAAACAAGAATTGGTGTGGAGGAAAACAAAATAATAAAATCTTGGCCAGGACAGAGAGAACAGCAACAACAAGAGGGGACAGTGAATTGTTAGTCACGTATGCTCTGCTTTGGCATGCTTATTGGCCTTCAGTACACATTGTTCCAAAAGACACATCTGTACTCTAGTTTACATGTACCGTACCAAGGCTTCTATAAACAGAAGAACAGGGTGTTACGTGGAATCGTGGCAGCAGACAGGAGAAAGGGGTTGTATTTAAAAAAAGAGGGTTACATTCATTTCAAGTCCAAAGAGAAAATAAAACAAAATAAAGGAAATATAATTTACCACATTAAGCTAACTGTGCCTAGGCCTAGGTCGAAAGGTTATAGGAGTAATAGGAGCAATCAGAAAAGCATTGGAAAGGGCAGTCATTTGCACTCGTTGGGCGACGTCCGATCTTGACAGTGTCAGAGGTAAATCCAGGGCCAGAGATCCGAACAGTAATGGGACGTCCAACGTGATGTCAGCCGCGATCCCAGAAAGTCTGTCCTCAGTCCAATGCAGTCACGCTCCTTTAGGGAAATCCTCTCCTTCGACTGTCTCAGTGAGCGTGAGCCCTAAGAGCCCTGAGATCCGAATGTCCCTGTGATGTTATCTGAGCAGGTGGAGTGGGGGGCAACTAAAGGCCCTATGGGACTTAATTGTGAACCGTGTGAAGCTACCACTCCCCGAGTTGAGCAACATAGTGATACCTTAACTCTAGACGCTTTCTTCCTTTCATGATCCTTTAAGATATAGCCAAAGTGTCTTTCATCTCATAGACATCATTGACAAAACAGAGTACACATCACAAGTAAAGAGTGCACATGAAAGTAAAAGTCACAATCATACAAAGATGAATTAAATAAAATATAGACCAAAAAAAAAAAAAAATCAAATGTCCATCCATCACAACGGCATGTTGGATATTTTTTTTTCTTGTATGACAAATTAGCAAACTGGCATCTGTTTTCTGTGTCCTGACTGGGAGATGATGGAACATTGAGAACTAATCAGGGGAGAAGCACATGTTCTGAACTACACATGTGATCTCACATAAACTGATACTTGTTACATTCAGGCCTAGGGGAAAACCAGGGCACATCATGAAAAAATAAACTTTTTTCCCATTGTCCACAAAACAACAGCAGCACACAAAAATGCTTTAAAGGTTCATTAAAAACAATGTGTGCAGTCAGTCTGGCTGTGAGTGGGTCAAGGGAAGTCCATTGATCTGGCCTCTTACTCGAAACTGATCAATTCTCACTGGTCAAAAAACATGTTAAATCCTGGGACTGTGTTTAATTAGCATTCACTCTCCAGGTAAATGACGCTGCAGTGCATGCTTTAATCAGCTTTGTCTCTGATCTGCATCAGTGGGAAGAAAAGACCCAGGTGAAGGACGAGCACTCTAAATTCTCTATTTGTTTTTCAACGCTGTGACGTACATTAATGTTCTGGCTGTTAGCATTTGCATTAATGTTTGTAATGGTCCACACTTTTGGTCCACACTGAAACTTTGGACTCTGCTCAGTATCATTCATATCATTCATTGGATCATCTCAAAGATTGATTCAAAGATAAATCAAATTAATGACGCAAAATCGTGACCACGTAACATTATCGCTGAAGGTTGTTGTTTCTGGCATGTGTTTGAAGTCACGATTAATGCTCGAGTGACGAAGGAGTGGAAAAAAAAAAAAAAAGAACACAACAGGGCAGAACAACCATTGGGAACTGGAACAGTGTCAATTGCCTTTTCTCAGCAGCCTCACCTGGGGTCTGCCTTAAAAACACAAGACAAGCAATCAATCAAGCACACCTGCAGCCCATCCCACACACGAAACACACTGGTTTCCATGACTTCAGAGGACATTGCATTGACTTACATTCATTTCCTGAAGATTTACTCTAAGCTTAACCATAATTCCTAGTGCCCTAACCCTAACCCTGACCCTTTTAAAACATGTCTTCACCTTAAAATGTTGTAATTTACATAATGAGGAATTGATTCTGTCCCCATCAGGAAGACAAGTCAGATTTAGGTCCCCACAACATAAGGAAGACCAGGTACACACACACATATACAGAAGACCCTGGGGTCACAATAGCAATACAGTCACTTATTGAAAGTTTTCGCCCTAGAACAGTTTAAATCTATCTATAATGATAATGAAATATATAACCCCATAAAAATATTAAGTCTTCTTGGGAACATCCATGCATTATTGTCTCTTAATGTTGAGATATGTTTGAGTTAATATGGATTTTCTTTTTGCATGTTTTAAAAAGAAAGAAAAAAAAAGAATTAAAAAATCAATGTCCACACATCAACCTTGTTTCATTAAAATATAAACTACAAAGCAGCTGTTTGCAAGTTAATATTTATTGGGTACACCTTTAGTAAAAATTACAATACAGCACTGACTACTCAAAAACTAACTAAAAACTAACTAAAACTAAAACTATTCAAGCTTGTACAACCAGACACTGTGTTACTTCACTCTGTAAAACAATGGAACATGAAAACCCTCACATTTTTAAGAGACCAAATAAATAAATAAATAAATACATAAATAACAATACAGTTTCCTCTGAACCAAATATGAATTATATCAAAAGCTTCAGTGGTCCAGCTATCAGTCAAAAACCAAAAGGTTTTTCAGTTGACAGAGACATGAAACAGAATTTGGAAAGCAGCAAATATTTGGCACTCACTTAAAAAATTAAAATGAATTTGCATATATTAAAGCACATTCATTTCACTACAAATATATCAAGAGGACTTGACTGACAAAACTATAACAAAACGGTTATAGCAGCAAACCTAACATGCGATTAAAAAAAATCTACATTTTCATATTCATGCATGTATTACGACCTTGTTCAACACCTACTTGTGCTGCACCTCAACTCCACGAATGTATCTGTTCTGCTCCATGACCATTTTCACTCGGGTGAACAGGGCAGTTGCACAATGGCTGTGTTGTTCTCATAACAGAAAAGAGAGGACAGAGGAGTTTTCTGGGACCATTTAATACAGGCTGTAAACTTTTTGTCTGTGCATTTGAATGTGACCATGTTTTTGTCTCTCAGTGCAACATCAAATTGATATGCAGCACCCAAATGGAAAGAATAACCTTCAATATGCTGTTGACTCAGACTCACAGGAATAGAATACGATGTCAGTGTGTCAGTGGATAATTGAAGCAGTCAGCTTATATAAAGCACTGACCTGGTTTTTATGAAATTTTCCCAGGAACCCACATGAGGACAGTTCAAAAAAACATGCTTCATAGTGGGGTAGACTGTGACTCCTCATCTGAACAATAAAAGCAGAACAACTGCGACAATCCCAATTATGCTGCAACATGTTAAAATGTGCAATTTATTTTATTTGAACTATTTTTTTTTACATGTAAACCAACAAAATTTGCTTCGGTGTCCATTGTTGTACCTGACAAACATGCTTACTGTTCAGGTTGCATGCCGCCTCATTGACCGTTGGCTGACGTGAGACAATTCCATCATGTGATACTCAGAACCCAAACAATACCATTTTGGCAGGAAGCCACTCAAGTCAAGGCCACTGACATACAGCATAGAAATGGCAGCATATACACCAGGCAACATGTCAAGTAACTCCCCTTTCCGTTGGCTGTATTCATTAAAGGTCAAGACGATGGATAGTTGAATTTGTTTAATGCGCTTTCTGTCAGACTGTTTCCATGCGAGTTTGTGGTCCAGCCCTGGCTTCTTTTACTCAACAGTTACATATAAACATCAGTGAATAAAAGCTTCAGTTTTTAATTAATCAGAGCAAATCCTGTGATTAACTAGTTCCCTTTTATCTTGATTTGCAGCTCTAACACATCCATCCATTCTTGCATATTATCCAACCACATGTACAGCATATGCTCATACATGTGCATACACCATAAACCCCAACATATTTCCTTTGTCTTTCCATCATCCTTGCAGCAGCTCCAGATTCCTGGGCTGCCCTCCTTGCCCTTTGAATGAGTCGAAGCATCTTGACCAGATCATGGTCACTGACAATAGATCTGTTATATGTGGATGTCTGCAGTGAGGTGAGATGGCTACAGAAAGCAGTGGAGCTTGAACAACACTCATTTGCTCCTTCCAGGTGCCTTCTGATTTTGGATTCATTGCAAGGCAGGTGTAAACTGTAATATTTGCAAACCATCTTTTTTTTTTTTTTTTACTCACGACGCTAATCTCCTGTCTGATGTGCCTATGTAGGAATGTACTTTGTGAGTGTGTTTCTAATCTGCTGAGCGTAAAAACACCATATAGAAGGAAAAGCATCAACGTTAACCTTGAACGTCTCTCCTGCGTCAAAGTGGTGGAAAATCTGCCAGTGAAAAGCAGAAGAGCACCGCTGAAAAGAGACACTGTCCCTCAATCTGTGCTACATATTATGTGCAGAAGCGTTCAAATTTAATCTCATGCCACAACAACTGGAAGGGCTTAAAGTCTCAAAGTCACAGTCTGTCCGTGTGAAACACTGAGTATGGATGGCTTTTTGTGTGAAAGGAATGAGGGACGCTCGATGCAGTCGTGTTCCTTCGCCTGTCTGACGCATGGCTTCATTTTTTTTGTCATTGTACTCGGTGCCAATTTTTTTGCGGAGAGAACAGCGTGTACCCTTCAAGAACAGATACACATATCCCCCATTGTTGCCCGCAGCAGTTTGGTCTGTTGGTCTCTCTTTCTCTAATGGCCCAGTTACACCACAACTCAGCCATGCAACACACACCACGTGTTGCTGTGAACCAGTCCGGGGGGAGGGAAAGTCCTCAGCTATGTGCTTTGGCCTTGAAATTTATCATTTCAATTTTATTATCTTTACACTAAGGACTGACGCTGGTGCCGAGAATGATTAATATTTTGTTTGTCACACGTTTTCCCTCCTGCTACATGCCCTCACAAACACTGAAGAGAGAGAGAGAGAGAGAGAGAGAGAGAGAGAGAGAGAGAGAGAGGTGACCTTGAGATTTGCCTCTGCTTCTGAATCAGACATTCACTCATCACTATCCTTTCCATCACTTTTATTTTTCCTTTGCGTGATGTCTGTGAGGTTTGAGGCACAACCACAGCGGATGTACCAACGCACAAGAGTCTGTGTGGGTGTGTATGTGCATATGAATGCGTGTGGGACACTGACTCATGAGAGTTTGCTGTAAAAAATGTAAAGTGACAAAGTATCTCTTTGCAAATGTAAATGGTGTAGGATATGAGGAACATACCAGCTCACTGCTTTTTAAAGTCATTCACCAGGAAGTTTATGGATTTGGTAAAGTTGAGGACAGCATGAATAATATTCAGAGTTTTGGAACTTTAACAGAGTTTTGAAAGAGGCACAATTTATTAAATGCATGTGAATGTGTAGTTGTTATTGAATTGTATAGATATAAATGAAAAAGAATATATATTTATTTTTGTAATGCATCAGGTTTTATAGAGCAGTAAGGAAGTGAGTAGCTTCGAGTTCCCCCCTACTCCTTTTTGGACATATTTGATGTAGTACATTGTTTATTTTTATTTAAGAAAGAAGACTATTTCCTGTTACGTTAACAAACTTCAAAGTGAACAAAGTGAAACAGAGCTGGGAGGGAAGACGAGCAGGTCGATCCTTTCTTCCCCAAATGCCCCCCCCCCCCCCACAACAAAAAAGCCAGTATCACAGTAAAGGATTAACATGGTCTGAGCCTTCAGAAGAAGCACATTATGTACTATGGGCCGGGAACAAATGACAAAAAAACTGAAAGAGCGAGGAGATATGAAGATTTCACACCAGGGCTTCTCACTAATGAAAATGTTTTGTTGCTTTTCTCAATTTTCAGCAGGATGAGCTGCTTTTCACCTGAATTAACACTGACCCACAGGATTGCTGTTGTTGTTTCTCTGCTTAAATGTCCTGTTCTTGTCCATCTGTCTGCAGTATGTTGATGGCACTTGTGGTCACAGCTGCCTAATCCACCTGAATTCAGGTTTATTCATCCAGTTAGAGGTGGTGACAGGATGAAGCCTGTTTGACAGTTGGGTGCAAAACTTCATTTAGACTTGAGGACAGCTGATTGACAGAGAGGTTGCCTCGGGGAGCACCAAGGATGACAAACACATGGATAACTGTCAGCGATAATGACTGCAGGATAATGCTGATGATGTCTGACATTGGTTTGTATATACATAACTGATGTTTGGGAGGCTATTTCCTATTTATAAATAGTGTTCATCTCTTTCACGGGGGCAAAGGAGTAAACATATGGAATCATTTCAACAATGAACTGGAAATATGTGAATCCTTAAATACTTGCATTTGGATGTTAAAAATACCATATTAATGGAACAGGACATGCATGTTGTCTCACTTCTTGTATTTGTGTTCTGATTAGTTTGAATACAATACGACCGCTACATTTTGCAAAGGGATAGGGATGGGTTAGTTTACACTCTTTCCTACTCCAGAATGAAGGAAGTTTTTCTGCCTTGATTCAGTTAAGATCAGTTTATTTTTGTGACACATTTCTTTATGTTATTAATCATCTTTTATGTGTACTTTTCATTATGCTTTTTTTTTTTTTTAATTATCAGAATAAATTAAATTCACTCGATACTTTGATACATACAGCCCAGCCTGAGTTGGTCCCATCAGAAGAAGCAGATTTATATCAAAACACCATTTCCCTCTTTGTTGTGCTCAAAGACCTCCCCTCCAGAAAAACACCTCCATAACTCATGCACTATTATGCAGTACTCACAGTACTACTATGCATGCAAATGCACTACTTTTGTAATTACCAGAACGTGAAGCAGGACTTGGCAACATCTTCATATTGGCCAGGCATCTACAAATCCGGGCTCGGGCCAACAATGAAGCTGCCTGCTCACATTAGACACCCACAGCTCTGCGGTACCACCAGCCTTGACATAGAGACGTGGCCCTGGGGAAAGTCTAAATTGTTGACAGTGACCCAAATGCATAAATCTGGAGCTGTCGAACCCCATGTGCAGAGCATAGAGTCCCCATCTGTCTGTGTGCCTTCGTCAAACTCTCTGTGATTTGATCTCATTACACCTCCCAGTGCGATTTCAATATAGAAATTACATCATGAACAAATGTTTACTCGTTTGTTGCCATGGGCAACTGATCAATGAGGATTAGGGTGAAACTGAAATGATTTTTGATCACTTTCAATGTGACCCTTGATTTATGTCTAGTGCTTTGATTTATTTCGACGTATAGTTTATTTAGACACACAGTCAGGTCCATAAATATTGGGACATTGACACAATTCTAATCCTTTTGGCTCTATACACCACCACAATGGATTTGAAATAAAATGAACAAGATGTGCTTCAACTGCAGACTTTGACTTGTTTGTTTCTCATGTTCTTGTGTTTCTCTGTTAATTATTTTATTTAACCCTCCAGTTCATTGTTTTGGACTTTTGTTTTTGTAACACATGTCATGTTTTCTACCTGGGCTTTCTAATGAGTTATTTTCCTTCACTTGGGTCCAGTTTTACACTGTCACAAATATAACACTGACTTGAAAAATTTAAAACAAAACAAACGCCCAGCACTTCAAGTGCACAAAATTTAACCACCCAAAAAAGGCTGTTAAACATATAATTATGCTTTCACTTTCAATTAAGTGATTTTTTAATGCAACATCATTAATGAACATTTAAAAAAAAATCATTAATTTTCAGTATTTTAACATTTAAATTTTAAAAAGTATGTAGGATTTTAAAAAGTATCTCCACAACTTTTAACTCGAACAATCAAAAAAACAAAACTTAACATGCAATATCCTTTGGTTTTGTGTTGAGGGCATTCGTGTCTACTCCATAACAGAATTCACTTTTACGTAGTAGCCTATTTTTTATTTAGAAACTATTACTTGTAACATACTATTAGTACTTAAAGGACCGGTGACATCCAGTGAATATTCCTCATGCAACTAATCCAAGTGACTATGAGAAACTATGGTGGCCTTCAAGGGACATAAGAATACTAAAAGCACAACCTAGAGCCACTGTTTGAGTTACCCTGCTCTGGCTATTGTACAATCATAGAAGAAAAAATATGGTGGAGTTTGTGACTGGTGTCCCACCCCTGTGTAATTCAAAGGGCATTTTTTTAATTTAAGCTGATAATAATATAATAAAAACATAATGTGAATATTGCATTTAATTCCAACTAATAAAAACCCCTAGATCTCCCATACCGGACCTTTGAGAATAAGCACTGGAACTTTGATTTGGTCTTGTTAAGCTGCTCTTGGGTAATATGGCCTTAATGTTCAGCAAAATACCACCATTTTCTCCATCAAAGCCACCCTCTTGTCAAAGTTGCCTCATAAGCCTTTAAATGGTTAAAAATTACACATGCACCATTTAAGGCTATTTCTTTTTTACTCACAGGTTTTTGCACGTGAGCAGCAAAATCAAATTCTCAGTGAGTGAAAACAGGATAATCCCAGAGTTTAAAGCATTACTTCAAATACAAGTCTGTGGTCATGCACACACCAGACCAAAAAAAGAAAAAAGAAAAAAAAAAGAAAACAAACAAACTCATATCCTCGATTTTAAATGCGACACCTTTCCACTCCCACCACACTGTCTCTGCTGTGGACATGCCACCACTCATGATGGCACCAATGTGCACGTCAGAGTGAAAACCACGCACTTATCCAGTGTTACACCAGAGATCAGCTGTGGAATGTAAACCGGAGGTCGGGAGCATCAAGATTTAAATGTTTTACAACATGATTGTTACAAAGTCATCTAACTGACTTAAAATCCACGTTGAAGCTTAGAGCTGGCATTCCTCAAGGAGGAGGAGGAGGAGGAGGAGGTGTGGTGATTGGGGCTATTGTCATTCACAACCAGTGGCATAGCACACACAAACCCACTGCCACCCCCGTCCACTGCTGTTGACATTCACAAGTATGCGAATGCTGCAACATGTTAGAAGGTTCACATTTCAATGAGAAAAAAAACTGCCTCTCTTCCCTTGTGTGAGCTTGTGCCGGCAGGCCAATCCAATTTCCATTGGTCACTAGAAATGCAAATGTTCTTGTAGATGTAAACAAATAAGTGAAGGGATCTATGAAAAGATGTGTGAATTGATCTGCTTTTCACGTGTCCTTTTATGCCTCTAGTAAAGATCACACAAGAAAAAAAAAAAAAAAAAGATAAAGTGTCCGACACATTACATAATCACAAAAATCTAAGAAACAGAAACCAGTGTAAAGTATTTGGTCTCGAATAAACACCTTCTCAAACACTGATTACAGGCAATGAGGATGATAAGCATCAGTTATGGTACTGATGAACATATGACCACAGCACATGGGCTTTTGCCCCAGGTGAAGATTCTACATTGTCCGTTTTCCCTCTGATATTCCAAACGACCTTCCTTTGTGGAGGAGGCCTGAGGGCGAATGCATCATCTCAGCTTTACTGCAGCCACCTCGGGAAATCAACCCTCACCTCTGTGTCAACAAGGACATCCTTCTGAGAACACTGTCCTCCTCCTGCTGCAGATTTCACCTGACCCTCGCTCCGCCCCCCCCCCCACTCTCCTCCCTGCCAGCCCCCAAATTAACTCCACATTCCTCTGTTTGTATTGAATACCTCAAACTGACAATTGTCCACACCCCAGTTAAAGGATTTATCCCCCTTGTTTTACCCACTATAACCATCTATTGTCACCTCTGTGTGAGTAACGCTCTGATCCTAAGTTGGGCCTTGTTCTGCTCTGTTTTAGCCAAACACGTCAAAGCTATTTTAATTCCCCCTCCAGTTCTGCCTTGGGGTAAATGAAGGACATGCTCTTTCAGGCAACGGGAGTTACGTTTATTGAAGTTACTGTGCTACAGTATGAAGTGTGTCTACACCACATAGACTTTCAGTTTGAGTACATGACATTAGAATTTTTTTTTTTTTCAGTCTGACTAAAACTGGACTTTTGAAATACACATAAAGCACAGAAGAATTCAGGGCACGCCCTGTTTTACACTGATGTCAGTGACAGTTTCAAGCTGTCAGAGTTCACTGGGCACTTTGCACCATCTTCCACAAAGTTTACTGACACACTGTACTGCCTCGCATATACTGTACGTTGCCGATTAGATATGTCTATGGATTTGAACAGTGCGGCTTCCTGCCAAAGTGGTGTTGCATGATGGGATTGCATGTCATCAACTAGTGAAGGTCTGCTGTAAGGCATAGCTGTAGCTTCAGTTGACATGTGCATGGAAAAGTACTGACTATGTTTCAGGTATAAAATATGCTGCTTTCCACCTTCCGGAATCGTGTTTAGTACTTTGAATTTAAGTGTGAGTCATTCACTAGTGAGTGAATCCTGCATTGTAATGAACAACAAAACACCCACATGAACCAGCTCCTTTTACGCCTCATCATTAACCATCTCACCTCGTTGCGAAAGCAGGGACTGACTGTGATGTTTTTTAGCTTGCCATTTCACAAATATGCAGCAGTGTGGGCCTGAAGAGTAATACATACAGTTTTTTTTTATTTTTTATAATCACTTTGGCTCAAGTTTACAAAACTCCAAATGGTTACCACTTGTAACACATGTTGTCAAAAGCTAAAATCAGTGTATTTCACTTTTATATTTTTACAACGCTACACTCACAGAATCAGGGAGACCTTCTCAAACATTGATTACAGGCAATGAGGATGATAAGCATCTGTTATGGTACTGAAGAACATATGACCATAGCACATGGGCTTTTGCCCCAGGTGAAGATTCTACATACTACATTTTCTACATTCTGTTTGTAAAATCATTAGATATTGTGGAACAAATAGTTGAAACGTGTTTCACTGAGGTCATACGTACAAGAGCCAGTAGAGCGGAAACTATGGACACAGTGGGATCAGTGAACAAATCTGAAAAGCAAATTGTAAAAAAAGTGTTTTGCACTTTGATCAGTTTTGTAACTAGATTTTTGAAAGGTGACATTAACAGTCTATACCAACAAAGTGTCATGAAAAGATAGGAACTTGAAGTTCATTTGCAAAAAACACTCAACCACAAACAAGGATCATGTCATGAAAACGGCCCCCGTATTTGTTGATCTATTCTGTACTATGTACCAGTGGTGTTTACTCACACAGGTTGTCTGTGTGTGCGTACACACCTAGCAACTGTCTGCATAAGCACGGGCACTAATTTCATATTTCAGCACAGCCTTGCTGTCATCAGTGCTCTTATCAAAAATACATACCAGACCATAATCATAATCACAGACGACCTGGTTGCCAAAATACCTCAGAGCACGTGAGCACAAATGAAAGATGGAGGGAGAGATGGAGGTGAAGCTGCAGAGCAGGGAAGAAGCAGCGGGACAAAGAAGTGCAGGTTGCAGATGCAGGTTATGGGAGCAGCTGCAGAGAAACTGGCACATGAATGATTAACAAATGTTTTCTCGTGCTGCTGCGGTACAGCTCATGGACAACTATCAGAAATAGCAGCTTGTAATCCCGGATGATGATGGCTGGCATCTCTCACAGCCCACAGTGTGGATGCTGATTGACCTCCTATTAGGTATGTCTGTGTTTGTGTTGGTGTGGGTGAGTTGGGCGAATAAAACATCACCCCCCCCCCCATGTGGAAGACATACAAGTTGATAGGGGCATGTCTGAACAGGCCACCAGCTGCAACTCCACACTGCACAACAGCATTTGTCTGCATCCCACATACTTTTATACATTTATAATAAAAGGGTTGTTTGTTTACTGTAACTGGCCTTTTACATAAGAGAAACAACACTAGTTTTAAGATCTATCTATCTATCTATCTATCTATCTATCTATCTATCTATCTATCTATCTATCTATCTATCGTATGATTCATTTAATTTTCATTCTTTCAAGCTTTCTTTTAATTTTATGTTTTACTACAGCCTGGAATTGAAACTGAAAGGTTTGTTTTCGTTTTACTTTTAACATTCTTCCAAACAAGACAAGACAAATAAACAGTAAACAAACAAAGGTATGTGGTAAAATGTGTGCATCCACATCCATCCATCCATCCATCCAGTTTCTTTTACTTTTGTGTTTAATACAGTCTGAAATTGAAACTGTACTTTTTATTGTTTGCATTTTTCTTGTGACATTCTGACAAAACAGAAAAATAAACAATAAACAAACAAAGGCATGTGGTGAAATCTTTCTATCTGTCATATGATATTCCTTTATTTGTCCCGCGTGGGGACAATTTGCAGTGTTAACAACAGCCAAAAATCACAACAATGTAGAAAGTGAAAACAAGGTAAGGAAATAAAGAGTATAAATACTATTAAATATGTGCAAGAAAAAAAGGATCAACAACAATAGTTTTTCGATATACAGTATGTACAAGTGAACAGTGCTGTCAGGTAAAACAGTGTTACAATGTAATCTGTTTTTCTGTCTTCTCCCTGCAGTAGGATGCATGTTTTATTGTTTTGTTGTTTTTCTCTTTTTTACCCCACTGCTGCGTCCACGTGTGGGCTGTTGGGCGGAGCCTCCTCCCCTGGGCTATAAAAGCAGCGCACTCCTCTGAGGAGCAGCAGCAGCATCTCACTGTCACTGTTTGTTTGTGCGTGTGAGCAGCTTCACTGACTGAATAATCCCAGCGGCGGAACCGGCGTTTTCAGGACTAAACCTGGATTAACTTTACCTGTCTTTTTTTTTTTTTTTAAAAAACCCCAGAAACTTTGTTGTTGTTGTTTTTTTTAAACATTTTTGAAACACATTTTGTTTTCACGTTTCTTTCTCCTTTTTATTCGGACGGAATTGACATTGAAGATACAACAAAAAAAATGCGTCTCATCCAGAACATGACGACCATCGCGGAGTATCCCGCGTCTGAATACTCCAACAGGAGCATCAAAATTGCTGTGATAGGAGGCAGCGGAGTCGGCAAAACAGGTAAGAAGACGCCCATAAAGTCTCAGTGTTGCACTTACTTACGAAGAAGTGTTTGTGTCGTCTTTTGTTGTGTCACACAGTCTAACAACGTTGTGTTCTGTTTCAGCGCTCGTGGTGAGATTCTTGACGAGGCGCTTCATCGGAGACTATGAGAGAAATGCTGGTGAGTTCACGGACTATGGGATATTTGAACGAATCTTAAAACACTCTTTTTAAATCTACACATGTTTAATCTCTACTCTTTTCTCTCCCTCTCTCTCTCTCTCTGTGTGTAGGAAACCTCTACTCCAGAGAAGTCCAGGTGGACGGAGAGCAAGTGACTATCCAGGTCCAGGACACTCCTGGTGTAGAGGTGAGCTCCCTTCTTCTCTCACTTTAGCAGTGCTGTCCATCACATGCAAGAACTGTGGATAATCCAGTCCACATATAATCTACTCAAACCCATCATATGAGCATCACTTGTTGTAGCAGCAGTGCAATATTACAATTATACTTATAATAATGATTAAGTAATAGGAAGGTAATATAATTTTTTCCCTATAGAAATCACCATGTTATAGCTTTGTAACAATGGTAAATGTATGTGGAGCATAAAGAGAATATTGTTACTATATTGTTAATATTGTTAGAGATAGTATTACCATAATATAACTTCCATGTGACAAAAGAACACACAATATTTCAATTTTGTTATTGGACCCCCCCCCCCCCTTCAAAGCAAAGAGCCCAACTGTTTTGCCATCTAATCTCCTATTTAGGCTAATGATGTCTGAGGCCAAAGTAAATGATACACACAGACTCCTGAACCACCCACACCTCTCTGTTCTGCAGGAGTAACCCTATCACTCTGGTCTGCCTCAGTCAGCATTCCAGTCATTACAGCATATCAGTTGCACAGAGTCAGAGAACGTTTAATCTGTTCTCAGTTTAGAAAAAGAATGTTAATCTGACTGTGTTTTAATCAGCCTCGTCTTTCTTTCTTTTTGTCCCAGATAACAGATAATGGCATCAGTCTACCTGACCATGTGACCTGCTCCATCCAGTGGGCCGATGCTGTCGTGCTTGTGTACTCAGTGACTGATCGCTGCAGCTTTGACCAGATTGAGCAGCTCCACCAGCTGGTTGCTCGTGCAAGCGGTGCCAATATGCCTCCCGTAATCCTGCTGGCCAATAAGTCGGACATGGTGCACCTGAGGCGGGTCGACTCCCAGCAGGGCCCTGTGCTGGCGGCCACTCTGGGGTGCTCTTTCTACGAAGTGTCTGCCAGCGAGGACTACAGCCAGGTGCATGGCGCTTTCCACAGGCTGTGCTGCCAGCTAGCCAAACAGACGCCTCCCGCCTCCAACCCCTCAAACACCTCCACCAATGCCACCACGGAGAAGAGGCGCTCGCCACTCATCCCCAGACCAAAATCTCCCAATATGCAAGACCTGAAGCGGCGTTTCAAGCAAGTGCTGTCTGCAAAAGTCAGGACTGTTACGTCAGTGTGAGCTCCAGATGTTAGAAGTGGTCCAGAGTGGCCACAGAAAGAAAGCTTTGAAGGGGGAAGAGAAAAGACAGCAGAGAAAGTCTGTGCTTCTCCACTGGTGTCCTGTTCCAGTCCGGCAGACAAAGGCAGGGCTGAGGTTAAACAGTGGTAGGTTCTGGACAGTGACAGACGTAATCACTCCTTGGTGAGCAAGTGTCTGGTCTGCCGATAGTGTGTATGAAGAGAATCTGTGAGGAGGTTCATCATCCCTTCTGGACGAGAAAATCCAAACACAAGAGCAGCTAAGCGAGGCCGAATAAAGCCCAGACTCTTTCATACTAAACCAAAAACTATAAATCATGATCTCCTGGCAACAGTTGCTCTGAAGGACTTTACTGCTTATTTTTAGTTGCACAGTCTGTTTCTGAATTCAGAGTGCCACTTCATTGTCCTGTTGAACGATGGTTTTATTATACCAGTCCAATTGAGACACAGCTTTGTGCAGCTGTGTGTGTCTGTGTGTTTGTGGTGGGATGTAGTGGATCAGCAAATAAAGTATGTAGCATGTCATTATCACTGATGCACTTTAACAAAGAGAGGAATAGTCCAGGAATATTTCTCCTTTAGTTCACTGTTTGTTCACAATAAAAGAAGATGAATTTGACTTTGTCTCTGGGTTTTTAATGGGACATTTGCAAAGACTGTGTGTGTGTGTGTGTGTGTGTGTGTATATATATATATATATACACACACAATAAGCAGCCACTTTATTAGGTACACCTGTTCAAACACATTTTAAGGCAAATAGCGAAACACAGATTCTAATTAAATGAACATGGCACGGTTGATGTTGCCAGACAGGTTAGACTGACTGTTTCAGAAAGTGCTGATCTAATGGAATTTTTACATACAACAATCTTTATTGTTTCCAAAAAAAAAAGTGAAATAAATCCAGTGAGCTGCAGTTTTCCTGGGTGAAAATCGACCAGACTTGTTATAGATGATACTAAAGCAGCAGTAACTCAAATAACCACTTGTTTAAACTGATCTCTGAACACAAAATTTGTTGAACCTAGAGGCAGATGGACTCCACTTTCTGTCTCGTGTACCTTGTAACTTGGCCGATGGGCGTATATTTAAAATCAATTTCTTAATCATTTTATATTTATTAATCTTTTCTAAGCTTTCACATCGAAGTCTGTCCTTTGCAAGCCTTTGACAAAGTCCTACTGTGAAGGAGATGACGCACATAGACAAAGCAGTTCTTATAAAAAGCTTTGGCGTAAGCAGCAGTGAATATGACTTGAGACAACGGGTCAGACACGTCTAATTTTCTAAAGCTAAAAAACAAATGCTATCCCTGAAACTAGAAAATCGGTGTTGCAGAAACAGCTGTTGAAAAGATCTCTCTTCTGGGAAAGTAAGCTCCGAGAAGAGGACATAATTATATTAAGCACTGTTCTCAATTAAATCTGAATTTGTGTACATTAGCGATCTGTTGATTTACAGTTCACAATTTCATCAAGTGAGTCCTGAGCATCAGGAAGGCTATAGTGAACAACAGAAAACAAGGTTTCCTGGATAAGTTTACTCCTCGTCTGCACTTGAGAGAAGAGTGTGTGAGTGTTGGAGAGGTGAAAAAATGAGAAGTGTTAAGACAAAGCTTTAAAGTGTGAGCAAATTATCAGGCTCACAGCAGACTGTGCGAAATGACATGTTTATTACTCACCTCACTGCTTCAGTGGGAGCGGACACTGACAGGGAGTGTGTATTCTCTCCACCTTCCTCTGTTCACACTTCCGCCTGTAATGAGTTCACACACACGTCTGCTTTTACCGCAAGTGACAAAGTAATTCACTGAATAAAGAAGACCCAGTAGTATTACTCATTACTGAGGCATATTGTTTATTATTAACATTTGGTGAAGCTGTATCTGAAACATTCTCTTGTAATTTTACACCCGGAACATCGTTCTGTCACATACATCACTATATAATTTATTTACCATTTCCAAGAAAGATAAATCCAATATCTACACAGTTCTCCCTTGAATTTAAAGGTCCAGTGAGTAAGAGTGACATCAAATGGTGATGAACAGAGGACTCTGTTGCACCTTTTCCTTTCCCAGGTACATCGAGGAACTACGGCGGCCAAGTAATAATGTTTGCATAGTAATCTTCCGCTTTAGAAAGTCTGCTCTGGTTTGCTTTTGAAACATGCAGCCTCTGTAATGCAAGGTGCTTGCCTAAAGTACATCGAAAAGGTTTACTCTATGGCAACAAAAGCTAAATGACTGTTATTCTGAAGTGATTATACACGTCTAGAAACATGCTGCTGGGTAGTATACGTTTCAATTCTGACAATGAACCTTCCTAAATGTTACACACTGGACTTTTAACTATTTTGAAAAGCAAAGTAGGAATGTAGCTTGATTTCCTTTATTTCCATTTACAGCCTTTGTCTGTAGTGCAGAAGACATTTCACATGATTGCCCTTTATACACCAATATCAGGTGTAAGTCTTTTGGTGGCGAAGAGCAGCTCGGGAACATCTGTTGGCCTCAGCAATCTGGTCGACAGAACCAGCACCTAGAGTGAGAAACAACACAGTCATTTAGGTTAAAGTTGAGGTTGTTTTAGGACTCTCATCAGCCGATGTGGAGCAGCACCTCTTTATGAGTAACTTGCACACTAACAATGAAGCAGACATTAATGTGTGGGTGAGTGATCTGCAGAATGGTTTTCAACAGGGTGCATGGGGACTCGTATCCCAGAATGTTGTGAGCATGAAGCTCTCATGGAGGATTTGGTCATGTCAGAAGACAGGAAGCCCTACGGTGGACTGGCGACCGGTCCAGAGTGTACCCCGCCTTTTGCACTATGTCAGCTTGGATTAGGCACCAGCGCCCAGTGAGTTGACAGGGATTGTGTCTTATTTCAAATCAAATGGCAACCAGTTATGATGCCTCCAAATTTGGCTGGCACCATGTTAAGGTTTTGGAAACATTCACATATATTCACCTGCAACTAAATCAGCATCGGTTTAAAGGAGACCTAAAACCATATAGAAATGGTTACTGACGTTATAAATCAAATGAGAAGTACTTCCATTCAAATGAAGTTCTTTTTGCCCCCAAGTTGTTATTTAGTGTATTGCTCCTTCTGGGTTGGCTTCAAGGAGTATGTATTTGTGTGTGTGTGATAAAAAGTGAATTCATTGTAACTGCTGAGAAGTTGGGCAAAGAAGTAAAGTGCTGGCACAAACTCTTTACATCCACCCGTTAAGTCAGTAGGGGGTGAAGACTGACGCTTCATTTTTTTGTGTGAATCCACAGATTTTTTTTTTTTTTTTTTAACACACTCAGAATATATAGAGTAAATCTAGGTGGATGCAGACCTGGGTTTAGATGTTTTAGGAGGATTGTTAACAGCAGTGTCAGCTGACTTATACACTTTTGCACTGCTTCCTCATCAGAACTGGGACTACAGCTTTCTGGTGTTGTATAACAGAGCAGCTCTGTTCCTCTGCTGCAGTGTTGCTTTAACTCCGGGTCAGTACCTAAAATTGGCACCAGGCCTGTCTGTAGTGGCAGAGAGTCTGTTTCTGAGGAATTTCGTCCAAGGAATGAAAGAAGAAAAACGTTGCCGTGTGTTTGCAGTGGAGGGTCGGATGAAGACGTTGACACAGAACTAGACTCATTTCTTGTCCACAGTATGTTGTGTACATACTGTGCTGTATGCTGTAAGGTTAGAGTGTGTATCTTAAGTTCAGTATGTGTGGGCCAGCAGCTTATTATATAAGCTCATCTGTATGCTGTTTTGCTGATTACAGATGGAAGGCTTTGATCCTTACAAAGCCTTTCATTGCCTGCTGCCTTTTCACTCAAAGCCTTTTGTTAAGACAAACCCACGTTGACCCAACCTGATCTCCCTCGTCGCCTTCCTCTCTCTCCTCTCTGCATGTTTTAAGTGCCACAGTGGACTGCATATGTAATCAGCACTTAAACCGCTCAAAACACAGACAGGAAAACACAACAATGCATGTATGTATAATATCTGATCACTGAAAGTAGGTCACTGCTCATTCTTTGCCAGGTAATAAATGGGTCCTCGTGTCAGCCTAATGTGCCATGTGATTATCTCTAATGTTTGATCTCATGATATGTTACCTTTTCTGCTGAATGTATTCTAATGATTACTCTGCTTTTAGTGCCACAGTTTTGTTGTTCTGATCAAACATTAATGAAAGTTAATGAAATTAATGAAAATTATGTGATATTAAACCACAATCAGCAGTGTGGAGCTCCACATGGATAGAGAGGTGTTCCATTTCCATGCATTTCATGTTTAGCATAAATTATTAAATTATAATTCATTATTATTACATTTTTATTGTCATTATTTAAAGTCCTATATTTATGTTTGATGGAAAAATAAGAAGAAATAAGTAGAGCAATAGTAACAGTGACAATTCAAAAACATCAAAAAATATACAAAAAACAAAACACAAAATTACACAAAAAAGGCAGAACGGGTCTTGCTTTATAACAGATGCAGTTGCTTTCAAGCTAGATTTTAACCAAGACACTTCAATGCTCAAATTAATTTATACTTTTTGATGTGGATATGAAACTTAATTGCACCCAGTTGTTTGAAAAGTTCAGAACATGAGTTGAAATCATTTGCTTGAGTGCAAAAAAAAAACAAAACATGTGCAGTTTGATGAGTCCAGTGGCAGAAAGGTTAAGTGGTGGCAACATATCTGGATTTTTACTAAATCACTGCTTGAAGAGAAGGGGGTTACTGCCATGAACATGTGAGAAGAGGTTACATGAGCAAAGCCTCCTCCACTCACAATCAACTGGGTACACCCAGGATTTGTGAAGCTGAAAAAAGGAATTAACACCATTTTCCTTGCCAGTGGTTGGTGTTGTGTTATTATAAACACACATTTTTAGGTAGCTGTTGGAGATTCATCCAAAACAGTTTTTTTCTACACCATGAGTGACTGGCCTGGCTGAATCACAATCCCTTGTGGATGAGAACCGTGTGGATGAACAGCTGTAGACACACTGGTCTTTCTAATGCACCTGGAGAAGTACACAGGCAATTGGTGTCCTTGTAGTGCAGTGATCACTTGAACACATGTACACCCAGCTCATTCAAATGAAAATACAATAACTCTTGTGGGGCTTTTCTTTCGCAGCTGTGGCTGAAAAGAAAATAACTAATGAAGAAGTGAATGTGTGAGTCAGGAGCATTTTTTTTAAATTTTCAGTTTTTGGGGCTCTAAAATGGACAGTAGGCAAATCAAGGGCAGAATTTCTGAGCTTTGGAAAAAAAATAGTGTAGTATTGACGTAGCTTGGGCTTAAGTCACCTGGTAAAGACAATCAAGTGGTGCCAGCTCACCTGGGTCCCAGGTTTGTGTGCAGAGACAGTCTCTTTGATGAGACGAAGCTCAGAGGGTGTGACGCCTCCAACCACAAGGAGCAGGAGCACAGAGTTGTCGCTGGGATGTGGACGACTCACCTGGAGTTAAAACGGGACATTGTGATTGGTCAGTACTTTTTTTTTAGTCCCTCTTAGGTGTTGAAAAATAGCATCCAAAAGGCTGACACAGTAGCAAACCTCTTTTCATCCAGGGAGCACTTTACCATTTCCTCTCATTATTACTACCTGTGGTTGTCTCTGTGTTTTGCTGCTGAGTCACTGCTCAGCTGGACACCTGTGATATTTACCAGGACATGGGTCAACTCAGCGGACGATGCCGTCGCACGGCCGCGTTATGATGGCTGACACGTGGACGTGTAAGCAGACACACACCCTCATACAACACATGCGGACCGAAACAAACATCACCTGTGTCAGTAGCTTCACACGGATGCAACACAAAACACTCTCAACTGTCTTGAAGATGAATTTTATTGTGCCATTTTTTTTGTGAGCCGCAAACAAAACCTGTCCATGCTAAGCAAGCAATCACAGCTACAGGGAGGCAGACCCGAGGTGAGAGTAGCTGTACACGTGAAGCACCAGGTGGCTGGGGGGTAAAGTCTGCCACAGTGCAACATGTGCTCCATGATAAAAATGTATGAACAAATGCTTTCTAGACTATTTACTCTTTTTTAGATTTGATTTGCAAATTTTTAATAAATATTTCATATTTTAAAGAAGATTCTCTGGTACGTGACATCACAGATACATATAATCCACCATCTGTGTTTTGCCTATATCCAAAGACAGACGGCAGCATGAAGCATCTGCACCATGTGCACTGCCATGGGTTGCACAGGGAGGGAGGACCTTATAGAAGTGTGTGAAGTGTGAGCTGAAACGTGCCTTCAAGTGGGAGGACTCGACATTCAACACTATTATATATTCATGAGGAGGAGAAATGTTCCTCACGAAAACGTGTTTGCATTTTAGACTCACCCTTCACCCATGGTTGGCAATGCAAGACATCAGACCACTTTTTTGTGGCCTTTTTATTTTATTTTACAAAAACACTACAGTACAACTGCCTCTGATCATTGAAATAAGATGCGTTGCAGCTAGAAATGATAAGTGAAGGCTTAAAATAATAAGATAATAAAAAATGTAATGATTAAGTGATGATTCGGTGTGAAAAAAATCAATTACATACCAAAATAGTTTTTAAATGGTAAATGATGATCCAGATGCTCATGACCCACTTAGAGGATAACTGAATGGGTTCGTAATCCACCCGTGGAAGCCAGTGCACTTAAGGATTATTCAATTCTTACTAAAGTTGCTTGTTTCCGTTGTTGCTAACACAAGGTATGAAGTTCAGCAAATGCTGTTATTCCTGATTCTCTGATAGCAGACACTTTTGTAACAGTGTTACGAAAGTGTGTGTGTGTTGGGGGGTGGGGGTGGGGGTGGGGGAGGTGCATAAGGGTGTGTGTGCATTGTGCTGCTATAAAGTGCTTCAACTTTTGGTTTATAGCTTTGTCTGACTTAATGGTTCTACAGCCAAGTCTCTTCATTTGTATAAACCCATGAACCCAGGCCATGAACAGTGTAATTATTCCTCCATTCCCCCCAACTCAAAATATTAGTACAAACCAAGAATTCTGACCTCGTCATTTCCCCATGATACAGTCACAACTTTGCATGAAAGAATAAGTGAATGATTGGAAGTCAGATCAAGTTATTTCTTTTTTAATAAAGCACATGATTAATACCAAATAGTGTAAATTACAGACAAATGTGCCCTACTGTATCATTTCTTTTTAAATAAAACATGGTTTAAACTAGATTAATAAACAACTTTGTTACGCAAAGACTGTTAATAACAATAGGTCCACTGCCACTGTTTCTGATCTAAGACCACAAACTGGGCTTTAGCTTCAGATCCAGGATCAAAGTTTAAGCTACTACTGCCTTACAGTTACAGAATAACTAACATTCTGTAGGATTAGTAATTTAGTCTAGCAAATTAGCAAAATTGCAACCTCCAAATTAATCTTAGTTTTTTTTTTGGCACACTGTTTTACTATAACATCTGAATGCAACCACATTAAGGAGTCATGGGACTATGGACAATTCATTGCAGCAATAGTAAGCAATAACAAAGGGAAAACAAAAGGAGCAGTGAAGTGTTTGGCAAACAAATGGGCCAGTGAGGTGGTCTGGCTGAAAAAGCCCTTAGTCATGATTCTGAATACAATGATCCTCTGACAAAAACCCAACTGAATAAGGTTTGCATTGGTCAAAGGAAGAAATACCCCATTTCGAAGTAGGGTGAACCCTTTTTATGGGTGTGTAAAAAAAATTTTTTTGAAGAACAATGTGCTCTGTAAATGTGAGATACAATAAATAGAGGAAACTTGTTACAAGCAGATATGCAAATGTTTGTTTGTCTTGTATACATTTATCATGTATTAAAGGTTACACAGTGCTGCTTTTGATCCAAGAACCAAGAATCTTCTTCATTTCTGAACTGAAGCAGCCTCTTTAATATGAGGTGAAATGTCTTTAAGACAACTCAAGCAACTCCTGTTGCCTACAGTATATCTATACTCCTTAGGGCAAAGGCAGGGTTCAGAGCATGTGACCTCGTTCATACATACATACAGTTAGTTTGTCAATTTATCCATGTGGGGATTTCAAACTTTAAAAGGATTTACAGGTCCCATTTAACAGTGGCCCCTCTTTGAGTGTCCATCTCCATCTTATCCTCTTATATTAAACCAACTGTTCTCATGTCCTCCTTCACAAGATCCATGCACATTCTCTGTGCCCTTCTTCTTTTCCTGCTGCCCGGCAGCTCCATCTTCAACATCCTTTGTCCAGTATAATCACTATTCCTCCTCTGCACGTGACCAAACCATCTCAACCTTGCCTCTCTTACTTTATCTCCGAACCATTCAACTTGAGCTGTCTCTCGAATATGCTCATCAATGAAAATCTCAGCATCAAGAGCTCTGCCACCTCCTGTCTCATAGACTGTACCACTGTCTCCAAAACCATACATCATCGCCCTCCCTTTGAGTGTAAATACTTTTATAGAGGCTAGATGTTTTGTTGACATGCTTAAGATAATGAAACACGTTTGTGTTAGGGCTAAAATCTGGATTCTGGAAGATTTTTCAGAAAAACTGATTCGTCAGCTTTGATTCAATATTCGCTGCATGTGTAATAGAGTGTGTGATGAGACCTATATATGTATTTTTTCACACATAAATTTTAATTTGTAAAGAATATAGAACAATGATGAAATTGCTTTCTTTGCCATTTGTGAAGTGCATAAATTAAAATTGGGGTTTTGATTTGAAACCAATTAAGTGTTCAGCCCTAGTCTGTGTGTTTGTTTCTTACCTTCATGAACATACTGAAGCCGGTCTTTAACAGGTCTGTAAGACCTCCTGACATATGCTCAATGTCAGGGCATTCGGTTCTGTCAGGGTGAAAGACTTCCTCCAGGATTTGGCGCAGGAAAGGACGATAGGTTGCCTGCAAAACAGAAATAGCACAAAACAAACCCGAATGTAATGATGACACATCAAGCAGCACATCTGTTTTTAGATATGGAGATTCTACAGTATAATGAATGCGTAGAGTTTGTTCAGAATGTTCTGTTTTTGTAACCTCTGCAGAGACAGTGGAGGTATAAACAGACCAAAACACGCTAC
Organism: Brachirus orientalis; assembly: GCA_016785285.1. Classification (NCBI taxonomy): domain Eukaryota; kingdom Metazoa; phylum Chordata; class Actinopteri; order Pleuronectiformes; family Soleidae; genus Brachirus; species Brachirus orientalis. Next base: position 7,577,113 of record JAFBJR010000180.1, read on the forward strand.
TGATGAATGAGTCATTTCAAGATGAGGAGTTACAACACTGTTGCAATCAGGACAAAAATATGCACTGCAGAATGTGGCTAAATTTAGTACTTCAACAATTATGATCAGGTACAAAAGGGAATAAACCTAATTCAGACTCAACACTCTCTAGCAAAAATATAATATCCACAGTACCATCATGCTATATTTATATTTATTAAGAACATGTAATTTATTTGTATAGCTTTTCTTAACTGTAAGTCCTTTTTTTTGCTATACTTGAATGTTTGTGTGTTTGATGAAAAACATTGAGCTCATACTATTTCTCTTCACTACAAACATACTGATATCATCATATGACTGTTCCCTGCTTCTTGCTTATGCCTCAAGAGTCATGAGCTAACAGGCTTTCACAATCACAGCAATCTGTGATTTTAACTGCTCAGTTTAAGCAGAAAAGTCAGTGCACTTTCAGTGTCCTTGTATGAGGGGGACTGTAAACTCTCAAAAATGTCTTTTAATGTTGTTAATTTATGAAAGACTGTAACACGGAGTCAGCTCTTTTTGTCCATCTATCCAGAACATAGTGTACCATTTATAGCCTTCAAAGTCAACAGATTAAGGGTTCAAGACAGATCTTTTTAAGGGAGTGAATTCTTCTGTCCCAGATAAGTCCTGGCAGTCCTTTATTTAACTACACGGAATAGCAAATATCCTAAAATAGACAAGCTCACGTATCTTCCACTACTAAAACAATGCACATCTTTCCTCATTCTACAGCAGAGATACCATATGATTAATAATTTGTTTGCTCACATATAGATTATTGAAGTCAGATACCAAAATTTGAGTGTAAGTATGAAACAAAACATTTGCTTTGGCTGTGGTCAGAGCAACATCTGAAAACTTTATCTCCTAAACTCTGGATTCAGGCATTAAATATACACCTACACACACAACGTTACCTAAACACTCATGCATCCAGGTGTCTGCCCAAAGAAACCCTCTCATGTTAATGTGGAATTCCAGTTTACAGTGGAACAGAATTCCTCCCACACTAGTCCACAAGGAGTGGGCAAATTAGGGGAAAACCTGCTTTACATGTTTATAACTTGCTAATTAGATAAACTAACATTTACCTCCACCAACATGACTCCGCTGTGTGGGTCAGCTTGCACAGACAAAGCGTAAACACATTAATGATTCACTTCTAAATAACATGCTCATACAGGCAGATAAAACAACACGCAGCATTGCAAGCTTAAATGACAAACACAGCCCACGGTCACGCACCTGTTCCATTTTCATCTGCTTTCCAGAACCTGAGAGCAATCCATGAAAATACCCCCACAAACACCCACATGATAAAAACAGTGCTAGAATCTGGTATGTTAATACATATGATTACACGGTAACAACTTCAACCTCCTAATGGTTATATCATCAGTCAAGTGGTAGTGACATTTGCTGCAAGATAAAAATTCTAAAACATAGAAGCTTCAAAAATGTCCTTTATGTGCAAAATGAGCATAAAAACAGGCTGATGGAAACCTCCCTACTGACAGTTTCACCTTAGTGTTTGAAAGATGCCATCATCAAGTGTTTCTCAAGCTTCTACCCTCCGTTTAGGTCGGCACACGCCAACTGTTACAGGCATCATCACTCAGATTTCATTGATGGATTTTTTCCCCCCCAGGAAATCTTCCAGTGTTCAGTTGCTCACAGCATGACGTGTGCAGGAAATGTGAAACTTTATTGCAATATTTGACAGTACAGACAAGACAACTTTGAGATTTGCACTAATATACAAACACACACTTATTATCGCAGCATGCCAACATGCTGGTAATAACATATGGTCCCACTAACCCACTGCAGTGCTGATTATTTCAGGATTTATGTCAACAAAAGTGGATCAAGAGGTTGTGAACCATGTCAAAACCTCCCTGCTTATGTCAGAACCTGCGGGCAGAGAGCCTCACCGCTTCAGAGAAAAGCTTAAGTCTGAGGAAGACATCTTGACCCACACGTATCGGCTTCTTTGGTGGGGGGAGATGTGCTGAGAGAGGCTGATGGATTTCTAATATTTCCCAAGAACAGCCAATAGTTGGCAGCTATCCCGCTGTTTCTCCTTTTATAGGGTGTGATATTCATAATTCACCCGGAACAAGGACAGACAGTTCTGTCCTAACAGAAATCTCAATGATGCTCTGATGCATGTGCATGCACCTAAAAAGTCTATTGACACGTTTTTGCAAAGATGACAGCAAAGATGTTTTTTGCTACTGCTTTGCTGTACTGAGATGGTGATGGGTTAATAAAATGCCATTCTCAGGATTAAAACTTTTTTATGATTATAAGAAGTCTATAAACACCTTCAGGAGCTCAAATCAAGGAGTTCGAGCTTGTTCAGAAATGTTGTGGTTGTAAGCCTGTGAAAAGCATGGGGAATTTGTACGTGTGTCGAAAACAATGAGTGCATGTGTAAACATCTTAGTACAAACCCTGTCCAACTCCTCATTTTGCTTTTTGAGGCTGAACAAAGTTTCTTCTTGTTCAGACTCTATGCATGATCTCAATGACTGCACAAAGTTAAAGAAATCATTTGACATTTAGGGAGAATATTTAATCCTTTCCTGCCAAGACTTAGATAAGAAGACTGATATCACCCGCATGTCTGCATGAAGTTCCAGTCAGCAAGCGGTTAGCTTTGCTTACCAGAAAGACAAAGCGTAAAAACAACATATGTTATTTAATGTCCTAGACTACCGGCTGAGACTCCAGGAAGCCACTTGTGTTATTGTTTGAGATCCAAACTTACTTTTTTCAACATCCTGTTATAAGAGTGCATGATCTCATCTACCATTCTGCAAGACAACATATGAGCTTATTTACCATGACACTTTTCAATGATTTCTGAATAATGCTGACTAAAAACTTCAGGTAGCTGGCTAAAACATGACTGAAATTGATAAGATTTTTCTACATTTAAACCTTTTAATCTCACTTGTTGAACATCAACATTCATGGCTTTATCAAAAGATATTACACAAGACAGATTCAAGCCCACCTCTACTATATCTATATTTGTATAATATAATAGGTTTCTTCATTTCTACTGAGAGCATTTATATGGCAAAGAAACTTAAGAGACTTAAGAGCAATTACCTTGACCTGCTGTCGACTCACCTTTATGTTTCTGGCTTCTGGCTTTCTTTGATAAAAAGGACTCCATCTGTACGAAGGACAGTGGCCATGTATTGGCTTCTGTTGACTATTTTAAGATGCCTTTTCATGAGGACAATAATGTAACCAAGGCCTTTCTTGGTTACATAGGCTCCAATATACAGTGCATTCAGAAGGTTTATGTAGAGCAGTGGTTACCAAAGTCTACCAAAGATTTTTTTGGGGTCTCCAAACAAATTTGTCAAATTTCCCCAGGCTTTTAATTAAGATTTATGTCTATATGTTTTAAATAACAAACAATTCAGGAACAGTGAATGGTACACATTGTAACACGGAGATGCTGGAGCAAACAGGAAGTTGATTCTCTCCTCTGCAGTTGGTTTCACAGAGAATTATGCATAAGAAATAACAAAGGTGAAAAGTAAGGAAAACCGATGAGGTGAAAGTGAAAACAATGTTAACTGAGCTTTTCTTTTATAGCTGACAGTCCAGTTGCACCTGAGGAGAACCAGTCAGGAAGTGAATGTGAGTAACTGCGTTATCTTTCCTAAGGGCTCTGTTTTTACTCATTCATACAGCTCAAACTTCACTTACTCACTCATTTTCTACCGCTTTATCCTCCACTGAGGGTTGCAGGGGGCGCTGGTGCCTAACTCCAGCTGACAGAGTGAGAGGCAGGGTACACCCTGGACAGGTCGCCAGTCCATCACAGGGCCACATAGAGACATACAATCATTTGCTCTCACATTCACACCTACGGGGGATTTATCTGCATGTTTTTGGACTGTGGGAGGAAGCCAGAGTACCCGGTGAGAACCCATACACACGGGGAGAACATGCAAACTCCTTGGATAAGGGCCCTTGTTCCGACCGGGTCGCGAACCCGGGACCTCTTGTTGCAAAGGCAAGCGTGCTACAGCTCAAACTTTTAAAACAAAAATGAAGTCAGCAGCGTTTAAACTTTTCCATTTTTGGGGCTCTGAAATACTGGAGTCGATGGGTGTATGAGGAGAAAAATGTATGCGTTTTAAAAGAAAGCAGAGTAGTATGGATGTAGCCTGGCCTCACCTGGTGAACTCCATCGCTGGCTGTATAGATGGAGCGCAGCTGCTTAAAGTGATCTCTGGTGTGGCTCAAACCTCGTAGGGTCTTGAACATGTCCTCCACTGCAGAGTGGGCTCGCTCTATGGTCAGCTCCTCTGGATTAGCACAACCTGAAATATTCATAAAATGACATATGCATGTAAAGACATAAGAGAGGAAACTTTATAGCATTTGCGAAAATGCATCGCTAATGACCATTGTTTGTGCAATACATTCAAATACAAAATCCTGCCAGAGAGGAAGGGATATTCAAGCACATATACGTAGGTTAGCTGTAAATTGCAGCATGTTGCATTTTGCAGGTAATTGTCTCAGCTGGGTGTTCACTGAAAACAATTATCCAGGCAAACACACAGCGGCAAGAGAACAAGAGTGCTATTATTCTACAGAAACAATGCTGTCTAATGAAAAGCTAATGTTCCATCCTATCTAAAGAAGAGAGTTGGGATGTGTTGTTAAATGCATGTGAAATCATAGAGCATGGGATAAAAGGTAAGAACACTGACAGAAGGTGGGTGGTGCAGGAAAACAACAGAGATATGAAAGAGAGAAGGATTATAGAAGATGAGAGTTAAACTGGCAGTTTACAGAGCTGTTGGAAAAGTAGCTCATCTGGCACCGGCACCTTGTCCCTATTCTTACTGCTCAGGTATGTGTCTCTCTTCTGTTAACAGGAGGGTCAGCTACATAAAACCTAAGAAGTGCATCAGCACAGCAGGGAAGAGGAACATTGATGACTCTGGTTTTTATGCTGCCCAAACATCTGACATCATGACTTGACTTACATTGACTGGAACTTTAAGCTCCCACTTCCCTCAGTGACTGTGAACAGGGTGCTGGTATAAGAAGATTAAGCTGCAAGAACAACTTCCTGTGCTCTTCCTCTTGTCAGGGTATGTTTGGCCCACTCTGTCATATATCTAGTGTATAACATAAGAGCAGCCACACCCAAACACAAGAATGCCATGGCCCATTTAAAATCAAACATTTCCATTTATTTTATTTATTTCATGAACAGTGTCTGTTCCCCTTTATCTCATGAACAAAATATCTCTCTCTATAAATGAACCCCATTAATCAATAAACTTCAGGTCTCAATTTGCAAAGCAACTTCTTTAAAATCAGTCATTGATATTTTATGGTTATTTGATTGCTACTCCAGCAGCTGCAACACGTCTATGCCACAAAACACCCCTAACATAATAAAAGAGTCTGAATAGTCTAAGAGTTGAAAAGTAAACACAATTATGTTGTATCAACATTGGCAAAGAGGGAGAGAGTCTCAGGTCATCTGTCAATTATGAAGCAAGTCTGTGCTCAGGTGATGAAAGAAGCTGCAGGACAAAGAGCTGCAATCCTAAAACACTACAATTTTAACAAACTCAACACTCTAAATAAAACTGAGCTGAACTTCCATATAAGCATGAAAAATAGAGAAAAAAAATATCTGTGTAATAATATTCAATCCATCATCTAAGGCTTATGCTTTGAGTGTCATGGGAAGAGTTGGAGCCAGCTGACATTGAATGAATGGCATTGTACACCAAGGACAGGTTGCCAGTCCACCACATAACCAACATACAAAGACTTAAAGGCAATTTAAAGTCTCAAATGAACATGATCATAAACCCAATCTGCAGGTCCTTGGCCTGTGGGATTAAGGCTCCTGGCCAAACCAGGGTTTGAACCAGGATCCCTTTTCATGTGAAGTGACAGTGCTTTCCACTGTGCCTTCCCATGTCATTAAAGAATACAAAAAAGGTCTGTACTTTGTAGTATTTCTCACTAAAAGTTAAAATCAATATGAACCTGCTGGAGAAGGATCGCCTGAATTAAAATACAACTCCAATTCCAAAAAAGTTGAGACACTGTGTAAAATGTAAATAAAAATAAAATGCAATGATTTGCACAAACATTTGACCAGTTCATAAAAATATATTAGCTTGTCTTGAATTTTGATGGCAGCAACGCATCTTAAAGAAGTTGGAATAGAGGCAACAAAAGGCTGAAAAAAGTAAATGGCACAAACAAAAAACAACTGGAGGGGCATTTGACAACTAATTAGGTAATTAATTGTTAAGATGGCCGTGTAGCGGCTGGATTTAAACAGGAGGCTTGAGGCAGAGGTTAGGTGCAGACCAACCAAGATGTTTATTTCACCCACACAGAACACATTACAAACAGTGGCCCATGGACCACATGGGTCCTGACAATCTCCCTGTTGGATTGAGAATGACAGTCTTATATAGCCTGCCATTGGCCACACCCTCGACCCACAACACAATAAGGGGAATAACCAGCCTCTCCTTAACTTAACAATACACAAAACACCACAAATAAATAAAAATATATTAACCCACATAAATAACAAACATTCCACATGATTGAAATGTGTGCTTCACATTTGAACCATCATTTGTCCAACCTAACACCAGTTTGATGAACCCAAGCACCCCTACACCAATCATAAAATGGTGCCTCCCGGAACCTTTAAAATTGTGCCGAGTAACTTGGGGACTCTTTTAGCCCGAACACCCTGGAGGAGAGACCACAAGGTAAGTGACATTAACATTACTGCACACGTTTTTCTACAGTTCATTTATATCAAAATACTCAATGAGGACAAATGTTTGTCTCTTGCAGGGTCAGACTTCATCTCCTCAGCTGAGAGACACTCAACCATCCACACCTGTGCCTCGTTCTTTCATGCATTTGTGCTCAATCCAATCATCACACACACAACAGAACAGTAATAAAGTATCTTCATTACATATACAATTAACTGTAATTATAATTATCTATAATTATCCCCAATTAAAATCATTTCACCAAGGTTTTAGAAATGGAAAATAAACACCCAAAATATTGTCAGTACAATCTTTCAATATATATAATAAATATAATAAAGCACTAGATCCCATATTCTTAGTGCTCTGGTACAACAGAGAAGCTTACTTCAAGATTACATAAAGTGTGAGCTCATATATTACAAACAAAGCAAATTGTTTTTAAAAGATAAGCTCTAACATTCTAACAACCCCTCAGGACTGTAATGGCAGGGTAGGATTGAAAACTGGCCCACATAAATTATTTGGGAAAGTGGGCCAGTGATCAAATTATTATTTGATCAGGCATATTTTAGAAGCCAAGCTAGGAGAGTACATACACTGAACAACTGTGAAGCAGGTCTGGGTCTCTGTTATTTGTTCACCTCCATCATTTTCCTTTACCTATAGATGATATCAAATCCAGTACAGCATAGCTTTGTTTTGAGTTCCTCTCTGAAGGAATGTGAAGCTCAATGGTTTTCTCTCCTGCATTGCCTTGGCTGAGAGAGAAACTGTTTTTCTAGCTAAAAAAAAGGGGGTGGGGGTGGGCATGCAGACAGTCAGATGTGGGTCTTATCTTTCTCCACACCTGCAGAGGAGAAAGGCGTTCTATAAAACTATTGCTGATGTTTGTTTCTAAGAGATTTATTTCAAAACATATGTATGCAAGTTGGGCCCACGGTTGGTGTAGTGGTTAGCACTCTTGCCTTTGCAGCAAGAGGTTCACAACCCGTGGTGCGTGGGTTGTCACCAGGTACTCCAGCTTCCTCCCACAGTCCAAAAACATTTTGGGACTAGGTTAATTGGACACTCTAAATTGCCCATAGGTATGAATGTGAGAGTGAATGGTTGGCCCTCTCTGTGTGGCCCTGTGATGGACTGGCAACCTGTCCAGGGTCCCCTAGTGGATAAAGCGGTAGAAAATGAGTGAGTGAGTGTATGCGAGTTCAGTCAAAAGTCAAATGGCAGTGAGAGTAGTCACTGGTCACATTCTACTGCTATGTCTATCATGTGAGTGAGTGCTGGTTGATTTGTTGCCAAATCATAAAGTGAAAGTCCCTGGGTTCTGCTGTGGCACGTATGGCACGTAAGATGTTGATGGTGGTACTGCAGATGCTGAGCAGGAGCAGCACCAGGTGGATGCTGCTGATCTGGGAGTATCTCTTCACCTTGGGTGTGAGGGTGAACACACCCAAGTGTGTTTGATTTGCTCTCACGAAAAGCTGCTTTGCCACCCACCGTATTGGCACTGCACCACATTTATAACACAGAAAAATGAACGTTTTCTTATCTCCGAATCAAATGGATTAAATATACTCAAATCACAACCACTTTGCTGGCCATATGATGATTACATTAGGATTATAAATTTGAAATGCTGAGTTTTTAAACAGCTCTGTATACTGACAGTAAATGCCACATGAAGTATAAAACCACCCAGTCACTTCCCTGAACCACTCTCTTTAAACAGCCACCAACTTGCGCAGAAAATTACAAAGCAATATCTGAGGCTGACTCAGTGCTGCGTTGCTAAGTGAGGAAAAAAGAGAGGAAACACACAGAAGAGAGGGAATGTACTTTGGACAGGAAAAGGTTGATTGTAGGTTTTCTTAATTAGATCTAACAAAGCCGGAGGTGAGCAATAATTACGTGTGACGTGAACCTGTGACGCAAAAAAAGTGAAGCCAACCAATCAGAGGCACAGAGCAAAGCATTACTAATAAAAAGAGCTGGGATTAAAGACCGTTTAACAACTGCAGTGGCAGAGGACAGACAACCAGAGACCAAGAAGGAAACTTAGAAAAACCTGGGCCATTTTTAACAAAGAACCGTTGAACTGAATTGTCAGGTTGGAAAAAATAAATGTTAGGGATTTTGAGACTGCATGATGTAGAGATTATGAGTCACAGAACCAGCCCTCAAGGAAAGAAGAGGAAATGTAGTAGTACTGTACTTCACTGTTTGTAATGCTGCACAAACTACACCAAAAAAAAAAAAAAAAAAAAAAAAGCTTAATAAAATATTAAGTACAGTAAGTACAGTTTATTAATTTTATTAATACAGTTTTGGCCCACTGGAGCACGGTCCAACCTTTATCAGGTGACAAACTAAATCTATCAAGTGAAAATGACCTGAAAAGAGTTAAAGTGAAAAACAATCAATAAAGACAAAATTGATCTGAAACGAATAATGAATGTGCACTCAGTCCCCAAAACACTTCCTTCTGAAAAAAAATAGATAAACAATGTCCATGTGGAGAAGAAATGTGTCTTCCAGTTTTTAATGGAAGAGGGATATGAATCATATGCCGAGGCTAAGCAGACTATTAATGTTCATTAAATGATAACTGATGATATATTAGCATTCTGTTGCTGTAATAGAAGAACTGCACTTCTTTTCAGAACTTGAATTAATTTACTATACCACTGGTCTTTGTAAAGAAAAAAAAATGTCTGAACTGGTGAGCACAGTGAAACAGTGTCTGTTCCCTAAACAACCCTCAAAAGACTGCAACAACTCACCAGCCATGCCTGACCCGGCAATCAAAACTAATCGCTTTGTACTTATCAGTGGAATGTAGACAACAAGACTACGTATAAATATCCTGCTTATTTTGAAACTTGATCAAAATGCTATTCTGGTCTGAGAAAAGAATGAGAGTACGTGATTTTGAGAGGGAGGAGGCGGGACAGTGGGACGCAGCATCAGATGCTTTAATCCTCTGAGGAATGCCAGGGAGGAAACCATCTTTGCTAACTCAAGATGAACCAAGAGACAAAGAAGTGGTGGCTGTGCAGAGCTAAATGTCTGTAATGTCTCCTTGCCCCAACAAAAAGATACCTGTCACCATGGTGACCATATGACCTCGAGGTGGGGAGGAAGTACAGCACAGCCACACTGAGGAAATTCATTCTGATAAGTTATAATGATTTAGCTTCAGCTTTTTATTGTGCCTGCAGAGCCAAAAACAAACAAGCTCGCAAAAATGATAACTACACAATAAACTGAATGCAGTGTTTAGGCTTTTGATTGGTTCTGTAGATTAAATGAATCAGAGCAGGTTTCAGTGCTGTGGATCTGTTATTGTTTTGATGAAAAAAATTAATTTTGCAATTTTTCAATTTTATTGATTTGACACTCTGTTGTTCAGCATTCATGTAATCCCCACCTTCCTGAGAGGAAATGACTAGCCAGTTGTCTGTTATTATTTTTTTTAAAAGACAAAACAAAACAAAAACAAAACTGGAGAACCACAAAGATTTATTGTGCTACTGTGAATCTAATTAAGTTGTGTCTCATATGACTACAGACTGAAAGTATGAATTTCATCTGAATTCCTAGAAAACGTATTTTACAATAATGTGTTTAAGGTCCAGTGCATAACATTTTCAGGCTATATTGGCGGAAATTGAATGTACTGCCAACAAGTATGTTTATATAAGTGTACAATTGCTTTCAAATAAAATTGTTGTGTTTTTGTAACCTTAGAATAAGCCTCTTATTCTTGGAGGCTGGTATCTTATGTAGTCAAGTTTCTACAATAGACAAACCAGCCAGAGCATGTTTGATGAAAAAGTCAAATTTCCTATCCCTGATTGTATGTGTGTGCTCAAAATATAACTAATTCTAATTCTTATACATGGGACCTTTAGTTAGGCACATCAAATTTAACAACTGACAACGTTGATTCTCCTGTTTCAGTGTTTCCCTTAAGCTGTTGCAGGAGGTCACATAAAAGATTATGAGTCTAACCTCAAATGATGGAAAACCATGTGGGAAACATGGTGGTAATGCAGCATTTCTGCTTGTTTCATGTATTAGAGTGTAATAAGGGTTAACTAGGTGTAAGACATCCGAAAAACTAAGTGCAATGGTTGGCCACAAATACCCAACGACAGGCAGCGGTCAGTGGTCGCCTTGCTGTGTCAGCACGCTAGAAGTAGTCTGGATTGTGGTGGTAAACTTAATCCTCTTCAGTGAGGCCCGGTTGAGTGAAAACACAAGACCTGGTAATCTGGCCGGCTTCATAGTCTGTTTAGGAAGTGCTGAACAATCCGCGTGCGCACACACACAGGTTAACATGACTTCAGAGGACATTGCTTTGACTTACATTAATTTCCTGTAGACTTACTCTAACCTTAACCATAATGACTACTGGCCTAACCCTGACCCTAACCTTAACCTAACCCTAACTTCAGCTGAACTTAAAACATGTCTTCATGTAAAAGTAAAATGTAGTAATTTATGATATGGGGACTTAGTTTTTGTCCCAACAAGGAAGAAAAGTCCCCATAATGTGACTGTGTAAACAGATTTAGGTCCCTACAACATAAGAAATATCAGGTACACACACACACAGTCGAAGTGTGGGGGCAAGTAGATGTCTGGCTGTGCAGTGAATTACCCGAATTACGACAAGAAAAAATGTTAAACTTAGAAGGCGTTTGCTTGCACACACACTCTCACGCCACAGCATGCCGACATCCAAAGCATCAGTACTCCACTGACTGTGATTAATGACACACTGAAAAAGTGTGTGTCTCTGCTCTGCCACCGATACATGTAGAGCCAACTCGTCATGGTTAGAGGTGGCCACGGGCAGCATGACTGTGGAGAACAGAGAGATCTGCATGTAAAACGCTGTCTCCTGAGTGCTTTGATGTCAGATGGGTGGTTGCGTTAGTGAATGAGCATATGGGCCGCTCAGTGGCTCGGCAACCAAGTTGTCAGATGTTATGTTGTCTGCAAACACGCGTGAGAAGATCAAACAGAAGGTATGTAGGACTCGCCCACTGAGAGGGAAACACCTTGTCGCTGCCAGAGGTCTCAGAGGCCTGTGTGTGTGGGTATAGTAAATGACAAGAATGAGAAGTAAATACATGTTTAGTCATGAATAGACCCGAGACACTATGTGTGCGTGTGATAAATGTGGGGACAGCTGCTTAAATCACAGGGTACTGATCTGCTCAATTAAAGAGTGGCAGCCAATAATTTACCCATCTGACTTACAGGCTTTTAAAGCAGACACACACACGCATACTGTACGTGCTTAATAATTTGTGTGAGAAGTGCACAAAAAAAAGTCAAAACCAAGACATGCCATTGACCTTTTTACCTATATTTAAATACATAGACACTATCTTACCAAATGTGATGCCATCATCAATACTCAGTCTTTACTGAGTGCTCATTGGCGTGTTGGATTTGAAATAAGTTTTGAACAGGAACATTACTGGTACCTTGCTAGCTTTACGATGTGGAAAGCGAGTGCCAGCTGACCAACAAAAAACAGGTCTAAAATCAATTTTTTTTTTTAAATCATGTTATCAAGATAGTTATCAAGATATGCACAGTGTACGTACACTTTTCCACAATTAATTGTCTGCTTGCATGCTTTCATAATTCACAAGAACAAACTGTTTCCTCTGCGAATCATAAACCTCTGCAAGTTTCTATTGCTTTTGATGGGAATTAGAGTGATTTGTTTATTGTATGTTACATCTAAAACACACCGATGATCTTTTTTTAAACATAATTATTGTAGTGACTACTTTTTCTGCTGTTAACTTAGTAAAAGGGCCTAAAAATACACAGACCATGCCTCTAGATAATAAAAAGGAGCAATTCCTATATAAGTAAGTGCTCATTAAAAAGTTACATTTGTCCCAGACGATATCGGATTCACAATCCCTTATTAACTGCAGAAAGGAAAACTTTAATCAGTGTAAATGTAACTCATGCGTCCCATTTCCAAGTGGAAGTTCACTCTTTGATATTGTTTCTCATGGATTGTGTTCACCTAGCTGTCGCCTGATATTAACTAGACAATCAGACTTGCTGAATTTCACTTTGATCCTCGGTAATTACGGTGCTGTGTGTTAGTGTGTGTGCTAATGGTGGTGTGTGCCATTATCAGTGTGGTTACAGTGTTTAAGCATGGGTTCCAGGCAGACCGGTGAAATGCGGCACCAAGCAGAAAATGCCACAGACTATAGACGAAGACAAAATTGCGACACTACACGCAAAGCAATATAAGTCCTTTCCTTTGCGTGTGTGTATGTATGTGAGAGATAGTGGGTTTGAAGAACAGTGTGTAGTATGATGTGGTATTAACAAAACCGGTCTCCACATCACATTCACCGTGTGTTGTCTGGCTGCCTGGAAGCAGAATATCTCATCTCATAAATGTCTTTAGTGGTTGCATAACTATGTCGCTGTGGAACACATGGTGGTGTGTATTTCCATGTGACCGTAGAAGAAGATTTGAAGATTGGTTGTAGACACAAACAAAACATATTTTGCAATTACACCCCGTGTGCGGTTGAATAAAAGTATGGTGCTTTAAAAGTCATCACCATGGAAATGCATAGACTGTAAAGTCAATGCTGCTGCTCTCCTTGACATCAGTGGCCCAAACTTATTGCAGTTATGCAAATGTATGAGGGTTCACTGATTTATTCCTATTATCATACAGTGATGTGCTCTATGAGATGTAGGAAAAATATTGAATCATGATATATGTAATTTTGTTTAGAAATAAAAAAATGTATATAATTTTCTCCTCCAGAGTCATGATATTTCCACTAGTTTGATAAACAGAAACATCTAAAAGTAGCAGTTGCCAGTTTACCCCAAAAGTAATGGAAGTTCTGTTTAGTAAAGTTACAATATCTGTAATCCAGGGTTAGGATTTTGGAAATATGACTTGGTGGGGTTTGTATCAAGAAATGCACTTTTCAATTTTTGCAAGGAAGTCACAATTACTCTTGAATTACAATACTTGTAGAATCCCAGTAAATCAGTATTGCAATAGAAATAGAACCAGAACACGATCAAATCGTAAGACATTTACATCCTCCCTAAATTGTAGGTTCTGTATGATCTTTAGCATTTCGAAGATTTTCTTTCCTCCTCTGAGACTAGAATTGAAATTTCATCCATTACATTTTTGGATACTATGAAAATCTAATCAACTCTTGAAACGTGCATGAGTTCAGCACCTTGAACATCAAGTGCACATTCATCTCTGTCTGTTGTTAACAGGTAATGCAGTCCAGCGTTTGAATGTAAAAGCAACTAATATGCAATATAAAATAAGACATAGTATGAAAAACATCATTCTCACAAGCTATCCCTATATTTATCACCTTGCATAAGTATATTTATATTATGAGTGTCTTTTAAGCTCTGTATTTTCTCTGCACTAACTCTTAAGGGAAACTTTGACTCCTTAGCTGAATGAGGCTGATGAGAGCATTGGGAGCAAATTGCAGAGTTGGGTTTTTCACTATACATAACTTTTTATTTTAATTTTGTATGAATATTTTACCCATTGTTAGTACTAGGAAACAAATCCATGCCCATTGAAAACAAACTGTGCCTGACGCTGCGTGGCATTGTTTAAAAATGCTGATGGGAGTAATGTCCTCTATTTACAACCTTAAAAGCCAATTTCCTGTGTTAACTTTTCCACAGAACATAACATAGGAAAAAAAAGAAAAAGATGGTATCACATACTTTGTCCAACACAATATACTCAGAGGCACTCAGCAGACAGAGGTGAGGCTCAAAAAAATCCTGTATCGGTTGCACTCTAAGTATTATTTTTTAAGTTTCAGCCTATTCACTACAAATCTGGGAATCCATTTCATAAACTACAATGTTGTAAATAAATGTGGACGTAGTAGTAAAAAACAGTTGTGTCCTAATTGCAGGAAATAATCAGAAAATAACGAGCAAAAATCATAAACTGTAAAAAAATGCTTTGTGCTTAAGGTGCTTAGACTTGAAATCACACTAGTAAATCTCTGAAAAGAGTACATTCTCCTACAGACTTAGGGTGTCTGAGTTCGTATACGTCACAAGGTACTTATCTGATCAGATCAGTCTGTGGGATTTATGTTGACTTGGCAACTCAATACCTTTACACAGCAAGCTGAAAAGGCTGCTAGAACTTAATGTGCACAGTATAGCTCATAAAGTCCCAGGGTCTCTCGCTTTTTTTGTGTCTGTGTGCATTTAGGTGTGTCAAGCTGTGTGCGGGGTACCAAACACATGCAGGTGTGTGTGAGGATCTGGCATGTGTTTTAGCCACGTGAAATAAGAGAACTTTAATTAACAATGAATGTCCACGGACATTTGATTAAATTTTAGATTCCAAGGATATCATTGTCATGAAGATGTTATGTAATGAGGAGGAGAAAATTAAAACTCTTATGCAAGTGTCAAAGGATTATGTGATGCTTTTGAGCATTAACCTTATTATAAAAAGTGAAAACGCAGATTCAACAGACATCTTCTGTCTGAGAAATGTTTGCAAAAGGAGTTAGTTCCCTAAGCAAGGACAACACCACAGTGACAGAGGCAGCACTGATAGGGAAGGAATGTTTCTTCCATGTAGCATTTTGATCTATCATTTACTATTATTTAAACAATGAAAAAAATCCAAAAAACATGACCACATATTCAGAAAAAAATAACACTTTCATTTCCAGTAGGTCAGTCACTGAACCCAGCTGAACCCCCAGAGTGTTGCTACATATTTGCTACCTGCATGTATGTGAGGGAATGTCATTAGCGCTCTGATGACTGAGTGTGCATACTTTCCAAGCCAGGACAGAGGGAGGGATTTTTAATTTGTTGAAAAATGCTGTTTTCGTGCCCAAACATGCACATGATGAATTGGTGTGCACACTCAACACTCACACAAGTGGACGTGTGCGTATGTGAGCAGCCGAGCTGCTAGAGAATAGTTTTCATCACTCCTCAATTCAAGGCCATTCCTGAGTCTGAGCGTCAGTGGCTGCAGACATCGGGCCATTCCACAGTAGAAAGCGCTCACAGTGCCTCCTTTTTCTGAACATGCAGCAGGAGCTGGCAACACCTGAGCTCCTCTAACTGCTGACAAAGGCCTCGACTGTACCATGAGTGATTAGACATCTCATTTAAACAATTATCCGTGTGCAAGTTTGCCTTGAGGTAACCATGCTGAGATATCCAGCTCCCTCTTCATTACTTGTGAGCCTGACAGTGCTTTTGGCAAAACACAAGTAGAGACAGTCTAAAACAGTGTTTCTCAACCCTGGTCCTGGGGAGTCACTGCTCTGCATGTTTTGGAAGTTTCCTTGTTCCAACACAGCTGATTCAAATGGTCATCAAGCTTTGCAGAAGGGTTGAGAAGCAGTGGTCTAATATGAGCCAAAGTGGGTTTATTCTGCCCTCTAAAGGGCTACGTTGGCAGTGCAGAGAATGAGCTACACACAGCAGCAAAATGTGTGGAATAATGGCAGTTTGTTTATGGTCAGGATATGGCTGAATGAACAGTGCCTACATTTGCTGCAGGAATGCAGCTCCTTCTACAGTATAAACAGTATAAAAATGTACCACAGTATATATGTTATAGGGAAACCTTTATTAGAACAGAGGGGATTCATCTGAGACTAGTAAAGATGTAAAGATTTTTCCACTAAAAGAGAGCCCTCTGTTGGTCATGGGCAGAACAGCACTGTGTTTGGTGATTTCCTGAGTAAAATGCATACTTTAATGTGTGTTGGTTCCATTACTCATTTGAACAGGCAATGAACATGGGAAAGTAGCTTTGGAAAAAAGCATAAAATATAGTCCACTGCTGGTGTGATAATGTCCTTTTAGAAGATTCTTAAATGAATATGAGCTTAAATCCATTGTCTATGCACCCACTGAACTCAACAACAGTGTGGAAAAGTAGACTGTTTTTAAGAGTTTGGTGATAAAGCAATAAATTAGTCTGCAATTAGAATGGACACATTCCAACGTGAATAAACACTCTTAAAATACTAAATTACATAACTCAAACATTAAGTTTGTCAGCCCAGAATGTTTGAGATGGAAACAATTGCAACTAAGTCTGTATTGTTTATTTGAGTTGCTTCATTTAAGGGACTAGAATGACTGCTCTCTTAGTAGAGGCTACTGGATTATCTAAAGACTGATCCTACAAAACTGCAGGGTTCTTATTTGTTAATTTATTTACTTATCATATTTGTCTTTTTTGTTATATTTGATTCCCAGGTCTGGGGTTCATATGCATACAATATTAAAAAAGCTTTACACATACAGTCTATATTGTATACAAACAAACAGAACTAATGAATTAATTTAGCACACCACTGCCACCATTGTAGCCAGGTTCAACCTAAACAAGTAATATCATTTAATGCTGCAGTTTTACAGTGATGTTATGTAGCATAGAATTAGAATATACTGTGTGAGACTATGTGAGAGTCTGGACTAAAAGTGTTAGTACATATTTTAAAGTTCTCCAAACATTTACATGATTGATTTTCATGTAGATATAAAACTCTGTATCCTTGGCAGCATACATTACTGCATGAAATAAAAAAAAACAAGATGCTGAAATACTTGCACAGATGTTGTAATGTTGTGTTTGATGAATTAGTCTGACATAGGGTCAGAATAAACAGTCACTTATGACAAACAGTTATCAGTCTATATCAGTGTTGCTCTTATATCAAACCCAGTGGAGTATCTCATCAGTTTCCGGACCAGTGTGACTTGAACAAGCCAAAGTCTACAAGGTCATAAAACCCAGAGAAAAGGGAGGTTAGAAACAAGGTTAAATATGAGTAAACAAAGACTATCTCCCTGAGGGTAAAATCTGCACCTGGACTTCTCATTACTGCTGTGCTCTGAGTCTGCTCAGCACCAAACAGCACATGTGGCCCAGAGGAAACAAACTCATAGCACTGCTGGTCTCCAACACTGAAACAAACACACACACACTCATGTTCTGCGAACAAAGTAATGGCTAATAAGGATTCAATGGACCACCACTCTGGTTTTCATGAGTATCCATTGTTGGATTACCTTCTGTGTTAGGTGTTGATAAAAAAAATCTGCACACAGCTGCTCACATTTCCACATGCTAACACAGAGAAATGCAGACTGATGGTTGTTTGGTGTGATTCGAATGCTGTGAAGCTGGGTAATATAACACGGGCTCCATCGACGCACAGGGAGGGACCAAGATTTATCTATGACTCACTTACACTTTGATCCTCTTAAATTTTACTTCTCCTTTACACCGACTGTCACATTCATCTCCTGCTATCAGCACAGATATAAATGAGTTGTCTTTTGTTTGCCAGTATATGCTTTCATTTCTGCAGGAATTAGGCATGTGTCATGTTGAAACAACCTATGTTATCACCATTATAAAGCCATAAGATGAATGTATATAATGCATCAAATGGGATTACACTCTTTGTGCATGTGTTTCTCTTGGTCTCCTCCATTTCAGTCCCCCTAAGGTCTAAGACTGATGTAGCTCTCCATACACTATTGGAAGCAAGACAATAATCAATGATGGACTAGAAAGAGAAGAGGGCAGGAGGAGATGAGGGTGGCAGGTATGTCCACCAAGTTTTCTTTCACACCTCCCTTTCCTGCTCAAGATTCTAAATCTCTCATAGTCTGAGGCAGTGGTTCTCAAACTTTTCATACCAAGTACCACCTGAGGAAAAATTGAGCTCTCAAAGTACCACCATTATCACCAAATACAGTGGTGTAAATAAGATAATTTGCTCTCTCATCATCCTCCTCTTCCTGACAATACTTCAGACACTGTTCTAGTGAAATTAGACTAAGATGGAGCGAGAGATAAGGTGAATAATTATTATTTTTTGATTTATTATTATTATTATTTTGATATTTGTTTCATTTTCTATGCACTCCAGTCAAAATTCCTCAGCTCCACTCTGATCACATACTCAGTAGAGTACAGTACAGTAGAACAATATTTCAGATTTTCCTCCAAGTACCACTAGAGGAAGCTCGCATAGCACTGGGGGTACACGTACCACAGTTTGAGAACCATGGGTCTTAGGTATTATGACCCTCAACCATGTTCTCCATAAAAAGGTCTGGATACATATACAAGCATTCATAAGAACACATAGCACATCTTATTTATCAAAAATAAAGATAAGATTAAAAATAATAATGTCATGCAAAACATTATTTACATCGAACAAGTAATAAGTTGTATATGAACAAGTGTCACTGTAGTGAAGTCCGATGGGGGGGGGGGGGGTCTCTTATTTTGACAGGTCCCAATGTCCTGCAGCAAAATGCCCTGTGTTCTGTTTGTTTTTCAAGCAGAAACATCTGCACATCTGTGGCGTTCTTAACCCAGCAACATGCTGGGTTCATGTTACAAGGAGCACAAGAACGCATAAACACATGTGCAATGTCAGAGATGCACAAACACACACAAAGAGGGAACGAAAGAAAGGATAATGTAAATCTGAAGATGATGCATATTCTCATTGCATCACACATTTAGTATAAATCAGAGGTAATGTAATGTAAAACCCACATGTTTTATATTTAGTTGGAAAATGAAAATTCCACACAAACTTCAAAGGCAGCTTGTGGAATGTCGCCGAAAGTCAGGCTGTCGAGACTCTACTGCGACTGTGAGTCTGTGGCAGACAGAGGCTGCTCTAGAAGTGTACAGCATGGACAACTCTACTGTCTCCTGAATGTGAAGAACTTTGTGTTGCATCACTAAACCTCATATTCCAAGGCCGCTGAACAACTCTCTATTGTGCAAGTGCTAAAATATTTCACTTGACAACAAGATCTGGTCTTTGACACAGGGAGAAATAAATTTTTACTCTGGGAAATGTAGCTGAAACAAGAGCATTCAAAAGGAAATTAGATGCCATGTATAGTTCTTTATATAATAGAGAGGGGAAGATTTCTGCAGCCAATTCAGTTATGCACGATTTATACTGCTGTAGTTGTCAACATGGTCACAAGGGTGCACTGTTACACTGCTCTCTGACTGCTGAAGCCTACCACACACACTCTTACAGACATAAACACACACATACATCAGCCCCCACTCTTAAAAACACTGGTGCCACGACTGAGCTGTTTTCTCTCGCTCTCCTGAGGGAGATCAGCGTCACTTTTTTTCTTTCTTTTTTTTTTACTGCATCCAGCTTTTCCATCTCAGATAATACAGAGGGGTTGTGGTCCAGATGTGAGGCACTAACTCTAAACTTGCTAAAAACACAGTCACTTTCCCTCCTCTCTGATGTCTGTGTGTGTTTTCCTGACCATTTTAACCTCTACTACTACTACTACTCTCTTTTGGTGGTATTAATTTGCCATCTTTTGAAACTAATCACCAGCATTGCAAGAACCACAAAAACAAAAATTCAACTTTCTGTGAAAATTCAACTTTCTGTGTACTGCCCACAGGAAATTATTAAAAGAAGAAGAAGAACACAAGTCAAAATAGAGGAAA
Organism: Brachirus orientalis; assembly: GCA_016785285.1. Classification (NCBI taxonomy): domain Eukaryota; kingdom Metazoa; phylum Chordata; class Actinopteri; order Pleuronectiformes; family Soleidae; genus Brachirus; species Brachirus orientalis. The sequence goes on from JAFBJR010000180.1 coordinate 7,597,525, forward strand.
TGTGAAAAAGAACAGTAGAGGATTTCTGGTCAAGACCAGTCATTTCGATTTTGTCACAGCCAGTGTTTAACGTTGTTCTGTTGTTGAGCAGCCCAAAACATTTCAGCTTAAGTGTAGAGTGCAGTGGCACAGCCACCTGGTTCTTGTCTTTTATTATTCTGGACTTATCTTTCAATTTGCATTTGACAAATACTTGGGTGTGACATGTAAGATGGATGTAAGATACACAACCTTTTTCAAGCCACAGCAGGGAGGTGCTTCACCTCACACAGTAATTTTGACCTTGAGGCTGGTAATAATGGTTGAAAATAGAGGTTTGACCTGCTATGGAATAGCATGTGCAGCATTAACAGACTAGCATACTGGACACAGGTGACATTTGAAAGAGACACTACAGTCCGACCACAAACCGGGCCCTTTAAAATAAAGACAAGGCAAAATGATTCTTTGAACGAAGCAATAATAAATAAATGCTTCCTGCCTCATGCTTTTGATATAGATTCAACATGCATGTCTAAATATTTCAATTTGTTGGGTATTTCTGCAGTGCTTTCATTAAAAAAAAACAAGATCCAGTCTAATATGGACAAGGTTTGTGTCCATGTGTACATATGTTATGTAGGTGTGGACAATGTCCTGCAATTGTTCTACAGACACAAATAAATTGCATATATCTGTTCTAGTGAAGACACATTTCACATTCTGCAGTGGGACAGAGAAACGTGGTGGTCGCTGCCAGGACGATGAAGAGAGAGAATGTATGCAAGTGCTCATCTAGTACATAGGAACAATAAAGAAAAAAGGGTAAGGGAAAAATTACTTTAAATCTAAATTTGTCATTCGGATATAGATGTTTTATTACGAGGAAAAAAAGGTGGCAAATCTGGTTTTGGAACACTAGTAGTGCTATGAGGAAATGTCTTCGTTACTGCTGGGACTGTGGACACCAGTAATTAAAATCACAGAGATCTGGCGGTATTATGCGAAGACTGCAAGCAGAAAAAACATTGATGTAAATACTGTATGAAATTTGAAATGCAAACATTCTGTTTTAGATTACAAATTCTGGATATAAACTCCCAAAAGCACATTTTAAGGATTAGTTCAACATGTTAAAATGTTTGTATTTGCTTTCTGGAGTTATGTAAGATGTTGATGCTTGGGTAAAAATATGTAGGAAAAACAAGTCACAAGCTCATGTTACCATTTCGACTGGAAACAGACAAAACCTAACCTGCATGCTAGTTTCTAATGAGGCAGCTAAGGCTCTAAGAAGTAACTCGTAGCACCAAAGAATAGTCCAGTGTAAAATTGTGTGTCTTTTTTACCTAATATCTCCATTACAAAGGTCAAATTTTTATGTTGTTTGTCTCTCTGTCTGTTAGCAAAATTTCTAATAATAAACTACAGAGCAAAACGTCATTCTCCAGTATATTTCGTAGTGGGGTGGATATGACCAAAGGAAGAATTATGAAATTTGGGAGTTGATACAACTCAGATATGCTTGTCATCATTATACTTGTCTGAATCCAACTGGTTAGGGGTTTTACAATATGGACTATGGGCTTAGGGTTACCTAATATATAAAGACGGGCAGAAACCATAATCAACTAATGTAACCTCTGTAATACTTTCATGGACCCCAGAAAATAAGCAGTCATTCACAGGAGGAAATCTGAATTATTAAGGGTTTTATATAATTTATGTCTGACTATACACATGTTAAATAGGTTTCAAATATGTATTTGTAAAAGAAACAACTTCCCCATGTAACTCACTAAGCTCAGAAAACTTGCAGGTCAGTGTTCAAGCATTTTGGCTGACATATTAAATCTGCCAAGAAATATTCCAATGAAATAAAGAATAATAGAACAACCAGGCAGACCGACTATAATATAACTACTACACCAAGAGAAATATACTTGATTTATGAAACACTACAACCATGTAACTTCCAGTGGCATAAAAAGCTCAACAAGTGCATGTCAGATCAGTGCTTCACATGACAGTAGATGTTCACTAACACCAACTAGGGAAGCATGATAATGTGATAATACGCATGTCAGCACTGATGGCAGCCTTGAGTATAGCCTGGACGCTCTGAGTCTACAGCATTACGGATGAAGCATTGGTGGAATGGCACGGCTACTGGCCAGCCTCACTGCTGGGCTCATTAATGAACTGTGACACAAGGGTGCTGTAAGTCAAGGCACTGGATGATTTCCTCTGCCAAGGCAACTCGATCACACAGTCAGAGTGGGACGGATAAAGAAAAAGCAAAGGATGGTGGATTTAACTCCTTGGATTTTGTGAATGTGATTGCCTGTAGTCAGTACAGAAGTATATTACAAAAAAATTAAGAGGAAGAAAATGCATAATAATAATAATTACAATGCACAGGTTAGATTAATAAATTGTGAGAAGGGCAACTTGGTTATGTAACTTGGTTTCTTACTCTCAACACTTCTCCACAAATAAAGCATAATTAATTTTCTATTTGTTTTACACGCATGCAGCCTCGAGTGCTGATCCCAAAAAATCTCCATAAGGAATATTTCCAAATACCAACTCACGATGTTTGAAATTGATTATCGTGGGAGAAGTGGGAGAACACAAACACACAAACCAAGATATTCACACAGTTCTTTCAAAACAGGAGGAGATTTCAAGAGTCAGCGCTCAGATCGGATCATTTTAAAATAACATTTCTTCTACATCCATAAAACCACAAAGATAATACACATGATTTTAAATGTGCAGTATCTCCACAGCCATGTTGTGCCCCATTTTTTTTTTCCATTTTGCTTGCAGGAGAAGGTTTTCAGTAAATGTACACCTAAATGAATAAGCACTTCCTGTTTCAGTCAAGAGTTGGGGTTCCCGCAGGGGGTTAAGTCTCATTCTTTCTCCTTCTCTCTCTCTCTCTCTCTCTCTCTCTCTCTCTCTCTCTCTCTCTCTCTCTCTCTCTCTCTCTCTCTCTCTCTCTCTGTCAGTCAAAAGCAGGATATTCACTTGAACTCTGAAACATGCAGCAAATATGTCACATATTTATCACAATAGAGAAAAAGGCTCAATATTACAGAATTTACTGGAGTATACGTCAAATTAATAGCCTACAATAAAACCACTAGGTTTCTGGTAAATCAATTAGTGTAAACAAATGATTTTGGATTCATAGGAACAAAAACACCCCAGAATGTGAAAAGGAGGACACGGCTGTATATTCACTGTGTGTGAGCATGACAAAAGTTTATACAAAGTATAACCCCAACCCCCAACACACACACACACACACAAATACACACACAACCATTAGACAGAAGAGAAGGACAGATAGAGGGTGGTGCAAGTGATGAAAAGACATGATTAACCTTTGATCTTTACTCTGTTTAGTGTGTGTGTGTGTATGCGTGTGTGCAAGTGTGTGTGATGAGAAGTCGAGAGGGAGAGCGTGTGTGTGTGTGTTTGCGGAATGATAACTGTGCTATGTGCTCTGCTGCTCCCACAGGAGACAGGCAGACAGATAATGTCGATGCAGCTAAGAATCTCTGATAGCAGCTGCAGAGATGGAGCAAGAAAGAAGAGGAAGAGGATGATGGTGGTTGGCCATGTATTGTTGCATAAGTGTGTGCGTTTGATGGCCCGTGTTAGCGGAGGTGCTTGTGTTGCTTGTAGCACTCCTGGTCTGAGTTAGACGTTGCAGATTAAGGGACAGAAAAATTTGTGTCTGACCTCCAAAACCAAGCAGATCTGGTGCAAAGCATTGTGAAGTATTTGCCTATCTATTAGCAGATTTTCTCTTGTGGCACTTCAAATGAAATCACAAGGACTGTATGTTGGTAAGTTAAACAACATTTCCAAGTCACTTACGTAAAATATTAACACTTTTTTTATTCCCAACGATCCCAAATAAAGGAAATTTACCACATTCGACTTACTGTCGATGATTCTTATTGCATTGCACAATAATCATAGATTGTCTGATCTCTTAGGTAGAGTTTATGTCAATGTACGCATGTGAGCGATGAAGGGAAACAAGAGAGGAAATCGCTGGGGGACAGAAGAAAAGAGAGTTTATAGTTTCTATACATGCTGGACAATGAGATTTGTATTTGTTCATGCTTGACTGTTTATTGTCTCTGCAAAGCAGAGCGAGGAAAATATACATGCGATTTTGAGACAGAGCTGCGGGTTTCACTTGATACCTGAAGCCAAATAAACAACTCAAAGCCGCTAGATCTAAACCCAGAGTAAGAAACTCCACTGTTATCTGAGATGCTCGGTCTGTTTACAGGTTCATCAGTCAACACACCACAAAGTCATACACATACCCACACTTAGACATGGATGCTCTTACAAAACCTTTCCACTTTAAAAAGGTAAAATCAGACATTCATGGTGCAGAGGGTTTTAGACTTCCTATAGTGTAAAAAAAGACAAGGACAAATTTGCTGAGAATTCCAGTATGGCACGACTTGTTTTCAATCAAGAAGATGTCTTAGATGGTCACAAGTCTTTGTGACGGGTAAAGGAGGGGTGGGACACAACACAGAGCAGCGATTGAAGCCACATGTTGAAGTACAGCGCACATGTCACACACACACACGCATACAGTGATTGATTGATCTGGAATGTTCTCTGAAAACACAAAACTGTGCAGTAAGGCCAGAGCACATGACAATGTGTTGCTCACATACTGTAGCACTTTTAAAAGTTTAATTTGTTTCCCTTTATCTCTTTCTTTCACATTAATACTCCACGTGACTCACACTCATCCTGGACTCATTCAGACACACACCATTGTGCTGTGGGATGACTCACATCTTCTCCACACAGGAGAGTGATGAGGTGTTGAGTGGGGCTTTGCTCCCAAACTGAGGCTGAGGAGAACAAAGAGACTAAGTCTTTGTCTCTGAGTCCCAGTTCTAAAAGGGCACACTTTGGCAGCAAACAGAAAGCTGTATGTTTTCCCCAAATGACAACTGGTTTCATGAGGGGAGCAGTTTTCGGATGCTGCAGTAAAGCGACAGTAGCACACAGCAGGACGGTTTTGTTATATAAGCGTTCGGTTCCACAGAGAAGGACAAGAGGAGGCTGCAAAAGGGATGAAAAGACGACTTTCAAAACAGGCCTCTCAGGTGGTGAGGGGCATCATGGGAACTAAGAATGCAACTAGAGCACAACAGCACACTTGGGAAAAAACATTATATGTTTTCATTTGAACCATTTCTCAGGTAGAGAAGTAGTTTCAATAAAAAATCTTTTATTTTAGAAAGAGAGGGACTTTCACTACACCTTGTCACAGGTTGTAAAGAGCAACATGGGAACTAAAAATAAAGAGAAATGCTGTAAAAAAAAAAAAAACAAAAACAAAAAACAACAGCTGAAGAACACTGAAATATTGTCATTTCTTTGGAAGAATGATGTTCCAATAAAAAATGTTTTTTTCCAGTACTGTGGGCACTCAGTACACGTGTTTACACTCAGCTCTGTGCACTGTGTTTCAGTCATGTTGCAAAACATCCTCAGGCAAGTTAGAAGAAAATCAGACAGAAAACAATAATAAAGGAAATCGGTGTTATCTCAGAAATCATGCTATTTTATTAAATGTTTTTGGCCTGACCTTTCCTTACAAGGCATTTTAGAAGCTAAAAGAAGCTCCAGTGTCTGAGAGAATCTCAACCTGCTCACAGTCACTGAGCTGGTAATGGGCCTCTTCATTTCAACCATTTGGAAAATGCATTAAGGCAATAAACATGTAAGTGTACTTGACAATAAAGATCAAATCAGATCATTAACATATTGAGACAATGGTGTGCCACTGGAGCTGATGATGTGTACAATGCTCCAGGACACTGTTAACCTGGAACACTACAAAGCACTAATGAAGTTATGATTTTATGTTAATCTAAGCTTATAGTGGTGGAAGTGCATTAGGGTGAATCCATATCTACTCTTGCAAATTAAATAGAGGGGGAACAAATGCTGTAATTAGGCTTTTAATTAATAATAAGTGAGTGTAACGTATAACGCAATAAAACAATCAGAGTTCCATCTCCCATTCCTTTTAAAAGCTTGTTGCACTTAGACACATTAGATTTATCAAGTAGTAAGACATTCTGAGCAAAGAAAATGAATCAGTTCATGTGTAAAGTCAAAGTGTCCAATTTACCAATCGTAGACCTGCTGCGTGAATGTGATGATAATGAGCCTTTGAAATGCTGCACCCTACGATTACGAACCAGAAAATTAGCTTCCAAACTAGGGTAGAGGAAAAGGAGGGATCTGATGAGTGACTTGCCTGCTTTAGACTTACAGCTTGTACTTTCAACTGCTGAAGGTAAAGGCAAAGCAGTCACTTTCCAGGTATTGTCTACAGCTGTCGATCTGGTACTCACTCCTCCTTATAAACAGCTTCTAATAGCAGCAGCAGAATGTATTTTCTTTCTTGGAGTGTTGCTTTCGTTTCGATCTCCACTGCTGCCGATTTCTCCCATGTTTACATATTATAAATGTTTGACGTCATTCTCGTGTTTTGTCAAAATACATATTAGGATTTCACACCAATAAAAGAGGAAGATATATAATAGATGTGCTCAAAAATAACAATATGTCATATAGGGTAAAACATAGGCCAAAATTTGATTTTTTTTTTGTTGTCAGTAAAATTCTGTGATCGTAAGCATTTTAAATGGAATGATGATTGTAAGTCGGTCTTATATATATATTTTCAAGCTTCCAATGAGTTTAACTTCTACACCATTGGCATGCAAGGTCTCAGAATGTCTTGACCTGGTGTATTAGACTTTTTAGTAGCATAAACACCAGTGTTAGCAATGACTTTAATGAGCATTTCACTTCAGGTTAAAATGAGCCATGGTCCTGCTGTTGTTATATCGTATAAGAGGAGGTCACACTACATACCTGAAGATGCAGTGTTTTTTCCTGAAAAAACGTATTTTATTTTAATACTGCATAGATATTTTGTGGCTGTATTCTAATAAAAATCAAATTATTATATGAAAATGACGATAAATAGTCATTACAACATTGCTGAACAACAAATCTAATGGGGGCCTACAACTTTTGCACAGAACTGTATATTTTGTATCTGTGGTCAAAATGAATGGAATACCCAGCTTTCACACTCAGTAGTGAGGTAGAGAGGAGTGAACTACAAGGGAAAGTTGTCATTGCCAGATAGAGAACCAGGGTAAGATAAGATGGTGAGTCCCACAGAAACAGGAAGCCTCCTATCACAGGAAGCTCCTACTACAAAATGTCAGATCCTCCTAATCACTGCTGTCCCTCAGAGCTGGACTACATCACACGAGCACTCAAAATGCTACTCACAACCCATTGGGATCATACATACACTTACCCATCCAGGCGGCAATCCTACACAAACATCACATCCTAGTGGGGCCGAGGCTCACATCAGAGGATTACAGGGTGGATGAGGCCAGTGCTATGGTGACCGCCAGCAGACATACCACTTATTATTTCTGACCTCGACATGTTGACACCACCCTCAGATTATGGGAACAACATCTCACAAGTATTTGTCTGCTTTTCTCTTTCACTTTCACACACACAAAAATATATAACCTGTTTGGTGGCAAATCACAACAGTCTATTTAGCTTCCAAGTAGCTTATAACTGAATAATGTGTTAGTGTGTATCATATTCAGGGCCTGAGGGCTGACAGTGTACTCACATTAACCTCTGCTGAGGAGATGTACTGCTCACAAAAGTAGGTTAGCGTAACACAAATAACACAGTTCACCCCTATTAGCACACAATCTTCATACACGCCAGTCCTATACAAACACACAGACTTCATAATCCTGTCATTCAAACAGACAATGGGCTAATCCTTTCCCACACATCTCAACCGAGAGCTGTCATGGATGGATTCAGAGCACAACCTCACAACTGAAATGTTTAAAATGCTGGAACAAAAGTTACAATGTTTAAATGTGTGTGTGTGTGCACAGCTCCAGGATGGCTGCCCCAACCTGAGAGACAGATGTTTGCATCTATGTGTGTGTATGAGTCCATTATTATGTACAAACAGAAAGGAGAAGGTTAAACCTGCCACAGCAACAGTACAAACTGCACATTAGAGGGTCTAATACAGGAATACCCCTCTCAATTTAATATTCCGATTTTTACAATTATTAAATAAGGAAAAAAAAGATAATTAAACAAGTTTACTTAATTTAACCTTAATTTTTTTAAATAAAACATATTAAATATAATATGAGTGCCTTACACTTATTATTTAATGATTGTCTTTAATTTGAAAGTTCATGTTCTTAATGTTTTTTAAGTCTCAGGGAGTGGTATCCCAATTTCACTATATTTCTGACTGATTCCCTCAATAATGACACTAAAGCTACTTGAACCACACATATTGTACTATTTACTGTAGTTAATACGTGAGCGTAACACTGCTGTATGTACACATCTACGTTCAGCAATACTGTATGTGAGGAGAAGGTGGAGGGAGACATGGCAAGAGAGAGAACAGGAAAGGGAGAAAATTAAAACCAAAAATCCCATACTGGAAGTAACACATTGCTTTCAGTAGATTTTCTTAGGATTTGCTATCACTACAAACAGGAGAGGGAAATTAAAGTGCAGCCAAAAAGGGTTCAGTGTTCTGGGCCAGGGATATAGAGAAGGAGCTGGTGTATAGAGGAGAGTATACAATAAGGGGTGTTGTTTTTGGGGTGTTGTTTTGGCCTTTAGGCAGGGGTAACAGTTACAAGGGAGATGTGTGTGTATGTATGTGTTTATTTTCAGGAGGGGCTGAGTTTACCCTGGTTTCACTGCAGCAATTCTCGCTAGAGACAGTCATTATCACCGCCCACACTGTGTGGACGGTGGTGATAACCGCACAGACGGTCCTCTTCTCCAGACTGTTTCTCTCCTGAGAGACCTCAGAGCAAATGTTAACCAGTCCATTCATCCATCCATCTTTCCATTCATGCCGGGGCCATCAGAGATACGAGAGACAAGAAGTAAGTTGAATGTGATAATGCTGAGCTCAGAGACCCTGTGCAGAAAAGCAAGCAGCCGTTAGCACCAAAGAACATTGCACAGTGTGTATGAATGCAAGTACTGTATGAAAGGCAGCCTGAGAGGCCAAGAAGAAACAGACTGAACCTAGAGAAGATAAGGCGATGCAGAGGCAGACATCAGAACATTGATGGAGAAATGACCTCTATCAATGTAAGACTTCACTCTCAGTCAGACTGAGTCTGCCCAGCAAAGCTCTCATCTACCAGAGGTGGACAAAATTGCTGGAACACTACGCAGTTGCGGCTCGGAACTTAACATCATTGAGTAATTTGGACACCGCGCCCAACGATGTGCCAAACAAGAGCTACAAAAGAGGAGGCTATCCCATGATATATTTGCATCGTTTTACAAAAGCATTAATACCTTCAAATTCTACAAATGCTGTATGTTCAATCATTTATAAAATGTTTACATGTATACTTTTTATTTAACCTTAATCTAACCAGGAAGTTGCTTGAGACAGAGATCTCTTGTACAGGGGAGACAACAGGCTTGTTACAACTCAGTTTCAATTTCTAAAGTCTATAAAGTATGCATTTGTAAGTGACAATAACCTGATTCTTATTCTGATAGCACAATCAATAAGTATTAAGAAGAAGGTTCTCAAAAGGTGAAGGCTTTTGGCATTGCTTGTGTGTCTACACAATATCATATTATATCTCAGCCCTTGCTGAGGTATAGTATGATATATACATACAGTACAGCCTAGAGCTTAAAATTGGCTGATGAGACAAAACAAAGTGTCAGAAGCATTGAAAATCTGCATTAGATCCATGTTTATTTGTGCTTTGATCAGCTATTTAGAGATGTAATCATAGTTTCTTTTATGTTTAGGGAAAACCCTTGTACAGCTGCTTTGTGTTAAGAAAAACTCAAACACTGAAGGGTTTAGGAGGCTTATTTTGACAAACTTCCTCTATTATATGTAAGAGATGGTTTTGTAATAAAAAAGCACATTCATATTTCTCCAAGTTTAGTACTGAAGAAATACTGTTTTGGCTCATGGTTATAGAAAGAGAGACTTAACAAGGACATCCGATTATGATTCTGGTAATATGACAAACCTAACTGCATTCTAAGAAGAAATTACAAATATATTGCAGACATGAACACTAAAAGACACAGAGACTAGTTATCTCAAGAGAATTATATGCGTATGCATTATAAGTCCACTACATTTTCACATTAAGGAATGACATTTGCTTTATATGTAAAGCTTTTATAGCTCCTTCAGATTTAAACAAGTCTGACGTTGCTTTTCTGCAAATAATGACCCTTTTTAACATTATGGCTTTTACTTATTTTTATTTATTAGGCCTTTTATATCAATTGACACCGAAGATCTGAAATCCAGTTTGCTAGCAGGGCGTATTCCTCCCTGCTATACAGCTGAAAGTAAGCAATAGATTTACAAAAGAACGTAAAATTGATTTCCAGTATAACTTTTCACTGAGCTTGTGACTTCTACTAGAGTGTAAAAAAATATTTCATTGGACTATATTAATATACGTTTCAAAAGATCACATTGAAAATCAGATCACAAATCTGATAGCACAGCTACAAGGAAAACCAAAGTAAAGGAATATTGTGGCCAAAATTCATACTTCGGGAATTTTTTTCATAATAGCTGAACTGAATTTTCTGTAGGTTAATTGGGTTTCTAAGGATCATGCCAAAAACTAAGACACATGAGCTGCAGTTACATGAGTCAAGAACCATGCATGTACTGTAAATTAGTCTGTGGAAAAAATACAATTAGTCAACGTTCCACCATTGAGCACTGGAGAGGAGGCACGCAGCCTGTTTGGTGTTTAAGACAGACTCAGCGGGAACACAAGGCAGGAGGGTTGGAGTCCAAACATTCTCCCTGACAGCCTCACCAGTTTGAAGGTCTGTGTCTGGTCAGAGTGGAGGTCAGCTGAGTGGGGGGAACAAGAAGATAAGTCTATCTATCCACAGAGACAACAGAAAGTGACCAGACACCAGCTCATATGTAAAGAAAGAGTCCTTTCTCCTCATTCCTTGGTATCTCCATTCCATCTACAGGCTGAACCTGCAGCTCTCCTTAGGGACACTTTGATAACATGAACTGTTACATTTTCATGATTTAGGACCATCTAAAGCCATTCAGAGTTGAGTATGACATGCATAGCATGTACAACAAAAGAACAGAAAGGGGGGAAATGGGGGAGGAGAGAAAAATGTGTATTTCTAAATTTCACTGCAATGAGGGGATGTAAGAGGAGAGGGACTATTAAAAAAAAGAAATAAAGGAGGAGGCCGGGGAGTAAGGGGGCGTTCCTGTTGGCTCAGGCCTTGATTAACACCAGGCCTCCTGACAGGAAATGACCCGGCCAGCTCATAGCGCCAGGAGAGCTTCCATCTGGTGTCGAGGCCATGGAGAAAATCTCCACCCAGGAGAACTGGGAACCAAAATGAGAACCTAGAACTGAATGAGCACTCATAGATTAGTCCCAGTGGTTGTACAGGACTCATGCCATCATTCTGTTGCTGTTGTTGATTGGTGGAGAGGCCAAAAGCAGTGATGAGACACAGCATTTTCACTCCAGGCCTTGAAAATCACAACCACATCACAGATTTTGGCCGATGTAGCAAAAGGTCTGAAATGGGCATTCAGTGAGGAGTCAGTTAGAGAGGTACTCTGACTTTAGGAAATGTATCAAGTTGAGGATGGGGGTGGAGTGTATGAGGGGACAGTTTGGGGAGGAAAGCGGGCACATTAGGACAGGTCATTTTTCACTGCTGACTGGAATCCTAAATGTAAACAAGGTCTTCCACACTAAAAGATAAAACACAGATATACAGTAAAGACCAAGTGGATCTGGTAAAAAACAGACTCACGCAAAGAACACTTTATATACACACTTATTTATGAGATTTTTTTTTTGGTTTCTACAGCCTTCAGACTGCAGAAAAACTGCAGAAAAACAGACGCTGAGGCAAACATCTACAACAAGAATTGCTGGCAAAAATCTTTGGTAAATTATTCGTGTCTCACACATAGATCACAGAAGATGTTTTTTGCGTCACCAATATAAACTTGTAGAATTTTTTCCCCTAGCCATTTAATTAAGATTTATTAAACAACACATGCACAAAATAAAGTTCTGATTCATTAATAAAATGGCTGGTTTCCCTATTCTAAATAATATCAGATGCTACCAAAATGGCAGTCAAAATAGTCAGCCCAGATTTGTTCTTGTCAAGATTTTTAGGTGTGAATTGGGTCATTATATTTTGTCATCTATTAAAAGTTTGGGAAACACTGGTATAAATGACACACAGACTATAATGTAGAAACAACTGTGTCTATGCTGATAAAGGGATCTCTCCCCCAAAAGGAGCCAGAGGAGTTTCCAAGGCAGATGAAGGGAGAGGCCAACGGGAAGTGCGTGTTGACCGGACTACTCTGCTGACCCTCTGTCGAAAGGGTCCAAGGCTGACCCTTGCCTGCATTGACGCGTGTGCAGGGGCCAAGGGCCGCAGTCTCAGCCAGAGTCCCTCTGGAGCCAGCCTGGTATGTATTTCTGCTTTTAGCTTTGTTGAGTCTGTATGTGTAAGTATTTGCAAGCCTGTGTGGAATCATGATAGTGTCCTTTTCATTATACGAGCTCAATTCCCAATGGAAATATAAGTGCTTACAAGCCTTTTATGATGTGCATTTCCTGTCATAAATAAGAAGCAGAGGAATTCTCTGCTGAGCGCTAACACACTCCATAAAGCAAGCAGAGGTGTAAACTACACCCTGGACCAAATGAAATTTACCCGATGAACCACTGCTACTGGGGACTGCACTGCTTTTTTCCGAGTGACAATACAACAGGCACCTTAAATTTCAACATACTACCTACAGTATAGTTTTTAACAGTCTAAAGTGAACCAAAACTCACATAAAAAGATCTGAAAAGAGATTGTTTGGTCATATTCTTCTTTTTATGGAATGATGGACAGTGATCCCTGATAATTCCCAGATCCCAGATACACCTTTACTCAAGCAAATATTTAATAAGTAAAGTAAAACTATAACGTATAAAGTACATACAATAGGTAATTAGTAAGGTTTAGATGGGTGATGCACAGTAAAAATCGTATTTCACAAAAATGTATACTTTCAACTAAAATGCATATGTGTGTTGTGGAGTGATACAATGTCATATTTTCTGCCTAAGTTAGAAATTATTTAGATAGAATTGTATAAATCTACTTCATAAATGCACAGAGATGATAGCAAAAGGGACAAAACAGAGGGGGAAATGAGATCAGGCAGACGTTGAGCAGAAGAAATAGACATTATCCTCCCCAGGCGTAGTGCTGACAGTGACTGTGGCCTGAGACCACTTTGACCCCAATGTCTGTCACTATCCAGCTTAAAACAAAAGTATGTTGGCTATTTGGGGCTAATAAATTAAAATCTCAAATGTGGGTAGGAAAAAAGATGGAAGATGAAAGTCAGCATTCTAAATAGAGGATCATATCTATATCATAACAGACATGGTCCTTCAAGTCTCATATTACAGCTAAAATTCATAAACAGAAAAAAATAAATGTTTCAGTTGAAAATATTTATCATGGCATAGACACATCTGAGATGGAAACCTGTAGAGATTCCCTTACTTTTCATCCCTATCATGGATATGGCTACTTTATGTTTCTATTCTATTTGTATCTACACTCAGCAGCCATGCACACCAACTGCTCCTTTACACAAATATCTAATCAGCCAATCAAATGGCAGCAACTCAAAGCATTTAGGTATGTAGACATGTGCAGGACGACCTCTGAAACAGAGCATTAGAGTGGGGAAGAAATGAGATTTACTGTAAAGTGAACGTGGTGATTGTTGGTGACAGACTGATCTGATCTGAGAATTTCAGGAACTGCTGATCAACTAGGATTTGTACATACAACCATTTGTAGGGTTTAGAGAAAACATAAGCAAATTGTCAGACTGGCCCAAACATGCTGAATCTTGAAGCAGATGGGCTACAACTGCAGAAAACAACACTGATTGTCACTCCTACCACTTAATAAGGTGTTTTACCGAAATGGCCATTGAGTGTATTAATCTTGCCTCCGTGTTATCTGCTTTCACACTGTTCATTGCATACAAATAATCACATCCTGTAAGAAAGAAGATAATGGGATGGAAACAAGCAAAAAAAATTGGCAACATTTGAAGACCCAACAATCTGCTGATTTGGGAGCAGACTTGGAAGGCAGTGGATCAGGAGGTCTGATTGCGACTCTGTGTGTGGCCCTGCCTGTTAACCAAGCCTGTCTGGCCTGGCACTGAGGATCTGATGAGCCCCTGTTAATTAAAGCCTGAGCTCCATGTCATCAGCTTATCTGATGCAGTGAACTGGGGGAGAGCAATGCCACTGGCTGCTTTGTTCACCCTAGGGTCTATGGTGTTCACCTCATGAATGCATGTGTATGTGTCCAAGTGTATTAGTATTACAGAAGGAAGTAAAGAAAGACCACCAATTAAAAATAATTGGGACTAATTTCATAAACACAGAGCAACTGGGGAAATATATTTAATCAAGCATAATCATTAGACTAACATATGCTCCACTTCCCGCTGCAACCAGCTCTGTGCTTTAAGGCCACAGAGAGAGAGCAGAGGAGAAAGAAATACAGAAAGGCATGGGCAGAAATGGGAAAGAAAGACAGAGAAATGGAAAAGAAAATTAAAAAACAAAGAGAGCAGAAAAAGTTGGAGAGGTAGGCAGAGGGAGAATTGGTGGCTAGAGTTATGTATGATCCCTTTCATGTCCCTCATCTGGCCCGTAATGCTGTGCCAACCCAAACAATGACATTGGGGAGGTCCAACTCTCTTTCTGCTTTCCCCCCTTGCCTGGTGCACACCCCACTGACAGGATGAATAACAAAGTCAATGTGTGTCTGAGGCAGAGAAGGAGAGAAGGACATGACATGAAACCACTGCAATTCCAGTTAGAATCTTATTTTACAAAATATTCTACAACCTTGCTCCAATCCTCTGTCATAGCTGCCGGTAAATCACAGTTTTCAACACTGGGGACTGTGGATTTCAGATTCTTACTACTGGAGCCGTAAGCCCACTCCCTGACATAAGTACAGACAAACTATGATCCATCATATTGAGCAAGCTAGACATCCTAGGGTGAAGAATTCTGACTATTCAGTCTGGCCTGCTTTCTTTTTTCATGTTTATGTACCCCAATCATAGAAGTGAATCAAGTGGTGAAACAAATTAGAAAAATTAGAAAAAGGGAGACAGTTTGACTGCAGCAACTAAAAAATCCAAAAGAATCCATGAAGGAGTCTGAGACACTCACATTTTTGCTTTCTTACCAAAAACAAAGTACATTTTTACCACATCTAAATAAGTAATTAACAGTAACTGCTTTGAGCTATTTACAACCTGCACACATAATACAGTACACACCACCCTTTTACACCACAAACTTTCTGGCAGCTGCCAATCAGACTCCAGGTTTCAGGATATAAGCTGGTTCCTTATCCAATCCAATCTTTTGCTTTCTTTCCGCTGTGTTGCTAACAACCAATACAGTCCTTTCCGCATGAGGTGTTGGCTGTGGAGCATTTGGTTTAAGAGCTCATTTCACAGTCTACAAAAAGCAGAGCCATTTTCTTGGATAAATACTGTACAGGCCTTTAATCAATGCCATATCCAGAAACAATGCAAACACATGTATGAATACATATTTCACACACATAGACACACACAAGCGCAATCATACAGTATTACTTTTTTCTTAACTTGACAATGAAAAACAGTTTAACATTTTATATTATGGCACTTAATGTTAAGCTGCTCTGCTGTTTTCCTACCTGGTGTGAAGGTAAAAGACAAAGTCTTGGACATATTCTACAACTATTGATGTAGCCTACACTGGCAATGCATCAATGCTACTAACAAATATTGGCTGTGGATCAAAAGTCGAAATGTCTCTCTGTTATAAAGCCCCACTTTACTTAAAAAATAAGCCATAAATCACATGGTTCTACTGGCTGCCATGTTAGTTTTTGCAACATGAACATGAGCACTGAAACTGCAACAAAGAGTTATGCAACGTACCAGTACTTACATGCATATTACAGCATCCTTTGTCGTTTAAAAACAATGCACTTGTAGGAGTTCTTTTACAGTAAAGAAAACTAAGGTTCACTAGATAGGAAATATGGAATAACAAATAAATCTACTATGCAAAGTATCTTGTGCAAGAAACAAGATTTCCTGAAGGTGCTCTTGAATCAAGTTCCCATAAAAAGGTAATTTTGTTTCACAGATCTGTGCTGCATCCAGCACTAAACTCACTTGTCCTTATTTCCTCTTTTTTCTGGCATTCTTGTGTGTGTATATTGTCTTTTTGTTTCCAAAAGCTGGTGTGCATGCACTATGTGTCTGTAGTGTATTAGGGGAACACAATAAAAGAATTTGTAAAAACACTGTTCTCATGGTGACCAGGTTTCATTTAACGTCTGGCTTCAATTTGCATCTTTTAAGGGGAGAAAATGTCACAATCAATGTTTTGCTTTGAAAGCATACAGACTGAGAGAGAGAGAGAGAGAGAGAGAGAGAGGGAGAGAGAGAGAGAGAGAGAGAGTTTCTTTACTGGCTGCCATAAAAAACCTCACACAGGCAGTCGTGCATGAACACACACATTTAACTTTAAATGAAAGGTGCACACACACACACAGACATTGTTTTTGCTGTCTAAAACACACCTGGCACACAATGACAGGGTAATTTCCAATGATGTGTTTATAACAGAGAGTCAGATTTTTAACATGATCCACATCTCTCGACCAGTGCCTGCCAAGAGGCCCCTCATATCCAAACTGCACTTAGCCAAGTAGAGCAGGAAGAGAGTGAGACAAAGTATGAGCTGGAAAAAGAGAGAGAAAAGGGAGTAAAAAGGACAACAGGGATCAACAATCTCTAGTGGTACTTTACATGGATTTACCAACCTTATATATAGTACACTATATGACCCTGTGTATGATAGGGGATGAAAACCTAGGAGTGTATTATTTCAGGGTGTGTGCCTCAATATGGAGCGGGCAAAAACTAAATGTAGCTCTAATTATGAACTATGTGGCAGGGGAGGAGATTGTGTGTGTAAAGGCTCAAGGTTAAAGACGCTATTACTCTTGGAGGTAAAGACAGCTGTGGTGTGGAGGTAGCCGGTGAATTCATCTTGGGAGTTGGCCTTGATCTGCTCTACCACACAGTTACCAGCTCAGCTAAACCAGAGGAGCCAAAGAAACCAGGACGAACACATGCGCACACTCAAAAGGACTGGTAACAACGCATTACAAACAGAAAGTGTTTTTCATCTCTATGGATTTCAGATATAAATGTAGAAATTAAAGGGTCATTTCTCGCTCACACTCTTTTTCTCTTGCATTCATCCAGCTCATATATTCCCACATTGACTATTTGAGTAGCAGCTTGCAAAACTGATCAGAAAATGTGTGTGTAGGAGGATATGGATGAAAGGTGTGATACAAAGAGAGCAGGAAAAAGATGGGGTGTGAAGACCTTGACAAAAATCCTCCCATTTACAGAACTGGACTCTAATTTTTTCAAGAGCTTGAGAAGATTAGGGAAAGAGTGGATGCTCCAAGAAATAATTATGAAGTGATTGAAGCTCTCACCAGTAAGTTTCTGAAGTAAGGTGCTGAGCTCTGTCTCTCGCGTGATGACCAGGGTAAGTGCTCCTATTAGGTCCCTTTCCAGCCTCTCCAGGTCCTCCTCCTCTGTGTTCTGGTCTGCAGGCTGTGCCTCATCAGCCAGGGAGTACAGGTAAACCAGAAGGAGGATCAACTCATCAGGCCCACACTCATCCATCCTGGACCTTGACCCTGAGGATGAGCTGTCGTCACCTCCATGGGGCTTCATCAAGGGCAGCAGCTGCCTTAGCACAGTGGGGAAATCAGAATCTCCAAGAGCCTGTGACACGGACACAGAACAAAACAGGTGGTTATAGTTGGAAGACAGCAAATTTTGTACCTTGCCGAGCTACATAAACAAGAGCATGTTCGCATGTTCTCCCTTTGTGTGCATGGGTTTTCTCCGGGTTCTCCGGTTTCCTCCCACATGTCCAAAAACATGCAAAGGTTAACTGAACACTCCGATAGGTGTTTGTTTTTCTCTAGATGTTGATCCTGCGATGGACTGGCCCTGTCCAGGGTGTACCCCACTTTTTGCCCTATGTCAACTGGAAATGGCACCGGCAGCCCCGCGACCCTCACGTGGAGGAAGCAGTTGAAAATGAATGGACAACATAAAAACACTCTCAAAAATGGTAATGAGCTAATCAAACACTGGCAACAAGTGCCTATGCTGCAAAGAAACCTACAAAAAATAAAGTCTCAAAGAAAGTTGTACAATCAACTCATAACATGTGTTAACATGTGCCAGTATTGGCAGATCTTCTTGTGTAGTATGCCTTCGCTGAAGTAAGTGTTCGTCTGTGCTCAAAAAAAAAAAAAAGCCAATGAACTGTTAAATTTTTTGTCACATAATTATTTGTCACAAAAACTATATGTCATATAGTTTTTCCCAATTATCACTTTTTATAAACCTACAACTTTTTTTCCTGCTCTTCTGCACAAGTGAAAGCCACAAAAGTAAAAATTAGGTGTACGTTGCATCATTTGATGTCATGTAGTAATCACTAGTTCACATGCTTATTAGCTGGCTTCCTTAAATTTCTTGTAAACATATTGTAAGAGCTTAAATTACAAGCACAGTATGGGTGAGTTCATATTTCCATTCATCAATTTTATAGCAAGAGGCTGAGGTAAATCTTAATTATTCTTCATTCTCTTGTTGGATTTGTATGGGTTCTGAACTGTTTTTGTCCCACTTTCTCTATCACTCACAACCTTGTCCAATATGCTGTGGATGACAGGACCATTAACTGGTCACTCTCACAAGAGTGAGCTCATAGGCCAATAAAACAAGGGTGTGGAGCTGATCTGTCTGATGAACAGCATGGAAATCAAATGAAAAATAGAGCTGAAATGGGGGCTATATGGGGTCAGCGAGGGGAGTGAGAGTGAAAAATTTTGCAGGGAAGAAAATATGATGAAAAAGATACAAAAATAATGTAGGAAAAAAATTAGGTTGAGATGATAGTATAAAAGGAAATGACTGTTGACAATGGACTGTATGCTTGTGTCAGATGGAGCTACAAATGCCCTATGGATATATTTCATTTTAACGAGGAATTCCTCTGGAAAGAGCTTTGTGTTCCTCCCACCAAGACAAACAGGCTCTGAGAATAAGGGGCTTTGGACCTTGTAGTGGGCCCACTGGGGGGATCCTGTGTCTGACCCAGAAGATCTCTTGTGTGAGGCAATACAATCATACACAATGATGTTGAGCCAAAGCCACAGAGTTATCTGTTTGTCTCTCATAAAGTAGTGGCAAAGACAAAGTCAGACTTTCCCTCGTTGATTGTGTTCAGGGGCTCTGCTGATATGAAGTGTGACATGAACAGAAATTGTTGAAAGAACCAATCAAATCAATCAAAAAAAAAAGTATCAGTATCTGTTAAGTATCAGATGAACACACTATTTAGCTGCTCTCTTCACTTAAACATGGTCTCCTCCCTGCATCAGACCCCAGCCAAACACTCAACCCCCCCCCGGGGACTTTCACACACAATCTCGCCACACATTTTTCTTCTTTAACATTGTGAAATCAAATACCTCTCCAAGCTGCACTCTTTCACACTGCCAAACAATGTTTGGGACCACTCTCTTGCTCATGTCGTTAATGTACAAAGAGAATACAACTAAGACAATTATGGGGTTTCACATTTAAGAAACTGAAAAATCGGAAAACTCAAACCAGTTAATCGATTATCAAAACAGTTGATGATTAATATTAATAATAATGATTATTATTTGATTAATCAAGTAATTGTTTCAGCTCAAACAATGTTACCACCTGGGCCTACGAGCACATTGACGCTACATGCTTCTAGTTGAAGGCTTTTTGACTGTTGTTCGTTAATTGTAACTGTTTAACTGTAGTCCTAACCACTTCCTTACAGGTGAAAGTTGGCCAATATGGCTGCTGGACAGTAAAAAGGTTGTTGGTTTTGAAGTATTACCATTTAAATGACAGATTAAGGACTTTAGTTATCATTTAAGTAATCCCTTGTTTCAAACTTAGTTGCCAAGGACATAAAATGAAGCAGTGTCCATCTGCAGTTACAGTCACGAGTTGTGAGTATTAGTATTTTAAGCAAAAACACACAATAATCGTACAGAAGGTTTACAGATGTACCATATGAGGAAAAACGCAAGCCTGCAGTGAGCATGACTGATTAAAATAGGAATGTACGTGATCTGTTGGACATGCAAAAGACAAATGATTGAAAAACATTCAGCTGAACTGTTCCCTATTTTCTGTTCTGTAAGTGTCCAATATTTCACAGAAAAGAAAGAAAAACACAAAAGAGTCTGAAAAAAAAAAATATAAGCAAACATATTTTGTTGCAACATTACAGTACATGTTTTGATGTCATGACCCAACAGGTTTATTTGGGGACCCCTTAGTTCAGATTCCAGTTTGGAAAAACAAAGTATTTGAACACTATTTATTGACTGGTCACTAAAAGCTTGAAGCCAACATAGCAGTTCAGATTGTGTTATTATTTATTATTATTTTATTTACTTATTGGTCTGTCTATGCCTGGGGGATAGAAAGGGTATGTAACTGTGTTTATTCATCCACTTTAAAGTGTCTATGAACTCTTGTACATTTCCTGGTATAGGTTTTTATATCGCTTTCTCTTGTTTTTGTTAATGGCTTCTAATCTTTCATCCATGTACAAATGCACTACAGTTTTGCTTCTGTCCTGTTCTTCTGTACACTGTGCTATTAGTATATGTTTTTACATGTGATAGAAAGCAATGCAATATATGTGTTCCTTCAGGAGGTCCATAAAAACCCAGTATCAGTTGCGTGCCCTGATGGCACCAGAGGAAGAAAAGGAGTTCTTTGGTACAGACCTGAGAATGAAGCGGGAAAATTGACTGAAGCGCTTTCCAGCGCAGAAACTCAAAAATGCCCAAGTCATGGCACTGGAAAGGTTATGAACTGTGTTGGTCCACCACTATGTATGGTGGACCAATTAGATGTTTTTTTAATGGTTCTTTTCAGTGTTAATATATTACCATGCAAATCTGAAATCTGTATTTAAATGGTATAGGGAAAACAGCAATTATGTATTTTGTTACTAACTAAAAAAAGTATTACAAAATATTTTTACAATTTAATCTAATATTTTATAATTAAACACGTAGAACTACACAGTAATCCATTATTTGATATTTTAATGAGAAGAATATTTAAAGACTTTACTAATGACATATTAACTGACCAATAAATATTTTAAATTGAAAAGAGATTTACAAAAGACATCATACTGTAAACCTGTCATTCATTTACACCTGCAACAATTGAATTCAGTTCACTGTCACAGATTGTCTACTGCTTATTTATTTATTTAAGTGTCCCGAGGGGCTGGAGCCAATCCCAGCCGATATAGTGCAAAAGGTGGCGTACGCCTTGGACAGGTCCCCAGTCCATCACAGTGCAAACATAAAGAAATGAACAACCATTCACATACACACTCACACCAACGGTCATTTTAAAGTGTCCACATAACCTAATGTGCATGTTTTTGGACTGTGGGAGTACCCCACACATGGGGCGGACATGCAATCTCCACACAGTAAGACCATTTGTCAAGAGGGATCTGAACCAATGACATCCGTAATACCGTGTGACCCCAATTCAGTTAATTTCCATTCAATTCAACTTTATTAGTGCCACTGGGGCAATTAGTTAAGCATAATAAAACAGCATAGTAAAGACACACAAATGAAAACAAAAACATTTCACAGTTAATACCGTTATATTCTCAGGCTAAAAAAGGCTACCAAATTCAAGTGGCATTCAGGGAAGGTTCTACCAACAGTGTATTTTTAGGAGCAGTGCAAGTGACCTGAACTAGAGCATTACTGCTGTAATAACAGGAAGCTCAAGTTATTATTACACACCATTACTGAAGGCACTGTTCCTGCTGCCATGATCTAATGTGACTATTACACACAATTACAGAACTACAATTGCATTACTCTGTCAAAACAATGCCTATTTTAGAGCTTGCAATTTCTTGAATAAAGCCATTACTTAAAATTACTTATTAACATTATATGTTTCTAATCATTGCATACTTCATTTTGACGGGAAACTGGCATGTGGAAAAATATACAGATAGATGTAGGTATAAAACACGAACAGCAGATTGGCCTATGCTTAACCTGCAAGCTGGATTATTGGTATAAAATGGAGGCAATACTGGCTTATAGCTGGGGACTTTGCACCAATCATAAAATCTCTCTTGCTTTATGGTCTGCCTTAAATCCATATGCTAGTGATTGACAGATTACAGTGTGGCATTCTCAACCAATCCCAGGGCCCACAAAGGCTCAATCTCACCCAATGATAGAGTCAGACCAAACTCCGCCTCTGCCCAGCATAGCCTGAACAGGAAACCAGCTCCAGATGCTACCCCTGGAGGAAGGTGACTGTTTCAGATGTAGCACAGCTAACCAGAACCAGGCCTTGTTTGCTTCACTCTCTGCCTGCACAATGATCCTTTTTCTGGGCCCCAGGGTGGGGGAGGGGTGAGTGTTGAAGGTAGGGGTCCTTGTGGCTGCATGAACATAGCAGCCATAGGTTAGCTGTTCTAGCTGACCAAAGACAAACTGGCCAGGAATCACCTTACATGGATGACAGACACTTCATCATTACCATAGCAACAAAAAAAAAAAAGAGAAATGTTTGCACATATGACCTTAATTTGAAAATATGTAATCATATCCAATTTGCGTTCACAAATAACATGAAACATTGGAAGGGTTACAAGCAAACTTTTAGAAACAAAATACATAAATCTTCTAGTTATAAGGCAGCAACTAAGCTTTGACTCTAAGTTATGTACAGCAATCTTACTCTTGGTTTGTCGTGGAACAGCTGGAAAACAAGTAGGAATGTCTTTAGTCTCTGAGAGGCTGGTTGGATTTCAAACATATAAACAACACAGAGACTCGGTGCAAACTCACAAATACTTCCACAATCATTTTATAAATGACTTATATGAGCCTGCCAGTGCACTTGTGCAAGTACAGTATCTCAGCAGTGACACATGCTCTTTGTAACTTGTGGTGATGACATTGATGAATCCTAGAACAGGTTCACCGGAAAATTTCTGTTTATTAAAAGACGGAACTATGCCTTACTTGAGCAGGAATGGAAAAATAAAGTTTATCTCTATGAAAGGTGTGGACAATGTTTCAGGTTTTTAACACAGAGAGCGGAAATGTGACTTTAAACAAAAAAGGAACAAGTCTTAGTCTGGGAGACCACCAGTAAATCAAATCGCTATGCTTTGTAGAAATATTTTAACTTTATAGATCAGCAACTTCCTCTCTGTGTCGATTACTACTTTTACTCTCTTTTTGAAAACAAGACTTGATGATTTTGGAAAATCCTGTCATCATCTTAGCTGATGACGAAAGGAGTTTATGCATTATTTAACAGGAAACAGCTAAAAACTCACATATGGATTTGTTGAAATTGTGGTTATAAAATCAAACATGTTACAATTATTGACTGGTTCTTGACAAAGGCTGAAATGCAAGTTGAGAAGTTTTGAGCAGAATTTAATTTGTGACATCACACTAAAGCCAAACATTCAACTGTGCCCTGACCTATGTCCCATTTTTACATCAAAAGCTGTGTTTGCAGCTGTAAAGTCAGTCACGTCATTTTCAGGTGAGCCAATGACTCAGCAAAACACAAGGGAAAACTAAAGTTTGTAAATTGTTTTTTTTTTTTTTTTTTTTTTTTTTTTTACAACAAATCTATTAATACTCAGTAAATGTTGTGTACTGAAAGTATTCCACAGCTTGACCGCAACTCACCAGTCTGCTAACTTATATATGTCTCAACATAATACTAAAACAGAAATCAGAAGCCAACAAAAAAGGGAAAAAGACACTGCAATGACCCAGATTGTTTAATGGTGGTTGGTTTGAATGTAATAGGTGGAATGACAGACAGCATGGTAGACAGATTTAAAAAGACCTCCTGGTGTTGCTCCACCAGCCTGATCCTGATATTATATGTGGGAACACCAAAACATAAATCTTTAGTTTCAAATGGGGCCTAAATTACCATAGAGAGTCTGAGGTGGGTATGTTTTGTTTCTGCGCAGCAGAGCGGCCATGGTCACAGATCTGCATGCTGGATTGCAGGGAGACAACTCAATGGTCTCCTGCACAAGGAGGTCGGTTTTACTGGAGCAGGGATGAACAGGCAGCTGCCTCTCTGTCACTACATGCAAAAGCTTTCAATTGCTTTCACATCACTTCACTTCTTTTTCTTTTTTTCCCCTCTTTGAGCAACTGTCTCAACATGAATCTCTACGCCTTATCTGCGGCTTTTCTCTACTGCTCTGTGTGTCAAAGGTTGGCCTGGCACAGACCTTGAGGGCTATAATTTAGAGGAGACGTGGGACCCAATCACAGACACAAACATACAGTCCCTGCACTCCTCCCTGTCACCGCCAGTCAGCCACATGCTGGTCACTGTGGCTGGACTGCGTCTGCTCGGCACACGACAACCTGCCTCCTTATCGCACTCAGGCTAAGTGTTGCAGCTGCTGATAGAAACTGAAGTTTTAATGTAAAACACTGCATTGATGCAGTACACTCCAAGTGTTTAGAAACATAAGGGAATTAATGAGCCTTTATTTTTGCCACATAGGCTGCAACAGATTATGGTGTAATTCACCAGATGAGAGTTTCTGTGCAGCCACAAACCCCAGGGCCATGTAAAACCTCCTGCACTTTTCTCACACTGAGAGAAACTGAATCATACGCATTCATGAGGAGACACGTTCGCGCACTGGAACACACAAACACACACACACACACACACACCCCTCTAATACTGCCAAGGACAGTACATTACATCCACGACTAATTGACTCAGGAGGCTCCAGCAGGGAGAAAATATCCTGAGGTAAACAGACGGTCTCTAGACAAAGCAGAATGCAACAACCGCAAGTTATCTGCTGGCAGTCAAAGCAAAACAACAGTCTGTGACATTTTACAGTTCAGTTTTTCACTGAAGACATGTGGCATGGACTCAATTATACACATCACTTTTCTTTTCTTGTCCCTTTTTTGTTGTTTTTAATGAAGCAACTTGTAATGCGAAAGAGTAAAGGAGCCCATCTGATTCTGGTTTCTGTCTTACAAATTGGGAAGAGGGAGCAGAGGTGGGGTAGGGGGGTGATTAAGTTTAACATCACAAAATAGGAGATTTCAAAATAAGAGTTTGACTTGAAGTTGGACTGGAGAAGCCCACAGACAAGTTTACCAATGCTCTCTTTCTGAGTTTGATTTATTTAAAAGAAAACACCTTCATGCTTTTATATTACAGGTTTATAAGAACACATTTTCTTAAGAGGGAGGTAAAAGTTTTGCACATTTAGTTTCAAGGCCTGTGGTGTGTTTTGAACTTTAGGGGGCACTGTTGCACTACATCAAGCTACGGACAAACTTATGTGCATGTACCAGACTGAACCACGTCAGTCTCTTTCCCTCCAAAACTCCATCCCTCCATTCTCAAGAAAGCTACAATAGACAGGAAATGGGATGAAGTTGAAGTGTTGGATATTTTTAAACAGTGAGTTCTATATCAAATGGGTTAAAGCTGTGCAATTGTGATTTTTGCATCACTGACCTCAGCTCTGCCCATGACATCATTTTGTCATCACAGACAGCTGTAGTGGATGCAGAGCTGGAGAGAGTTTGTGTAGTCTATTTTTTTAATAAAACAGGCAAATTCATGGTGAATATACTAAGAACTGCATGTTTTACTGATGAGTGTACTCTGTGAGTCATCACTCTGGGGTACAGCTGGTATATATACAAGTGTGTGTGTGTGCGTGTATGTGCATACTTTATGAAGACTGTCCTAATGAGGCAGACCCTCTATTAGTAGCAACTAAGTGAAGAATTGTGGTTTGTTTAGACTCACCAAGAAAATGGAAGTCAATGCAGTGTCCTAAGAAGAATAGCTGGGCAAAACTCTGTGCGTGTGTTTGTGTATGTTATACCTCTTGAGCCACATATGGAAAGAGGCTTCTTTGCTGTACCCTACATTAACACAGAGGTCAAAGACTTAACACTACAATTATGTGTAAATAAAAAAAAACTGAGTACACATCTGTCTGGAGGCAAATGGGTTTTCTGCCTTAGCATGGGAAGGCAGCACGTTGTGTGTGTTTTTCCTTTATAAATACGGTCTACATCGCAATCTGGGCAGTCCCGACAACGCACTTCTTTATCATAGACACCAACAAACACACCCACACATGGCTGCTCTTCCCCAAACATTTATAAAAGCACTCATTACAGATACGGGAAATGGAAAACAACTAATCTCCCTTCATTTCCCTGCATATAGACACCTGTGAGGTTGTGGAGATGAATTATCATCAAAATAAGTTCTGGTACATATAAATGATTGGAAAACACAAATATGAATAGCTATAGGTCAATAAAAATCCTGAAAGGTCTATAACATACAAGCATCCGTGATTGCACACAGAGAAATAAACAGACAATAAACAGTTGTAGGCATATTCTCTCTCTGTCTTTTACTAGATGACCATGGCTCAGACATACATGAGCAGGAAAATTGGGATTTTTCCTGAAAAATTGAAGCTACAGTAATAGGAAGTGGTGACAAAGTGATTCAACTTTCAAAATAAAGGTTAAGGATGGATTTTAAAAAGTTTATTTTCAACTTATACACCATTTCATAAGTTGCATTATTGCAAATTAGACCTGAAGGTACTCAGTTCCAACATGGTGACTTGTTCTTATTCCATGAAGAGCAGTCAAATGTGAAGAGAACACTATTTGACTGCTATGTGAGTAATCTACAACCTGAGACAGGGTGGCATTCTGCACACACAGCGCTCCTCTGTCACACATTTATGTATACCCTCTGTGCTGCTGCTGCTGCTGCTGCTGCTAACACAGGTAATGCACTCAGACACACTCACTCACAGGTAGCATAAGGTAGATGTGTTATACTTGTGTTTACTGAAATGTCATGGCTAGGGTTGCACACAACATGCAATCTAGAGAGAGAGAGCACAGAAACACAGTGATCCTTTTGCAGTCTACAAGTCTGCACACACTAACACCCATTGCCCTGTGTAGATCCATCTGTTATAGCACTCTGAATATCAGAGGATTTTAACAGGATCTCGGTTTGGCAATTTATTTGGGCATTGACCCACATTTGATGATAGGGTCAAAGACCAAAACATGTATTAACAGAGTTAGGGGGTCAGGATGGAGACATGGTGAATGTTTTTTTTTTATGTGTGTGTGCGTGTGTGTGTGTGAGTGAAAAGAAAACACAGCTCTGTTCTGCTGACACTGGTTCAACACACAGGCTAAAACAGAACAATACAAACAACATCACCCAGGGTTTCTACTGCACAAACATTCCCAGAGCCTTAAGCCCATGGCTCAGCTAAAAACACTACCAAGTGGGGTGATTAGATGAACTCAAACCTTTTAATATATTTTTTAATTTCTCTTGGACGCTATGTAGCATTCACTTCATTATTGTTACTATTTCCCTCAACATTTATGATGTGACCAAAAGAAAATCTTCTTGAGGCTATCACAACTTTGAACAATGAGAATATACATCTGACAAAAATCAAAACTGCTTTAAAATGAAAATTGGGAGCTGAAATAGTGATGGAGAAAGAGGATGGATTGCTTCACCAAACATCCAATTTCAATCTTTACTTCATCTGTTTGGGATCTAATGGATCACCTGCACTTCCCAGAATTCTTGGGTCATAAACTGTGTATGTTCTTCTAACATTAAACATCCTCCTCAACAACTGACAGCAACAGCTTGACAGTACTCTCCTTTTGAGACTGTTTCTCTAAGAGAGCACCTAATGTGATGTTGTGGTAGTTATATTTCCCAGGTGGGGTTTATAAAGAAGACAGCATCACTGACAAGTCCTCATCATTATTCAAATTTCGGGGGGCAATGTGCCACAGAGGGTACAGCAATGTTTGACTGGTCTGTCTGTTTTGTGATGGTTCATGTCTGGCTGTAAATCTTAGGACGCACCCCCAACTAGTCTCTCTGTACACCATGAAAATGTCTCTTTTCCTCATCCTCTCCCAACATGTCTCTCCTTCCTGAACATATGGTAAACACATCGCTAATGCCTTGTCTGTCTGTTTGTCTATCCTGTGATGCAGCGCAGAGCCTCACTGCTACACCAGGACTAAACACATCACAGTGGCAGAGGTGTCCCACTCTTTTCAAACACAACTGTGACTGTAAGAATTACAATGTCGCTGCACTTGTGTCTAAAGTACACCACTTAGCTAATATAATTCATTTTTTTATTACTATTGTTGCATTACTATTGTTGTAACTTGCATGCAGCTATTGTAAACATAAGTCCATAGTGGTCTGGCACAGCAGTGTTTTCATCTCAATTACTTCAATTACATCTATGTCACATTTTTTACTCTGCCTTAAATTTATGTGACAGTTATATTTACTTGTAACTTTGAGTTCTGAATGAATCTGATGAGATATCTAGGAGTCATACCACGATGAAAGCAGATTTTGACTGATTTTGACTTTGTTGATGATATAAGGCAGTTTGAGTCACAGATGGTTTCACTTAGTCTTTAAATGGGAATAAAAGAGGAACCATTCTCCCCATTACAAATCAGTAACCCTTCAAAATAATTATTAAGCTATTGTTTTGAGGTTAAAACATTGTGTTCTTTTGTTTCACAAATCAACCAATTACTGGAACAGGAGTGCAACTCTTGGTACCACAATTTACTGACATTTCTATTGAAGCTATATTATAAATTAACATTTACAAATAACACATTAGATACCGGTACTTGTAGATGGATTTCAAATTTGTTACAAACCATGAAAAAATTATGAAAATATTTTACAGATGGTTAATGTTGGCTTAATATCTTAAAGGTTTCAATGTGAATGTTATACAGTATGAAAGGGTGAACAGTAAAACAGTAAAACTGACATGCTGAAAATTTTACTTTCCACACCTTATACAAAATATAGATAACGGGGTGAAGCTCAGCTAAACATTTGTAATAGTTTGTTCATTCTTACTGGTAAAAAAGTATTTCAAACAACTGCTAATGTTGTGCATTAGCACACATTACAGCCTCCCATATGATTTCACAACTGAGTCTGCACCTCTTTCACACAGTCTCAACACAAACTGAATATGACTTATGAATGTAAGATTCACTGCACAGTTTATTAACTATATATATAAAAAATCATATCCTCACATCTAGGTGGGTTTACCCAAGTAGCACAAAGAGCAGTTTGTGGAAATTTGTTTAGTATAACAAATCTTCTGGAAAAGAAAAAAAAGGGGGGGGGCGCGTTATTCAGTAATACAGTAATATAAAATTCACATTTAATGAAGTGCTTCTGGTAAAGGTTTTCTCTATTCAAAGAAATAAAAGTAGAAGCCAAGCAGTCAGCCAACTGCACACTAAAAAGCAAACTTGCAAAAATAAAAATTTGATTCTGCAGTTTAACCTCTGAATTTGTTATGATTTTCGACGGGATGTGGAGCAGTGGTGGTTGGTGCAGTGTGAATGAGGACGTGAACTTTTGATCCTCTCATCCAGATGTGCACACAGTACGTGTGTATTGCGTTGTTTGAGCCACTGGTTCGTTTTCTCTACAATCAGCTCTTAATAACCACAGTAAGCAACTGACAATTAGTTTAAAGCTTATGACAACTTCAACACAACTATGGCCACCCAAAATGAACAGACACTCATGAAGCCATAACTGTAGCATGATTTATAATGTCTCAAAAACACACAATACACAGCACGTGAAGGGCCATAAACCTTATCGCCGTTAATAGTGTCTGGAGTTATGAGATGGTGTGATGTTTAGACACATGGCACTCTAAATGCAGAGCTGCAAACATGAAAGAAAGAACACACAGCATCTTAAATAACTTTAAAAAGAGGGTTACAGAAGACCCCCCCACCCCCATACCTCCCCTAGCTCATAATTAGCGGTTCAGTATTGGTGCTCGTTTTGGGTTACTTTCATTCCTTTTCCCATTTCCATGAAAACAGCAGTGTGACAAACAGACCCACATGTGTCTCCTCATATGCCATGCTTAGAACAATAGAAGAGAAGTAGGGCATATGAGTTCACTCCACACAATAGCTAGAGCGGGAAAACACGGAAATTAGTGAAGTTTTCCCTAACATGTCTGAAAAACAAGTGTTACGTTGGTTTATAGTGTAACACTGAGTGCTGTTCAGCTACGTTCTGGCTTATAATACAATTAACTATTACAGGCGGTGGAAACTTTACATCAAAACACCTGTAATGCCTATGATGCTGACACATTGGATGCATTTACACTGTGCTGATTGAAAAACATTTCTCTGTGTACCGAATCTATCAAACATGTGGGGCATTGGATCTCTATCCATCATAATTGCACTAAACAAATCCAGTATTTTGGCAACTGTTCTGAGGCAATTGTAACAAATCCATTTACAAATATTTTGACAACGTGTACATATTCACTTCAGCTGCTCTAGTTTCAGCCTCTTCCAGGATGTTTCTGCATGTGAGTACAGACGTTCTCAGTGCTGTACGAGATACACCCTTCTGCACCCAAATGAAGGGGCTGCAGGAACAATTGACTGGTTGGGGTCTATCCCACTTTCCTTATTCTTGACACCCTGGTGTCAGTCAACTCATTTTAGGGGCAGAGAAAACCAACCCCCCCCCTCCCCCAAAAAACCCCGCCACAGATGATTTTCATTTGTAGCCCATACAAGATGATTCCAAAAACAACAAAAGGCAATAACCCTGCCAAACACAAAACAAGGAGAGCTGTAACTATTTTCTTTCATCCACATTGCTCCAAACAAATGCAAATCCAAACTTAAGTTGAAAGCTGAGCTCAAAAGCAGATAGAGTGAATGTTGGTGCTGTGGGTGCTTTGGTTGCTCACATCTAAAACTTTTGCCATGAACTTTTGATTTAATCAAATAAGGCTGCCCTTTTAGAGTCAAAGGTCTCTACAACAGCACACAGGTCAGATGACAGATTTGAGTTATTATTGCTAACATGACATATCCATTTGACACACCAGTTTCAGAGGTGGCACCCTCACTTATCTGGCAATAGAGACAACATTGACCCTGTCACAGATACACATATGCAACAGTTGGTGTGTTTCACCTGATCATACACTCTACTCCTCTGGATTCAGGCTGTTGAGCTATGCAGTTACACATGGAGCAGTGCCCCAGGGAAGTATGGGTAATTAATGACAGAGCGAGGGTGGCAAAAGTCTGTCTCAGATTGACCCAGTTTGACCCCTCACTGCTTAGTTACCATAGTGATTGGTCAGTCTTGTTCTCTATGGATGACTGGTTGAATCCCTCAGGCAACAAGGTGGCCCAAAGGGTGGGCATGAGTGAACAGGGGGTGGAGAAGGAGATGCAGACTGGGGATTTTAGATGGGTACAATTACAGCAAAGAGAAGTCCTTGTCTTACCTTTGCTTCATGACCTAAGGGGGTCACTCCTACTCCCCCCCACCTGATCCCATTCATTTCTGTCTACAGAATAAGTGCATGCCCATCCTTGGCAGTAGGGGACGCTACCAGTCTACTGTGATTCCAGTTGTAAAGGCCAGCAAAAAAAGGAATGGCTCAATACCACGTTTACTTTTCCAATACAGATACTGATACTGATACCACCACCTTGCTGTAAACGTTTATGTGAAACTGAGGGATTTGGATTAGATTCTGTGTCAGATTAGATTTCATGTCTTTCTTTTTTCTGATATCCGATCTAGTGATTTTGACCAGTGTCGGATCGATGGCGATTCTGAATCTCTCTTTACGCTCTTTACTCTCATTTCTCAATCTGAAGGAGTAAAAACATGCTAAATCTACAGCAGTGCAGCTTTTCTCACATTACTGCTTGCTAGAGCAGTTTTTAATCTCTTAATGTTGGATCATGATGAAAAGTATTTAATCTTGCTCAAAAGGATGCATCACTATTGAACAGGACACTAAAAGGCCGAGGAACATGTCTCATTTAAGATCAGACACATAGACACAAAGCCTCATGTCCTGTGGGCAGTGACCTTCTGTGGCCTATGTTCAGCAGGTAGTAACAAATGACCTGGTAGTTAATCTATACTGAAGTGTAGCTTTTCTACAGGGAACAGAGAGCCTGTTTGTGACAAAAGAAAGTTGAGACACTGTGACCAGAATGACAGGATGCACTTATATGAATGCATGCACACATGATTGCACACACTCATTAGTAAGAACATCTAGCCAGGGTTTCAGAAGAACATCATCTTGGAAAATGGAAAATATACAGTGAGAAGTGACATGTCAAACTTGAGGAAGGGGAAATGTGCCAGTCAGAGGAATATTAAGGTATGAAGTAGTTTGTTGGCCAGATCTGTGTAGGACACTGGGTCATTGTTGCATCTCTTGCAAAACCCGCCATCTTTCCAAATGGTCAGCTTTTTCTATGGTCTTTCCTTGTTAACAGACCCAAAAGTGAATGCTGGGCATTGTGGGATTTTCCCCAGTCTGTGGTGTCTTACTGGAGCAGGCTCAAATGAAGTCTGACGCCACAAGGCCAACTCAGCAGACCACACTGACCTGACTCACCAGTGTCAATGGAAGCTCCTTAGCACCCCTGATCACCTCACCCAAATGTGGCAGGATGACAATGCAGCTCATTACAACAGACATCTCATGTGTCAAAAGTGTGCTCAAGTGGAGAGCAGTGTGGATGGTCTCCAAGATAGATCAGCCAATGCATTCTTCAACTGTAGCCTGAGAAAGTGTGAGAAAGACATTTGGCTGGAGCTGAGAAAAAACATTCACTTTATATCCCGCAAAAACATGCAAAAGCACACATTCATCAGAAAAAAATTCTCCAAGCCACATGAAAAAATTCTCTTGATGTGAAGGGTTATGACTCCACAGTTAAACAGCCACAGCAAACAATAGAGACCAGAAAAAAAAGTGCAGATACACATACACAACAAATGCAACTGTGGCATAACAGAGATGGCAAAATAAAAGGCTGCTGTAAATAAAACAGAAAATGTTTAATGTGTCACTCATTTATATGCATAACCTACTTTTTTGGTCTTAAGATTCAGAGAGCTGCAGCTACAATATATAATTCCACTGCTATTAACACCAAAGCAATTCCATTAAAGTCTCAGCTCAGTGGGCTGAGACATAGATGTAGAAGAAAAATGCTTAAGAGAACATTTGAAATGCACCACATGGAAATTACTATTGAGCTAAGACGTGGTGTCACTATGTTAATATGAGCCAACTTGATTGAGCCTTCTTGTATTCCTTGGTTTTCTGAAGAAAACTGGTCATGAACAATCATGGCCGACAGGAGGTTGAGGTGATTAAAGTTAAGTAATGGACAAAACAGAGCAAAACAAGCACCTATCTGTCTGAGAGAAGAGAGGTAATGATAACAGGAAGTAAAATGAGTTGGCGTTGCCCTCTGGCCTACTAACCCACCACCTCTGGTAAAAAGGTCCCTCTCAATAAACAAGCCTCTCCCAGCCTATTAAACAGATAGTACATTAGGCCTGAGCTGTGCAGAACAATATAAACACAGCCATCTCAGGCACAGAGACAGGGTTTGGGGGTGGGGGGTGTGGGGTGGGTGCTATTCCTGGGTCGTCCTGGGAGTGAACTCCATCACTGCTCTTCCCTCCCACTGTAATCCCTCTCCAACTAAACACAGGAAGGAAAAGATAGGTAAATAACTCGTTCCTCTGATAAACCCATCTGTTTTCTAACTTTGCATATTCCTTTAGTTTTAGAAGGATTGTTATGCTTCCAAGTACAAAGACATGGACATGTTGAGTTTATGTTGGCCCAAACACACATACTGTATATATTACATTATAGTAAGACATATGTTTGGAGAACGCTAAACAGAGATGTAGGCAAACAAGGCATATTTAAAGAGGAAGTACAATAAAGATAAAAGATGAGAGCGAGACTGAGAGGCTGCTCTGTTAAGAGATAGACAGGAGTTGATCCTGAACCTCCTGCAGTTCATTCTATGAGTATATCTGTGTCGCCCCGGGCTTGAGGAGACTACAGAGAGGAATCACAGTGGCAGCATGAGGGAGAGTGTGGCTCAGAAAGCGGATGGGTGAGGAGACGGTCAGTCCAGCTCAGTCCAGATGTGAGGCTGTTAAACAGTGGGGAAGTGTAGGAGGTCAGTGCTGGACACCTAAGGGCAGTGCCCCAGAGTCATTCACACCCCTTTGTTACAATTGCCAAAACATGGCAAAATCGCCCGTGGGAACAACAGGGACACGGCAGAGATGAAGAATAGGGGGGATGTAAGGGATGTGGGGACAAACTCCATACCCTGGGGAAAGACCAATTACAGGCTTAAAGCCCCCTGTCTGTCTGTGGCATGCAGCTCAGATAAGGATGAGCCTCGATGGGATTAATATCAACATTTTCCCCTCTGTCGCCATGACATGGGTTTTATCATCAAGATCCTGACATACTACAGATCAGTGTGTTTGAACCTTTACAGGTCAGTTTATGTCAAGGAGGGGTTGAAGGACAGAGGTGAAAGGTCATGAGTCATTATCCAAGGGGTCAGAAAAGTAAATAAAGGTCTGATAAAAACAGATATATGTATGACATATCTGTACGTAAATTACATCATATCTGTATTTTAACTGATAAACTATACAAAGAATTACACTAACATACAGTGCAGAGTTATTTAGATTTAAACACAAATATACAGAGACAGAGATAAGAGGCAGGTCATTTGTGAGACCCATGGGAGGCAGTGACAAACAGACTATAATGCAATTTTTTTGTCTGAGTAGTATTGTGACCGGTAAAAAAAATGTTTGCAAAGCCATGCCCTGCGGAATCCCAGCGGAGACAAGCAACATGCCGGGGTGAGAGAGGTTACCTCCTCTCTAATGCACGGTTGTCATCATTCCCCTATTCAGTGATGTGACACGACAAAGGGAATACAAGTCTTTCTACATAAGTCTCATTTGTTAAAATGAAGCTGCAACTTGTCCCATCAGGGATGTTCAGTAGTTGTACACATGCTTGGTTTGGTGAAGTAGAAACTCTGGCTGGGCCATTGATGAGAGGGTAGTGCAGTGTGCCTGTGATGTTCTGGGAAGTGGTGAAAGAGAGAGTCTGTTGAGTATTGCCTCGGCCACACTGACCATTTCTAGCACAAACACTGTAACTGTGGGCTGGAGCTGGACCAAGCTACTCAATCTGTCCCTTTCAGACCAAGACCCTATTACATGCCTGCCAGCCAGCCAGCCAGGGTGGTAATGCCAGCCAAGAAGATATGTAGCCATTTCAAACAAATGCAAGTTGTATATTAAAGTGGCAACAAATCTAACTGCAGTTTCCTACTATACACATTTATATCATAATCAAATTAACATGTCAACCAGCATTTACCACATCTGTGCTCTGATCCCTTACTAACCTCCCAGGTGGACAGCCTGAATGCCAAGGGTTACAATTCTGTCACTTAACTAACAGCTTTCATGGGTTGCAGCATAATAAAGCATTACCTCATGGGTAAGACACTACATTACAGCTCAGGAAAAAGTTTTTGTAGGTAACAAAGTTAATAGGCACAATTTTATATAGACAAAGCACTGGAAAAGTCATGGACTAGGCCAGTCCCTGAACTCAATGGCTCTTTGCCTCAGTAGAGCCTCTGCCCAATGTGCACCCAATGATGGCATGTCCAGCTCTAGCCAGTCATACCCAAAGCAGCCCTCACACACTCAGGCAGAGCAAACACAGCCTTGACCACCAAGCAAAGCTGAAAGGCATTTCATCCAACCATTTTGTAATGTAATTAACTTCTCTCTGACCAAGTCTTCCTAAAGCAAAAAAAGAAAAAACTCACACTGAAATTAAATAAACACAAGGGGATACAGAGGACACACAACTCATTTCCTATGATACCTCGGTAAAATTCAGGACCGTTATGACTGCAAACACCAGCTCTCACATTGCGCTCAAGGCCTGATTATGAGATTTGATTCTTGAAGAATGCCACATTGAATCTAGGCCAAGTGTAATATATGCAATCCTACACTTGCCACAGTGCATTCAGCATGAGGCTGCTTGCACCAGAAACTAATGTATATCATAGCTGCATGTTCCAAACAGTTTCCTGAAACTATGTATGCACTGCATATGTAATAGAAGCTTTCAAAGGAAAACTGGCAAAGCATATTTGTCTTTATATGCAGCTCTACCAGAGAGACAATCACAGGACTGTGCAGAGTTTTTATGGCATAATTAACAGAACAACACAGGGTGGCATGAAAGCTGTATCAAACACTATTTGAAACACAGAGGCTTCCCTTGTCTATCACTTTTACTGCTTTAGTGTAGTTTAAAGCCCCAGTTTGTAACTTCTGTCACTAAACCACTGCCAGTCTCATTACCCCTTCAGAGTCACCCCACACCTCAGGTGAACCTGCAGAGGTTTTCTCTTTCATTTGTTTCTCACTACCTCACTCATGTTTTAATTCCTTAACCAAAAGTTCTACTTAGGCAGAGGTTATCTTGTTGACTAGCATTGACAAATGTTGTGGGCCATCCATAAACGACCCTGTGACTGCTCCTATTGTGCTGTGGAGGAGTATGATCAAGGCTTAACACATTACTGTTCTGAGACTAAAACTAAAAAATGAGTGTTCTACATTGATTTATCCAGATATAGTGTACAATTAAGGAAAGGTAGATCTAGGTCTAGTCATGAAGTAAATGCACAGTGGAACTTTAAGCCCTAAAGTCTTCTTCCACTATTTAATAAACCAGCAATGGCCCCAGCTGAGGTCCAAGGTTTATGAGTTTGTTTTCAAATTCCAATTAAACATGGAGCACTGCTACAAGCTTGTTTTGTTTTTTCTGTGATTTAGCTTAATAAGCTCCTAAATACTCTGCTGTCCTACTGCTTGCTTTACAGCTTCAGGAGTATGAAAAGACTAAATGAAAACAAAAGGAGAGAGACAGAGAAAATGGCTTTAGACTAGCTAATAAAGAATAGAATAGCTCATAGCTTGGTAACATGTATGTAGTTTTTAGAATACTGTACAAAATAATCTTCTGCTGTCTCGTTCTCCGAAAGTCAAACACACATGTACATCTGCCTCTCTCTGCCCCCGTAAACTTTACCCCTTCTCACTCTAAATATCAGGATGGAAATTTGGCATTTTTTGCAGTGTTTACTGGATATGAATGTTTTTCTTACAAACACGACTGACCTTGTTTTTGAAGGAGAGGAATCTGCATTTTTTCCCGTCTCTGTCAGTTTAACACAACATTCTGACAACCATTTAGTCAACCACAAGTGCCCAGTTACCTGCAGAGCATTGGCAATAAAATATTTACCAAAGGAAAAGATGTGAAAGAATAATCATCAAGTGAGTTGAATCTGTCAGTGTGCCATTGGTTGAGATATAGATATAGATATTCTTTTCAATATTTGAACCTCATTCTTTTAAGGTCCAATATGCAACATTTTATTCAATTCAATGTAACACCTTTATGTATGTTTTTATAAGTGTATAATTGATTTGAAATAAAACTGCTTGCTTCTGTAGCCTTAAAACAAGCATTTTGTGTTAAGCATTGTATTTTAATTGCAGAATAGGGACACGCATGCATCTGAAATAATATTCTGTTGTGACAGTATTTTCGTGGGTTCAAAAATAGTTTTGTCATCACCAGTAACAGATATGCATAGTAGGTTTGTATGAATTGAGTACGGACCTGCAGCAGGAGCCGCTCAAAGGCCAGGCAGGAATCCCAGCGGGGCAGGCTGGGATGGCGGAGTGTCTGGGCTGTGGCCATTCCCAGCTGGAGTACCCCACAGTGACTCTCTAGTGCTCCCAAACTGCTCCGGAACAGCTGCATGTAGGAGCACAGCTGCTCAGGAGTCACGCGACCTATGAGGAGAGAAGAAGACACTTTGGGCATTTTGTAATTCATTAAAAAGTTCTTAATCACTATAAGTCAAAGCACATAATACATTAGCTGCAACTTTGCATACACACACCCAGGCACACAATTATTATTTTCTCTGATGGGAACATTAAGTGTGGAAACACAATAAATTGACAGCATTCTCATAACTATGACATACTCAGTTTAAGACGGGCGGACTAATTGACACTAAAGCAGGTTATAATATTATTTTAATGAGCAAAAACCTCACAGGTTGGGAGAAAGAAAACGGTCAGACACTGTGTGCAGTGTGTATGTGTGTGCTGTTGACCAAGTCAGGAGGCAACATTAGGAGAGTTACAGTCAGAGTTTACAGTAAAATCTCACTGAGTCACATTACATTTGTGTGCGTTCTTGCATGTCTGATGATTTACTTAAAGATGCAGTAGAATAATACTAGACTCCTCTCATCGATTTGGAAACCTGTTACCTGGCCCCGCCCTTTCCACGAACATTCACAGAGACAAAGGAAAAGCGGTGTCAAGAGCTTAAGACCTGGGGGGAGGGGGGTGAGCATGGCGGCCTGGGGGTACATGGGGCTGTGTCAGGGGGTAAGGATAGAGAGGGGGCACATTAACTCCTCATAAAGTCTACTTCTTCATGTTGATGTTCTGAACCAGCACCAGATGTGGGAGTATTTCCTGTTGGACTACACGGCCAGTGTTTTCTTTAGTGAGGCCAAACATATGACTACAAGAGAAACAGACGGACAGGATACAAAAATGAGGCAGAGCTTCAGAGTACCAAATACAAAATGAAAGTGAAATACTTCAAAAGCTAAAACAACACACTTTGGTTGACAAAATCTTCATCTGGGAAATATTTTGAGAGGGGAATCATCCAAGGAAACTAGCAACGGCACTCACAACTGCTGATAAGTAAACCTGACAGCAACACATATTCTTGCGAGTCCGTCTGTTGGGAGAAATACTTTCCTAAGTGAACTGAAAGAGTCAGTGTGTCTTGTGGAAATTTTGGGTAAAACAGAAGAAAGATTTCTACAAAGGAGAATCAGGTTTCTTACTAAAATTAATGTATTTTTGAAAGAAAGCTTAAGGCCAGACATTTTCAAAATCCTGAAAAGCTTTATTGTGAACATATCCAGCCATAAAAACTCCAGGCAGTATAACCATGGTTCACTGAGCTTGATTTGCCAACCATAATTTAGTGCAGAACAAGGAAATACGTCCAAAGTAAGGGCCAAGCATAAGTTTGCCCTAGAAAAGGCAATGAGAATGGTAGAGTAGAGGCCAACTATAATCAGACTTTATAGTTCAGCCAGGCTGGAAGACAGTGAGCAAAAAAAAAAAAAAAAAAAAAAATGGGAAAAACTTAGGACAAGAAAGCCACACGAAACCTGTTTCCCATTACACAATCAAACAGCCCTGTTCAAGCCTTAGCTCTTATCTGTGTCACAAAACTTCTCTCAAAAACGTTCTGTGATTCCTCAAGCATCTTGGTGCCAGATGCAAAATGAATCTCAGACAGAAGATCTGTCAGATGAGCTCTGGTTTCAAACTGGAGGAAAAAAGCAGGACTGAAATGTTGTAACTCTCAAACACATGTAATGGGACCCTGCACTCCAATTGTATATTTCTACATGTGAAGCAATTGTGCCTTGATTCAAAGCTTGTTTATTTCAGCAAATGTTTAGGTTTCAGGTATACTGTCCACTACTAAGAATACATTAATAATAAAGTTTTTGTGTGTCTTCTCTGACCTCCTGAAATGGTGAAGAAACATGAACTCTTTGGCCATGTTAATTTTTTTTCCCTGAGTGTATTAACTGCAAGATCAGCAATAAAACATAAAACATTTTCAGTCCGATGTATTAACAGTTTGAACCCGCTGCCCATTTCAGCCTGATGTGCATAAGTGGCAATTGAGGATTGGTCATGATCAAAGTGCTGAACAATAGAAGAAAGGTCAGGGGCCAAAAAATGATTTAGTCTTGTTACTGGAAGATGTCTTGCATTCTAGGTGCACAGGGTTACTCAGAGGCTAAGTAATGTCTCCTGTCAGTGTATAGCTGAGTGGTGGCCTGGCTCAGCAGCTGGACAAACTCATAAGTAATTCTACATGGATGGGGGACACAGGAAGGCTGAGAGACTTATTTATGCAGTCCAAGGAGGAAACTCCTGGAACTTTTATATGTGATCCATGTTGGGGCCGCTTGCAAGAGTGAACTGTGGAGATTGGAGAGGCTCTAGATCGTGTAGAAATATTTTTACCTGCAGTTCCTCTTGTTATGTAAAAAACCTGCAGAGATTATACAAGTGAGGATTT
Organism: Brachirus orientalis; assembly: GCA_016785285.1. NCBI lineage: Eukaryota > Metazoa > Chordata > Actinopteri > Pleuronectiformes > Soleidae > Brachirus > Brachirus orientalis. The sequence goes on from JAFBJR010000180.1 coordinate 7,638,219, forward strand.
TGTCTTCTGTCAGTAGACAGTTTTGATGATCACAATTGTTAGTTTAAATTTGTGTCTAGTGTCTACATACAATCAGAAATTTGTACTACATGTTAATGACAATGCCACCGTGCTAATAGGTTCACAGCAACAGTTCTAGCATACATGTACAATATTTACCATATACATACATAATATGCATATAAAACGTGAAGTTTAGGCAGAATACAGCTGAGGATGATGTGAAACCATTCATTTTGCTGATATTTGGTCATAAACTTGGACAAAAGGAAACCAGATGATGAAATAAGATGAAGAGTCAGAACTTCAGCAAACTTCTTTACTTCACTCTAAGGCAAACATATTGCCATATTTCATGGTAAAGTATCCAAAAGTCCTTGAGACATTTTAGTCAAATCCCCAAAAAGCAAATCACATGGTGGAGCTAGAGGAAAATTCAGGGGCTCACCAAAGGCAAGGATAAATCCTCAGTAAAACATGGATGTTTCTTTTATTTTTATAGTAATCCGTCTAATAGCTGTTCTGTTATTTCCGTGTGGAACTGGGGCAGGAGACCAACCGACAAACAAAACAACTTTACCATTCCCAGGGCCATCTTGCTAATGTGGCTCATAATGCATGGGGTATTTGCAACTGATACAATTCATAATGAACCAACAGCAAATCTAATACACACTCCTTTGAGGATCACAAATGATGTCTGATGTGATTAGAGAGCTGTTTGTTTATTCATACTTTACTTTTTTTTGCGTAGCATGTGGCTTTCCTACTGAAACGTTTCATATCTTTTATCGACTGATTGATATTTGCAAAAAAAGTGATGAAACTTTAAATGTCCAAAATATGCTTTTATCGTCAATTACAGATTTAAATTCTTTTAGGTTGACAAAAAATAATTATATATATCAAGTAGACGATAAATTGCAATGCCATAATTTTCACACAACATACTGTGTATATACAGTATGCTTAATTTAATTGAGCAGGACTGGGAAACACTGCAGTATTATACACACACACACACACACATATATATATATATATATATATATATATACGTATATATATATATAAATGTATAGAACTTTGCAATGCATACATATGCGTATGTACCCATGCACATACACAGATGGACAGATAAATGCATGTTTATGGCTGATAAAACCGAAGGTGTCTCACTGATTCTACACCAACCAGTGAGAACACCCAAGGTAAACATCAACCACATTCACAGTATCACACAAATACACACACATTTACACACATACACAGCTAGGGGATTTCGTCATGCTATTGTGCTAATAGAAATCTAACAGGTCACTCTCAGGCTCTGAGAAAATGATTATTTTTTTCTGTCTCTCCCAGGATGATTTTATTCTGTTGAGATGAAAAGGAGCCAAGTTGGATCAGTGTGCATGTGAAAATACAATGGCCTGAACTTCACAAATACAGTATTTTCTCTGCAGATCTGCATAAACGTACCATAGTGAGAGCGTGCTGTGGAAAATGTTACTCTCCAAGAGTGCCCTGAAACGGGCACCAAGATCAGACAAGTATTATCATTATAACGAAGCAGTTTGTGTTGCTGAGTTTAGCTCAGGCTCAAATGAGTAGAGCATGATAGATTGACAACTCGGCTAGTGGTACTGGTGGGCAGGAGGGGAAGTGAGCGGGGGGTGCACTGAAAGCTCAGAGTACTTTGTAGAGTTTGGTCCACTGCCAGTGGGGAATAATAGTTCAGTGTGTGAAGGGTTTGACAATGAACCCCACTTTTCTCTTTTTCTCTCTCTCTCTCAGCAAAGACATTAAGTTAACAGACTGTCAGTCAGCAGGTGTGGAGCAGCTTTAATGCAACACCTTCTATATCCTTTTTCACTTTTACTGTCTTCATTTTTCCTCCAAATCTGTAACTCAAGCGCTGGCTGTGCATTTTGTCCCATGTTAACCAGATTTCGGATAGCTGCTTGACAGAGAGTGTGGTGCATGTGTGTGACCACTAACATATCACAACCTGCTGGTTAAGAGAAACAAGGCCTTCTTTACCTCTTTTAGATTATAGGACATACACGACCAAAATGCCCCTCCCTTATAACATCCCCTTTCTGGCAGATACCAACCTGCACATTAGTCTTGTGTGTGTGTACTTATGTAAGTGTAATGTGTAATGTGAGTCATTGGGTATCACAAGAGGTGCGTGCATGAGGGCACTGTATACTTGTGCATGTAATGACTTTATTTTTGCGTGCCTACACATATTTTTATCCCTCGCTGCAGCCCCCTGCCTCATTAACAGACAACAAAAGTTTTCATAAGCAGCATGTGTGCACAGGGAGCATGTGTATATGTGCGTGTGTATGGGAGTGTGTCGAAGAGCCAACATGTGGTTTAGATTTCCTCTGTGGCCACATGGGCAAACACACAGCAGAGCCTGTGGATCTCAGTAGGAGGCGCTATGGGTATCCTCTAAAACTCATGAGCGATCTCACACACTTCTCTCCAAAAACAACACTCATGATACTTTCAATTGTTGTCAATACTTGCAGCTCGTTTGAATTTTTATTTTTTAAAGTGGGAAGTAAGAAGTGTAATTTTCTGCATCTCACCCATGCTCATCTTGATTGGCAGCTTCTCCTTACTGGCAGCTTCCACCAACTGCCGCCGAACCTCCATCACCCCCTCTTTATGTTTACTGGTCAGCATGGCCTCCCACAGTGACTGTGCTGCTAGTGACCTGATAGATAGAACAATCGAAATGATCAGTATGAGGAAAAGTCACAAACATTAGCAGTAAAACGTATGTGATTTTTTTTCCAGCTCTGCCAAGCAAAATAAATGCTGCTATTTGTGCTGTTTTCTTCAGGCATGTAGGCCTCAAAGTGTAATTAACACAAAAGGACAACATGGGCATGACTGAGTGCTCATCTCGGTGATTGAGAGCGAGTTGGTCAGGGAGTGGCGACTCCCCTGTGGGACCCCTGACAGGAAAAAGCTGAAATTAGTGGAGGGAAAATTAGGAATGTTCTCAATCCACCTTAAACGTTTGTGCACCACTGCCAACATTTCTCTGGGCTGCTCAAAGCTGTCCTTACACCACTGACACATAAAGACAGTCTGCAAACCAGGACTGCCCCTGATACCATCTCAGTCCCTTGTCTCATTATCCACTAGGTTATGAAACACGGCGATCCCCATCTTTTGAAGGGAGACTGAAGACAAGGCACGTGTGTGAGAATATTACCATCTGCCATGAGCAGTGTAAACAGCTTTAAGTCTTTTCATGGTAGAATCAAGTGTCACTGAGGACCTTTACCCTCATTAATGTCACAGAATGTTTCTGTTAATGAATGTGACCTGCAAAAGAACTTAAACTATGATTGGATTTTAATCTTTAGGTTGAATTAAAAGAGCACCAACAGTCAAGATTTACTGTATGTCTATGGTTTTGACTGCTGCACTGACCAGTGGGCATGATATTACCTCTCTACACTTAGGAGTGACCAGAAACTAAAAACAGAAAAAGACAAAGAGAGAAAAGGAGCTAGGGACAGAGGAAGGGTAAGAGAGAGATCGTTGACAAATCCACTTTGTTTTTCTTTCTTTCGTTTAACCTTTTTTCTTCTCTCGCCTTTTCTGCTTTCTAACTGCTGCCATGTGTTTAATATCAGATGTAATCTGTTGCAGACCTTGGGCTGGGGCTAGATGGGGAGGAGAGGGGCTCACACTGGGACACTCGCCATCTTTGCACTAGAACCAGACACAAAGACCGACAAACAAGACTTACCACTACACAAGAGTCTAATGTAAAGAACGATATCGTTCTTTCATTTTGGAAGAAACAAGAAAATAAATCTGTTACTTCATGACAATCTGTTTATTTACACTGTAAGTAGGAAATGATCATTTGCTGCAGTTATTGCACAAGAGCTGAAACATGGGTGTCACTGTTGGAAAATCCTTCATAGCATCACTTCCCATGCACTTGAAACAGTTTCACAATTATGCAAAATTATAAAGTCCCCACATTGTTGTCATGGCTGAAATACCAAAGGTGTGCGATGACCAGCTCATACGAAAGCAGCCATGTGCATGTGTTTGTGACTGAGGATGCGCACACATGTAACTATGTTTGCACACGACCCTGGGCATCCGTGTGTGTTCTTGGAAGACGGAGGCACACAGCAGAGTGCAGATGAAATATGTATCTCATTTGGCTCTTTGCCCACACAGCCTCTCTACCGGCCCATTCCCCTGATGCTTTCCTGGGCTATTTGGTCAGACAAAAGTGGGGGCTTGAGGGGTGAGGGGTGAGGTTTATACTGGCAGGGTGTGAGACAGGGTCCATAACCAGCCAGGAACCTTGCTGAGTAAGTATCCTGCTATGACGGGGGAGGGGCTGGGATTGTGGGGTCCTGGGGCTTAGCCATCTGCAACAGTTAAGTGCAGTGTTGTTCTCTGTTGAAAAGGCTGCTCAATTACAGACTGAAGGGGGCACTGTTGCACTAAAGCCAGTGTCCTCTTTGTCATGCTTGGACAGCCTGATTGGATATGTTTGGAAATGTTGGCAATTTGTATGCAAATTAAACTTTACAAGATATGTAATGAGTGTTTTACCATTAAAAGACAGTTCAGCATCAAATATTGTGGCTTATACATAAAGATGTACTTAAAGTACGACATGAAAGAATGTACACATATGTGCCTGTTTAAGTGCTGAAATAACTCTGGCTCGGTCTTTAATGAATGCAGGTTTGAGGAGGGGGGCAGTGTTCCTGGAAGTGTATGATGCAGCCGAAAAGAATGGAACTAACTATTCTGACTCAGGAGTTTTAAAATTTAATCTGTATTTTGTGACCCCTTCCTCACTCCCTTCATGCGTACACACATTCCACTATTTATTTTTTTAGCCTGACTCCCACTGTAAAAGTCACCATTCATGACATGATTCACATCCGAGTCATAATAAATACATAAGACTGATGAAGCCCCCAAGAAGAGTGGAAAAACACTTTAAAAGCTCACATTCTTTAGCTAACTTTTTACCAACCTCTAACTGTTTCTACCTATGCACAGTTTTTGATTCATCTATTTGAGTTTTAAGATAAACTGTTGCAATTTTGTAAAAATTAATAAAAGTGAAATCAAAAAGCACAGCAGCAACAGCATCTCTCTCCAGAAAGTGTCCCGGTTTGTCTATATAATCCACTTAACATGCTGTCAACAGCTTTCCTGGGAATATTTCTGCTGAAGAAAAGTAGCTACAATAAAACTTTAAGATCTCACTGAGTATGACACAGAGGAAAGTAGGTTATTGTTTTGGAGGAGGTATGTTGCTGTTTCGATTTTTTTAAGTGATATATTAAATTGTTGAGCTCAAAGCAAACAAAAAACTGCACTGAGGCTAAACACAAAAGAGTCTTTACCAGGAGATTGGGCAATATAACCTAGAATTAATATTATGGTATAATTTGATGCTGCAGATCGTAGCATTTTCTTAATATTTTTATTAATAAAAGGTCAATATAAAGTAGATAGTGGTCCACTGGTTAGCAAGTATAATCCAAATTCACACCTTACAACAAATTATGGTTGTTTATAAAGACTTCACAGTGACAATCCCTATCCCCACTTTTCATAATCTCATTATTTTACCCTTTAATTTTATCGCTTCACATTGTTTTTTGACTCTGACTTTTTTATTTTATTTATGTACACCCAGCTTTTCTGGTTGCTGTCATCTTTGCATATCCAAATACATAGAGACAATTACTACAGATCAGAGCACATTGTTATTTGACACCACTTCTTGGGGGTCAATATCTGTAGAACCTGAGTGTCAAAACGTCACACTCGGCTAACTGAAAAACCAGCCTGTAATTTACTTCCCAGCTTAGACGATTCACATGAACATTTCATTTTCAACATTAATACATGCAATAAATAGACAACTAGAATTGAGCAAGGTCACCCCATTCCTCTGCAACTTAATTTATGGAGTGTGTTAAATTGGGTGAAAAACACATCCCAATCTAGCACAGGACATGACAGGAGAGGATAGGAGAACAGTGGACTAAAACCAGACCTGGCCTTGAGTGTCTGTTATGTCCTGGCAGGAGGGACAAATGACCCAATGGATTTATGGAGAAAAAAATGGGAGGAGAGTTCTGCAGGAAGTAAGGAGCAGAGGGGAGAAATTAAACACACCAACACAGATATAACAGGATCTTTCCTGCGCCAACTTTATTTAGTGATGACTTCATGTGTCCTTCTACTGGCCTATCTACAATTTTAAATGAATTTCAAGCCGGGGTTCTTTCAATAGAGGCCGGCTTTTAGGTGTAAAGTGGAGTTTTTAGGGGTGTTTCATAATTTCAGTGTATAAATACCCACAAACTCTTGAGCAAGGCTGTGCCATGTGTGAAAAACAGATAAGAAGACAGCATACTGGTCAGATGTCCCAGTGGGAACAGGACGTACAGGTGGAAGTTCATAATCTACATGATTGATGTACTAGTGGCTTCAAGAGATAAGTTCGAGGAGAAAACAGAATTAGGCAGAGAAAAAAAGCAGAGACAATATCAGAGATAGACCAGAGGACTCAAAGGAAATCTAAAGCATTTGTGCCTAAATTGACAGCTATCCTGCACTTTCTTTGAGAAACTAACTGATAACAACACCCCTTTGCAAACAACTAAAGCTATCGTTGACCTTTAGGGGAGGCTGATAAAAATTACCATGACAAAATATAAAATGAACGTCAAGAATGAAATAGTGGTATATCACTGGAAAAATGTAGTGGCTTTCTTATCTTAACTCTCTACCTCAATAAAAATCAACACATTGATTGAGTAAAGGCAAGACAGAGCTTTGTTCTTAAAACAAAAAAGCATGACAACCACAATTTATTCACACACATTTATCCTGACTCAACGTTTTTCCCTAACTGGGGACACAATTTTTGATCATCTTTACTCTGAAATTTGTCCTCAAAGGCTATAGACAAAAATACATACACATTATTGTGTATTAATTTGTATCATCAGCTGAAGGTTCAACTGTAGTGACAGAGAAGTATGACCCTCAGTTATAGTAAGAAGTGATTTTTAGCAGCATATAATGTCAGGAACACGGTGTTTGGCAAGAGCTAATATCCTGTGTGCCCCTGTTCAAACAAACCATCTACTCCTGAATTACAGCTTGGCCTGTATGGAAGATCATACTATATTGTTTCACTGGAATCACACAAATGCGTTGGAGATGTCAAATGAAATGCTTCTCATTCGCTTAACACAATACATAAGAGTGAGTCCAGCAATAGCATTGCTGATGTGTTTTTCAGCCAATAAATCATTTAAAAGACTGCATCTTGATTTAACTGTTTATGCTTCTTTTTCTCACTAAGTATGAAGCTGCAAAACAATCTTTACCATATCAAGAACCACCACAGACAGTTTTCACTCCCACATCTTCATTGTTGGTGAGGTAAAAACAGGGTTAGTGGTTTACAGCTGTCTGTCATTTGCTTTCTCCTTTCCACATGATACTATCCCTACTTCTCTTTGTTGCTTCATGGCCTGAACTCAAATAAGTGCGCGTTGCTTTTTATTCATGCTCATGTTTCCCAGCTGGGACAGAAATACTTTAGGTGTTGTCCCTCCCTGGTGGTAAATATGCAGGATCAGATGGCCAGATCTGAGGAGATGGCAGCCTTGCAGTGTTTTCTCATGACAGGGTGCGGTGAGTTACTCTGCCTGGCTCAAGCGCGGCAGCTCCTGAGGCAGACCCAGGGCACCTTGGCCACCCATACTTGGTTCTGCCCACATGCATACACTCTCGACCACAGGATCACGGTCCAAGGCAGCCAGACGATGGTGGGGTGGGAGGGTGGGGTCAGTCTGAGACTGAGGGAAACTCATGGCATCTGCCAATGGGGTCCACAAGTCCTGTTCAGGATCAAAAGGGATGTGCAGCCAAGCACAGCAAATTACCCAGACTGAGCTGGAAAGAACCTGACCACAAACACACCGGCACACAAAACAACACAGCCACTGCCACTTTCACTCAACATCCTACATGTACATACCGTGCATCCTGGCTGGTTGTAAAAAAAAATGATGGTACAAAGCAAAGTGTGTGTTTGTGTGTGCAAAGAAATGGGACAATTTCCAAAACCACAGTTGCAGTCAGGTTGTAGGATAAGGAAAATTCACACCAGGTTATGTAAGACAATACGACAGTAATTGCAAAGTAAGTGTGAGGTCTTGCCGGGAAAGCTAGAATCAACAACCACCCACAGAATGTTTAAGACACAGTAATCTAAAATAATATCCTGGAATTACTTAAGGAAATATCATACAAAAGGGCCAAATTAGGTCTGTAGGTAATATTTAAAGGCTTGAGCTGCGCTACAGAACAAGACCTATCAAAACACACTGTGGGTTTGCACTAAAAATAGCTCAACAAATCATAGGTATATAAACATTTAGTAGGAGGGGAGTTATTACATGAACAATCAAACCACATGGAGCCTGATGTTCTGTAAAGTTCACATCATGCAAGAAAAACAGCCCTTTTTGGAAACATGTGCTTGGGTGTATTTTGTAGAATAAATGAGAGATTTATGCATTAGAAGAGTACACCTCTTACAATATGCACTTAAAGAGTGCTGTCTTGATCACATGAGTGTGACTGACATAAACTCATCTGAAGGCATTTAAATGAAGTGGCAACCCTTGGTTCCTTTCTTGTTGTGCCTCAGCAGCCCTTCAATCTCCTAAACATCTGTGATAAGGCTCAGCTAGGCCATCTGCTCAGAGATAGCACAGGCAGTAACACTCCTACTGATCCCGCTGGACCCGATTAGAATTGTACTCCATATAAACCAAGTACCCACTGCATTATTTTTTACACTTCTCCATTCATCTGTTTGTATCCCAGCAGCCGATAGAACCTGTACAATATATACATTTCTCAAATGCCCTAAGAAATTGTGTTTTTTTTTTTAGCTGACATGGTTTATATGTTGTATTTGGTGAAAAGCTCTGGAACGGTGATTGTAAATGTAGTTGCTAAAATACTTCATGAAGAGAAAAACCAAGATATTCAGCTATGCTGAGATATACAGGACATCTGGTTGATGTTCCCCATACTTGAGCCCTGCACCCAAAGGCCAGTGCAACCTACCGCCTGCTGTGCACACATCTGCAAACACACACTGACTAGAAAGAGTTAAGCCTGGATTTATTAGAAATGGTCCGTGCTGCATTTGCTGTACGTACACTATAGGCCTGTTAATTATACTCACAGAGGTCATACATGCAGCATGACAGCTCCAGCCACAAAATTCTACTTCTCAGTCAAAGTCTCTTCCTCCTGCAACCGCATGTAGCGGCAGAGTGGCAGTGGAACACATGATGAAGAACTAATCCCTGCCTTGTACATCAGCCCCACCACAGGCATTAAACATGTGCATCTGCACAGACAGGACTAGAGGCAGGCTTTACCCAACCACTAGCACCTACTGCTGGTGCTCGTTTTGGGTGATGAATATGTCCTTGTGCATGAATGTATTTGGTCATATGGTAAAAGTACATGGACATGTTCAGAATAAAAATCTCATAAATACAGAAAAAGGTATGATGAAGGATTTGCATTTAACGAGCAAATCTCTGACTTGAGTCACATTTGGTTAGACTCAATTGAGCCCCATTGCTAGTCAGTGAAAAATAATCAACCCCATGTGGATTGGATAAATATTCCAGAAATATCATAAATATGCACAGCTTTAACCATAACCCATAGAGACAACCCTATAGGGCTAGGCATAAATATATCAAATTATTTGTTTGGTTTAAAAAACATTATTAACATTACTAAGAGACTGATGATTCTATCTCTTTATCCTCTTGGTCACTCGGTATAGCTTTGCTTAGAGTCAATGTCTGAATACATGATGTATGGAGGCACTGTAGGTTTACATTTTTATTCACTGTTAAACCTGTGGTGTTATGCCATAGAGTCAGGAGGAGGATTTCCTCTCTGATAGCTCAGACAGGTTCTGACAGGTGCTTCTGAGCTACAGCTCTTTTATCAGGTGCATAATTAGTGGCAGGCAGGGTGACTACAAACAGATATTACCCAGCAACTACAGAATAGCATTTTTGTTGAAATGCCGTCCCCTAGTATGAACTCACTTTCATACCTAAAGGGATTTCTGTAGTTACCAAACCTGCCTGCATAGAAATCTGGGAAGGTTTAGGGAGAACATACAGAGATAACACAAAAAAGGTCCAAACCATGTGGAAAGGTTTAAACCTAGGACCTTCTTGATATTTTTTTTTCCTTTTGACTTTATGCACCATCCAATTATTTGGCTATAAGGAACTGCTGCACATTATCTCACTACACTGCCTACAACACACACAACCAAGTTTTGCAAGGCTTATCTATAGCAGAGACTGCAGTAGTTTTAATAAGCTCATTGAGTCTTGCCCTTCTAATGGGATCTGCAGTTCTTTGAACATAAAAACGTAGAAAGGCAAATTTTCTCTCACTGGAAGAGACTTGGAGTGTTAAATGATCGATGAATGTGTGGGAAAAAATATGCATTCATGATTGTAATAGTCAGTGGGGTAGTTTGCTGCCGTTCACATTAAAATCATTAATTGTAAACTTCATTTTGCATTCTGGTGATGACAATATAATTAATAACATTTTGGATCTGGCATAGTACAGTGAGCTGACCTCTCATTACATGCATTGATAAAATACTGTATTTAAAGCTTGAAGTTGATGCATAAAGAAATTATGGGTCAAGTGGACAATAATGTACATCAATCTATGTAGCGTGTGCACATTTAAAATCATAATGGTGGCTATTGCTCTGACTGAATACACTGAGACTTACTATAGTTGTATTAGATTCACTCACTGGTTTTGGGCAAGGCAGCCAGGAGCTAGGGTGTTCTGGGAATGAGGGGTTCGCAGTAGACTGGTGAGCTCTAGCATATCCACCTGTACATCTGTCACATGACCAGGTAAGGGTTTGAGCACAGTCAGAATCTTCTCTGCCAGGTTGTCACCATGGTGTCCAACAGCTCCTGAAAAAAGAAATGGGGAATTTCAAAGATCATATAGACCACGCTGAAAGTAGTAAATACAGGCTGCAGTTGTAGGGGTGCACGTATTATCGGCACAATGTCATTATCGGCTGATATTGGCTTAAAACTTATTATTGGATGTCATCAAACACACCCTCTGTTGCCAATATACTATTTCTTTCTTGTTTAAAAAAGAATACAAGAACTGTGATAAAGAAGTTTGAACTTTGAAGGTCAGTGTTACACCTCTCAGTGTACAGTATGGAAAATACGTTAATTTCAATACAGAATACACTATATGACGACTGCAGTTGGCCACAAGGAAAAATATACAGTATATCGGTATCGGTCATTGGCCCACACATTTCTGATATATCAGATATCGGCCAAAAGTCCCAACCCATCTGTTATGGCTTTATATAAATAGAGAACATGCACTTAATTACTGGCCAAGAAACAGGTGGTATCCTGATCGATTTCCGTAGTTATGAAACTCATCAATTCTAGCCCTGACTCAAATTCTATTGCCAGGGAAGAGAAGCACCAAAAAGTAAAGGAGAAAGAGATGTGAGCAGCCAACACCTGTGTCTACTTGCATCCTCCTGCTGACTTTGAAGGAGAATCATTCATAAACTTTAACTTGTACTGACTAATAAAGTATCAAAGGTCCAGTGTGAAACATTTAGGACAGTTTACAGACAGTGAACATAATACCCACAAGCTTGTATTACATTGATTTGAAAATAATTTGGGCTTCAGTGGTCTTGGAAAACTTTTTATAAGCACTTTAGACAAAAGCTCTGCTTTATGGAGGCTTTTTCTGAGGCATTTCTAATGGACAAACCAGCTAGAGCATGGGGTTTTGTGTTTTGATGGGGATGCTTAGTATATAAACCAAAATCGATGTCCTTTATAGTATATGAAAGCCACTGTAGTTCCTTTGACATACTTGGGAAAGTATGGGGCAAGCATAGGGTTTCTCCAATTGTTACAATCTGCAGACTGGCCATTAGATATCACTCATTCTTACACACTGGATCTTCAACATTTGAAAACTAATTATAACATGGTTATTAAGGCTCTCAGAAGCCATGGCATTGTGTTGCCAATCCATTTTATTTCATTTAAAAAAAAATTAAAAGCCCCTCACTCTCTTCATTCTGGTGCAGAATGTACATAAAATATAATGTCTTTACAAGTTTTAGGCAGGATGCAGAATGATGTGAGAAAAGAGGATCAAGAAGCCTGACTTCACCTGTAAGATCCATTGTTCGGTCCACAAAGATGATTGATGCTTTATTAGTGGCTGTTTTCCGTCGGTTTTTAGCCTGGGGATGGCTGGCCAGTTCACCTGCTAAGATTCGGCTCATGGGTCCGACAGCAAAGCTCTCCTCCCTGGTACCTGTGGCTTCAAACATTGCATTCAAAGCTGAGGTCAAGGATTTGATTTCAATCTGCAGTTCAGCAGGGAGTGAGTGCATGTCTACATCTGTCAGGCTTCCGAATCTCTTCTTCTCTGGCCGTTTTGCATTTATCGCCTCCAGGTCAGTGGGCAGCAGGGGAAACAGGCGAGCAAACGTGGGCGTGAGAAGCAACTGTTGTGATACTTGGGTGAAAACCACGGGGACGTGCATGACTTCAGCCGTGTAATTCATATTCCCCATCCACTCGCAGAGCTTTTCTTCAAACTGCTCAAACACGGGGTTTCCGTCCATTTCTGCCGTGGCATTGTTGGCGAGCAGGTGGACAGAGTGAGCAACGGTGGTGACGACGACACAGTACTGGAAGTGACTGAGGGATATGATGTCTTTAATAATGTCGACTGTTCTCCCCTTCAACAAAGTGCTCACGACGAACACGGCTTTGGGCTCATTCACGCCACAGGCTTCGAAACTTGAAAACTGCTTCAGATTCCGAGCTCCTGCCTTCAGTAAAGCGGCAGCTCCTCCACTCCAGTGCAGAGCTTCTGCGCAGCTATCATCCATAAAAACAACCGCTTTCTTTACCTTAGACAGCACTTTTTCCCACATTAGGAGCGGGAAGCGCGTAAAATCCTCCGTCCTCGGCATGTTGCCAGTTGTCGGCGTTTGCTGAATGCTGCAAAAAAAGTCAAAAACAAGTCGGGGATATCATCAACACCGGAGAGCCTCCAACAAAACAAACGCACGAGTCTCTTAAAGGTGACGTGGCAATCGCGCGTCGCACCATAAAGACGTCACCCAAGCGTTCACTCGTTGCTGTGGCGATAAGCAGGAAACAGAGAGAGCGAAAGCAGTCAAATGTCAGTGTACATGAATGTAATGTGTGAAGGTGAAAATATCTGCTTTTATCTACCTCTTGTAACAGAAAAGCTACAAAAAATGAATTAATTTAAGGTTAAATCGAAGTGAAAACCCATGGTAATGTGTACACTATTTGAGTTACTTTACTCTCTCTGTTTTATATATATATATATATATATATATATATATATCAATATGATGATTCCATTTTGTTGTTGCTGTTACTAGTTTATTTTCTCTTGTCCATATGATGTATCATATGTATGTTACTGTATGGATAGATAGATAGATAGATAGATAGATAGATAGATAGATAGATAGATAGATAGATAGATAGATAGATAGATAGATAGACTATACTATAATTATATTTTTTTACTATAATTATTATTATACATTATTTTAATAAGAAATGAGTATGACAGGTCACAGTGAGTGATGAACACAGTCAAAATGAACTCTAAGCATGCTCATTTGTGGATTGATGTAATCAAGCGTTCAGACATAATAGACTTTTCACAGTACAGTAATGAAAATGATCATTATACCTGCATGATGTGTGTGTGCGTGCGTGACAGCAGCCTGTGAGCAGCCTGAAGTGTGCAGCCACTCATGTGGAACCCTACAAAGTATTCTGATGCTTGTTAAATCTGCTTCCAGGGAAGCAGTGTTTATTTGTGAGCTTTGAAATGTGGATGTAATCACCCAAGTGGAGCGCCACAGATATCTGTGGACTCTTTGCCGCAGAATAAATGTAGCATAATCTGCCCATTACAGTAAGTTACTGTAACGTACACAAAAGCTTCAATAATAGTCATGTTTTTTGTAGGTTTGTTGTTTTTTGTGTGTCTTTGTTGTTGGCTGATTGAGAGCCCATGTGTCTGATTGTTAGAATGACCCACCACGAGAAGTTTTCCAAAAAATGTTGATTGTATTGTATTGTGTGTATTTACATTGTATTTGAGGAGTAAAGTCAATTTAAATCATGATAAGGCTTTGTTCACAAATTATAGGCCATCCCTATTTTGACCTACAGGTGTATATTATTATTATCATTACAGATGGTTTTGTTTTATGCGGTGATACCAAAGCTGAGTAAGGTGATGAAGCTATTGACAATGTTGAATAATACAGGTATTTCTGAGTAACTAAATAGCATTAGAGCGTAAACAACGCATCATCTCACATTTATGCATTTTTCCACCTTTTTGTTCATTGTTTGTCTGTTGTATATAATTCAACACAAATTAACTGCCAAAAAGTACATTTGAGATATTTTAATAGTTGCTTTGCATTATTTTGTAATGAACTGGAAAATAATTGACATTAAGTGAGCAGCACTAAGGCCAAAACTCGTGCATCTGGTGAGTGCTAATCGAAATCTGCTTACTGAAACCGGAGTAAGAGAGAAAAACAACAAAATGGAAAACAATAAAATAGATAGTTATCTGTTTCATTTTGGGCTAAATGATTTTTGAGTAGATTACAGAGCAGATGAATGAGCTCTTGTTGTTTTTCCCCTCAGGTCCAGAACGGGAACACTGCTCCTGCTTACTCAAGCAGCCCATCAATTCCTGCTTCCAGGGTGGTCACATAGAGTTTTGTAGCCTCTGTTATTGTGTGTATCCTTACTGCTCACTCTCACTCATTTTCTACCGCTTTATCCACTAAGGGTCGCGGGGGGCACTGGTGACTAACTCCAGCTGACATAGGGCGAGAGGCAGGGTAACCCTGGACAGGTCGCCAGTCCATCACAGGGCCTATCCTTACTGCTCTGCCCTGTATTTCATTCTCTGTTGTAACACCGAGCTCTGAGGGCAAGAGAAGAAAGCAGCTGGTTGTTTTTGTTTGTTTGTGGCACATCGGCTATCAGGCTGATGCCATCTGTTTTCTGTGATCCTAATATGGGCTTATCATAGAAGGCATGCAGAGTACTGTATAAGGATTTTTCCAAATATTTGATATGAACTGTAGAAAAACTATTTATTGACAAATATTTTTTTCATTCAATATATTTGTACCTTAATATTGATGTCAAGTATTTAAATTGTATGTTGCTTAAAAGGTGTATTCTAGTACACTGTACAAAAAATACATGAAATCTCAATGTAGAATCTGTACTCTTACATATTTACATATTACATATTCCTCGTTACAAACAAAATTACTATACTGTATTACTTACCATTTACTGAAATGATCATGCCATATACTTTTTTGTATGTGGAAAGTGTGTCTATTAATGGTCTATTGATAGTAGGAACGCTGTGTAGATTGTAAATCTAGTTAAGGCAAATTTGTGAATTGTAACTATATATATAAACATTGATTGGTATAAAACATGGTTAACATAATTTTTAATCTTCCAGTCTGCTACATGATCAGCAAAGCTTTAATGGGGAAGCTTTAACCAGCAGAGCAGTTAGACTGGACCCATGGTGCTTTACAGCCTAGTTACATTCTGCCATCATTTATGTCCACACTCATGAGCAGCAGATGCTTGTCATGTTAGTAAACAGCATCCAGTAACCAGCATGCTTCCTCTTCTATTTATGGACCAGGTGGTATATGCCTTTGAGTGCCTTTGCCCATGCAAAACTACATCTTCATCAACATCTGGTTGATGAAGATGTTTGCTATTGGTCCTGACTGTCAGCTGAAGCTGCCCGAGAGAACTAGCTCCACCTAATTAAAAATTATGCCCTGATGATGGCCCCCATCCCTCAACCAGTTTGTCCTTCTCTGAGGTCGTGTGGATCTAGGGACGATGTGACGTCTTGCCGTGTGACAGAACTGGATCAAAGTTGAACCAGGACGTCATAGCATGCCATATATACAATCACAAATATGATCAAGGTGTTTTATCCATCATATTATGTCTTAAAAGTGTATTTCAGAAAAGTTTTCTGCAAAGCCACTGTGATTAGAAGTTGAACTTGTTTTGTATTTCAAAGCTGAAGTGAGCAAAAGGGACACTAAGAAGCTCTGAGCACTCCCCTGTTGAGTTGCCTTTAGATGTTGTTGCTTTCTCTGTATGCTTTGATTAAATCCTAGTGACAGAAAGGGGTTAGTGTCCCATCTCTCTGTGTGAATGTGTGTATGAACAATGAGTGGTGGGGGTGCTTAGGACTGTAAATTGCTGTTTTGTGAAGAAGGCGAGATGACCCACATAAAGGAGGTTTAATGCATTAATGGACCTGCAGGGGGTTGTAGTAGGGACATGGGACATGAGATTAGGACAAGCTAATGTCCTGTTTCTAAAATTGTTGTATAAGTGCACTTGTAAACTAACTGCATGTAGGCAGTTTTATTTATTTATTTTTTTATTTTTCATAAAGATAAAAAAAAATCTCATCCTAAGAAAGGCTCATGTGTTTTTTGGCACAGTTCACATATTTTGCATGTGTGTGTTTGTACCCGTTGTGTATACAGTATGTTTAGTTGTATTTTGAAGGCAAGGCTTCAGCAGTAGAGTGTAAGGGCTCCTTTATTTTCTATGCAATAAAGGAGAAAGGACTCAGGTTTTGTGTGTGTGTGTGTGTGTATTTGTATTTACCTTTTAAGGACCTTTGCTGGCATAAGCATTGACCTTTTCAGGACCTTGATGAGACCAAAACCTGGTCCCAATGAAGCAGTACCTCATATTTGAGGATGGTTAAGTTTAGGGATAATGCTGGTTTATGTGTGTGTGTGAGCACATGTGTGTGCCTGTGTAGCTATAAATACTTAAGTTTACTGTGCAGGTGGCAACCAAGATGTCCCCGAGGAGGATAGAATTGTTTCTTAACTGAGCCTACTGCCAAATTGCAATTCTCTCTACCCATATACAGTACCTTTCCACCACACCAAACAAACCATCACTTTGAGTTCTTACATCGAGTAAAAGCACATTCACTATGTCCCTAAATAAATCTCCTCAGGCAAATATCCTTGCATGTGTCCATCCTCCTCATATGACGCTATGATTTCTAACAGATGATTTGTCTTTTAAGAGTTTCAGGTGGATAGTACCTCTGGAGACCCCCTTGTATGCCACACCAGGAATCATGCAGCTGCACAAATGACAAATAGCAATCTGGCCCATGTGTGTTTAGAGAAGCTGCAGCACGTGTAATAATAAATAGTACTGTGGAGTTGAAGAACAGAGCTGAGTGTTTGTATGTGTGCGCACACACGTGTGTGTGTGTGTGTGTGTTTGTGTGTGCTTTCCAGGATTCAAAGGCAGTGCATGGATATGTGCCTTCCTGTCGTGTCATCCAGGTGGGAGACCATCAGTGCATCCTGTTGATCTTAGTAAAGAGTCAGACAGAAATCCAGGGGGGCTCCCTCATATCTTCATCTTCAAAGGTTTTAAAATAAAAAAACGCAAGCTTAGGCCCCCCTTCTTACACTCCCTCTGTGCCACATACTGCCCAGCGAACTCATGCCAAAGCTGCTAATACAGCCAAAATATTGAACATCATGCCGATTGCAGCTTTGAACGTTTAAACCCACAGCTTTGAAGTGTATTTGCGAAACCTCCATCCGAATCACTCCTCCTTCTTTAAGTTATAGGTCCTGCCTCCTTTTGTGATGCAAATGTACTGCATGATAAAAATAGCCCATGGTGACAAAAAAAAAGTTGCTGGGCCAGCAGATTGTGGCACAAGAAATGTGCTGAACAAGCTGACCTTAGGGAATGGAGCAGTGGTAAAAAAAAAGAGCTGCTTAAGATCTTGTTTGTTTTTCAGTGACGTCACATTAGATGCTAAGTGTGTTTGAGTCGTCCTGGAACCGCATTATTGCAGGGTTGCACTTGTGTCATCTATCAGTGCAATACAGCACAAATACTGTATATAGCCAAGGTGAAGCTGTGTGCTGCTGTGTGCCAAAGCTAATGCCTTCTGCAGCTGGTTAGTACTGTAGGTCAGTACAGTAACTGTAGCAAAACAGCACGTATGTGAATGTCCTTTCATTTGACATTGATACATGTAGAGAGGATCTTTGCAGAGCAGATGTGCTGGTCTTCCTGAGAATCTCCTCTTTTCAGATTCCCTCTGATCAGGGCTTCTGATAAGAACTATTGATCTCCACAGCACTAACTGCAGGGATGATTTCAAAAGTAGAAACTGGTTACAACAGGACTCGCACGTCTTACAATGCTGACACTCTAAATGCATTAATTCTCATTTATTTTTGATATCATACATCAAAATGAACACGCTGTATTGATTCTGCAGTTCAGAGCTTTTTGTTACAGGAAGCATATGACTCGCAGCGAATGATTATCTATGTAAGCAAAGAAAACTTGTGCCGCAATGCCAAATGGCATCAAGTAGTCTGATGTGACATTTTATCAACTTCATCTGAACCCCTCCAGCCTGAAACTCTATTAGCATGAAAGCGAAAGCCACGCAAGCACAATCGGCAGCCATTAGCTCTCGGCCATTAGCTCTCTCATATGCTGCCAAGCATGGAACTCCAGCCATCATCAAACACTCACTCCAGATCACCACAGGTAGAAGCAATTACTCACTCACGCTATTGTTGATGACATGCCTGTAGACTGGCTGGCATTTGTTGTGAGTGTTTTTGTTTGTGTATATGCAGTACATTACACATTCCTGACCGCACTTAACTTTTTCCACTTACACTTTTCAGTCCTCAGAGCTGGGGTAGATATCTTTTGGTGATTTTTGTTGATGCTGGTGATATTATATTCTGCTTGTTTTTGATCTACCTGAACAGATATGATATAGCATTTCTTGTGTGCTGCATCTTTCATCGGAAAGACCTGACTAATGATGCTTTTTCACTGTACAGTTCTAGCACGACTTGGCTCAGCTCGACTCTACTCATCTGTTTGTTTGTTTGTTTGTTTTTTTTTGCTTTTCCATTACCGAGATTACCTGGTACCTGGTACATTTTTTAGTACCTCCTCCGGCCAGGTTCCAAGTAAGCTGAGCTGATACTAAAATGTGAAGTCAGACACAAAAATCAAACCAATTCACAATGCCAAGCTGGTGATCAGGTAAAAAGACACAAATCCTGAAAACATGTGTTACTCTCCAACAGGGAAATTTCTGTAATCTCAAGATTTAACCAAGGAATCTGGTGTGTTTCACAACCGCAATGCAAAAAGCTGGCGAGTGTGAGCCAAATCACAACCCCTGTATTGTTTGTTGTGATGTATCCATGTCTTGCCTTACATGCATATCACATTTTATTACAACTGCACACTTTCTTGATGAATCATTCCATTGTTATTTTCAGAGGAATTGTTGCCTGGAGGTTTTCAGAACTACACTCTAAGCTTTTCTCTCTGATGCTGTTGGAAGTTTATGTAGTCACATGTGTGTCTTCCCTTGGGTGTCCAGGTGTCTGAGGTATCAAAGGCCTTGCTGGGTCAGTCAAGTATAGTCAGCACTTCAGCTTCCTTCAGCTCTATGGGGCTTGCCTTTGAAAGGAAAGGAGGATGTTCTCCATTTCACTTATACAGAACAGGAAAGACTGATTCTCTTTTTCATATTCAAGCTTGGACTTTCAGATGCTGTTTGGTTTCAACCATTTTTTTTTTGTCCTTTGTGTTGGTGAAAAGTGCTCCAAGCCCTTTCTCTAAGTTTAGGGGTCTTTTTTGGGAAAAAGAAGGGGATGGTATCCAGATGTGAATGTGTTGTGTGCATGTATACTTGTGTTTGCTCCCTCCTAAGACCTTTTCTGGCATAAACACACAACTGACCTAACTGGTTATGGTTAAGGTTATGGAGTTTTGTTTTGACTGGTGAAAGTCAATGCAGTATTTTAAGAAGAATATCTGCACAAACCTTTGGATGTGTGTCTAATCCATGCATATACTCAGTGCAGTGTGACAGAACGGATATTATGGTTTGGCCATGTAAAATGTGAGTATTATAACAATCGGGACCATTAGCTGTGCATCCAAGCATTTGACTCATTCATTTTATTGACGCAGGGAAAGGAAAGTATGAATGGCTAGATTTTATTGATGTGAGATTTCGAGGCTAATCCATTTTCTCTACCTTAGAAGGGGCTGTAGCATCAATTATTTGGCTGTGCTGTTGTATTGGTTGATGTTTGTGAATTTCTGGCTTGCACTCCTGTTATTTGTTCAACATAGTAATTCTAACACATTGATCTTCATATATTTAATGTGCCTTCAAAATACTTGTGTATCCATCCAAATGAAATATTCCTCTCTGAGTTGGACATGGTCCACTGGACCACTGGGGGCAGATGGAGCATTTGCCTGTGATTAGAATAGTTGTGTCCATTATATAATGATGATGTTTCTTTACAAATACATAATGTCTTAAGTAATTGCACTAAACATAAATGATATAATCGAATCCTATATATTGATTTCAGCACCAAAGGCTGGCCTTAATGTGTTACCTAAATTATGGTTAACGGTGGAGTTTGCAGTAAAGCAGCTGCTGTGAATAGGCAATTTAACAGTGGAGAAAACAGACAGTGAAAGGAAAAAATAGACTGGACACCCATCCCTAAATGGTATTCTAATTGCACTAAAAGCACATGTATATAAAGGAGATGTGGATTAGATTATGTCAGTCACAGACAACAGAGCTTCGCTCACCCTGCCAAGTTATAGTGGAGCATTTAGTCATCTAACACATTAGTTAATTCATCCAATAACAATCCTCACAAATGTTACTGGTTATGCAGTAGATGTTTGGCAACTTAAATCATGGAGAAGAAGTGATTTAGTCACATTTGCTGGCAATCACATCTAAAAATGTGTGGATTGAAGGCACCTTTGAAGAGTGTTAGACAGTTCCACTTTTCGAATGTTTACATTTTGATGCCTTTTAATCCCTTCTTAAGGCTTGCTTTTATCAAAAAGCCTGGTTTTATTTGACTTTCAGTTCTGCGTCTCCACCCATGAACACCATATTGGTTCATATTGTACCAGAAAAACAATTCTCTTTTTTTTCCATGAAAAATCAAATAAACCAGTAACCTCTCCTCTTTCCCTCTTCCTTCCATTGCATTTTGAAGAAAGCTAATGAGAAATTGCAGGTGGCATGGACAAAAAAATGTGGGAAGGAAAAAAAAGTGTTTGTCATAGATCAATAATAAAATTCTACTTTAGTAATGATTTTTTAAAACAAAATAACTGCTGCTGGAGCAGTTGCCTAATCTCTATGACAGAATAGTGACTCTCATTTGACATCAAAAGGACCTGTATTTAGGTTTTTGGATATTTCTGCTTTTCAGCCTGAGCTGGATCAGTTTTATCACAGAAAACCTGCTCTCTGTTGCTGATCTCACAACTGTACCAATGTCCAAATAAGGTAGAGTGCAAGGCAGCAACCTTGTTTGTGCATCCGGTCTCCTGTTTATCAGTATCCAAGTCATCTTCTACTCCCTTCCTCTGATGTATGTTACAAACTCCCACATTGCAGCTCTAATTTATACCACTTACCGTAGATCACACATGGGCCACGTTGTACCCCACGCTCTCGTGCATTTTCTTACATAGCCGTGAAATCTGCTTCAGTTTTGTTTGCTTTTAACCTTGTTTCTCTTGGATGTTGTCTGTATCCAGCCTGTCACAATCCATCTCTGTTTGTCTGCTGTCTCTTCAGCTTCCTGCCCTTCATCTTTTATTTTCTCTTTTCTCTATCCTTCTCCTTTCCTTTCTTGTAATTTTCTGTATACGTGTGACTGAATTCATCCTGTGCTCTGTCTTAAAAGATGCTATTTTTTCTCACATCTCCGTCCATCTGCCAAATCCTCACATCCTTCAGGGACTTATTGTTCCTAAGAACTCTGCCAACCATCTCCCATACGCTTTATAAATCATTTCCCTTCGAACTTTTCTAGCACACATGTGCAGAGTCTATACACATTGTCCACGCCATGTTGGTGCTGTGCAGCCTTTGCCTTGGGGTATTTCTTGCTGATCTGGGGCCTAGCTTCATGAGCTGTGTGTTTCCCAACACTGAACACCCAGTTTCCCCGGTGATAGGTCTTTAGTGAAAGACCATCTTGCCGCAGCTGGACATTCATGGTTTTCAGTCTTGCACAATCACCACTATGAAAAAAAACACTGCTGAACAAATCAAACCAGAGAAAACACAAAATGTTTGCAAGCTGTGTAGTCCAAAACTGATATTACTGTACCTGGTTTTCATTGTAAAACTTTCCAGTGAGAAGAATGATGATGTTTTGAATGATTATTCATGGCGTTTGTTTTTTGGAGGGGATTCAGGAGTATCAGGCAGTTTCAAAATATGCATTTGGACATGTTCACCACAGTGTTGCTGAGTATCTGTTGAGCTCCAAATTCTTGCAGGAAGTGGAGCAGATTAGTTTTTGTGACAACAAAAGACAAGTCAATAGAAAATATTTATTCTGAAGCCAGTAATAACTAAAGGCATCTAGTTTAGTTTGTCCAAGAAATAATCCCATTGTTTTGCTTGCCTTATTGTGTGCCATAAACTAGAATATTGTAGTTATTTTTGTAGTATAGATTGACACCAGACGATTATGTAGTGCCAATGCAGACCTGCTCAGACAATAACAGAGGTCACATTCACCAAAATCATTGTAAGTTGATGTTGCATCAAAATAATCTAGGAGACATTATTTGGTTGAAATCCTACATCGGGTCGCTTTAATGCTGTATCCATAGTATAAACATTACATTTGCCAATGCTTTTGCATAGTTCATTATCCAGTGGAGCAGCATAGAGACATGTGCATAACAATTGGATCAACCTTAATTGTTATTATATTATCTCTGTTCGGGCTTTGCCAGCAGACACATGCTCACTCATCCAAACTTACTCTCCATTCACTCATTCAGTCTCCATTCACAAACAAGTTGCTCTACAACTCTGTGTCTCTGTTACAGTAAAATAAAAGAAAGAAAACTGGCTGGGCTGGTGCTAATATAACAGAGTGAGTGATAGACTTGCTTACTACAGTATTTATAGTGTGTGTTTAGACTCACATCTGGTGAGAAGCAGCTCGATTGGATGTGCTTCACACACATCCAGTCAGTCCACCTTCAGCCTACTCGGAAGTTTTCAACTGGAAGCTGGTGCACGTCCAGGCCACATTGGATGAGTGGAAGATCCAGATAGTATCAGTAATATGCTCTCCATCCGTTCCTCGTGGCTATGTGAGCCTGCGCTGCACCTTGACAATGAGCCAGTCACTTCAAACACTTGGAAAACACAGCTGTGCATTTGGGAAAGTGCTTTGATCATGTTGTAGACCAGTCCATTTGTTTCAGATTCATTGATTCATCTGTAAACTTGTCTGATCACCTCATTCCCGTTTGAATTGCTTAGAATAAATTACTTTGAAGTTGAATGACAGCTGGCAACACAATCTACCAGGAATAGGTAGAAATCTAACAGAAGAGTTGTTCAATATTAAAAAGTATACAACAGAATAAAACAATGCCCCTTCATGGACTATACCCTCTGTTTAACGCCATAGATATTTTATAGACCTTTAGATGTCCACATACAGATGCATAACACCGTTGTCCTCATACCATAAATCCTGTATTGATTAATTTTATGGTTTAATTTTGCATGAGCTGTACTGGGTACATAAAATAGATGTATGTGATCTTTGTTTACAGCCACAATAAACTTTTATTTTTCTTTTCAGTGGCATTTTATGATCTCCCAACTTAAGGATACCGATTCATGATGTTTCTTATAAGATCTTAGGTATATGTACTGAACCCTATGTCACAATTTTACTAAGAGTACACGTGTGTGTGTTCTGTTAATTATTCCCTATTTAGAACCTTTTCTGGCATAAATACTGACCTTGTCAGGACTACTAGTCTCAAGTGAGGCCAAAACCTGGTCCTAATATGGCAGAACCTAATTTCTGAGGAACTGGTTGAGTTTAGGGCTAACATTTTAATTGTGTTTAGGTTAATGTTAGGGTTATACATTAACTGGTTATGGTTAAGGTTAGGGATAAGGCCTTGGGCAGTCTGTCCAAATGAATGCATATCTAAAAATGGATAGAAATACGAGATGTGTGTGTATGTGTTGTCCGTGTGCATGTTCTAAATCATACTCTTGTATTGAAACACTACCATTATAAACTTCATTTATATGGACAAATAGAAGTCAAAAAAAAATCAATAGAATAAAGAAATGTTAAGCATTTGCAACACCACAACTAAATGAATGGATCTTAACTAAAGAGAAACAGACAAATAATATAAGAATTCCACTACTCTGTGGAATGTGTGAACTTTTCCACCCCAACCCCTCTTTATAGTGTACCTTCAAATAAATGTTAAAGAAACATTTTGAATCTCTGCACTTTGGTTACCACATTCATATACACTGCTCACTCTAATCAGGAAATAAGAAAAGAAAAAAATCTGAGTGAGACATTCTTCACATCCTATTCCACTGAGCATTCATTCAGTGTGTTGTTAATCGTACATTGGGATGATTGATTCTTGATGTAAAGTCATGATTTAGCCTCATGAGCCAGTCTGAACACAATGGTTAATTCTTTGTTTATATACCAAGTAAGTACACGAGTGTGGTGCTGGTCCAGCTGCTGCTTGCTGTTTATGGTCCTCCCCAGCCATGTGTCTGACATAGGCACCATCTTTAATCCAAGAGAGTGTGGCCTCCAGTACTGAAGTGATTAACACAGTCAAGACAATGATAAATGCTACATGTGGCAGGAAAAGTATGACAGATCCAAAGAGCTTGGCCATGATAAAGACAGGAAAAGAATCTATAAAAGTATGGCATGTTTTTCTTCAGAGGCAGAGAGTCCTATATTGTCAAAGTGCACACAGAAAATGTGCCCTCTGCATCACATTTAGGTTGTTAAATATATATTATGCACACATGCACACAGTGGGAGCAGCAACTGCAGACACCTGAAGCAGTGGACAGCTGTGCTGCAGTGCTGAGGAAGTAGAGGGAGGAAAAAGAACTGTTCATTTACTCTCTTCTTTCTTCTTGCCAGGTCATTCTGCCAGTGCAAGGATTCAAACCAGCAAACGTTTGGACCTAGGCCCTGAGCTCTAGCTCACAGCTTCCCCACAGGTGACATAAAGTTATATATACTCATGATCAATCCTTAGGTCGGTTCATATAATGCTTTGATTCTGAAATATGTTTCCTCTTTTCTGTATAATTTTGATCACGCTCCCTCCACGTTCCCCTCTGTAGTGGATACATGTAAATGTCTGCTGAACAGCTGTGGCCCTCTCGATTGTGCAACTGAGTGCATATTGTTTTGGTTCTTGTCCAAGCATCCAACCCGATTTGACTCCTTTAGCATGTGTGCTTTCACAGCCTACTTCTTTCTCTCATATGCATTTGCAAACTCTTACTGTACAGTATAAAGATAAAAAGCCAAATGTGTTGTGAGGTGATTGAAAATATCTGAGGAAAGATAACAACAAAAATGGTTACATAACAGTCAACCCCAGATGAGTTTAGGTGAGAGGCCGGGTTCACCATGCACACACGAGGAGAACATGCAGACTACACACAGAAAGTCCCATTATCTTACAGCTCAGGTCTTTGAATACCTTATTACTCAGCAAGATGTTGGTTTTTTAACATTACCCAAAGCAGGATGCAGACCACATGAGGAAATACTGTAACTCATTTGATTTGCCACCTACTTCCAGGAAATAATTTAATGTGAACACTCTCCTCATGTAGTTTAGGCCTTTCCTGATGCTGCGTGTGGCTCACTGATTATAGTATCCACTCCAAATTTCATTTAGTGCCCTACTACCCTATAGTCTGACTGTCATAGTCAGACATGCACACATGCATGCACAAAACAAATCCTGCCCTACATTTCCTCTGCACACTCAGCGCTGACCAGTAGCCAGTTGTGTATTTAATTATTAACTCAGTCAGCTGCCAGCTGTAACACATGCAGTCACGTTTTTCTTCCTCTTCAAATACTCTTCAGTTGACCCGAGGCTTATGCAGCATGGTGGGATTTGACATTTTACTGTGGCATTCCTCACTGAAAGTTGTACATGTAAGATTGGGGATACTCCTTTCATTGCCCTTGACCAAGGAACTACCCTCAGATAAAGAGTACATGCAGTAAAGCTGAACGTTTGACTTAGCAAATGCAATACTATCTTTGGTTGCAAAAGCTGTAATGCCTTTGGTAGCTACAAATTCCTGTGTCAGCTCATATTGGAGCTTGAATGTTAATTAACTTGCATGGAAATAAATGCAAAATGGCAAAAACTGAAGTATCTTACTGTACTCTGCTCCGGTGAATAATCATCTGACACTATTCCACTTTAAAGCATTTCTCAGACTTAAAGTTGTGAGATTTTGCTTGGTGTGTGCTTCTGTATTAGTTGCCTGGATTTATGTTTGTACTGTGTATGATGATGCTCCGGTCAGGGAGGTCAGACATGCGGACAAGTGCAAAAGATAGGAAGTACAGGCGTCACGTGTGTGACAGACACTTGGGGAATATAACCAGGAGGTTTGGTTATCCCTACCATAAAATTGCTCAAATTTCACAGTCATTCATTCATTCATTCATTCATTGTCTACCGCTTTATCCTCTAAAAGGAGGGTCGCAGGCAGTGCTGGTGCCAATCCCAGCTGACATAGGGCAATAAGTAGGGTACACTCTGGACAGTCCATCTCAGGGCAAACACACAGACAATCAGTCAACCAATGTCACATTCACACAATTTAGAGTGTCCACTTAATCTCGGCATGTTTTTGGACTGTGGGAAGAAATCGGAGAACCTGGAGAAAACCCAAGGCACACACAGGGACGACATGCACACGCTAACCGTGTGGCCCAATGTCACAGTCATAAAGGCATACATGTATAGAGCTCTGATGTATTTGTCCTACATTCTGACAGTTTAGTCACATAACCGCAGTCCCATCACCCACACTATACATATATATATATATATATATATACAGTATATATATATATATTACACAGACACACACACTCATATGTGCAGGTTTTATTTTCTCTTTCACATTGATTTATGACTGCACTCAAGAGTATTTTTAGACCGAAACCAGAGGGATTCATTGTTCTTGTGTGTGCATGTGTGGGTATGGGTGGTGTTTTGAAAGAGAGACAGAGAAACAGATGGAGCCTTCCATGGCTTTTTGCTTATTGTTCATCAATAAAGCGGTTGCAAGCTTTAGTGAAACACTTGTGCTACTGATGTAGGAGCTGTGTTTGGTAGCCCACATTTCCTGTGCTGAGTCACACACACACACGCGCACACGCATGCGCGCACACACACACACTGATGTAAAGTATGAAAAGGTCACACACAATGGAAGTGTGGCAAGGAAACCTTCTGGGCATCAGTTACTTGTTAACAGTTTTGGTTGTGACTGCATGTCTCAGATTTGCCACCACAGATAATTGATTTCATGAGCTTGACACTTACTGTACATTTTCTCATATTCAGAAAATGTTGTACTAAGTGAGTGATATACTGCAGGTATCCATCCATTTTCTCTGTTTATCAAGGTGCTTAATTAACCATTTGGTCAATCCGCACAGAATATCTCACCTTTGCTGTTAAACAGTAACCTTCTATTTCGTCTCTTTCATGTGAACAAATGAACACACATGCACAACACAATGGCAATATACAATATCCATGTCTATTTCTTTTAAACAAGATATATCATATATATATCTAGTTTAAATATCTCTTGGGTTCTCTGATCATACAGTAGCTGGTAGTGGTCGCATATTTGGCCTTGTGAGTTTGAAGAAGTGACAAGGAAATAAAAATTATTTTAACTTGCAGTTAACTTGCATTCAAATCACCAAAATGAAACACAGTGTGAAGCTTATTTCAATGTTCAGACCATCTGGAATATTTCACTGAAACTAAATTAGGACATTGCTAATTCAGAACAGCAAGTAAAATGACATTTTTACGGCATCAAACTAATTTGCCCAGTCAATAATAACATCCTCATCCAATTTGCATTAATGCACATCTGAATGAGTTTCTTTCTTGGATGAGAAATTCTAATAAGTGAACTTCACAACTCTGTGATTTTAAAGAACAACACTAGCTCAATTCCAAGGTTTGTTTTAGATTTAGAAGGCATGGTAGGATCCAAACTGCCACGCGCCTTCTACCCCTGGCACACAGTGTTACAGTAAAATGTGCCTTTTACTTTATTTTCCTCAGCCGCTTTTGTGCCACATTTATCCCAGCTTCAGGGTCCATTTTGAGCATGCACATTCTTCCACTTACATCTGCTTTTACTTTTCTTCTACTAGAAATTTTAAGTGACACACTTTTTTTTTTCTTCTGCCTTAACTTCATGCATGAAACTAATTTCTTTCCAGAGCCAGTCTTGGGGGTCTGTGCCAAGCTAATTTTAATATTCTTTCCCCAAGTGTTTTCTAACGTCTTATTCCACTAACAACTTGCAACATTTGCTCACTTGCTTGTTTTGTATCTTGAGAAAGGTATACCTTTCCAGGAGCAGTGAGCATTGGTTACATTTTACAAAATATGTTTGAATCTCACAGTAAGCTGCAGGTTGCATTTTGCATATTTTGTAGGTTTGAGCTGAGCTCCCAGTTTTGTTTTTTGTTTTTTTTATCAATTTGTACTCATGCTCCGCTGGAAATAATGGCTTCTTACAGTATCTTTGTTCTATCTGAAACAAACTGATTGGCACTGGTGTCTTTGCACATGGCTCATTCAAACTAATTCACCAAGATAACTCTGGCTGCTTGGCCAACTCAAACAAGAAAACAAGAATAGTGCTGAACTATAGGCTTATTTGTGATACTTACTGTAAGTGCTGCCATAATGTCACAGTTACATTTCTTTTGGCAAACAGAGTCGAGCTGAACTAAAAACAGCTTCATAACCATGATTCATTAGATGATGGTTATCCCTCCACCCACAGCTGTTATTTATTTTTGTGAATATGACTTTCATTTTAATTGTGTTAGTTAGAAATTCATATCCATGGTGAGACTCCCTGATTCAGCTGAGCCTCTAGTTAAATGACTGCAGCAATGGAGTGAACAACATTACACCACAGTAGGCTCAAATATCTATAATGAAATCTGCTATACTTGCCCGTCCTGACAGGCCTGGCCACTGCTGATGAATACAATTATAAAATTTGAAAACAAAATCCTGAAGCGCCTGATGCTATTATACACTCTTACTTACATGGTCTCCTTGGGAACAGTTTGACCGTCATCTTAGTGTTATTTGAGGTGGCTGTTTCCGTCTTAAAGCTTTAAGCGAGAACAAATGTGGGCCTTGAGTCCCAAATTCCTGCTGCTAATACAAGAGCTGTCTCCAAAGTTCTTGCACCAACTCTGTGCCTAAAGGCTTTTTCTTTTTTTGTGTCGAGTGAGAGACTGGTAATAATTTCTCCAGACATGTGCAAGCCAAGAATCAACCTCTACTTTTCCTATAGCCTTTTTAAAACTAGATGATACCAGGTAAGAGACCTCGGGATGAGCACAGTACCTTCAATGGGATGATTGTTGAAGGTCAGATTCATTATTCTAAAACTGCTCTCCGGTGCAGCATAAAGGAGGCATGTGAAACTTTTTCATACATTACACATTTTCTAAATGTATCAGAGGTTGTTTGTAAAAGGGGATGAACATTTTCATATTTGTGACTCAAAGTTTGTGTTATTACCAAAGCTGTCAATGAGTTTAACTCATACGACATGCATATGTGACGCTCATGTCTTGAATAAATCTGGTGCATGGTCATTATAGCTGTTTGAGCCCGCAGGGTTCTGTGCAGTACCTTACCTGTTCCAAGGACAGCACTTTTCTGTTCCTGGAATCTGTTGGAGCCACTTTCCCAGTTTGGGGGTTACAGCTCCTAGTGCTCTTATCACCATTGGGACCACAGTTGGTTTTACTCCCCACATCTTCTCTAGCTCTTCTCTCAGCCCTTGATAGTTCTCAAGCTTCTCATGTTCCTTCTTCTTGATGTTGCTGTCACTTGGGATCACCACATATAACGCTACTTCTCTGTTCTCTGCTCTAGTGCAGCTATGGCCTTTTCCAGTATCCCACTTCTCATCAGGTAGCCCTGGTTCCTCAACAGCAGAGAATAATAGATTGTTTTTTAGCTTAAAGGATTCAGCAGCATGCCTGAGCATGCTGTGACACTAGTGTTGGGCTCTTTATTGCTCAAAGTCACAGCCGGGGGGAGGCTACAAAAGCACTGTGGTTGAGGTTTTGGTCCTTTGAGTTCTGAGTTATCTCTCTCCCAGGGGAGAAAGAGGAAAAATGGCCAGCAGTCTAACTTCTGTGGCCAATATGCCCGCCGCCCATTGTATTATTTTGAAATGAAAAGCCTTCAGTTTTATCAATAGTAATTGTTAAGAAAAAGAAAAAGAAAAAAAAAATGTTTCATGCATGTTTGAATGGAGCGAATGAGTCAAATTGACACAATGGAACACTGGGCACAAATAACACAATTTTGAAAATGTCAATGGAGAAAAAGAACAGCACATACAGTGGAGGCATTAAAGTAAGGGATGGCAAAAATCAGTGAAAGACAACAAGCGGGAAAAATCAGAGCAGCCACAAACACAATGAGACCAAACAAACAAAAAGGACAAGAAGAAAAAGTACTCAATTCTTTGGTTCATCTTCAGGTTCACATTGCACATTCACATTGTTTTTGTCATTACTATTTTTGGGCATTTATTTTAAAGCTCTAGTGTAAGAACTAGTGACATCTGTTAGTGAGACTGTGCGTTGGAGTAAATGTAGGACTCCTCTTCTTCTCCCTCCCTCTCCCAAGCACAGCAGTACACTAGGGTGGCCTTCACATTCCAGAAAGGACGTCATTTGACTTTGTTTGCATAATTCACTTCAAAATGCAAAATGCACACTCCTGCTGGTTTTTCTGTTTGGGCTGCTGTGGAAACACAAGATATAGGCCTCAGTAAAGCATGGTCCTTGCTATGCATGGTCTGCATTAGCTTTTAATAAATAAAGTTCAAAACAAGGCTTTTGGATGTGAATCTCAGTGAATGGTGCTTTTAAAGTATTTTCTCACAAATCTTTTTTAAATGACTTTATTGATCATTTAACCAAATATACCATCAGATATATTACACAGGCCAAAATGTGACAGACAGAACCACAGTAGATGGGCCACAGACCATCCACTGATACACAGGAACCAAGTCAGCTTTTATTTTTTTCTTAAAAGTAAGAAAATTAGTAAGGCCTCCACAATGTCATAATTTTTTTTAACATGTTATGAGCACATTGATCCATTTTTTTTTAAACATATTTTCCTTGCCAGTGGTTTGATCATTAAGCCAGAGCTTTTCAAAGAAAAGAAAAAACCTCAACACAGACTACTACTTGGCAACGTGTGCTCAGGTCAACACATGAAGATGACAACCACTGTCAGTACAAACAGAATGGAGCCTATATTAAAAAGGCCATACCACAAACAAACAAACAAACGAAATGTATTACAAGTGCTTGGATCAGTACTTTTTTTAGACACCCAACATATATAACTACTGGAATTGGCAACATGTTGTGTCTCCTCTTGATCCACCCACTCCACTCACTGGATGCTGTTTCAGAGAATGACCACATCTCCTAAACACATAACACCAATTGTCCTGGTTAGAGGCGGCCAATCAGGTCTGGATGTCCCTGGTTTGGCATTCTCGGAGGGGCAAGTTAACCTCTGGTAACACTCCAGTCTTTCTGTTTGTCCCTCTTCCATGTCCCGGCAACTCCTCTCAGCTGTCTATCAGAAGTGAGAAATCCATACAGCTACAGTACTATTCTAAGCTTCTTTCCCACTGCAAGCTTAAGAAATGTCACCCAGTCTTAAGTTCCACATTCGTTGGTCCGTGCTGCTGACACAGCAAATTAGTTGGCTTGGTGCACTGCTACAGCAGGCTGCCTGGCCAGGAGACGATGGTCAGGGTGATTCTTCCTCGCAGCTCCTTCAGAAGGCGCACCAGCGCAGTGTGGGTCATGCCCCATGTGCTCTTCCCATTCACCTCGAGTAAGATGTCCCCACACCTGAACAGAGACACATGACCATTTAAAATGGTGGTCCGCCGAAACAGAACAAAACTTGTGAAGAAAGTTTTTAATTATACTGCCCAAGTTTCCTTGAATAACAAAAATAATAATAAGAAAGAGCTTAAAATTGCACAATTGATAACTTTTCTTTTTTCAGTGTTCAATAATTGTTTTTATTCTTTAACGTATATTGACTGCATATTGTATTTAATTTCTTTTACAGTGCGTCTTTGTAGCATCTGTTATTTTATTACTGTTATGTCACCTTCTTTGCTAGGTCTCTCTTGTAAAAGATTTCAATTTCAACAAGAATTTAAAGGATGCATAAATGTATAAAAAGCATGCTTAGGTTGACGAAAAAAAAATATTCAATGAATGACTTAATCATAAATATGAAAAAGTAGGATAGTTTTTTTTTTTTTAATGACTTGTATCATTTTACTCACAGGAAATAAAAACATATTAAGGCCGTATACCTTATCCTGCCATCATTGTAGGCTGGTGTCCCCTCCACGATAGAGCGAATAAAAAAGGATTGATTGCAGTTGACCTCCTCCTGACCTCCCACGATGCTAAAGCCCAGGCTGCCTGATGTGCTCCGCCGCAGGACGATGTCTTTGCAGCAGTAGAGATGCCTGCATAAGCCAAGAGGGAGCTTAACAATACTAATCTCTCAACTTCATCTTTAAATTACACATACTGTATGTCCATACTGGCTATATGTGCTGTACGACCAGCTCTGCTTAGTAGATAAAAGCCTGCAGTTCTGTAAATGATGGTGTTACTCTTCCTCCCAGAAGATGATGGTGGGATTTCAATACATGTCTCATACAAAAAGCCAAGCACTGAGTAAAAATTATATTCAAAGGCTTTCAGCTGCACCTCTGGTCACGACTTCATTACCATGACTTATGGGATCTGTTCCCATTGACTGTGAATCCTAATCATTACACTTTTAACTGTTGTTAAATCATATGCTAAAAGTTCTGAGATGAAGTTCTTCTGATATAAAAAAAATATGGATATTTAAGCAGAAAAGTTAGTTTTGTAAGTATAGTGAGCATTCACTCTCTTATGTTTAGTTGGCACCTGCTGGCAGAGGTCAGAAGGACCAGTGTGGGGTTGTAGATTATTCTGTGGCAGGAAAAAAGTTGAAGAAAAATGAATATGGAGTGGATAAAAGAAGACCTAGGCATGCTCACCGGGGTAACTGCAGCCATGACACCCACTGTGGGGAGTAGTCATCATTAGGTAGTGGACTCTTGGTGCTATCTGTGGGTGAGGGTGTGAGACAAGGAGGCAGTGTGCTCTCTTGCAGGCTTTCGTTGGGAGGACACATTTCCAAGACCTTGAGCACAACAGGAGAGGTGGTGTTTTTCAAGTTGGCCACAGCCTCGCCTCGCGTCACCCCCGTCAAATCCACCCCGTTCACGTTTAGCAAGATGTCACCTGTGGGGAGAAAGTGGACAGCACAGCTTGTCATCCACCCAAGTTCGCTGCCTTGATAATGGGTTTTTAAAAAGACCTCGCAGGACAGGGTCTTATCATCAACCTGTTTAATATTCCAAAGCATCCCTGCTGGAACACAAAGGGTATGGAAAACCAAGCACCACCTGTGATTTAAAAAGCCTCCTAGTAATGAAGGTGGTGCAGGGAAAAACTGACGGCACGGTCTAGCTTGTGAATAAGCAGCCCAAAGGGCACATTTGCCCTGCGTGGATATGTTAATACAAAATAATAGTCTACTATAATACACAAACAGGTTTCAGCACCACAGAAACAGAGACAGCTGCAGCAGCAGTGGGGGCACAATGACAGGCTTAATATGATCATGTTTTAGATTGATATGCTGCTATAAGCAGCTGAGGCTCGATTCTCTTACCCCCTTGCCTTGATCTGCATCATTAGACATCAAGATTACAGTTATTTGTGTGCTGCTCCATGAGTTGATCTATTTTAGAGCTGACTGATTTCGTATAATGAAATAATTAAGTCCTGTATAATTCATTTGGATCATAGTGAGTCTTGCGCACTGCTATGCCAATGTTTTATGTGTTTTTGTTTCGGCATGTTAGAGCCAATTTGTAGAGCTTTGTGTTTTCTGCCAGATGAACAACCTTCCTAATGAAACACAAGTGTTCATCATCAACCATCCCGGTTTTCACACAAAGTTTCCAACACCAAAGTCAAATCTATGACAGAAACACGTGTCATTCAATGGCAACCATGTAAACAAATTTAATAACGAATAATTAATTAGCACAAAAGGGCTGAACATTCCTTGCAATAGGGAATATATAAATTAAAGAAATTAATAATATTCTATCATCTATTAAACCAGTGATTTGTAATAAATAAGTGTGCCAACATATGGATAACACTGTAACAAATGTCAGGGTGGTTAAACTTCCAACCAAAATTCACTTGCCGTTTGAAAAACAAGACTAAGCTCAACTTAATGATGCCCATTGTTTCAATACAAAAGGTTAAGTTATTTAACTTAAATACTTTGCTGTTTAAGCTTGCTACTTGCTACTGTATATCTTGTCAAGCAAGCCCACACTCCTTTATTACTTTTTTTAAAATTTAAATTAAATTGACAACATTGGCATTTTTAGTCAAGTTCAATTTGTTTTTAAGTAGATTCTACTTACTTACTGTAGATATATTCCTTATCGATACTATTATTTAAGAGTTTTCCAATTCCAGTTGCTTTAACATCACACAGAATAAATACACAACTCATTTATTTAAAAATGTATAATACATTTGAAAAAAGAACAGTGTTACAGTGGGGGTATCAGTGTAACATTTTACAGTGTATTAATATTTCATTTTACCTTTGCGGATAGAGCCTTCCTGTCCCACCACTCCATCAGGGTCCACGTTCGTGACGTAGATGGGGAGATCCCACCCTCGGCTGGACATGCCCCCAGCCACCGTCATACCAAGAGAGTCATATGGTTCCTTAGTCAAAGTGACTGTCTTCTCATAGCATGCGGGCTTCTGACATGAGTCCTTCGCAGAGAATAAGAATAAATTAATGACTGTCAGAATCTCAGATATTGTTTTATCACTTTATCCTCCACATTAGAGTCGCCGAGTGGACCTTGAAGTTATATACTTTCATTTGATGCTATTGTATATACAGTAAATAAAACACAGTTAAAATTTGCCAATTGTACAATGTATTGTGTTGATGTCCCTCCGTGATGCTAACTCTCATAGAAGTTGGCATGACATCCATAACTGTTCTTTTCATAATGGTGTTTCTGTTTGAGGGTTCATATTTTGTTACAAGCACCAAAAGCCACAAACTAAAACCCCAAATAAACCCAGCTGTGACACCAAGGGCACTTCTATAGACTCCACACACTGATTAGATTGTGCAGCAGCACATTTGCATATTAATGATGCTTGTTTTCTCTGCGATAGCTTCTTAATGCTCAGAAAATTCACATGAAAACCATACATGTTATGCTATGCGAGTCCAACAACATATACGTAATTGCTAATTAATAAGTGACCTCATTAGCATAACTGGTAGTGGATGTTAGGATGGATGGGGTGGGCAGCTCAAGTGTCTTTTTGTTCTGTGATCAGGGCAAGGGAGATGAATAACACATGGACACATTGTTGATGGGATATAGTTGCATTCACACATTTCTGTGTCACTTGCAGGCAGCGATCACTTGTGGTCATCTAACAGAGCCCAGGCCACGATGGTGGTTTGTATGACCACCTATACACCTGAGTGAATAGAGTCCACACTACCTTCCCACAAAATATCAAATAAGTTATTAAAGATGTGTGCTGCGATCTACTGTGCTGTCTGAACACTTGCTCCATCCCAAACTTATCTAATTGACCTGCTACTTCCTGTAAGGCTCCCTATTTATTATGGAACATATATACATACTTTGTTCATGTTTTTATTTAATTGATTAAGAAATAGGGACAGTACATAATGGACATATACATCAATAATTGTAAATATGTCAGATTATAGCCCAAGGCTTGTTCCCATCTGCAGTTCCCTGTCACGTTGGTGGAACGTCAAAAAAACACTCTTAATACAGTGAAAACAAAGAAAAAACAACTGTAGAGCGATAAAAACAAACAAACAAACAAGTCAACAGCAAGCAGGGATATAATGTGCTTGAGTTATTGCACATTTTTCCAGGGTGGTATTAAAGTGCTTGGATTGTTCATCGTAAAACAAATCTATATATTGCACATGGAGAGTTGCACATTACTCATTATTGTTGAACATGTTCACAGGTTTGAGAGGATATGAGCCAAGTTAAATGAACCAGTTACTGACTGTGATGTCATATTGACCAAACAAAGGTTTTATTTCACTCTCAAACAAAAATCGGCATTTGTCAAAATGTCATGGAAATTAGCAGATGGAAATTAGCATTGTGCTAAATCTGGTGGAGCCATCTTTAATGTAACTGCACATTGTCCAATAAATAAATAAACTAAACTAAACTAATTTTCAATGACAGTAATGTATGTGACTTTGGCAGAAGATACTCTAAATCCTACAGGGTGACAGAAAGTTTTGGTCTGTAGAGTGAAAATAAAATGGCTGATATGAATGCAACAACTCTGTAAGAGGAGATGACTGTTTATGGTACTGTTTGAATGACACATTCAGCTTTGATGGGGGAAAAGTAGGCTACAACTTTGAATCATTAGTATCAAGGAGAGATGAGGGTGTGGAAAAAAACCCTTTCCAGAGTATAGGTACTCTTTCTGTCTCTTGTGCGCTGCATGTACTGTATGCGCGTGTCTCCTCACCAGTAGTGTTTGCTCTATATCCACAGGGGAGTATGGTGGCGGACCATCCATGGCCCACGGAGCTTCTTGTAAGATGTCTGGGGTCGGTAGGCAGATCTGACGAGACACTATGAAGTGGACACCCTCCTCACTTGCCTAGAGACCATGAAGAGTGAACACAAAGTTTAGACATGAGTGACACTGAAGCAACAAACAAGTTTATAGGCAGATTATTATTTTTTCTTTGGGAAGAACTATCTTTCCAGACTAAAGCCCGGTACTTGAGTAGAATGGTTTGTGTCAGGGGCAAGAAGCTTTCACCCTGCCAGACTGCTGAATGGACGACCTGCTTTTCTGTGCAGTAAAATTCACTTTTACAACTTTTTACGGGCACCTTGTGTGTTTTCAAACATACTCCAATTTGTTGTAAAGCATTGTCCCCGTCTGTCTTGACATTAAAATAGATTATTTCCTGTGTGTAGCATGGGAATGTTGTTGGGTGACATGAGATCTAAACACCGCTACACTGAGAAACAAAAGAGTCGTGTGGAGCCGATCAAGCTTAATCAACGCTGTGTGATTCAGTGACTTGAATGTGATAGACATTTGTTGATATTCTAATGCTGTGCGCTACAGTTTTAATGTATAGCACAGGGGTATGCCTTTTTGCATTTTGGTGAAGTGGCCCATTAAGAAGAACTTTACAGCAAAACCATCAACCACATTTTCAGTTCTTTGTCACCATTTTGTTGTTCAAAGCCTACCACAGTGAAATGCCAGTCCCAGCCTTCATTACACATTCACATAACAGTCATCCAACAGACACACAGACTGGCTGGCTGTTTGCCTCTTCCCCTCTGCTCTCATTCCTCTGAGGTTTCCCCTGAAATCTGTTGCACACAGCTGACTCCTGAATTAGCTGGCCATGCCCATTATTGCCTTAGTTGGACTAATTTAATTTCTTCCTTCCCAGTTCTTTAACTCGGACAGAACGTGTCTACTCTCAGGGGTCATCCTGGCTCCGCAGAGACACAGAAGAGCCAGTCAGACTGCTTAGACAGGAACTCCGATCCCAGAGACCCGGCACAGTCAGCCACAAACATGTTGCAATTAACTATGATTAACAACAAACACCACCATTGACTGGCATCAACCAGGAACCAGAGGCAGTTGCATGTCCTGGTCCATCAGGGAATTGCCACAATTACATACTACTAAGTGTGGTCTGTGCAGACATAACAGTAGAGAACAACACAATTAGCCTGAATCACCACAATTATCTTTAATACCTCAGAGACCCTGAGAAAGAACAGAGTCGAGTTGTTTACGGTGTGTAACAACATGTGGACTCATTTGAGTGTCACAACTATGAACTTTCTACAAATTGCTGGAAACTGTTCTCTTAGCTCCATCAATTCCTTAAAAGAAAAACCAGCACACTTTCACTTAACCCTTGTTGACTAACCTGAATAAGCAGAGCAGCATGTTCTGGTGCCCCATAACGTAGATCGTGCCCATTGATGGCCAGCACGCGGTCACCCACACACAACTGTCCGTCACGTGCTGCCAGGCCGCCCTCGAGCAGGTGAAAGACATACACTCCATGCTCCTCTGGCCGCCTCACTAGCTTAATGCCAAGCTGTTCATCTGGCGTGCTTTTATTCAGGACCACATGGATGCTGTCATCCCTCAAAGGATGGTGTGGTAGAACGTGAGAGGGGTGGCCCCCGGCACCGTCATGGCTGTGTCCGTGGCCGTGCGAGCGGTAGCGATGGCGCTGTTCTCTGAGCACGGTTAGTCGGAGGAGTTGACACGGCTGTTTGAGGGTGGCCACAGCGTAGCAGTGGGGTACATTGCTGATGTCAATGCCATTTACCTGAGAGGGCAACATAAACATTATAACTAACTGCTTCTTATGGGTATAGGATACTTCTGTAATTGTTTCTGTGATACCTTCAGAATCATGTCCCCAGGAAGTAAACGTCCATCCCGTGCAATGACACCCTCTCTGTAGATATCCTGGATGAGGATGCGAACCAAGGGGGTCTCGTTACCCCCAACAATGCTGATGGCCAGTGGTTCTGAGGGATCCACCCGTGTGATCTTAATACTGGTAATCTCACCATCAGGAATCAGGTGATGGAGCTGAGGAAGAGCCAGCACTAAAGAAGAAGACAAAGGAGAAGGCAATGGCTAATTTTAATAAAATGCACATCAAAATTCAAATTGGGTTGGAGCAGCCAAGTCAAATAGGAGAGGAAGTGGGAGATAAAGAGAATGGGAGAACTGCAGAGGGGTAAGTGAGACTCACAGAGGGAAAAAAGAATGGTAGATCGTGTTAGAGAGGATCTGCAGTCGAAACCAGCTGTCCCTACTCCCCTAGGTTAGTAAAACAAACTTGTACAAGTCAAGAGGGAACATTTTCTTGGCTGATTAACCAAGATGATGTTTTTCCCATTAATCACATACATCTGTAGCACGTATTCTAGGGGAAACCCACAATTTTACATTTCCATGGTTATGATTGAGGTGGAGTACAGCAACAACACACACTTTTGCATAGTTTTGTAATGTGCATTTCCTGCTTGTTAGTGAAGCCCACTTAAAATACGTCTATGCAAGGCACTAAATTGTATCGCTAAAGATTTTTTTTATTTCCCACCCCATTTTGATCACGGGTCTATTCCACGAAGCAGAAGACTAACGCGTCATGGACTGGACAGGGCAGAAGTGGGTGTGGATCACTCAGACTGTTTTTGGCCAGCAGCCTTCATGAATAAATGACAGAAAAGATGTATTTTTGTATTTCTTTTTCCTTGGTTATGAAAGATGTCTCCCTCCCTTTATTCCTCAGAGGGCTGTCTCCCTCCTGTCTCTGGCTCCGTAGGCACAGCCAGTCTTTCTACTCACACTGCACTTTCTTCATTCCAAAGTCAATATTTTGTCTTTATTGCAGCATATTGCTCCAAGGAGGGAGAGCACATTAACACAGGGATCTGCAGCTATTATGTAACTCTTCCTTGTAACACCTCTATCTTGCTTCATCCATTATTTTTTTCATTTTATCTTTCTTTTC
This sequence comes from Brachirus orientalis, assembly GCA_016785285.1. Taxonomy (NCBI): domain Eukaryota; kingdom Metazoa; phylum Chordata; class Actinopteri; order Pleuronectiformes; family Soleidae; genus Brachirus; species Brachirus orientalis. Next base: position 7,678,526 of record JAFBJR010000180.1, read on the forward strand.
ATTACATTCATGAAGGCATTGCAATATATTATTTGGCTATTGTCTTTTTTTTTTTTACCCGTATCTCCTCTTTTTAAACAGTTAATGCTATGGCTAATTGTTTAGGTCTTATGAACTGTTTTGAATGTTCTCTACCCTCTCCATTTATGTTGGCCTCTTTAGCAGCATGAGAGGCAATAAATATTTAAGCTCTTCTTTCAGCCTCCAGACTGATGGCCACAGAGAGTGATCTAAGTGACTGATCATTTGTCAACCTTCATTCTTAGGTAGTACCACATTCCTTCTCCTCTTGCCATCATGTTGCAGTTCTACTTCCAAAATTAAGCTCTTTTTCTGCATTACCATAAGACAGGGGGCATTAGATACATTACATTTTATTTTTTACACAACATCTTGTGGCTCTACCGTGGCAAGAACACTGTTCTCCCCGGTGACTACTCCATCATCCTAGTGAGCACCTGATGACCCTGAGTGTGCTGCAGGGAGGGTGAGATACAGTACAAGGGAGAAAGAGGTATAGAAAGAGATAAAAGAGGATGCATCTCCAGTGACCTCTTGTTTCCTCATCCCTGTCCAGAGCACTTCAGGCTACCACTCTCCCTCCTGATCTCTCTTCTAGTGATGCATCAGCAAACTTTTGCAATCTGTAGCTGAATAATTAAGGAAACATATGCTGTTGTCATGCTGTTGGCTCCTGACCATGTCACCCTCATTGTACAGGCAAGTCAACAGTGCAAAAGGCAATACACATTTGGAAACACACTCACACCTTCAAGAGAACCTCCTAAGGGGCATATACTGTATATTAAGATCATGATCCATACCTTCCTGTGGAATAGTGGAGTTCCTGACATTGTCCCTCTCCTCAGATGTTTCATTGCTCACTGCGTTGCCACTCTTGGTTCTTCGTAGGACACTGAATGCCCGGTTCAACCTCCTGAAGGAACGGCTCCTCACTGACGAGCGGTCAAAATTTCTGACTGCAAAGGAGACAGGGGAAACAGAGAGGCACTTTAATAGATTACCTCACCCTCAACATGCCCGGACATGTCTGAGGGCCAGGGCCTCCTCACAGCCAATCAAATGTGTTTTCAGGCTTTAGCAGCCATGTAGACTATAAGCACAGCTGCATATAAAAACTTAAATAGATCTGTGTGGATGTGTTGCTGTAGGTATAGGTAAGAAGATTAAATAAGTGTATAATGAAGTTTGACTAATGGTTTTCGGATCACCTGATGCCAGAATCTGTAGTTAAGATGTTTTTAATCTCTTTTTATTTGATTATCACAAACTAATGGGTCCTTGTTTGTCTGTATTCTCTGAGGGCAGATTTCTCCTGCCAGTGCCAATGCTGTTATCCTGGCTAACAGTTGGTGACAAAATATTGATGCAGGCAATGAAAACCGAAACTGGTATCAAGTCAATATTAAGGATGCACCAAGCTGACTATTTTTCAAGTGATACTTATTAGTGTCAACCAAACTCATATATCCAACTCCACGGTTTTTAATTTTTAGTTTTTAAACATGTTTACCACAGTGTCTGGAAGCTATTGAAATTCCTTTTATTTGTGGTATGAGTCAGCCTGTGAGTATATTAACTTTTTTGTTTACAGGAAAACAAGGAATCTATAATGAAAAAGTTGAGCCAGGTTCAGTTTTTTTGTGCCAGATTTTGGATGTATTCCTCTGTGTGAAATCAATGGGAGTTTATTCACCTCAAGTCCAGCCATTTATTCCAAGGAATAGTTAAGTGAGCAACTTTCAACATGTTCAAATAATACATATTTTCTTTTAGTTATGAAGTTACATAACCACACATGATGTAACATTCCCAGGGAGACTATTGTCTGGTACTTTGCTTTTCTCAGAAATAAGTGACAAGAGGTTGCAGTGGAGAAGAGAGGCAGCAGCCCAGCTGCACCGAGCTCAGGACAGCAAGTCTCTGCAGCACCCCTCCCTCTCTCTGCAGGCTCGAGGAGATGCAAGGGCTCCTGACAGCCACATTATTCTTTAAAGCCCCAGCCGCTTCTGGACCTGACAGCTTGTTCAGCAGTAGTGACGCTCATGGTGGTGGTGGTGGTGGTGGTGGTGCTCACTCAGCCGGCCAAGCCAAAAGTGCTGATGCAGCGCCATTTGGTGTCCCCACTGCTTGTGTGATGATTTTTGAGGATGGGTAGAGGGATGAAGGGGCAGAGAAGAACCCCTGTAACTGTTTCCTGGATTCAGTGGTGGAAGGAAATGGAGGGACATTTGCCATCACATCAATGGGTATTAACATTCGTGTCCTTCCTTTTTTTTCCCTGTGAAGGAATAATGGTGCTGCCCTCTCAGTGACTTTCTCTCTCTCTCGTTTCTTTTCTGTTTTCCATGGAGAGATTTTATAGATTGGTGGAAAAAGAAAACAAGGCACTTGAGCTAATTGGCGAATAGGATTTCTATCAGAGATCATTAGGGAAAACAAAGACTGTTTTTGGGGTTGAACAAGTGGCTGAGTTATATATCAAGAGTGTGCAGACGTAAACGTATGTCTGTGCATACATCAGGTTTTGACTGGGGGTCTATGCAACTTGAAGGCTCTCAACACTATTGATTTTCAATCTGTCACTCTGGCTCAACAAAAACTCCCATTACTATTCTCTTCCTCCCTCTCTCTCTCTCTCTCTCTCTCTCTCTCGACAGATAACATCATGATAACATCATGCCAACACTGAACATGACCTCACATGAACACAAACATCCATTCGTCCACTCACACTCACTCTTCTTGGTGCTGCTGCGGGCAGCCAGACTGGTTGTGCTGCCTGATTGGCTGTTGTCCTCCATACTGGGGTCAAAGGCAGGGTTCACCAGACCTTGCTCATCTGCCAGTAGTGCCACTGCAGCAGAGGTTGGCCCATCATTAGGCAGTGTAGCAATGGTGAGTTCTGATGTGCTGTCAGTGCATTCGCCTTCCTGTGAGCGTCGCTTCCTGTCTGCTGAGAGCCCATAGTGGGAGGCCCCTTTACACCTGCACACAGGAGTCAGATGGTCAGTCACAGATTATACAGCTGGTGTGGTTAGGGCTGGGTATCAAACTTAACTACTTTTGTGATATGGTTTGGGTATCAGCAATTATATGACACATGCTGTTGAAATTGTGCCATGATAAAATGAAAGTGACACTGATGATTTGACATGGTAAATAATGGGCTAGATTTTTGATGTCATGGCAGCGTGAGAGAAAGGCAACACATTAATATTAACACTGAAAGAAAAGGTCAGATTTTTAAAACTATTTTGAGCAGATTTCAGCATTTCCTGCAGCCTGAGGCTTTCTATCTATACTGACATCTGTCTTCTACTTTTGGTCAGCTTTACATAAAGACTACTAATGTGACTCACCTATCTACAACACTGCACAGCCGGTTAAATAAGCCACAACAACTGCATACTGACAATATTAAATTGGGAATGTCTGTTTATGAATTAAATATATCCCTACAGAGTAGGGTAGTGCTCTCTTGAGGGAAGCCATGAAGGCTTTGAGATGACACTTCATCAAAGGCAGAAATAACTCTGGCTTTGTCTGTCCGTCAGTCTTCATGGGGCCATCAAGACAAACATTCACTGGGTTTTAATGAGCTGGATTAAACCCAGGCTCTGCTTTGAAAATAGCGCAGAAAAACATCCATTCTCCTGAATGGTACCACTGACTGTAACATGACTGGTTTTAAGAGACGGAAAGCATAAGTAAAATGGCGGCCATGTGTTCAGAACCATAAAAGAAACAAGATTACAGACAAGTGAGAGTTTGAGAGCACTACATTACTTTAGAAGCAGCACTTTGTCCTAATAACTGTCTGGATGGGCCAGTTTTATATGTTTTGCAGGCTTTCTTATAGATACAGCTTCACACAAAGCTCTGTAATACTCTAACGGTTTTGGCCTTATCAAGTACAGTGCCTTGAGATAGTGTATGTTGTGATTTGTCACTATACAAATAAAATTGTGACATTCTGTGACATAACACTGCCAGACAATCCTTGTATGTGCACCTGTGTTCTTGTTAACTGATTTACTTTGTAAAGCTATTAAGCATGCCCATTCACTGAAATACTACTTTACTGAGTGAAGTGGCTGAATGAAACAATATTTCATATTTCATATTCATATTTCATTTTCATATTTCAAACAGCAGAGGAAAAGGCTGAGCTGCAGAAGCTTTCCTCATGTTACTGACTAGCAATTAGAAGAATTTAAGCTGCTCGAATAGTGGTGCTCACACAGTGCAGCTTTAACAGTTTTAAACTGCAAAGAATCATAAAACCCCAAACAAATGTGCACACAAGTGTGTTCATGTACTGTAGGGATAAACACATACACACACATGCACCTTTGATAGGCACTCGTACAGTCCTCCACTGAATATATGGAATTGAAGACTAAGACAACATTCCCCTGTTTCACCCAGAGTAGTGGAAAATGGAAAACCGCTGTCAGTTAGTGGGGATGGGCAAATACTGGTTCGTTCAGTTACATAAATCTTACAGACCACCCAAAATTTCAGGAAAAAAGGTCTGCCTAAATATTAATGAATGCACACTACACACATCATTTGAAACAGGGTGACTTTCGAACTGTGGAAGATCTTAACGTCTTCATATATGCAAATCTAGAATTTGGGCCAAATTATGAAAACTGAAGGAAGGCACTGTATATTACAAACAGTTTCACAACAGGAATCAACTGATACACGTTGTAATCTTTGCACAGCAACTGGTTTGTGTGTGAATAGTTTATTAGAAGCTTTGTCCGCCTTTAATTAAAACCTCCTTCCTCCAGGGCAATCAGAGATGCGTCAAAGCTGTAGCCACATCTCAGCTGCTTGGACTTTTAATGTTTGAGTTTCAGTATTTAAGGGCAGAGCCTGTGGTGTCTGAGGTTACAGGCAGGCGTGACAGAAAAACCTTGTCCTTTTCAGCAGGGTGGTCTCAAAGCTTCAGTGCCAAGGTAAGAGAGTCAATTACCTCTGCACACCAGAGAGGTGAAGTGCTTACAAAGACTTCCCCATACACTTTGCTAACTTACCCCCCCCCCCCCCCATGTTCTTAATTTCACAAACAAACAAACAGACAGACAAAGAAACATACATCCCTTTGTGTTTAACGATGGAAGTTAGTGTCGATGCAAAACTTCTTTTCTCATTATAGATCATCGTCTTTAAGGGATGATCAGTGAAGTCAGAGGATGCTCATTAGTGCTGCAGTATCCTTGGCTTTAGCAAAGCCTCGGTTATCACATCATGTCTCTAAACCAAAGGATTTGTGGCGAGATAAGAAGCAAACACACCAAAACATGCTTCCCCTCTCCCTCCTCCTTCCTGCCACTATCTCCAAAGCAATAACATTTAGCCTTGATGCTCTCAGTTACGTGACGGTGGCGCTGAGGTGACCTGGCTGTGACACAAAGAGCTTTGTTCTTGTGATATGAAATAAACACCAGCTCACAAGTCATCAAAGCCTTTGCGATTCACAGTCCTTCTTTTTTATGTTTGTGTGGGTTATCCATGCTAACCCAAATACTCTCTCTGCTCAAGAACAATTATTTGGGCCACACACACAGCCCAAATTACCTGCTGAGGTGATAATTCCAAGTCAGACGGTCAGATTCAGAAACTGTATAATGACTGGGTGCATAGTTTAATGTGTCGTGCATATGTAACACATTGAAATCTTCCAAAATCGTCCAAAGCACTGTTTTCTTGCACAGTGTCACACAGTTTGAGTGACTTTGCTTAAAGGGGAGCTCTTCCTTCTCTTCATCGTACCTCCTTATTAATTTGAAAGCAGCGGCAGGGAATTGATTCTGACAAGTTCAAGCATCTAAAAGTTCACTCAACTTCCAGATGCTCTAGAAAATACACCAGCAGCACCTGACATCTAAATGAAAATAAACTTCATCTTCACTGTGCACCTGGTGGTAGCTGCACCCCCCCCCCCCCCCCCCCCCCCCCCCCCCACAGAAATGTGTATGTGTGATACTGTATATACAGAGTGTGGCAGGATCTGACAGAATGAGTCTATTCTCAGAGCACTAATGTACGTGGGAATGCACAGACACAGTAGGTGCAAATTCAATGACTTTTAGTCGCTCATGTTAGTCTTTGGTGCACAAATATCTTTGTCCTTGACATATTTTGAGCTGAAAACACCCTTTTATTCTATATTTACTTGCTTTACCATCTCTATAACTTTCCAAACCTTTAATAATAAAGGTAGAAACTGGACAAATCCTGCCTCCCAAACAAATATAAAGAATGGAAAACACGAGAGCTTTTGGCTAAGAAACATCAAGGAGAACCTTACTCCAGACCAGAAACAATTCAGTGACCAATAGCTGGTGCCCCACAACACACTTTTACCTTGTAGAAGATAAATAAGACAGGGTTCATTAATCAAATTCATGTTGACTGAAAACAGAATTTTCTCCTAAATTAGATTAGTATGTCAATAATCCATTTGTTGCGTATTCCTTTATCACACTATACTATACTACCTGTTTGTGTGTTTGAGTGGAGTTAGAGAGAGAGAGAGAGAGAGAGAGAGAGAGGTGTGAGCGATATAAAGACAGACAGGGTAATCCAGTTACTGATGAACTAGAGGAGTGTTAATCAAAGATGCTGGTGTGTGGATTGGATCCACCTGCTGTGAAGTGTAATCCCAGGTGCTGCTCGAAGATCAAGAGGGAACTCGCTCTGTTGTGGCAGGAAATTTTTAGCTTTAAGCTTGTTTCCAAAATTGAAGTCAGAGTTAAGGCTTAGTTGGGTGTGCTTCTTATAGCCTTTGAAAATGACTGCGCACAAACAAACCAAAAGTGAATGTCTACAGCAGCCTACATTGCTCATAAATCCTCTCTTTGTGTTTGAACTTTCCATTGTGCTCCAGTGCAGTGGCAGGCTCAACAAGTTTTGCATGCTTGATGTGTCTGCATATTTTACGAGTGCAGAGAGAAGAAGCTGTCCACCCACCACAGTGTCCGCCGACAGTTACAAAACAGCCCAAACTCTGAGTCATGGTTCTTCAGCCAATTAATATGTACACTCATCAGTTGAGATCTGACCCCATGATCAGGCTAAAAGAAACATATATGCAGCATTTACTGTTTGTATGTCAGTGTCTGGTTTCAACCAAGAGGACAATCTCACAGTACATCTGTCAACAAAGAGCACAGGAAGTACTACAGCTGTTTCAATCAATGCTCTTTAGCTGAACTATTGCAATGCTGTGTGGGCAAGCATGTTTAAAAGCAACCGCAACAGCGTTTCTGAATAAACGCTTTATTGGAATGATAACATTCCAGGGTTGCTAGTTTTACTTCTTTGTTCCAGCCTCTTTACATCCTCCTCATGTTTGAGCCCAGCTGCATGTATCTATTTACAATTCTGTGTTCCAACTTCAGTTTTCCTTCACTGAAGTGCAGACAACCCCTAACTGTAATCCTAACTATACTATAGTATATGATCATAGAGAATTCCCACTAGGCTGCCGTCCCACATTGTTCTTGGCTCCTTTTAGCCTATATTTCTCACTCTGTGTCACACTAGCCCTTGGCAGTATCCTGATTTCTCTGACTCCATGTGCCATGGTACAAATGCCTGAATCACAGCTCTGACACCGACTGGGGCACGGCTCACGTGAGAGATTAACTCCACACTGTTCTCCACTATGCTGTCAGTTCCACACTGCTGTTCCCTGTCGGCTCTGCCGGCTGTTCAAATGGAACCCCATCCTGCAGCTTGATGTAGACAGGATTAAGTATTCCATCTTTAACATGTCATGCCTCAAAACATCTTAACAGTAGCCAGGCAATACTGTAAACTAGTCAGAACCAATAGTTAATAAGACACCTATTTTCAACATTAATACATCTTCAGTGATATGTTTCAGAAAGTGGGGGTTTTGAAAGTGTACTGCAGAAGCAAATGCAATATATTTACGATGAAACACAACATATAAAGCTCTCTCCCTTTCTAAAGCATCTCTGCATGAATAAGGTTACTAACACCTGTTCCCCGTGCCCTTGTGTTTCAGCTTAAAATGAAATGCATCTGAGAGAAAGACTCTGCTTGAGTGGACGCTTTGACGTGCCGTTCACTTCACTCATGAATAAATTAATATACATGCATTATTCATCTGTTCGTTTGTGGCCATGTATTTACACATGCACCATACAGATATACACATTAAATGTGTTTTGTTGCATTGTTTTAAACTGTTTATGTGAAGTGTAATGTGTAATATAATAGTATACATTTGTTTGTAAATAGTATACATTTGTCTGTGTCATCTATCAAGCATGAAAGGAAACATGGGGCAAGGATGCACCCCATGTTTCCTTTCATGCTTGATTATGCGTACAGTGCACTCTGTTTCACACTGTTGTTTCTTGTTGACTTTGTTTACCCATGTAAATGCTCCCATGATGGAGCAACTCAAAGTGCCTTATAGTATAAAACCCATAGTCAAATAATTAGGCTGATTTAAATATTGTCTTCATTAAAGGACTGTTTTTTGAGAAAGGTAGGAAGGAAGGGATTTACTTTTATCTCCCAGCCACCTTTACCCCCCTGGCTGTGCCTGTATTTCTGGCCTGCTGGATACAATGAAACAAGGAAAGCTGCCTCACTACAGAATAGGTTTTAATATTTAATCCAAACAAACCTCTAATTAGTGAAGCCTTCCACACACTTGTAGTGGCTACAAAGATCAAGAGGTCATGGCCTGGTGTGTTGTCTCTGACTTAAACTGGACTTGGCATGAACTAATGACTCCCATTGCTCAGATTCAGTGCACACGTGGCAAGCGGCAGGCTAATCCTGTTAGGATGCGTCCATGCTGAAGATGTCTGGAGCACTGGGACTGCGTACGGTTCTTGGTGATCAAACACCCCTGAGATGAGGGCTGAAAGATCGGAAGTTAAGCTAATCATAGTGTTTAAGACATCTCAGCCCAGCCCCAGAAATGAACATAGATTAATCATTGATGTGCTATAGCACTGTGCTGTGATTATCAGGGGAGAACATGTGAGCGGGGGGAGGAAATCTATCTATCTATCTATCTATCTATCTATCTATCTATCTATCTATCTATCTATCTATCTATCTATCTATCTATCTATCTATCTATCTATCCACACACTACAAGCACACTGTGGTGAACACATGAATTAAAGGATTTTAGATGACAGAAGGAGCTGATGGAGAAAGGTGAATGAGCAGGGAAAACAGCAGTAAACACAGACTGTGGTCACACAGCCAGAGAGCTGGAGGCTTCTCCTGTCAACAGAATGGAAAGAGACAAATGGCGCACCACTGCTCTCCAGTCAGGCAGAAAAACACCATGTCCGTGTTTGTCTGTCCCTGGTTTTTCTCTCTGTCATGTCATAATCAGCCAAAAAACACAGACTATCAATATTTTTTTGTCAACAATTGAAAGGAACCCCTCGTTGAAATAGCCCACATACTTTGATGGTTGCCATCACTATGGCAGCCATATGAATGGCCAGATGGGAGGCACGTACAGGAAGTGAACTTATTTTCCTGCTGTCTCCTGTCTGAGATACTCCTCATCCACTCATTGCTTCCACTCTTACTGCGTCCTTCTCCTCCTTTCTACATATTCTTTCTACATATAATCACGTGTGAGTAATCCACCTCTCATCTTTTCACTGCATTTGCCTACACTGGCCTAATTTCTTTGGTGTTCAAGGCGGTACATTGCTGCAGTTAGTGCCCAGCTTCAGGTGGAGCGATTTACAGTTATTAACTCCACTGTGGGGCCTCATACAAAACGGAAGACGCAATTCAAAAGAAGGGCCATGAACAAAGACAATGTGATTTATGGTGAGTTAAGAGTTGAGAGTATGGTTCTGTCTGCCATTTGTAAGTTGCATGTTTGATAATCAATCAACAAGTCAAATTTTAAGAAAAGACACAAACATTCCCTGATTTGAGCTTCTACAATGTGAAATTTCTGCTTTTCTCTTTTTCATATCGTTGTAACAGGTATACCAAATGTTAGTTTCAGGTAAATGAGTGATACAAAGATGTTGCTGTGAAATAGTTGCTATTGTTTTGAACAAAAAAATATGAATTTAGTCTTTAGTTGTAGACACAGTACTGACAATACAGTAGATTAGAGGCTTGTTTCCATGGAATTTAAAGACAACTTTGAACATGCTCTCCATTTTTGTTGTTGTTGCCAATTAAATATACTACCAAGAGAAAGATCCTGCAGCAACATTTGCTTCTTAATTTTGAATGTTGTCTCATGTAATGACGACGATACTGTTTATATAAATATGATAAAAGTTGTGTATACGTAACAGATGCCATAGGAGAGAAGCCAGCTTTAAATTTTTAATGCTGAGGTGGAAGCCTTTTTCACAAACTAATGCTCGCTGACATTTCACTTCATCAGTTCAGAAACACACATGCAGCTGTAGACAGAGAGAGAGGGAGAGAGACAGAGAGAAAGAATGATGCCATGCTGCAATACTGTTCCATAAAATACCAACTGTCCTGAACAGCACAAAGCTCTACCTGCTGTCTCTACTGCACCACACAGTGCTACAGCATCCAGGAACCACAGCCTTCTTCCGACTTAGAGGCACAATTTTGATTCTCAAAGTGATGATGAAAATGTAAATATGAGGAGTTGAACATCAATATGCATGAAAGTAGCACATGGGCGCACAAACAAATGGTTTTTCAGAGTGAACCTCACGCAAAACAACACCTTAAAAGCTGCATGGAGTGTTGATGGAGGGGAGTGATGGAAGTGATGCAAATGCAAGCATGCAGGTGGAGGCTGAGTGTTGTACTCACAGCTCAGAATAGAGGATGTGCAGGTTGCCCAAATTGTCTGTGTAGTTGGCCGGGCTGAGCCAGGGCAGGACCAACAGCAACAGAGCCTTCATGGTCAACACTCACTCAGCTCCTTTCCTTTTGTTTTGCCTCTGTATCTCCTCTCTGCACTCAAGCTCTGTCCTCTTCTCTGCCCCCTCCCCACCTCCTCCACCACCAATTCTCTGAACCTGGCTGTGCTGACCCTCCTATCCTCCTCCTCACCTGTTTTTCGTCTCCAGATGTGCTATCAGATCAGAATTAATTCCCACCTTCCTACCTTTTCATCCCCTTTCTTGCCTTCCCTTGTTCTCCCACCCCTCTTGTGAGTTTCTTCCTTTGCCTCAGGCTGGCTGCCTGATCATCTCAGCTGCAGAGGAAAGCGGGCCAGTTGCCAGAGGTTGAAGACAGAGCGCAGGAAGAAGAAGCAGCAGAAGCTGGTGCAGAGGAGAAGTCCCGTTGTGGCACAGGAGGAAGAGGAGAAAGTGCAAGAAGAAGAGAAAGACCCATGCAAGGGTGGCACATTTGGAATACAATTTGAGATGTGCAGCCCCTTAATCTGCTCTGGACACTGGCGAGTTGTAAGAGGATTTACGCTCGTATGCTGTTGTGTGCATGTCTGTTTTCCTCAGAGTGTGTGTTTGCGTGTGCGCGTGTGTGTGTATGTCAGAGAGACCAGCGCAGGCTGTGACTTATACTGCAGCAGAAACCACTGAGGGGGGAGCTGGAGCAGACCAAACAAAGACATGGGGGGACGGTACCTGGTGCTGCTCTGATTGGCTCTGCCCCTGCCACACACATACACACAGACAGACTCATTCACACACATACACACACAACACACACGCACACCCTCTACATTCACCTCCCACTGCCTGACCATACGCTGGTCTGTGAAGGGGAGCAAACGGGGGGGGAGGAAGATAATATGTTGCCTCCGAACCCTCACCCCTCCTCCTCATTGATGGATGATTCTCTGTGCTGCAGATTGGTCTGATTGCTCAAAAGAATCTTCCTACATGTGTAAAAAAAATCCCAAAACAAAAAAAAAAAAGAGACCAAAACACACTGGCAAATCAATATTCTGTGCAGAGATGGAGGCTTGTTATTCTGACTGACAAGAAAGAAAATGACTGGTAAAAAAAATAAATAAATAAAAATAAAAACAGACGTAGAAAAAGTCTCACGATTCACATTCATAACTACATGTCCTTTGGAATGCCCTCTGGAATGGTACACATTCACTTTTTTGCATGGGTTGTCAGCAACAAAAACAAAATGTCATTTGTGAGGCCGCTCGGCATTGAAGTGTAAGTGGAAACTATCACGACCAATCTTTGGGTGAGATTTAGCTCTTGGGGATGGCACACACCATAGTTGTTTGGCTTTGCCATGCTGCCAGAGCAGCTCAATAATAATGACAATCCTTGCGTGTCTATAGGCAAAAAAGGCGCATTCATTCTTACAGTATATGACCATTCTGTCTCATGACGCATTGGCCACATATTGCATGTACTGTACATCTGATCAAGGAACACATGAAGCTATGTTCAGATATGGTCAGTTTAGAGTGTACAAATAAACCAATCAATGTTGAGTAACAGGGACTGGATGCTGCCCTTTATAGATAAATCCATTCATATGAAAAAGATAAACGGAGGATGCTTTAAGTCAGAGGGAAGCTGGGAAGTGACTGGAGAGGTGTGTGTTGATGGACCGAGTCAGTCACTGTGTTGGTGTTTGACATTACCCTGAAGGTAATTCGAAAAGGATTTAATTTTCAAATACTGAAAAAGAACAGCAAGCTTTAGTTATGTGCTAAATTATGTGTTATAGTTAGTTAGAATTTATTTAATCGTCTGTCTCCACACTGCCAAACTGCAATTTGTGTGATAGACACAAGGCTGGTTGATAAAAAAAACCTTTAAAAACTATTTTAATTCATATGTCAAATAACTTGTCAAATCTTACCACTGACCTTTTTCCCTAGTATTATTTATTTTCTGCAGATTTTATTTATATGCAAAATACAAATTTGTTGTAGACACCACTCTTCTCTTGTAATGTGTATTTAAATATGTTAACCATTGTTATCCTGACTTATTTTCCTGCACTTTTTAAAATAAATAAATAAATAAATAAATAACTGATGGAATTTCCATAGCAGGGAGCTTTCTGCTACCCTCGAGAAAGACATCTAGCTGGTGTAAATACCCCGACTAAATAAATATTTCATGGATGGGGGTAGTGTGGTTTGGTCACAGGCCGATTTTGTATGTGTGTGTGCATTTGTACGCAGTATGAATTAATGCTTGCGTTCGTGCATACTGAGGCATAAGCTATCCTGTGGTATTTGAACAGTATGCACAGCAACAAGACCACAGGGCACGCAGGAAATGGAAATGTAATTGGATTGTGACAGGATGCAGTTTGTGAACAGAAGCCAGTCTGCCCCACAGGAGTCATTTCATACACTGGCGCGTTAACTTACACTCACAAGAACACCATCATAACATACTGTACTCAAAAATTTAATCCAATTCACTCAGCCCACACTGTTTACAGGTGGGGGAAGCAGGTTTAAATACTGACTGATAATTGGAAAACTGAGAATGCTTAATGAGGGAAAGGAGGGAATGGTCAGTTGAAAGGGAAAGTCTGAGGGTGAGACCAAGTTGCAACCAGTTGAGACATCACCCACAACTGGTTGTTTCAAAGCCTCATGATTCAGAATTTTACTGGCATCTGGTTGCAGTTTACAACCAGATGTTAAAAGACCTCACCTGCAACCTGACTCTTCTTGGATGATACCAGTTGTCAATTACAATGGTGTCCAATCACATGTGCGGCGTTTTATCATTTTCATTCTAATGTTGCGGTTAGGGTTATTAATGTAAGTTACTAATGTAATCTGATAAACTCTCCTGAAAAGGTTATAATGCTCACATTTTAGTGAAACCTTCAGAGATGTGCTCATTTAGATATGTAATACATGTTGTTGTTCATAATACTGTAATTGTACAAAATACATATTTCAAATATACAAACAAGCAGAAAGAGCACACACAAAAGCATCTAGGGGATTGGAATAACAGAAAACTGATACAAATGTAATGGCTTTAGTCACTCTGTTTTTAAATAATCTCTCAATGGGCTTTGAAAACAAGTACATTTGTACAAAATAAAGGAAAACGAAAAAAAGAAACATCATGCTCAAGACTGAACATCAGTTGCTCATACCTATTAAACTCTGAGAAATTAACTTTCGTGATGCAAAAAAAAAAAAAAAAAAAATGAAAAGACTGGGAGGCAGAACCTGTTCACCGGGGTGCGCGTGTAGCTACATGTACTGTATATGGAATGAAAAGGAGTGAGTGAACAGGAGTGTGTTTGAAGAGCACACTGAATTTTGTGCAGGCCCTTTAGGACAGAGCAACAGAGCCTACATAATAATACATACAGATAACTGACTTTCTCTTTCATTGCAGCAAATGTGTTCAGAATTACAATTTCCCCGTCCAGAGGCCAAGAAAAAGGTCACGAGCCATTGAATGGGTATGGAATTAGCTCTGCCCAGATGGTTGGCTGTCACAGTGATGCCAACCCCTGAGCCAGTGCCAGATTCTGGATACCAAAATGCAACCACAGAAAGATAAGATCAGACAAGAGCCATGCCACATTTAAATGTTTCACAGCTGTAACATGTAGGGTAGGGCACAAGTGAGATACTTGGTTTAAACATTTACATACAGTTGTTAAAAGAAGAGGGGATGCTTCACAATGGTAAACATAGCCCTGTTCCCACTTTTTGGAGATGTGTTGCTGTTGTCAAATTCAAAATTAACTCAACATGTGATATGTTGTTTATGTTCTTTTAAGAATAAAATTTGGGTTGATGAAATGTGCACATCATTGCCATCTGTTTTAATTTACTGTTTACACAGTGTCCTAACTTTTGTGGAATTGGAATTGGAATTGGTGTTGTCGATGTTTGACACTTTCAAGCCATTATAAACTTAGATTACACACAATGCTTATTAAGCCTCTCAGTGACACACAACTCCCTCTGTGTTTCTCAGTTTAGCATTGTTGTGTTTTCCTTTTTGTGGTGACGTTGCAGTGCTGCTCACAGCGTTTACGTCGTGACTAATAGACGGAACGAGGAAGCATAACAGCATACACTAGTTGCTGTTATACACTAGTTGCAAGATAGTGAGATGGCAGCAAATGGTTGGAATATGAATCTATCCTTTCGACAGGTTCACCTAAGGAGTGGGGAAAGTTAAATGTCACTGCCCACCGTTTGGGCTGAAAATGCCAGACCAAGGTTTATACTTAACCAGTAGACTATAAAATTAAAAAGTTTGCTCTTTATTTGTTGCCTATAATCAAACAAATAGTTGACCAACAACAATATCTGGCATCGTCAGCATAAACTATTCCCCCAAAGATTTGTTTTCACCACTGTGGAAACAGCCATAATCACTGGACAACAACAAGTTATAAAATATTAAATAGTTTTCTCAAAACTTGTACAAACTGTATAGAGCTAGTCGGTCTCTGAGCTCCTCACTTTTAATTATAAGACTCACACTACATGAAGGAGAAGACTGGAAACCATGGAGCTATACAGAAAAAATTGGCTGAATGTGTGTGTCCATGTTTGTCTGAGATGGGGGAAAATATTTGAGGGTTTACTGTATCGAGCTTCCATAGAGAGGAAATGAATATCAAACACTATGCTGCCTGTGTGTGGTGTGTAGTGAGAACCACTACTGGCATTTTTCTACTAAACAGGTCTGGCATGACTAGGCACAGCCCAACTCTACTTGGTTTGGAATCAGGCACTTGATTTCCATTACTATAGTACCTCCTCAACATGGACGGGGTCGTCTTAGCATGGCTGCACAAAACTACTGTGACATCGTCTTATATGCGACAAACACACACACACACACACACACTAGTGATGAGCAAAGCAGTTCTTTTCGATGTACTGTATTATTAGAAACAATTCATTAAAAAGATGAGTTCAGTACTTCCTGTATGACTGGAACACAGTTCAGTGACTGTCTGACATAGTCACTGAACTGGAATACGGCGAAAGGGGTCGTGATTCGGCTCATGATCGCCAGCTTTCGGCAGTGCTGACGTTAATATACACCAGACTCCTCTGTTAAATATCAAGATTTTTTAAAAATAATTTTAACTCATCTACACTTCGGCATTGTTTGGTTTGATTCCTGTGTCGGATGTCGCATTCATGACAACACTCACTGACAATCAAAATAAAATGAGTGGAGTTGAGCCGTGCTGAGTCGAGTCATGCTAGAACTGTGAGGTGGAAAAGTGTCGTAATTATCCCAGTGGCCTGTGGGCTGGGGAGAGTGTTTATGATCACGAAAACTGAAAAGACTGAGAGAAGGTAGAATACCGTCTTTTAATGACAAATAAACAGAACAGCTGGGCCGATTTAAGATGAAAGCCTTGTTAGTAGAGGAAGTCTCTCATTTGAGAAACTAACTATGTTAATATAATGACGATTGGCAGAATTTCTTTGATGGAAAGTGCACAGTTAAAGGTTTATAAATGTGTCAAAATGCATTTTTTATGGTAGTGTTGGGACAGTGCTTTTACTGTCCTACCTGCTCTTGATATGGTCTGCCAGGTCACCACGGGCCAGTACTTCAGTGCAATGGTCAGTGAATGGGCAAGCCACAGTCAGCTTATCCAGCAGCTTGTGCACCAGCAGGCTGGGCTTTCTGCAGCTCTGCAGCATGAGGGGTGCACGGCACACAGGGCAGAAGTCGCTCTCCAGCAGGAAATTGGTGAGACACTCCTGGCAGTAGGTATGGCCACATGGTGTGTCCAGTGGCCTGATGAGTGGCTGCAGGCAGATGTGACAGACAAGGTCGTCATCCACCTCATCTTTGTAGATATACTCATGATTCTCCTCCAGCTGGTGGCTGTGGCCACATATTTCACAGAGGTCAGGAGGTGGGGACAACAGTCCATAGTCCGATGGAGAAAGAGGTAAAGCTGATGCTTCAGCCATTGCAGTAGCGCCTTCTGGCTCTGCACTCTCCTCCTGGATACTCCTGGATATAAACTCAGGATCCATTAAGGAGGTCATTGACAGAACCTGTGTAGATTATGGGAGACAAAGACATGTAGAAAGTATCATAAAATGTCTTAATTCAAAGCACACCCAGTTCTCATAAAAGGCAACAGTCAGCTCTTGTGTCCTTAGTGGTTCTTGTTGGGACATTGTTGTCGAGAAGCGGCAGTAGGAAGAGGCCGTTAAGGACACAGGTACTTTTCCTCAGAGCTGCTTTTGTGTCATAATATTGTAAGCACCCCTGTGTAAATAACAGGTTATCCTGGGTTCTGACACTGCAATTTCTTTGTGTGTAAATTCAGTTGTAAATGTTCCTGGTGGCCAAGAAAGAGAGTAATAGAGTGAAAGCAAGGATTAAAAATGGATCAATATAAACCTGAATGGTCACATTCTTTTATTCCCATTTGCAAACAGTTTTAACATCATAGAGACATACTGAAGTCAAAAAGTTCTCTACATTGTCTTTAAATATTAATGAGCTTTGAATATTAAGTAGCATCAAAAGTAAACTACAAATTACAATACAACTACACAGTTCTTAAAAACAGTATAAAGAGATACAATGGTTAACAAGCGTTAGAATAATTATAAGCATTAACATGTTAGTATCTTCTCTTTTGTACACACATAAACAACAGCAGCATTTAATGTTTGCAGTTCTCCAAACTTTATTTTTCTCTTTCTTTGTTCTTCATTTTCTCCTCTGATTTCCCCTCTTGAGGGGGAGAGATTTCTCCCGTGCATGCAGGGATATCAGCACCACTCATCTCGGCAGCAAATGCAGAGACAGATAGACACAGATACGTGTCAAGTCCTCACTCACTCAACATAATCCATGACAACCATGCATCAGAGTTAATCCAGCGAGAGATGTGACATGGTTTCAAACATGTCTAGGTATTTGTTTCAGTAACCCAGGTTTACTCTTAACCCAGTGGTGTGAGCTTGCCTGTGTACACATCATAACTAAAACAGGCGGGCTCCTCAAGCACATGTACACGAACAGATGGGCTCAGTTAGACATGTAACCTTGGCAATAGCTATCTTGTTGGCACAAATCTAGCTTCATTTCTGGACCTACTACTGGTTTCCCACTGTTTAATTAGACACTAGATCACTAGATATTAAAAAGTACTAACTCCTTATTAACAAGAGAAAGTAATTTAATCAAAGCACCAGTTCTATTTTAAGTTTTAAATAAACAATAGACTTTGTTGAGCATCCCAATATGCCAGTGCATACAAATACAGCCTTGTGCACGTACAAGTAAATATAAATACAGAGAGTACCCACCTAGATGTCAAAACAAACGGGCTCTCCAATTTGTTTTATAAAGACAGTGTGAAGACTGTGCGTAGCAAGTTATGTCAGCCATAAAAGCTTATTGTGTCTTTGGCTCGTCTGGGAGGATAAGGCTAATAACAGGAGGCTGAACAGTCTTAACAAAGATGAACTTTCCCACTGAGCGCTTGTGGTAACATGGCTGATTCATCACACACTGTGGCACCTGCTGCACCTGAGGTCTGGTCTGATCTGTGAAGCAAAGCACATTCATCTCCAAACTGTAAATGATGTACAGGGGAAGAAAGGAACTAAGGAGCAATGACCTGGTAGCAGGAACAGAAAAATGGTTTGATATTCTCACCAATTCTGAGCGAAAACTATTTGTAGCGCACCCAATCACAACATATAGTATATATTAAGGCATTTTTCATTGTAAGACAGAGATGGTGACCTTAAAATACTATGCAGAGAAAAATAAACATAACCATTCACACAGTGAGTAAGCGTTGCATTAGAGGAGAGAGAAACAACACCGCCTGTTCTAATCTGAACAGGAAAACAATCTCCTCTAACTTTGTTATCCTTTTGCTGAGAAACTTTGGGGTTAAATTTCTTAACATACTGTAATCTTCACACTAACAGAAAAAAAAAGAAATTAATCATAGTGTTTGTCTATTTAGTCAGGTCCCAAATCAGAAGATTTAGTAGATTTGGTATTCTTCATAATAATCCGTGCTTGGAATGAAGAATGCACATTGCATTCCTGCACAGACATACAACTACCTGCACGCTGAGACATGTGCTTAATAACGTGCACACCTACACACACACAGCCACAGAGGCGAGAAGATTCAGAGGGCACACCCGTGCCTTAGGAACGTCACCTACCTCATTCCTTACCCTTGACAGCAAGAGTGCCAAAACAATCCTGTCACGCTTTGCTCTGGAGACAACTGACTGGCTGAACCTTTATCACATATTACGGATGTTTTATCCAGCAGCCAAGCAAGCGTGAGAAACGTGACGCTTTACATTTCGTGTTCACGCGTCTACTTCATTACATGTTACATGGTCACATGTCTACTTCAACTTTGGTCACAAAGTGAAAGAGAAAGCAATGGTTGGACTACAGTTGAAGCGTTTTGATTTTGTATTTGAACCACAGTCATGTCACGTCTTTGCTCAACAGGCCGTCCCTCATGCTCTTCAACTACTGAGGGAAACGAGAGTTGTTTCTTTAAGCCTGTGCCTTCTTCCCCACATATTGCAGATTTTATGTAAATATTGAATCACCCTTGGGTTACTCTGCTCTGATCTGAGATGATTTTGACGAGTTAATTATCATACAGTTCTGTGCCAAGTCAGCCCCTTCAAATGACTGAGGGCGGAAAAACAACCCAATAACAAAGTAACCTTGTCAGCACGATCACTGTCCACAATGATCTAGCACGTTGCTATGTGCCGCAGTATCCACTCCTTGTATTTACTATATTAAGTGTATTAATCAAACAAACACACCCACAGAGGAGAAATCAGTAGGGTAGGTGCATGTGTGCGTGGAACATTCTGGATAATATGTTAACACCGCTTTCTCATGTATAACAAGTGTGTTAATCATTGAAGATTTCATTTTATGTGCTGCAAGTTACTGATATGTCTCCACAGTCACAGTGTGTCATTTCATTAAGTCAGGTGTGGCCTGACAGAGCTATAGCATTCAAGATAACCTGCTCTGTGATTCATGTAAAAAAATGTAACTATGAAAAACAATCACAGGGCCCACACTCACCTATGCAACTGCACAACAGAATGGAAACAATAACACACTCGGGAAGATTTGGATCATCAAAAAAACCAAAACAAACAAATCTTAAAGTAGTCGATAACTTACTGACAAACAAAAAGTACCCTCGAGTTATTGGCGAAACAAAAAATTGAAAACGCAGAATCCAACATATTCTGTTGTGTTCAGACATGTTCCCAAAACACTAAAATTCCAGTAACCAGTGCTTTTTTCCTCTTTGTGGTGAGTTCTTTGTTAGTACATGGGGAAAAACAGGCACATTACTAAGATTGTCTATGTAAAAAAAAAAGGAAAATAAATCGCTTATCAGGACATAAATTATAGAAATCCTCATACATTGTTAACTCACACCTGTGCACATATGAATATCTACTTGGTACTGGCCATGTGTGCGTTTTAATCCACTATAATTGAGAAATCACTCACTAAGTGCTTGACCCACATTTAATGTAAATGAACGGTTCAGCTCTCGTACACTTTGTTCCCTTTCCAATGAACTTATGGGATGTGAAACAGAAGATTAACATAATTCTTGCCCTCTTAATAACCTCTTCATTAAAAATGTAGCTATTTGTGTGTGTGTGTGTGTGTGGGGGGGGGGGGGGGGGGGGGGGGGGGGGGGCGTCCCTCTCTGAGTTCATAACAATCTCCACAGTGAGTCTGAGCAAGACCTGATGCCCCAGTCTGGGATAACAGCTGCAGGCAGATGTGAAGCTCTGTGAAGTGTCTCTAATATTAGAATGGCTGACTGGTTTAGCACAGACTGTACTGAGCACGCACGCGCACACACAAAAGCAACATTGTTATAGTTCTCATTTGTCTCTCACTAACACACAAGGACTCAACGCAAATACACTCCACGCAAATAAAACCAAACAGCAACAGGTACTAGAACCACTTTTATGATAGCCAAAGATTAACTTTAGTTATACAGATATATAACAAGCCACTTCGTAACAACAACAAAAAATAGATGTAGGAAAAGATTTTGGAAAGTATACTTACATAAGCGACGTTCACTTTCAACAGTGCACTTTACCTGGACAGGTAAACCCTTGCAAAGACTGTAATGTTAAACCATCCAGAGAAGAGGTGGAGGGGAAGGACAGGAGAGTTAAATGTCTCAGTAAAGAGGACTTTGTCCCAGTCATGCAGCACGCCGATTGGCTGCCAGTGAAGAAATTTTATCTGGTTACCGGTCTTTAGGGAATTCTCTAACCCACTGGAAGGAAAGCTGCTCCCGTGTGAGCTCTGAGCCAGCTCACCTTTAACAGGCCAAGGTGATCAGGAAGTAAGCTGAGGGGCGGGGGCTAGAGAAAAGGTAAACAAGATATCTGCCCAAACCTGCTCTGGGAGTTCGGGAGAAGCTGGAATTTTCACTAAGGTGGAATGAAGGAGGAAACAAAATAATGGGAAGGAAAATAAAAATAAAATAAAATAAAAAAAAAATCTATTTTTAAATTTAATTTATACTTTTTCATTGAAAATCACTGACATTGTCTTGAAAAAAAGGCACCAACTTCTTGAGTGCCACATTCTGAGACGACCTCTATTGTAATGCAATAAAACTGTAATAACTCAAAAAAACTGATATACAGCAGACCATTTGTGTAAACACAAGAACTGTTCTCTGTAGCTATAATCAAAAAGGCTTAGTGCTACCACATACAGCAAGAATTTGAAACCTATGTACAATACAGATACTATTATACCTGTTGTTTGTATATGGTGCCTTCTTTTCTGTTGTGGTTTTGCTTCTCTGTGACAATAGCTACTTTTGTAAAGCTATTTCTGAGCAAAAGCAGTTGTTGTCCCTGTTTTCAGATGTGGTTTTCCTCCTGGCTTTTCATGCCGCATGCAGCTCTTTAAACCCCGACTCTGTGAGCCACAGGTGCTGCAGAGGAACACAAGTACAGACACAAAATGATGGTTCTGCTTATGAGTCACCCTGAAAGCAGTGGTGAGTCATTACTTACCAAATATGTAGAGAATAGTCACAAGGAACTTGCAAATACGTGCCCAGTTTTCCACTAACATGCATTTGACAATACACTTATTAGATTATTATTTTTTCATTAGCATTGTATTATTTCCTGGCAATCAAAATATGCAGGTGGTAGATGGTTCCTCTGCCACACAATATCACTGACTGCAAAGGATCTTTGGATGGATCGTTCCAGACCCAATCTATCATAGAGTTTTATTTGTTTGTTTGTTTTTTGTTTTTTTTAATGCAGGCAAACATATCAAATTATCAAAAATAAAAGTAGCAGACTTGGTTTTAAGGGCAAGACAAGCTTACGACTCAGTAGGGCTAGAAGGTCCACTTTTGATTTGGCCTTCATGGTCTAGAACCCTTCTCACTGACCTTTACAGCTGTCATCCTTCCTTTCACGTGATCTAGGGAGATCCTCTTCTCTTCTCTTCTCTTCTCTTCTCTTCTCTTCTCTTCTCTTCTCTTCTCTTCTCTTCTCTTCTCTTCTCTTCTCTTCTCTTCTTTGTTTGAGTTTATTGAAATCTTGACTTTGCTTTGAAATGCTGAGTTGAACCTGCAGCCTGTCTCATTTCTGCTGAGTCCTCGGTTCCCTGGTGATAGAGTTTATCTAAACACTGTGGTGCAGGTGAAACCAACACTCAGCTCTCCAGGACACTTTCTCTCTTTGTCTGTTTGCGATTTGAGTCTTGTCTTTCTCTCAGTTTAGCTTCACTTCATTTTCTTCTGATAGACATTTCCCTCACCCCCCAATAATGATTTGAAATCATGTGGCATATGAGAATGTTAGATAACCAGGGATCCTGGCTAACTTACTTTTCGATATATCCATCATCAATTTATTTTTCTATCCATTCTCACATGGCGGTGAAAGGTCAGCTTTCAGTCCTCCATCCATGCAGCATCCATATTTCATGGCACCAGTGCAAATGCTCTTCATAGCATGAATACTGACGAGGGAAAACAGCGGAGGGAAGGTCATCAAAGAGACACAACCATGGCAGCTCCAACATCACCATGGTAATAAATTTCCTCCTGTCCTAATCTGATCATTGTGTCAGTGGGGATGCCAAAAATATACATTTTGGGGGCAATTCAATTCTTTTGTTTAACCCAGGGTTCTCATTTACTCAACTTGCTCTCAACAAACATATAACATTAAGCACTACCTTGTGCCTTTATGGACTGGGTAATCATATTCAACTATGGTACAATGTAAATAAATAAGTTAGTTAACTTATCATTTTCTGCAGTGGTATTTGTGTAGTATAAGGAATTATTCTGAATGAACAGAAAACTTGAACCCTGTGTTATATTCGTTGTAATTATTCAATGTGACTTTAAAATACTTGATATTTCATCCTCTCTGCACTGCAGGCAAATGACGCACATTCATACTTGTCTGAAAAAAGACAGTGCTCTCTCCTTCAATTCCACTTTGTCATTCGTCTGGTAGTCTACCCTCATACCAATCTTTTTTTCTGTCTGTTGTACTCTAAGTAACAGAACGTGGCGCCCCATCATTTACACAGCCATGCATACGAATGCATGCTCTCCACTTATTAAAAAAAAAAGAGAAAAGAAATCAACAAAAAACATCCATTAGTCTCTGCCTTTCCATTGCTGGTCCACTGCCTCTGCCTCCTCAAACAGTCCTCACTCTGAAGCCACACACTCAGACAAGACATCAGAATCGATAGTTTCTAGAGCATTCTTGTGAAAATGTTGTGCTTTTCTTTTTGAGTTGCTGGTCTCATTAGCACAAAATGCCGGAGTGATGAAGTAGGGCTGTCGATTTTAATTTCCACAGCTCTAACAAAATAATATGTGGAAATAATGAAGTATTCAATAAGCCATTAGTCTAGTATCAAAGGGGGCTCCACATTTGACACAGAGAATAGTGTCTCATAAAGTGTGGGTGCAGAACACGTGTACTTATGTGTAGGTCTGACCAGTAATCACTGGTGTGAATGTCATCATTCATAGAGCAAACGATGGATAGTGTGATTTGTCATGCTATTTGTCAAATGTCACAGTGACACCAAGCCAGATTGTAACAAAAGACAGAGACATTTGTACAAGTGGGACAAGAGGGACAGGTGGGGCACAGAATACAGAATCAGACGGCAGGAAGAGACAAATGAAAGAGGGCACCAAAGGGGGGTGGGGGGAATGAAGATGGAGGTATGTCTGGGTGTCAAACTGGTGGTCTAAATCTCAAGGGGGGGGGGAAACAGAGCGTTTCTGTTCCAGCAGGCAACACAGCCAGCCAATAAATGAAGATGAATGCACTTCAACGCTCTTGTGCCAAAACTACATCTTAGAACTGAGACTCACAAACAGACACAGAAACACACTGACACACACATTTTACCATCAATCTATTTGCAGGTTTCACTGCTAAAATGATTATATTTTGTTTGCCTATACAAAATCCTGGGCATATGCGTATTTGCTGTGTGTGTTTGCATGCACCAAAGGGTGTTTTGAAGTAAAACCACAACAGTGCCGCAGATGCTTGACAGTGGAACAGTCTCATTATCCTGGTCCTATGAGAGACTATCAGTGACCTCTGCCAGCCCTGTATGTCACTCACTCACAAGTTTTTCCTTTGATAACATCAGATTAGCCTGATGGGCTGCAGGCACTGTAACAGCAGAAGACATACAGTATAACACCGAGAAAGGATCAGAAATGGTTGGGTTTAATAGAATTAGTATTTGCACTCTTCATCTCATTGCAATGTGTGGAATATACTGCGCAATTATTCTGCGCCACTACCATATTTTCTCTACCAGAAAGTAAGTAACATGTGTCGTGTCAGCACATTAAGCACAAACTTTATTCAAGATACTGTAGAAGAAAAACTGCAAAAGGAGGAACAACTGACGAGTGAACTCATTGTGATCCTGCGGTTTACTTAACACGGTACAGTAATTGTGATCTTCTTGAAGTAAGCATTATCCTTTTATTTGTTCAATTACTATTATATTGACTGTGTTTAGGGAAATGACATAACTGCATGTTACAGTCACACTCTCTCCATTCAGCTGCTCAGGGGACAGATTTATTTTCTCCATTGAATCAGACCCATTTATATGATTTTTGAATCCAATTTCTATCAAGTCTAAATTAACATTTGTTGTAAAATCTTGCAGGATCTATTTAAGTTCTATTTAATTGGATTTGTTGTGGGGCTGTTTCATGTACATTTTTTTAAAATACATTGTTCTTCCTTTTCTTCAAAGTTAAGCTGAAATATAGGTGACTCGGATACTGACCTTACATTTATGTTATTACATTTTCAGAGGAATGATGACCAGACAGGGGAAGGTTTCCTAAAGGACAAAGAAGCTGGTCTTGGAAAAGACAGCAAATAAAAACTGGGTGTTGCCTTAAGGTGCATTTTGTACAGTTTATATGTCAATATCTTTTGCATTTTTTATTTTATTGCCTATATTTTTCTTATTTTGTATTTGTCACTTGGTCCTTGTCTTCACCTTTGATGTTTTTGATGCCTCAACAGATTAATTTCTCTTTTTAGGATCAAGTTTATCTTATCATTTTATCAAACACTTATCAAACACTGTAAGTTAATTGCAGGAATCAGTCCAGCTGGGAAAACACATTTGCCCCACTTAGAATAGATGGCAAACAGAGCCACACCCTAATACTCCATGACATTCACAGTGGGGTCTGTGTGAAGAATGCTTCACTGTATTACCTTGATATCTTCTCCTACCAGGACGTGTCACTGGAGAATATCTATTCATCCTCTCAATTTGCCATTCTGCCCATCTTTCATAATTTTAGTGATAGTTAGACAAAATTCTGGTTAGAGTGCAGC
This sequence comes from Brachirus orientalis, assembly GCA_016785285.1. Taxonomy (NCBI): domain Eukaryota; kingdom Metazoa; phylum Chordata; class Actinopteri; order Pleuronectiformes; family Soleidae; genus Brachirus; species Brachirus orientalis. Next base: position 7,704,456 of record JAFBJR010000180.1, read on the forward strand.
ACAAATTAAAATATATAAAGGGGGAGCTGTTCATTTCAAAGTATTGAGTGATAAAATTGGGCTTATGATGCAACAGTCCAGATGACCAGGACTTACAAGTATGTGAACAGACGGAGTCATTCATCACAGCCGTAATCCTCTCATCCTATTATTAGACAGTCACTCTTTTCTGCTGCCATACAGCCTTGCATCCTCATGGATGAAAACATCACACAATCAGCAGTGAAATTAAAAAAAAAAAGATCCAGAAATGCTTAAAGACTAGTAAAAAAGAAAAAGGCTGTCACAGAAACCCCAAAGTTGTTTCTTTTCACTATCATTACAAATGTCATTTTGGAGAGAACTGTTGTGCAATGAACACATTCAGCTTTTTTAATTATTCACAAATCTCGCCTCCTTTTGCTCTATCCTAATGTGATCACTTCGCTGTGCGCCCAAAATGCCTTAGATCTTAACAGGCGTTGATTTCCAAAAGGGGCTCTAAAAGTAATACAGTGCATCCCAGAATGAGACATGAAACCTTGCTGGGAATATGCTGCACCAAATCTCATTAATCAAAACTCAGTGTTATGAGATACGTTATGAGAGTGTTTTTGTTCTGTCTACGTGCTCTGGCATGCATTTGTGACGGTCATTATTTCTGTCTGTCTGTTGCTATGGAAATAGTTTCCTCATCTCTTGCCTCCTGACACAGTCTACATCCTTGCTCTTAATACCTTGACAGGTATGCTTTTGTAGGTTTGCTTTGTGCCCTCATTGTCTGCCTGATATTTTTTTTTTTGCAGCCTTGCTACTTCTGGATTATTTCTGCGTGGTACTGATTTCCACCTTAATCTGCTTGTCGATGTGTGTTGCTATAGTGCCGATTGAGGTGCTGCTCCTGTGCTTCTGTGGTCACAGCAGCTGCTCTGCTGTTAAGATGACCACCGGTGGGGTAATTAAGTCTTTGATGTGAAGCTTCTTGATGGCTTTCATTTAGCCTCAGGCATAGGTTTACATCTTCACAATAACCAGGACAATAACCATGTCACAGAAATAATACAGAGAATGCCGTCATAACTATATGTAAGGACGTGCATTGTAGCACGTACACCCGTTTAGCTTCTGCTTTAGAAATACTTAACTGATACACAGATGTTATATATATACATATATATATATACATATATATATATACATATATATATATATATATATATATATATATATATATATATATATATATGCAGGCAAGCATATTCTGTAAAAACTATTCCTTTGAGAGTAGTACTTTTACGGTCTTGAGGCTCCTTCATAAGTTGATCAGTAAAGTTGTATCCTGTATCTTTTTCTCATTTTGTTTTCTATTCAGTACAGTGTGTGTAGTGTAGCACACTGGGTGGATATGGTTTACATAACCTAAGGGTGACGTAAGATCTTCAAGCATTGCTTTCTAAACTTCTAAGGAGAGCGGTGCAAAAACAGGGTCACAATCAAATAAATATGTACTGCACTGAAACCTTAAGTTATCATGATGAGACTGAGCAGGAATACTGCTGTAAAAAAACTTAAAAGGAGCTTTCACATCACAAAGCAAAGAGTAGGCGAGTAGGCCGACATGACTAATAGGCAGGTGGAGAGAACTGGGATAGAAGAGTGAGACAAAAGGCTTTTTGAGTCAAATGACTGTGTCATGCAAAAAGGAGGAGGAGAGAGGAAATTGTCAGATAAATGTGCAGAGCCAGGGATTTAATGGATGTGTGTAGAATGAGACTTAACCAACAAGAGAAGCCCAGGAGTGCTCTTTTCCCCATCCTCTCCTTCATCCCTCTCTCCCTCATCCATTTCCCATGGTTCCCTCCCCTGTGTCCCCTATGAGGTTAGCGTCACAGAGAGGGTGGAGGGGGACGGGACGTAAATAGAAACCGACCTATCATAAACACACACTTATATTAATGAGTTCAACTATATTCATTTCTGTATTTATCAAATGATAAGCGACGACTCAACATATTCTCTTTTCTGTGTATTTTCATCAGGCTGATTAAAATTGAAATACCCGCAACTGTAAGATTAACAGAATATGATGTTCTGGATGAATCAGGGAACTGACGTCTTCTCATCAGATGGCTTTTCCTTTGAGTTTACTCATGTTTTCCTGTGTGATCTGGCTGTACTCGATTTGATCTGCTGGCAGTCCTGTGCTGCAAAATGACAGTAAGTAAGGTTGGCACACAGCAATAATATAATTTAACCAAGCCAAAAGATAAGAGGACAGATACTCACACGTAAGAGACTGCATGGAAAGGATAGATGAGGAACTGAATTGGATTTCCAACTATTTTGCATGTTATAAAACCAGCTTGTACTGAATTAGAATTTAAAGTGGTGTATTAATTCTAGAGTGGGCGAACGAGTGAATAACAAAGGGTTCTTGGACTGGTGGTAATCCCATTTAGCTGGTTCCTAATCCTGTGGTATGGATGGCCTGAGCTGGGTAGACTGCACTGGATGCTAATTATGAAGCATATTGACTGTACCAGAGGCCTATTTTTAAACTGAAATTGTTACATAATTAAGAGTGGATCAATAAGTCAATTGAAGGAGAAAGAACAGTGACATAGTCCACATATAAACGTATTAACAACCCCAGAGGGAACAGTGTGCATGTACTCTCTTTTTATCACGATTAACACCTTGCTTTCCCCTCCTCTCTCTTTCACACATACACACATGCTGAGAAGTATGAAACCACATAATATCAAGAAACGCTATGTATTATGCACTGAACAGCCAGATATGAAAGGTAACATTAATTTGTGCATTTAGACATTAACTGGCTCAACTCATACTGGCTTAACTCATAACACAAGGAGCAGTGAGGTGGCCTCAGACCAGCAAAAGGAAACAAAAAACTGGTGAGGTAAGAAATTAGGAGCAGATGGAAATTATTCAAATGAAAGCAATGAGCAGCTCCAGTTTGAGTTGTGTAATTTCATACATTTGAAAATGAAGGGTTTGTGACAGTGTTATTCCAGTCAAACTGACAACGACAGTGGTCGAGGTGGAGAGACAACTCATTACAGACAGTTGTAACACAGCATGTAATTAGTTAAGAGGTGTGCAGTCTTATTTCTAGATATTGATCTGAGTTGCTTTGCTGTGAGTAAAGCTTTGCTGAGGTGCTTTGTGTATGCATACAAAATGGATTTGAGGTTTCTGCAAACTGAATGGCACAGCCCGAGTCTCACTATGGCATTTTCCAGTACTATGTGACATTGGCTGTATTTCTATTTCAAGCTAAATATCAAAAACATGGGAAACATGCGTACCAGTATGCAGTAGACTAGTTAGTGTTAGCCTCATATAAAAAATGAAAAATGGGAAACTGGTAGCCTTGGTCTTTGAAAGTGACAAAAGCTACATGCTTTTTTGGTTTAAGCTTAAAGTCTCCACTGGATGAATTGCAGCTGCTCAGGATCAAGAAATAGTCCATGGTAAAATTCCTACTAAATTGGCTGATTATTAAGTTGCACTTTGGTTTGGTACAGGTTCAACTAACACCATATAACACCCGAATTACACCAGTTTTCTTTTAGAAGCAAACTAGCCAGTTTAATACCCACATCTTAAGTCTTTTTTGTTATACCTGCTGCTGACAAATTCCCCAAAATGAAAAAGTGATGGTACAAATAAGAGCATATTTTGGACACATATCCACATTCCACATTCATGCAGCCGTGCACCAGCATATTGTGCAGATGTTAAAAATGACTGCTATGCCTCTTAAATGTAGCTGCATTAGTCAGGTAGCTGCCATTGCTCAAAGGTGATGGAGGTAGGATCAAATTACAGTGTTTTTGAGAAAGTCATTAAGATACAACTTCAGGCAACATGCAGTATTTAGCTCTTAATGAGCCTCTGACTTCAAGGGACATCAGTGAGGTACCTCATTCATGATAAAAAGTGTCTGTCATGTGGGGAGCAACTAAATGAACCGGGCATGAATGCAACCAAACAGTTAAAACCTGTCTCTCAACTTTATGTAATTAACCACAAAGCTAAAATCCAGAAAGGTCTAGCAAGCACTGGATAGAAATATGTGAACATCTAAGACAGGAGACAATTATGTGAACCAGTGAAACAGTGCCTATGTGTCACTTTCATTTAAACGTTACAAATAAACAAAAACATCTTCTCTTCCAATTAAAGCCTATGAGTAAGAAACTACTGATTAAATCTAAATCTAAAATCGAGTTGAGGAATCAACCCTCAAGACATAAAAAATAATTTTGAAACTGTAAATTTGAAGGAGACAAAGGCATAAGGTCAGTATTAATTAAACATGGAGTAATATCAAAAATGATCATATACAGCAGACCATACCCACACAGTGCCCTGTGGATCATTAAATAAACAGTGTTTTGTTGCACACTCTCTAAATCCCTGGAGAAATAATCAATGGATCAACTCTGCAATTCTAATACCCAGAACAAAGAACACAGGGGGATTAGCAGTGTTTACAATCATTATCCTGATAGTTTTCATCTCAATGAAATTAATTTCAGGGAATTCATTCAAGCCTTGCAGTAGGAGCCATCACGAATCGTGCAATCGTGATGGATGATGTCAACACTGGTCAGTGCTGATTGATCAGTCACAAAAAGCCAGTGGTCTAAATCACAGCCAATGTGAAAGAGATGAGTGGAATTTCATCATTGGAAGCTGCAGAAAGACCTCCTCATACATTCTTTGTTCTGTGACCACAGAGAGTTATGGATGGTTTGTGGTCACATAGTGTACTGTAAATATCTATTCATACAAAGATGAGGTCCCATGTCCCTGCTGTGCCACATACACATACTGTGCCCGATCTCACAGTCTATTCAGCGACAACATATTGTCCTGCACAGAGCATGCACAGTTGACACAGATGGTAAACACATTTTGAGCTAGACAGAGATGTTGGGGACAGGTATATAACATTTACATCATGCTGACTTCAGTGGACTGGCAAATATGTAAACTATAAAGTGGCCTTTAAGGTTTAGTTTGTACAATTTGGAGTAATTTACTACACAGTTATGTCCATAGGGGTGTATACCTGGTGTGAAAAAAAATGAAATAAAATAAATAAATTCATAGCCACAGAATCGGCGTTTTATAGGTACAGTACTTTACACAAGGACCTTGCCTTCTACAGGCTACCATCTTTTGTTTCTACAGTGATATGAAGGAACCAAAAAGCCAGAGAACACATTTTGCATTTACAGCATAGAAGTGGTAAAAGTGGAAGTATGCAAACAAAGAAGAAAGACATCCTTTCTGGTATATAAAGGCCACTGTAGTTCCCTCGCAATCTGCAGCCTCACCATTAGATTTTGCTAAATCTTACTCACGGAACCATTAACAGAGCATTTATCACACAACAGACTTGAATCTCAGGTTTATTCATTTTAATAATTTGATTTATGCGTTGTTGGTCAATGCAATAATTAATCAAATGTTGCTATATGACTGCAATTATGATTAAGATTTCAACATGTGACATAATTGGGCATGATAGACTTCTGCTTGTATAGCATATACAAGTATATTGTAGTATTAAGATGTTTCTTACCTCTATGTAGGTCGATTTAATAAGGAGACATTTTATAGCGTCTATAAATGCTCATAACACACTGTACTGCTCCAGGGCTCCACTGCTGCTTTTTAAATTCCCATCAAATGTTTCTCTGCCAAAGTCACGCAGTTGCAGAAACACATACAAGTTGCTTCTATAAATGTGAGTTCTTATGTAGAAATCAACCAAGAGGGAATGATATTGTCAGCAGCCTTGGTCTCTGTTGTCATATAAGAAAATTGATGTTGAGAAATAATGTCTGAAATGGGATTTACTCACATTTGTTTATAAATTAGGGGTACCTTCTTTGTTTGAAAGTAAGAATTCAGTTTGTGCATGTTCTCTTCTTGCCTTTCAACGTAGTAGTTTTATTGGTAAAGGCAAACACTAAATTACCCTTAAATGCATGAGGAAATTAACCAACACCGTGTCATCCTGCATTACTGTTTGTCATTTTTTCTGCTGTCATACTAATGCACTTTTACAGTTTTTGCTCATGCAAACCGAATGTCCTCAACTGACCAAATGCAGCATGGCTTTAGTTGTTAAGCTGTCACAGGGAACACAACATAGGCCATTTGTCACTGTGGTCAGTGGTGACTGCAGTTTGAAATCAGCAGTTGCATTATATATAAAGCAATGAATGGCTTGATAGATGTGTACAGACACGGACTCACAAGCTGGTATATACTGCTTATGGAACATTTTCTGCTCCGTGGATCCACTTAATCAGCCAGTTCTAAAACATATGCAGAATCTTACCGTGGAGAGATAATATCTAGCAATTATCACATATGACACCCTAGAAGTATGAGAGGCAGTACAGTGGTCCGGTAGCTATATTCATAAAAGCTGAAGATAGTGAGAACCATGCTCAAGTAAAGTTTTCTGATTTTATTTTTATTATTTTTAAGTATCTAAGTCAGTCGTTTATGGTCATCAGTTGTGTTACTCACCGACTGACCACCTCACGTTGTTCATGAGAGCAAAACAAAATTGGTCCATGAGCATTCATTCAGTGTGAGTAATCCATGAATCACAACTTATCATTGTTCCTGGTCGTACCCCACTGTGATGTCTTGAGTACATGCACTCTCAAAAAGCCCCCAACCCACTTATGCATGAAAGGATACAAATGCACTGAGGTGAGGTGAGGGTAAAGTTAAATCATCATGCCTGTAGTTTATAAAACTCTGTCCAAATGAATGTGTTGTTGGATATGGCTCGCACAGCTGGATGTCAATTTAACACTAGTGAATTGAATTATAAGTGGTTTTATGTTTGTTTAAAGAACATTGTATTTTACTTGATTACCCTGTGTGTTAAAGAAAAGGTAAAATACATAGATTATATTTAACACAATTGAAAACAACAACTGAATAATGTGTGTCAACATGAGGAAATATCAGATTTTAAAGAGAAGTGAATACAACTACTCACAGGCCCATCATGCAAAGAGTGAAAAGCAAGTTATACCACCTCCTAAGACACCCTCACTGGGGGATGTAGTTGAGGATACTGAGGCTGGTGTGAACTCTGTAAACAAGTCAACTCTGAGTTCATTTGTAAGTGGCTTAAGACCACCATTATTAAACGGACCAGAGTGCGGTTCCTTGGTTCGCGTCAGAGGTCTTGGACTATGATCACACTGAGCTCGATTCAGTTGGAGTAAACTAGGCTCGTGTGAATGTACCATATGGATATCAAATGTGTGAACACAACAGGTGGCAAAAGTGAATACAATAAAATCACATTGCAGCATAGGACCCTTCTACAAAATAAGATATGTCATTATTCATAGCAATGTTGGCTGCTCTGGTAGACATAAAAATTGAAGTGCAAGTTCATTGTTATTCTTTAACATTGTGAACAACACAAAGCAATGTGGCCATTGGGTCCCTGGTCTAATAAGGTGATGATGCCTGCTAACATAAAGAAATGTAACCTATAAATGGATCTTCTACACAAAGTCTTTAATTGTACTTTCACATTCACCTCTGATTAGAGAGAACAACACAGACATGCATGTGCAGGAGTTTATGACCCAGCTGCTGTGACCTGGTACTCTCCTGTTCTGGTATTGTAAACTTCCTCTGTCAGGATGATCTGGAATATTCTGGGACACAACAGTTTTAAAAACCCCATCAGAAGGCAAAGAGCTTCAGGTCAGGTCTGCAGACAGGATAGGGACATCTGAGTCTGGAACACAGTGGCTGCAGAGAAAAAAAAGATGTTTTTTGTTTTTTGAGTAAAAACCTGTTGCTGGGAAGCTTTGTTACATTTATTGATATTATCATTATTGTTATAAAGTAATATGTGACAAAAACCACAAAAGTATATTTCATGCAGTAAATTGTGTAAAGTAAGAATGCTTTCACAAATATAAATTGTGTAGTTTATTTTTTAATTAATTTACAAAATGTAAAATGAGCAATCAAAAGAAAAATCTAAATTTGATGTGACCAACCTTTGCCCTCAATCCAGCTTCAACTCTTGTTGGTACACTTACACAAAGTCTGGGATTTAGTCAGGTGTACGATTAACCAATTATACCAAACAGGTGCTAATGATCATCATTTTCATATGTAGGTTGAAATGCAATTATTAACTGAAACAGAAAGAGCTGTGTAGGAGGTTTAAAACTGGGTGAGGAACTGCCAGACACTTCTTCCAAGATGGATCTATAGATAGAGAGATACTTTATGTCTGTTCCAAAGAAAAAAACTGAAATTTTGTATTTTAAAAATGGCTCTATGAGACATGAAGGGAAAACACTTTCATTTCACAGGTCATACACCATGGCAAGACTGAGTACAGCAAACAGACACAAAGTAGTTATACACATTAGCAAGGTCTCTCCCACGCAAAGATTTCAACGCAACCTGGGGTTTCAAGATGTGCTGTTCAAGCTCTTTTGAAGAAGCACAAAGAAACGGGCAATGTTGATGACTGTAGATGTTGTGGTCAGCAAAGGAAACTTAGTGTGGCAGATACAAGAAACAGGTACACCCTTCTACTCTCTGGAGATGTTTGGTTAGAAATGGTCTTTGTGGAAGAATTGTGGCCATAAATTTCCATACTGTGGAAACGAGGCCAAGTGACTCATATGCATTAAAACATAAGCACTGGGGAGCAGAAAAATTGAAGCAGGTGCTCTGGACTGACTGGAATATTTAGCTATAGCAGAAGGCAGTTTGTTTGCTGAAGAGCTGCAGAGTAGGGCTGCAATAGAGTCAGGGATTTGGTCAGGATTACTGGTGTCCTTAATGCTGGGAAAAACAAGCAGATCATGCAATACCATCAAGGAAGGATTGGCCCCAAATGTGTTCTGCAGCAAGACCATGACCCCAGACATACAGCCAGTGTCATTAAGAACTATGTTCAGTGTTGAGAAGACCATGGAGTATTGGAAGTGATGCTATGACCATCACTTCCAATACTTGTTTATTTGTTTGGAACAACCTACCTGTCAAGATCCTCCAAAAACTATGGACAAGTGTGCGTAGAAGAACTGAGGCTGTTTTGAATATTTGGTCACACCAAATATTGATTTTATTTCATTTTTTTCCCCCTGTTAGCACACTCTGCATTTTGTAAATTGATACAAATAAAACATTTGCATTTATACTTATGAAAACATTTTTACTTTACAGCATTCTTCCAAAGCTTTCCAGCAAATGTCCTATTACAAACCCACTAACATCATATACTATATGTAAAACCCTGTGCATGAACTGCATACTGTATATAACATGTGCACATATGGACCCCTCCCACTCCCACTTCTTTACTGGACCAGCAATCCATTATGATTTAATTATAGTGATATTAAGCTGAAGCACAAAAGGTCTCTCTCTGTTAGAGTGTAATAAATAACAGTTTAACAGATTCCTGTGATAACCTGATGGACAAATTGGATTGCCTCCAAGAATTTCCTCCCACTCTTTCTCTTTGTCCTTTACACATACACTCAAAAGGTGTTTCATTCACTTCATTAACCCTGAGCAGTGAACACTAGCTTGATGGCATGTACCTTTAATTCTGTTTGTTCTAATGTACTGGATTATGTTGCTCCATTTAAGATAAAGAGCTTGAAGCCAAATCCAGAACTGTGGCTGGAAGTTTCTTTAGAGATTTTAAAAAAATAGCCTCGTACCACCAAAGCTGCAAAAACTCTGTTTTTCCTTTAACCTTGTGTCAAGTAACAACCACAAACCTCAGTTCCTTTTTAACACTCTTAACTCTCTCTTATACCCCTGTGACTCCTCTGCCATTGTGCCCTCAACATCACTAGATCAAAATCGTGAAGCACTTGCATCCATCTCACTGCCCTTTAGACACTATCCCTCCTTGTCTCCTTAAGGATGTTTTTGACACAATTGGGCCTTGTGTTGTTGAGTTGATAAATTCTTCTTTGGTGTCTGGCTGTGTTCCTGCTGCATTCACACATGCTGTAGTTCAGCCCCTCATCAAGAAGTGCCATTGTTTGTTTGTTTTTTTTGATGTGTTTTGTTGTCTCTCTCCTTGTTGCCTTTCATTTTCTCTCTCTCTCTCTCCCTCTTTCTGTCCCCTACCTCTCCTCTGCTCCCAATTTTCATCTCACCCCTACCAGCCGAGTCAAATGGCTGCAGACCTTTGAATCTGCTTCTGTCAGAGATTTCTTCCTGTTAAAAGGGAGTATTTTTTCTCTCCACTGTTGTCTATTGCTTGCTCATTGTGTAAACTGTTAGGCATCTTTTCTCCTTGCCTTACCAGGTAAGATACCTTGTAATATTTGATTAGGCTTATTCATATTATTTCATGTATTATTCATATTATTAGTAGTATTATTATTCACAATGGGCAAGTCAAATAAATGTAGACTTATTGAAGGAGAAACCCACTGTTACAGCGAGGTTGTTGTGGCCACTTAGGCCTCAAGTAGCATGAACCAGGCAGCAGCAATGAGAGATTATTGGAGCCTGGTGTCCTCACCTCCCTCCAGAACAAGATTCACAGAACAACAGCCAGTGGAAGGACTCATCACTGTTGATGCTCAGAGACCCATGGAACCAATACACTTCAGGACAATCAAACAGCAATGTCTCAACTAGGCCAAAGGCAGTTGTTATCATATATTCTTAGCTGTGTATCTAATGCAAGATCAGCCTCCAGGAGAATCTCGCATTGAAACTGGATAAAGAACTGTTTTCACACATCCGTCCCTAAAGCAATATTTTCCCAGGTTGTGGACTTTCTATCTTTTCTAAAATAAAGTTTGTACTCCCCTTCTAGATGTCACTGAATGAATAATTCTTGTTCAATTTATTCATCTAGCTTTTATCTCAGGGATACATGTGAATCACCCTTGTTCTGTGGTCCTAGAGGAAGTGTGTGTTTTTCTTTCTTTTTTTTTTTATCAGCCTGTTGTTGTAACTTTTTCTGAACATACTCCCTGTCTTCAGTGGTCTGTAATCTCTGTCATCAGTGTTCTCACTCTATTTCACTCTCTCGATCATAGCCTTACCTTTTTCACTGAAGCACTGCTGGTAGCAATAGGTATTTCAGAATTGTCTTGCTGTTCCCTCCTTTCTTAAAATGTCATCCTCTCATATTGTCACGTGGCACTTGGAAGGAGTCCTTTGGGGCTGGGCTGCTTCAAGTATTGATTGAAGTGCCCTTGTCCCTTGTGCACCATTATGTAAGAGAGCTGCAAATATTCACAAAGTCACTGAGAGGGAGGGGTAGGGAGTGTGGAGTGCAGAGAGATAGAGAGAAGCAAGGAAGAAGGTAGAACATGTAAGCTATAGCACAATAGTTAAGGCATGGAGGAGAATGACATTGAAGGACTGAGAGGGTCGGCACTGAAGACGGGGACAGAAGTGTCAACTGCGGGTGAGGGGAAGGCAATCACTGAATCTGTGGATCATCTATTAGGAAATGATGGAAACCTAGACACCTGCATGAGTGTCATAGATCAAGCAGAAAATAAGCAAGCGAAGGAAGCTACTGTATCTTTTCACCATAATTTTTTCTCAAGTCTCATCATGTGATGATCATGATGGTTCTTGTGTTGCAGCAAAGAGGACACAGAAAACACTAATTTTATTAAAAAAAGAAAAAAAAAAAAAAAAGGCTAAAGCTCTCAGAGGAAAATATAAATAATTGATGACTTGACAGCTTAGAGTTATTGTTTTAAGAAAACGATTTCATGATGTCTTTCATGATCTGCCGGTTTCACTTCCATGGGAACGTAAAACCAGCTTATAGATCCAGCACTGTACAGTAATGTCCTTTTTTTTTTTTGCACAATTCACAACAATCATGTTTGCAGTGCAAGTCTATGCAGACAAACCCTAAAACCCTGAATCACCCTGATATAATTTCTTTATGTCAATTGCATTAATCTTACTTTCCTCCCTGGCATCAGAAGATGAACACTGACACTAGTCATGACTGTCCAATATTCTTGTTATCACTACAGGAATATTGAACTATGATAATAATCATCTAATAATAATATATTTTAAGATAAAAACAAAATGATTGTTATTCCTTGCCATTTAGCAGCTGGTTAGGTTGATACCTTTGTAGTCAGGTGGTTAGGAAAGCTAAAACAACAGTTATGATAATAAAATAAATGAAAAATTGTTAAAATACAAAAAAAACACAACACGGTGAAATGATTCATTGTGTGGGAAGACTGCTTAATTCAGGCCAGTAACGGTGTTACTGCCCTGCATGCCCTCAGGTCACATACATACATGTGCACACAGCAAGGATGGTCATTGTTACACAAGGTCTTGGTTTGACACGCAGGACTCCCCCACCATGATAAACGACCCCTCTTCAAAGCTGTCAGAGATGAACGTCGCTGCGAGGACAGACACAATATGTGACCTTTGGTCCAAATCAGACCCTTGAACTGCATGTTATACTCCTGGTGATTCTGGATGCTCATACATGTGTGAGAGCATGTGGGAGATCTTACATGTGCGCTGCTGATGCTAGTCTAATGCTACGTGTAGGTGCTTTTATGCTAGAGAAGAACATTACTATACATTCAAGTGCAGTCGCTGTTACCAAGGCAACCACAAGCATCACTGAATACAGTAACTAGGAGATTTAACTGTTGGCCAAAGAAGCTTTGCTGTCGAAACAACGCTGTTGGGCACCATCTTACCTCTCTGACCTCCTTCATTTTCACACCCTATCCCTAGTTCTGAGGTCTAATAACAGGTTGCTTTTAGATGTGCCTAAAGCGACTAAAAACTCAGGGGGATCGAGCCATTTCTGTACCTGCCCCCAAACTGTGGAACGATTTACCAGCTGAAATTAAATCTGCCCCTTTTCTCCTTGGCTTTCACTTCAGGATGAGAGTAATCAACTCAGACACTTCAGTCTAGATTTTTTACCATTTTATTATTTTACTATTTAACTAATTTAATTTTATGTTTTTATTGTTTTTATTGTTTTATACCTTGCTGTTATGCCTTTTTCTTTGTAAAGCACTTTGGTCAATCCTGGCTGCTTTTAAATGTGCTCTAGAAATAAAGTTGACTCGACATGACTTGACTTGACCTGGCCATTAGAGACTCATGATTGGTTACGCTGTATTCATATGTTCAGGGTCCAGGCTTCACCTGTAATGCTTTTTATTTACTTATGGAACCAAGCATCACTGGAGTGCATTATAGGTCTGTTGCACACTTTTCTTGTTAAAGGGTGCTTTGAGCGATAACTCAAAACATAGGTGTGAGTCCAATGTGAGAGAAAAATCAAATTTTCTTCATCTTAGTCTTTTGTCTTAGTCCTTGCAGCTTTACTCTTACACTATGTCATTTCTTAGTTTTGTCTCAGTCTCAGCACTATCTTCCTCTCCATTTACTGCAGACTGAAGACAAGAAACATCTCTGTCTTGTCTGTCTCTGGTTTGTCTCCTTTTTCTTTCTCTTTTTTTTTGCCTGGCCTTTCCCTCAAGCTTTAATCTTAACAATGTCTTGTTGGCGTGCTGTCTGCCCTCACAGACAACAGAGCTTTTTCATACTTAACTCAAGTGACTTTTTCCTACTGAGACCCACAAACCAGCAGAATACAAAGATTGTGTTTTGACTTTATGCATTTAGAAAGGCATTTCTCAGGCAAAATAAAACCAGAATGCCTAAACTGTCTTTAGAAAACCTAATATCAGTAAAGTTAATTAATATGAGCCCCTGTATAATGGCTGCCTGATGGGAAGCCACTGATGGAATTTTGTTAAAGGGTGCTTTTCACAGTGAATCACATTCATCTTTCCCTTGTTTGACTGCTTTACTCTCTGGAGCAAGAACGGGACTACTTCCATTTACTGTATATGGCTTTTAGTCCACGGTCTAATTTTACCTCTGGAAATATCAGCTATTACCTAAATGCCCTTCATGATGAAAGCTTCTCCCTGTTTTCATGGCTTTCAGTTACAGTGGAGTTGCACTGCAGCAGGTCTGTGACAGCAGCAGCCACCTGCAGTGATGTTGTTGATGAAGGGATTTAAAACTTCATGGATTTCTCTGTGTAACTGTGTCATTAATGATCCATGTGAGTGAATATCATGTGTCTCATTACCAAGGAACAGGTGTTAGCTATTTCTCTTGAATAGGCATCAGCTTCAATACATCATATTTCATATACTTCATATAGATATCTGACTAGATATCTGTTAGCATTTTTCCAGAAAATGTAATTTACAAAATGCTGTTTACATAATGATGACTGGTTATTATCCTTGGTTATTACTGATTATCATTACTATCTCCATATAAATGTGTCTTTAAGCCAACCACTGGCTGATCTCTGTGTGGGGGGTTAGATGCTGCCCATCTAACCCCCATCTGTCATGGAACACTTACGGAACATCCCCACCTGGGGGGTGGGGGGGGGGTGTTGGAGCTGACTCAGAGGAACACACTTATGAGTGTCAGCTGTCAAGAGTAAGGAGGAGATATCGTTATTGCATGACAGACAGAGGAGAGCAGGCACACTGCTGTGCAAAGCTGCAGGCTGATCTTAAGGTCATCAGCTGAATACACAGCGAGACACATGGTTGGGAAATATTAAAGATGCAGACCTTTGGCGAGTTTGTTGTCGATGTTATTCTGTCTCTGTATCGTCTTTGAGAGCAGAAATTATGAAACATTATTTATATGCTGCGTAGTGTGTGTGTGTATACAGCAGCAGTACTGGGGCGGGTCAAGGCACAATTAATTTATCCAGTTTACTGGATGCTTCACGATCAGGTTTTTTGAGCAGTAGAATTATTTTCTCAAACTTTTCATGGGCACTTCTCGTTTTTAGCCATATTCCAACCTGCAGTCTCTCCTCACTAGCTGTTGTCTCTGTCAGTCTTGAAGTCCTCTGTGCTGTGAGCGACTGTTGCCAGGTGACACAAAATCCAATCACCACTACATTGAGAAATAGAGAGTTTGTTTGGTGCTGACAGGCTCACTCAGCATCATGTGAATCATATTACAATTATTTTACTCTAACGGACATTTGGCTTTTTTAAAGTTACACACTACAGTTTGAACAAGTTTTGTGTTAAATTTGAAATCAGTTTCATAATCTTACTAAAAGGATACCCCATAAATAGAGTGTGCAGTCCCTGCCAAGCAATATCCAATTGACACCTGCAAGTTTTGTCCCACACCATGTCAGTCCGTGTTTACTTTTTTCTACCTCTCAAACTATCGGTTGTCCAAGCAAATCTCCATGAAGATTATTTACAATCAAGAATTCCTGAATAAGTTACTAAGATGTACATCCGCATAAGCCCCTCCTATGTGAGGTCAGCTGGTCAACGCCATGTGGGGCAAACTCTGGCTGACCTCATGGTTCACAGTTTACCATCCATCACAGCCTATCATGCCCAAGGTGAGTGTTTGTGATTGGGCAGCCCGCAGAGCTAGAGAGACAGCCAACCATAGAGAGCCTCAGCAGTGAGGTCAAGGTTCAGAGGTTGTGCCTGTTCCCACAGTGGCAGAGGGAGCTTGTCTCTGTTCACCGTCACCTCATCAACACACCTATGATGTTTGACCCTCATGAATTTGAGAGACAGGGTAAACCTTGTTTCAGCAAAAAAGTAATGCAAGTGAGCTTTTTAAACACAGTTTTCTTGGGAGATGAATTCAATAGGATAATTATTTCATGTGTTGTAGCAGCTCTGTATTACCATGTGAATTAACTACGGAACAGAAGGAGAAGTCATCTTAAGTACAAACATTATTTTTAGTATGAGGACGAAATGATTTCAATCTCTGACACCATTCAGTTTAATAAGTCACTGCAATGACTTAATGGCTAATTAGACTCCTAATTGGCTGTCTCAACTTCCAAACTTTGTATTACTGGGCTGAGAAGATGATGTCACTCTGTCAAAGCTCCAGGCCACTTGATCTTTTTCGGTGTTTCTCAACTATAGCATGGGGAATTGTGATATGAGCATGATAGGGTCTGATGGGTTTGCAGAGAATTACTTTAGAGGAGGATCCACTGATGTCCTCTCATGAGATAACACTTTCCTCTCTTTCCCGAACACCATTCATTCTGAACCACTAAGCTTCTACACCATGGTACTTGCGAAGGATTTTGTCAGAGAAAGTATGCTCTCTCCATTTATTACCCTTTGCTACTATTTTCACTGTCACAAATTAGCAACAGAGTGCCTTAACATCTGGGTTGTGTCGCAAGGCTTAGTGGTGTAGTGGCGTGGTGTTGTGATTGCATTTAGAATTTTCAGCAAAACTTGAAACTTGAAACTTTTTCACTACAGACATTTTGAAACGTTTTAGCTAGAAGAGCCCCATGTGTTACTGATCACACTGACAATGACTGGTTCAGTTCATGTAAATCAGAACAGTGTGACAGTGAGCCAGAATTCACCCTTTGACTGCAAACGCTAACTTGACCTTAGTCTTCATTTATCTCATTATTTACACCAGTACTTTTTCTACTGTGACCTGTCAAAATGTTAAGACTGTGTCAAACTATTCCTCTCTTTTAGTCAGATCTTTACACCTCTGCAGGTTAAATGTTGCATCTTGACATTTGAAAGAAACTTAGAACACGGTGATGGTAAATATTACAGCAATAAATGAAACCAAATTTACAATAACAAGTACATGAACTTCTAATCGCATAGCAGAAGCCAGTCTGAGTATGGATGGTTAATCCCAGGACCTGGTGTCACCTTTCAAACAGGCTGAAATATTGTACTGGGTAATGTCAGTGCAGTAGCATGGCTACTTTTCTCAAATCCTATTTCACATTATCAGGCAGTCCCTTTTCCATAATAAAACACTCAATCTGGAAAAATGAAGCCCAGATTAAGCATTTTATTATTTCAGATTATATTTCAGGTAGATTTTTGATGTAACAGAAGTCTGTGATAAATACACAATTGCTAGGTAGGCTCTACATTGGCAGAACTGCCTTTTCACACATGATTTCAGATCAAGATGAGTGACAGGTGCCGTGTCAAAAAAGGTGATCACCTCAGCCAGAGAGGGCATAGCTAAGAATACACTCCAGGTTCCAGAAGAAATGCTTCCTGATGTTTCTTTAATTATTTCCTTCAGATGTAAATTTGTTTCTTTGTTGTGCTCTTACATGCCCTACTTACACCTTATTTTCCACATTCAAACTCTCTGTTTGCAGACTCACCGGTGCAGTTGAGGGCAGAGGATCTATCATTGACATCAGTTGAGAGAAGTCCAGGAGTGTTATTACTTTGAGCCAAGCCATTAGGCTTTTACTACAGAGCAATCGATGGCAGATGCTGGAGGGGTTGTTTATCTTTTGTCTTCTTATCGGAGCGGCAAGAGGTGGAGGGGGCCCCAGGAGTAGGAGAGAGGGGCTGAGGGAGAGATAGAGGAGAAAAAAGAGTCAGAGTGACAGAAGAGGAAAAGGGAGGTGAGAACACCTTGTTCTAGCAGAAGCAACAACCTTTACTTTTAATTCTGAGCACAGTGTGTATGCTGCCTTTTGATTTGCTAGAATCCATGTGAGGAGCTTGATGCGTCTGATGTGAGAGATCATGGATTAGCCAAGGTTATATGAAAGGCTCACAGCCTATGGGGAAAGACTCAATATATGATCTGAAAGTTCTGCTCCGTATCATCAAGCTCAGCAATATAACAGGGTGGTTACATAGTGCAAGCTGCATCTATGGTTTGGGTTTATACGTTATCTGACTCAAACAATTCATTATGTTACATCTACTCCGCTGTTTGTTTTTGGCCTGAATAATAGCAGCAACTGCAGCAATGTGACTAAAGAAGTAGACAGACACACACAACAGACACTGTGAGATGTGTGAGTTACCACTAATGAGGAAGATGGACCAAGCATGACACAGAATGATGAGAAACAGCTGTCTGATGGAGATGCTTCCTTCACTTTCTCTCTCCATCTTTCTGTCTCTGTCTCCTGTCTTGTAAACACACGTGGACACACGTAGGGAAACTTTATCCTACTCTTTTAGTTTCACCACAATCATCTTTAAAAACTGTTTTAATTTTGCCTCATAAAAATTATATTACATATATTATTATTATTTTTTTTATTAAGATATTTGTTTTCTGTCTCTGCATTTATTACTGCCACCTCCATAGTACAGGTTTATCACATCTCTTTTTTCCATACACTATATATAAAAATGTTCTTCCAGTTAGAATGATGAAGCTCAGAATGTAGGAGTAGCAGTTAGCCACCAAGGGACACCAAGGGTTGTAAAAAGAACTCTGTTTAAAAATAATATTACTCCAACTTTATTTATAACATGAAAAAACATTTTCCTGAGGAGAAAATTCTCTCACTTGCTATTTCATGTCTTCTCCAATAGCACAGAATTTCCGTTTTATAAAATATGCTCTCATTTACAGGTAAATAGATGATAAACATGGCACATATGACTGGACACCAGTGTGATTGATAACCACAACCTGTTTGCAGGGTGAAGGTCTGTAAATTTCCGGTTACAGAAATTAGAATTGAAATTGTAGTTTGTTTGGTAACTGGAAGACTACTGTACATCCATTTTTATGTCAATGCCTCTTCAGCACTGCCATCACTGTGATTAACCAGTTCATTCAACATACAGGTGTGAATTAAAAATACTTTTAAATCAAATAATTCCGATAATTAATTAGAAATTCCTTAGTGACCATTATTGTAGTACAGAATCACAGTTGGGTTTTTGTTTTCTGCAGCAAGGCTTTAACTAAATGTATCATGTACGCAAGCATGTATGCAGTATACTTTATTAGAAGACTCGGACGCTATGGCGTTATCTAGGAGCTTGAGGTGTGACTCCAGTTCTGTTTACCCGGCCTGAACAGGGCTGATGTGTTCCTGTTGAAAGGGCCCATTGATAGGCCTGAAGCCTGGGCATTTCCTGTTGAGCAGCTGCTGACAGTGCTAACTGTGCTCAGGGGAGCTCTCTGTCATCAGCTCCCACTCTCCATAAAACTGCACCTACGGGCAGCACAACTATCAACAGCTTGTGGAGGTGGTCAGGGGTCAGTGTGATGATGGGGTGGCCCAGTGTCTTTCACTGGAGCACACAATTTCTCAAGTATTTTTCCATCTTGCAGTTTGAGTTTCAGTCAGATCTTGCATGACACCTTCACAATAAGCTCCAGTTACTGCTTATGCTTCACAAATCAGAGCATGTATTGCCATGGTTACATGCCGTTCTGTAACCTTTCTGCACCGGTTTTGGTGTGTGGTTTGTAATGGGGTTCTGACAGCCAGTCAGTAAGAATATCCAAGCATTAAATATAAGGCTATATATGGTTGGGACTGATGGGGTAAATAAAAATAGGTGGTTGATTGAGATTTTCAAAATGTTTCAAATTGTAGAAATAATATGGAATATAGATTATATACTGTAAGTGGACAATGTGTCTTAAAATTGCATTAATAATTAACTGAGCGCACTGAGATTAGACCATCAGTGTGGTCTCTGATCAGCAGTGTCCTCAAATGAAGCAAAATGAGACTGCATTCTCCCACTTTGAAATACCTTAGTAACAATGTGATGTTTTCCAAGAAGAAACTTCTGAGGATTTGTCTTCTAATCTGTGACAGAGGCACTTTATGTTTTAGTTTCCAGTCAGACTCAGTCATGCCATTCCTGCCCAGAAGGCATCTTCTAAACTTCCCTGCCTCTGTTCAGTCACCTGACTGTGCTTGTGATCAACCACCTGCCTGCACAGCTGCTGCTCATTTGCTCATTAGCTCCTCGAGACACATACTGTGGATGGCAGTTATCTTTGTGTTTTGCAAGATTGTTTAGTTGCTTCTCTTCTGTATGGTTTGACCTATTCATCCGTTGCTGTTCCTGCTGCCTACTATGAGTGACAAGCAGATGTTCATTCAGTTGTCTTGAGGCCTTTGCTTGAACCTGTCAGATCCAGCTGCAAGCCTGACAATATAGAAAATAAACAACATGACGCACACAGACACACCTGTATTTTGCCCTTCAGGCCAGCCTTTGGGTCTAGGCTCAGTCTTTTTGTGATGTTGTTTTTGTATGATGCTAAGAAACAAGCTGAGTGCCAGCAGTTACTGTTGATGACATCATGAAGAGGAACAACATACTACACTGCGGTACAAAATACCTTGGCAACATCAGAGGGTAAAATATGTGAGTAAAGCCCTATTCACATACGTTTAGTATTACATGGGGATCTCACGTAATATGTAATAATTGCGGATCTCACGTAATATGTAATAATTGATCTTAATCCCATGCAAATCGTCCATGTCCATAATTTGTATAGTAAAAATTCCACTGCAAATCTTGGCAGACACTGAGGTCCTGTGATAATATTAGTCCCATGTGAATA
Source organism: Brachirus orientalis (assembly GCA_016785285.1). Lineage (NCBI taxonomy): Eukaryota > Metazoa > Chordata > Actinopteri > Pleuronectiformes > Soleidae > Brachirus > Brachirus orientalis. Next base: position 7,724,919 of record JAFBJR010000180.1, read on the forward strand.
CACATGTCTGCGATATGAAAGGATCTGGTGTTTTTTTTTCTCATGTTTGAGGTTTTCTGGTACTTTTGTTGGCCCTGACTATGACTTTTGACCTATGACTTCCAAAGGTTACTCATCTGAACATGCCCCCTCAAGTAGTAATTCCACCAAGTTTAGTGAAAGTTCACCGTTGCATTGTTGAATATTTATACGCACATATACACTGGTAATAACTGGTTTTCCTGACTTCAGAGGACATTGCATTGACTTACATTCATTTCCTGGAGACTTACTATAACCCCAACCATAATTACTACTGGCCTAACTTCAATCTAACCCTAACCTAACCCTCAACCTAACTTTTAAATCTGTCTTCACCCTAAAAAGTAGTAAATTAGATTATGGGGACTTAATTTTGTCCAAATAAGGAAGTCCCCATATTATGACTGTGTAAACAGATTTAGGTCCCCACAACATAAGAAATACCTGGTACACACATACAGGGAGAAAACAACGTGTTTGCACAGCTATGCCAGTGTGTGTGATGAAGGTAATGAAGGTCTTTATCTCCAACCTTCAGTGGAGAGTGGTGAAGGGAGTCACAGAGCAGGAGGAGAGGTCATTGTTCAACTGAGCCTTGTCATCATAATAATATAATAACCTGGAGTATGTGACTGCTGTTATGATCTCTCTGTGTTTAGATGATTAACTCCAGTTGAAAATGCTGAGCCTTTACAAAATGAGCTAAATATAGGACACACAGACACATACACACACAAACTCAAACACACATACTGGTTTTCTTTGTGTGGACTCTAATAGACATAATGCGTTCCAGAGCCCCCTTTCACCATCACAACTAAATGCCTAACTCTAATCTTAACCCGAACCCTGAAATCAGGTCATAATCCTCAAAAAGCCAGTTAAATTTGAGAAGACCAGACAAAATGTCCTCACAAGGTCAAAATGTCCTCACAAGAAGGTTTTCTTGACAATTTTTACACACAGCCACACACACACACACACACAGGGAGTATGTGGCACTAAATAAAAATACTTACACAATCAAATCAATTATGCTGCTAATCTTTGACATATCCAAGACTCTAATCACCAGCAATGCCCCATCAGCCTACTATTTATTACATAGAAAATAATAATACATTTTTATTTGGGGTTTTTGTCATAAAAAATTAATTATTCAAATAATGAAACTGGCATTTAAAGGGTTAAATATCTTGAAATTACTGAATGTTTGGCAGTTTTGAGCAAGAAGTTGTTTTGTAAAAAAAAAAAAAAGCTGAAAAAATATTGATGTATGATGGTTTAATAGCAGCTTCTTTTATGTGTGCATTTTTACTACAATGGTGTCCAGAGAGTAGTAAAACTGAGGAGGGCACAAGGGTTAAATTGGAAAGTGTAGGAGTAAATGGATATATGTCTCTGTATGCTGTATGCACTAGGCTGCTGATCTGTCCAGGTGAACCCTACCTCTCACCCAGTATCAGCTGAAACTGGCTCCATCTGCTTCCTAAATGATAAACACGTGGAGGAATGAGTTTTACCATTTAACTTTCCTTATCCCTTCTTAATACAGCAGTGGTATCCAGTCCAAACACATCACATTATTGTTCACACAACTAAAACCCAGTACCCTGAGAGTTTGTCTGACTACTTTAATGTCTGCTGGATTGAAGAAATGATAAGTGATTAAAAACTGAAGTGCCGTATTCCTTATGGCAATGATCCCCAAACTTTCTAAGACTTTTTAAAGATGGCAAATGGTCATGACGCAGATGACAGCATAAATCATGACAAGAGCATAATTGTGCATAATTTCAAAAGTAATTTCCATTTCGATATCCGCAACACCTCATATCATTTTGAATTGGTGAGAAAGTCATTTCCAAGAGATGATTAGCAAATTAATTAAAACGTCATTTTGTGCTTTCTTACCCTTAACTTAAAGGTTGAGGAAACTATACACTTTGTTTAGGGAGCCCACAAAAAGGAGAACAATCTCCTATCTCCAGGGTCAGGATCCACAGATGGGTCATGTGTGGATCCTGACCTAGTCTTTGGGAATCACCGTCCTATGACATTTTGGAGCAAAATGATGACAGGAAACATTGTTAACTTGGTCAACTGCATCATTCGCTCAGCCTCAGAGGAACAGGTGAATGTACTTCAAGTCAGTGAAGATGAGGGATGATGCAATTGCAGTGTAACCAAGTGAATTTTTTTTAAAGGAATGAGGAATGACACTAATGCACTATAGCTGAAGTAATACTGTATTTGTAAAGGCAATAAGGAATATTTTTATATTTTATATTTATGAGTAAGGGAGTAGTTCATTAGGATTTGAAGACTTACATCATCACTCTCACATGTGTAGGGGAAAAGCAGCTATCCTGGCTCAGGTCAACAGTAATGAAATCTGCCTATCAGCACCTTTAAAAATGATTACTTAACTCATTTTGGTTTTTGAAAACTCGGTGGTGTCTCCTTGGGGAGAGTAGCTGGAGGGAAATGTGAGAACAAGGACACGTGCAACACTAATGTTCTAAAAACATCAGTTAGTTTGCTGATTTGACAGATTTCAGTGTTTCTCATTGGACCGTCCAAGACACTGACTTACAAGTTGGTGTTGCTGTAAAGTAAAACTGTTGCTCCAGTTTGAATCAAAAATTATCATTGCCTGGGTCGTAACATAGGAATAATATACATGCATTACAATGTTAAAATTAACACTGAGGACATGATTATCACTGATGGTCATCATGAATACTTTTTAGCCAAGCCAGTTTTCCAGGTTAATTAAATAAATGAATAAACAGTACATCATAAAAAAAAGGAGAAATGATCTGTGGCAGAGAGGAAAGTAATCAATGATTCCAAAGAACTCACAGATGTAGCAGACCTGCACTTTTCTGGGAGTTGGTTCCAGATAATTGGAGCGTAAAAACTGAACACTCCTTCTCCATGTTCAGTTTGGACTCTGATGATAGAAACAGACCGGTTCCAGACGACCTGAGGGAACTTGATGGTTGAATTTAGCAGCAGATCAAAAATGGTCAGTGAAAAAATTGCTCCTTCGTACTAAAAAAAAAACTTGAGTGAGAATACTTGCATTTGTCTTAATCAACATATTCTAGTGTAGAATTTAAAACAATTCTAGTGTAGAATTTAAAAAAATTCACAAACAACAAAACAGACAAACAAACACAATTCGCAGTATTAAATGAGGACTCACTCCAGCGCTACCTGAGTAAATATAGTTTCAGATCTGGCATCTGAAGCATTATAGTAACATATACTGTACATGTACAGTATTGGGCTTTATACCACATACAAACTGCCGAAAAGCACTGCAGTAATTCTTAAGAACACTCAAAGCTACTTGATACTAATATTTTGCCATCCACCCATACTTATTCAGTCATACATTCATATAGTGCATCTATGTGCAGCACTTTTTCTATCAAATGATTCGCTCTACCGCTCAGCTACTGTCGCCCCCCCCCATCTTTGTAATGTGGGTGGGTCTGTGGTCTGAGTGGGACCACATTAAAGATGGTGGTTTGCCACTGTTTTTGGGCCATTTCCACCTTGGGGTTGTTTTCTCAGATGCAGCTGTGTCCCTGCTGAAATACCTGTCAGATGACACAGAGCTCACTCCACCTAACCACTGACACACTCCTGCAGGCTGGTCACCCTGTCACACTCCATGACCCTTATCACTTATCCCCAGTCTTGTTCAGGCACATGTGCATTGAAACAACATTTCCAAAAGACACAGATGGCTGCTCAGAAGACCACATACACCCCTGGACAAACTCAAAGTCTCTCTTTCACAGTCACACACACAAACTGGTTTCCATTCAGAAGACACTGGAGACTTCAGAGGACATTGCATTGACTTACATTCATTTCCTGCAGACTTACTCTAACCTTAACCATTATTACCAGTGCCTTAACCTAACCCTAACCTCAGCCTAACTTTAAAACATGTCTTCACCTTAAAATGTAATGATTTATGTTATGGGGACTTGATTTTTGTTCCCGGGACAAATAAGGTTTGTTTACCCTAACCCTAATCATCACTACACACACATACATTTTGTACAGCTACCTTAATAAGAACATTCAAATATATAATGCATTTCCTGTCTCCTTACCCTAATCCCTCATCACAACTAATTAACTAACCTCAACTCTTAACCTAACCCTAACCCTAAAAACAGGTCTTAACCATATGGGAGCATCAAGCAACTATTAATATTTTAATGGGATATTGATGGGATGCTAGACCATTGTGGAGTATTACCCCTACTCCTCCCTTCACACACTGAATGGTAAACAGAGAAGTAGGTACCATTTCTCACATCTTTGGTATGACGCGGCCGGGGTTTTACCTCCCACTCCAGCAGCAACCACTCGACCATCTGGTTGGTTCCGACCACAGACTTTTTATGAAAAAGTTAACATAGTTTTCTGGGTCCATTTTAAGGTAAAACAAGTAATCAGAATATAACGAACAACCACTAGGGGGCAACTTATTTTCTGAGGGAAAATGAGCCTACTTTCCAGTTGATTCATATTCAGCCTAAAACATGTCTTCACCCTAGACTGTTGTAATTTGCCTTAAAATATGGTATTTCCTTATGAAGACTTTTTTGTCCCGATGAGGAAGACAAGTCCCCATAATGTGGCTGTGTAAACAGACTTAGGTCCCCACAACATAAGGAATACCAGGTACACACGCAAACACAGCTTTCCATGACTTCAAAGGACATTGCATTGACTTACATTCATTTCCTGGAAACTTACTCTAACCCTAACCATAATTACTAGTGCCCTAACCCTGGTCTTAACCTTAACCTAACCCTAACCTCAGCCTAACTTTAAAACATGTCTTCACCTTAAAATGTAGTAATTTACATTATGGGGACTTGATTTTTGTCCCCATAAGGAAGACAAGTCTCCATAATGTGACTGTGTAAATAGGATTAGGTCTCCACAACATGAAGAATATCAGGTACACACACACAATGATGTTATGTGCAGAATCTGCAGGAGAATACGTTGACATAATTAGTGTTACTACTCAACTGTCTGGTAATAAGAAAACGACATTCACAGCATCCATTGTAGAACCACAGTGGGTCTCTGTGTGTTCATTTGCTCATTATACCATGCAGGGTGGTGGAGGATATTTGTGGATGTATGAATGTTGTTTGGCAAAGTTATTATTAATGTTATTCCACAGCCAGCAGCCACCTAATTAGTGAAATCCACTGACCTGATAGATGTGTTACATAAAAAAGAAAAGAAAAAAAGAAAAAGGGTTAAAATCAGAGGGATGTTTTATTTGTCTTTATTTTCACCAATAAAGACAGTTGATTTATCTTTTACTTCTGTGGGATTTAAGGCCATGGTATATATTCAAAGGTCAGCTCACCAACAAGCTCTGCAGAAGCCGGATAATGACCCATTTGAATTAGATGTGTTGGAGCAGGGAACCATCTAAAGCATGCAGGAGGTTGCAGTAAATTCCCCGGACCAGGATTGAGAAACTCTGATCTAAGGCACATACTGTATGTGTCATGATGACAACTGTTACACACCTAACTTGTGCTTGGACTGGATGTTAAGATGAAAAGAAACTTTGATTTTTGCTTATGGTGAGTTACAGAATTTGTACAGATATAAATGTGGATGCAGGACTTATTATTGTTATTTGAGGTTTATACATGCCACGTGAATGCAGTATTGACCATAGATTGTTTACAATAATGTTAATAATTTTATTTACATAGCACTTTTGAAAACACAAGTTTACAAACTGCTTTGACTGACAAAGCAAAAGGAAAAAAAAGTGACAGGACAGAGTTGCAAAATCACAAAATCAGAACATCAAATAAATAACATAATAACAGAATAAATAAAACAGCATATTGGCCATCAATGACACTCATCCATCTGACTCAGCTCCTGGCTTTCCTTGACCATGTACACTATTTTTAATACCTCAAATGATGAGTTCTGCAGTAATACAACATAATATATGCAAATGGTGCATGATCCAATACAATCCAGAAAATGATGATTGTGTTCTTATAATTTGAAAAAAGCATGTTTTGAAGAAAATTATGTGCAGCTAATGATACTTTTAAGTGGCAAAATGTTGATGGTAAATATATCAGTAAAATGTAAATTGACAAGTTCCAGTTTCTCAAATGAGAATATGTTTGGGTTTCTTTGACACTAAACTGAATGTATTTGGTTTTTGGACATAATAAGACGTGTGAGTATGCTGACAATTTGAAGTTTGAGATAAATAGTTTCTTATTTTTCCCTTTTTCTGACATATTATGGACCAACAATAAACTGATAATGACGAAAATCCTTAGCCACCTTTCTCTTCCTCACCCTACATTAACGCCCTACATTTAACATCACTATACTTTTTCGGATGCAACTGGGCTTTGTCACTTGAAAGAAATGCTTTATTCTTGGCAGGATGGTCTCCAGAGACCAGAGAAAAAAATTTCAAAACAAAGGCTTAAATCCTGGTCATTAGTGATAATCTTTGTATGACCACTGTGCAACATGAGGTTCTCCTCAAGAATTGTGTCCAGACTGGAAATAAATCTCTGAGTTAATTTCTGACAAATTAGCAGCAAATATGAGCTACAGTTGCTGTTGTTCACGAATGCTATTATAGGAGATATTTGAGTGTTTGCAACATCAGGGAATATTTATACGTTATTCTTCTAAATAGCTGCACCATCATAAATCTTCCTCTCCACATATCATGCAAACAATGCATATTAGTGAAATGACCCTGCCATCTTGCCTACAAACACACTCATGGTCTCCTCAGGGTGGATTTTTCCTCTCTCTTCATGTGATGGAGTCGAAGCTGACTGTGCATATTTAAATGCTCTGTGTATGTTTTTGCTTTGTGATATACTCTTGTATATTTTTCCACACCACCTTTACAGTCGCTGCCTGATGACAAGATTCAAAACATTTAGAAGGAATTATGATGCATGTTAAACATTCTGCATGTATAAAGATAGTGAAATGAAGTAAACAGACCAATCCTGCCAGTAGTGGTGATGAGATTTAGATAAGAATTTCTTAAGTAATCTCAGCTCTTCTTATCATGCTGGTACAATAGCATGACCTTAATCCCACACTGCAGTAAATATATTCTTTAAAACCTGTTTGAACTGCAGACTTTCTTGGTTTTCTTGGTTGTAGGAAATGGAGTCACTGTGTGATCCTCTGCTACTTCGTGTTGGTATAGTCATCAGACTTGCAACAACAGAGGTCAATGACAAGTTTTGTTCTTCAGATCAAACCCGTGTCTTCTTTTCGTTTTTAGAAATGTGTCTGTACAAATGAGTGATAAATGAAAGGAAAAAAAAAAAACAATAAACAAAAAGTTTCCAGTAGGTCGTTTGGGTCACAGCAGTGTCCTACAACAGCAGCTTCTATCCATTTTGGCTTTGATTCTTCAATTTCGGCTGAGCATGACTCTTACAAAGCATATTCACTCATTTGGTGTTTTGATGATGGTAGTGGAAAGAGTTGCCCCACATGTTTGCCCAAACACAGGTCTGTAGTTGGTTTCAGATGTAGTGACTCTGATCATGATTCACCTCAGGTTCATATTCATCAAACTATCGAGTGACTGACATTGCTTTTTTCTAATGTCTTTAAAGTGTTTTTTTCTTTTTTTCTTTAAAGTGTCAGTTTTTTTGTTTGATGCTGGAATAATTCCTGGGAGCAAGTTACCTCACAGTTGAGCTGTTCTGCAGTTGAAAGATGTCCCAGTGTCTGGTCAGTTATAGCACAGCACTAAGAGCTTGAAAACTGCTTCCTACTCTGTTCTGTCCCTTCTCTACTTGCTCTTTTCCTCTCTCCTTCCTCCTCCTTTCCTCTTTTAGATGTGTACTTCAAAGTGCGTCACAGATCTGGCTGTTTATTCCCAGTCTTCCTCCAGGCGTCTCTCCTCCTGAGCATCACTTTCATTTGCCACAGCTGCTCTGATGGCCTGTCAACTTTGCCACACATGCTCTGGCACATGACAGTTATACACACATGCAAAAACAACAAACATACTTGAAGCAAGGGATGTGCAATTCGCCTTCTGTATTTATTCCAACACACACAAACACATGCGGAATGGGTCAAGCAGCAGAGGGGGGCTGCGACAGAGAAAAACTGTGCACACAATAAAACATGCTCACATCTGCAGCTCTTATCCAAGCTATAAAGCAGTCTTTGCATTTGCTTGTTCTGCTCAGCAGAATGTCCTGGACACTGCTGAATGCATTAATTACATATGCACTGCTATAGATCCAATGTCTAACCTTGCTGATTGCCTTTACCCACCACATGTCAAACCTAATTGCAATTGTTAACCTTAAAGTTGCTCCCATAAATGGAATTGACAATGTGTCACCTTTGATTAGCTGGGGTAATAGAATGGATTGTGTAATTTATGTCATATCTTGCAGGAGACCATCCACGTTTCATACAAGCTGTGTTTCAAGTATAGCTGAGTGCAAAACTGAGACAGCAAAGTGTAAAGGTCTTGGTTTTGAGCACATGTCAAATATTCATCTTTTTTCCCCCCGAGTGGGGTCTTGTGATGAGTAGCTGAATATAGCACAAGTGATCTTGGGATGCTGTGTTGTGTAAAAACATCCAGAGTATAATCACTTTTGGGATTTAATCATTTATGAAGAAATGTTACACAACATCCAGTGTGCCCCATGTGATGAATTCAGCCATTTTATTCCAGCGTCACAGATAGTTGTGGACAGGTAATATTTTGGATAGTGCATTTGAAACTTTCACTCACATCTTTCATTTCATTTTATGAGGAAAAGCAGCAGCGCACAGGGAAGATGTTGTGGCCTCCACAAAATCCAGTGTGTGAGAAAGATGGAGGATTGATGGAACTCTGTGTTCTGCAGTTTTGCATGCCCTGGCTTTCTGCAATATATGAATAATGTAGAAATGAATGCAACAACATGGTTCAATATGCAGACAATATGCAATTTTAGTCAAACTTGAAGGCAATTCATTTCAATCACTGGTGGAAAAAGAGAATATAGCACACCATTAATGTGTCACCAAAAAATGATTTCACTCAGTGACTCACTGAGCCTGTGCTCAAAAAGGGGATGGAGATATTGAGGCTTGTGGGTTTAAAAAGGCTCACTGTTAAAAAAAAATGTAATCAGAGGAAAGAACCCCTCAGGGTGAAAAGAGCAGCCATCTTACTCATAGGACCAGCCAGACCTATTTAGTGTTAGAGATGGTTGATGCTCAGCATAGGGAGGAAAAGGACTAAATAGTGACATGAAATACAATGGTTATGGGTGGAATACCAAAAGTTACTGCTGCAGTTCTGTATACACATGAGAGATGGTGCATTTAAGGATGTTTATCATGAGCTATAGTGCCTGTTTTATAGACACAGTGAAGGTGTTAATAATGGAGATCATCATACCACATACTATCGTCCTTTTAATTTAAAGGCCTTGTGTGCAGGGCTTTGGGCTTATCCGTTTTTCTTGATGACTTTAATATTTTCCAAATGTAATTAGATTTGTGGACATTTACTCTTTTTTTTTTTGTCTTCATTTTTATGATGGTGAACCAAGCTTTACATTAACAGTGATTATAAAATGTAAGGTGACATATGTTTGGAAGGATTTTTTTCATGACGTAACTTTCATTCTTTGTAAATGTGTAAAGTAACTGCCAATAACCAGAGTGTGACATATTGAGACGATGATTGAAATTGAACTCTATTCATATTATGAAATAATAACAAAAGGGAACATTACAGTCACTGTGATGGATTATGTCACTCATACAATTTCAGGCCCTTAGAATTTGATTTGGTTTGGGAAGTGAACGTGAATGTCAGTTTCCTTTGTATTACTCGGCACAGACTGTTATATGTTCTGTCTATAATGTGTATGCTCACGAACATTTACAACATGTTATAAATTTTAATCCAATGTAATGCAAATCATATTTGCCCTTTTGGATTAATAGTTTTTAAGTCATTGCATCAGAAGGATGTGCTCAGTAAGGCAACACTACACTATGCTTTTTGCACACGATTTATTATATCCTATATTATTACCGTATAATGAGCTGTAGAAATTGTTTCATAAAATCAGAATGTGCTTGCTGAAGTAAAATGACAGCTCATAGTGTAAGTTCTTGCCTGTTGACTCTTCTCTGCACCTAAATTTAATGTGTCCCTCCACAGATTTACATGGAGATGGGTTCAGTAGTTTTTGAGTAATCCCAACAGATAAACAGATGTCTATCTACTATTTTTTTACCAATCAAATTAAGATGTATAATCCATTAAACTTCTTATTACTGAAAAGATAATTACATTATAGTTACAGTTTACTCCGTACCACTGGCACTGTGCAAGTTAACTCATTTAAGTGTCCACTGGGAATCATCCAAAACAAAACATCATATTTGAAATGGTATTTTGGTATAATGATATCGTGTATGTCATATGCTGGTCATACAGAGCTGAGAGGCTTAATCAGCATGGTGCGAGCTCATCTGACAGTGCTGTGAATGTAACAGACACGTTCCACGCTACAGTTGTAACTAAAAAAGATACAGTAGTCAAGTATAATATTCATGTAGCCTTTATGTATTAGTCAGGTGCAAACATCTAGTGATGGTTGATAAATAAGTGATGATAACCACTGGATTAATGATTTGTCTGTTATTGGAAACACATCTGAGAGAACACTGATATTAATGAGCCATCCATCCCAGTTAGCTCCTAATGCATATCACATGGGCTATACTGCAGCAGGCTTCCTGAGCTAATGGCTAACAAGGCTCTTTTATCTCAGCTGTGGCTGCAATCCAGATGATGTAACAGCTCAATTCATATGGTATATCATCAAAAGCGAGCATCAAAACACAAGGAGCATCATCCCCAAAACAAACCTGAATGATTCAGTGATGCCACTTATGTAAGACTCAGCACCAGGGAAACAGAGGCAGATATGTGCAGTAGAAGAGCAGGAAACAAGTGAAGTTGTATAAAACAGCTCTCCTCTATTTCTCCTTGTGTCTTGTTTTTTTTTTTTTACTCTCTCTCAGCCCTGCGTGTGCATTTTTTGTATTTCGAAAGCAACGATAAATAGAAATGTCCTTCAGCAGTGTAAAATATTATCAAAAAAAGTTTCAGTGACAACAACTATGAATTAATTTAGAAAGGTGAGGCACAGGAAACAGTTAATCTTTCAAAAGACAGAAGGTTACCCAGGATCTGCAGATGTCCCAAATATTTACATGAGGTGTACATAGACATTCAATCTCTCTTCACGCCTTGCTTCCTCTTTTTTTTTTTTTTTTTTTTTTTTACACTGAAATAGTTTACATCCTTCCTCTGAGGTGAAACACCCAGGGAATATTCTAAACTGTTTTATTAGATGTATCAGGGGAATCTAAATATTTGTGTAAGGGGATGGGTGAGAGGCTGAGGTATTATTTGACAAAGAAGCCTGCAGAGGGCAAAAAAGTGGAATTTACTATACCAACATTGTGCTTTTTACTCTTTCATTAAAGATAGTTTTTGCGATTTAAAACAGTTGTGATAACAATGTTAGCAGCTTGGCTTACAATATTGCCACTAAATCTATACTCCTATTTCAGTATCTGGATGGACTCTGATCTGTCGATCCCAGCTGACACAGGGCAAAAGACGGGGTACACCCTGGACAGGTCGCCAGTCCATTACCGGGCCACATCAAGACAAACGACTGTTAGCTCTCACACTCACATGGTTAATTTAGAGTGTTCAATTTGCCTAATACCCAAATCTGCATGTTTATGGAATGTGGCAGGAAAGTGGAGAACCAGTAGAAAACCCACACACACATTGGGAGAGCATGCAAATTTCATGCAGAAAGGCTCTTGTTCCGACCTATGGATTTGACAAATAACTAAACTAGTAAACATGGTCAACATACCTTTAAAACAGTATAACATAGTAGCAATATCAAGTTGACATGAGTATTATAAATACTAATAGGACCAGCAACAAAAAGGTTCTCCGCACTAAATTAATCTATTAAAAATTTGGAAAACAATGCACCAAGTCATGAATCCGTAAATACCTGCCCTTTTTCAAGCACCTAATTTGCTTTGTGTGCTCAACCAAGAGAACATAAAGCAAATTAAAATTAAAATGTTATTGTGAAGTGCTACTGAATCTGCAAGTCTATTTTTACTTTTGGACTTTTCATGGGCACATCCTTGTGTGTTTTTCTTCCATAGTCCAATTCTATACAGCTGTCTCGCTTTACTAATGCCGTGTGCTTCTTCCATCCACTTCTGCCTCACCTCCTCAGTCATGACATTAAATGTGTCACTCTGTGTGTAGTGCAGGGATGTCACCACAGACACAAGAACAAAACACTGCTGTACTGAGAATCACAGAAAAAAGTCGTGTGGAACTCAAATCGTCATGGAGATGTACATAATGATTTGTTTGTTACTTTTATTGCACATATGATACTAGCATAGCTGTAGACATGTGTGTCTAGAATATACAGAAAATCGGTGTATCACCTTATTTCAGTGTCTTCACTCTGTAGGCTCTGTAGTTGTGTTTAATCAGCCAGTGTACTGTGTATTATAACATTGTTTGTTAACATGCTCAGTTCCCCATGACTCAAAGAGAAAAAAAATAGGATACCAAAGATAACCACAGGGTCCATGTGTTTATCAGTTGAGCAGTAGCAATGGATACACTGCCATCTGCACCTCAGGGATAATTGCATTTGCCCTGACATGGCAAATTACCCTTCTACTGCCTGTCCATTTTGTTTGCTAATTCAATCCAGTGTCACTTAACACCCAGAGTCCTGGTATTGACGGGGCCACAGAGGCACACTGAGGCCGGTTCGCTGCATTATGGTTCCTCCCACAGGCTGGTGTGTACTGGTGCCCACCCTCTGAACTACCCAACACAGCATGACCTTCTTCAGCAGCACACACACTGATGCTGACTTCATATGTGGTGTCAAGAGCATCTGAGCTGGGCTGGCAACAGCTCCTAACCTCACACATGAACCCGTGAATTTCCATGTAGCGTTGCATATACACATGTATAAACCATGCATGTTTGTGGTTAAAGAGGTGAAAGTTCTTTTGCTGCCACACCCTCCTTTTTCAGTTGTTTTTGTGGCACGAAGAAAGGTCTTTATACCATTACACCCCTATCATTTGTCTCTGTGGCATACTTAGAGCACCTAGGGGCAGTGGTCTAAGATAACTCTCCTGATATATTTTCTATGTGTTCAATTAAAATAAAGCTGTTCTCTCAGCAACTGACCTTGTTTTCTACATTCAAACCACAAATTATACTTTTTGAACAGGCTACATCCTTTTTTTCTGTAAACACCTACGCTGATTTTGGTTTTTACAATTTGACCAAAGAATCTCAACCAAGTGACTAAGATGTTCCAACCAAGTTTCTTTTTTTTTTTTACTCAAATGCCCAAGTACTTTCCCTCCTCTTTCCCCAAAATTTTGTGCTGTCTTTCCTTGTTGATGTTTTTGAACCTAAAGCCTACTGCTCTGAGCTTTCCTGTGGACTAATATTTGTCTTTCTACCTCCTCCCAGTCTATGAACATCTGGACTGGAGCTTTACAGCAACACACAGTTCCTTGGCAAGCGTTTGATGATTGCATATACAGTAAAACCATCAATAGTTTACCATGACGATAAACATTCCCCTCTGGCCACCAACACACAATCAGCTGACATGGGATTTCTGCCGATTAGAATATTTATCTACAGAAGATGTATTGCTAACCAATGTAAGTGCTGCGGCAGAGTGATGCAGTCTGGTCACATGACCAAAATGTCAGATTTAGTGATTTTAGCAGTGAAAGGTCTGAGTGCATGTAATTGATCATTATCAGTTGAATCAATAGATCCACAGGGGCTTTCTGGGAAGTAAAAATTTAAAATGTTTTCTTTGCTGCTGGAATTTTTATCCCTTAATTTTGATGGGAAGTTCTGCAGGGGGCTGATTTGTCTGTGGCCCTTGGGAGTAATACAATTGGTCTGAGTCTGCAGAGGAAATGAAAAACAAACCCAGTCCTTTATTTTGATGGGTCTTCTTGCTTTAGTGATTCTGGTGACGAAATACTGATAAGAGAAATGAAGAGTCAAAGGAGAATGAGTGTGAAATGCTTGGCAGCGTGCTTGCATCTTGTGTGTGTGTGTGTGCCTGGTATTCCTTATGTTGTGGGAAACTAAATCTGTCAACACACAGACTTGTCTTCCTTATGGGGACAAAAACCAAGGCTCAATAATGTATATTAATACATTTTAAGATCAGACAAGGTTAGACATGTTTTAAAGTTAGGCTGAAGTTAGGGTTAGGTAAAGGTTAGGGTCAGGGCTATGTTTTAGGGCACACGTAATCAAGGTTAGGGCACAAGTAATCAAGGTTAAGATTAGAGTAAGTCTCCAGCAAATGAATTTAAGTTCATGCAAATTCTATTTCTACATGTCCCCCAAGTCATGCAGCCCTAGGTTTGGTCCAATTTCCCCCCATGTGATGGAAGTCATTATAGCTCCAGCTCACTTCTCTGACTGAAGTGTTTTAGTCACAATGGACCAATGTGACTTTGCCTGAAACAGGGTCAGCAGTAATCAGCTCAATAATCAGGGGTTTTGAGGGGAAGATGTGTTCAATCAGGCACCTTCTTGCTACACCCGGCTGCAGGTCAGAGACTGTGAGACTAGATGCTGGTGTCAATTATAAAGTATAGTGTGCATACATAAATTTTGTAAAATGTCATAGCAGAATTTTTCATTTGTCTCGTGCCTGTAACATGAGCACAGAAGATTCAGGATTTCCTGCACAGTTTGAGTTTAAGGCCTAATTTCTAAGCCGTTTTCTTTAATATCTGTGCCAATAGTCTGATCACTTCTGGTGGCCTGCATTAAACTGGCTTTTTTAAATTAACCTCACTGGTAATTAACTAAAACCAAATATAAACCATATTCAACTTGTCCTAACTTTATGTGAATACACACATAACAATTGTCACAATTCTGCCCAATACCACTTGATTGTAAAGTATAAGTAGATGATCTTTATTTATAACACTCTCATAGTTACTCAATATAATTTAAGTCTTTACCTTTAACTGTAGCTGTTGCCCCAGCTTATAATTCTTCTGTTGACATTTGACATGTTTGTGTTGAACAGCCATTACATTTAAAATCTCAATACTGTTGAACTTGTTTACTCATCATTTTAGTCAACATCAGTCAAGTCACATTTTCACATATCCAACATATGTTTTTAAACCTGAACTGGTGTAATACAGTACAGCATATTGCACAATGTAGACATGCATACAGTGTGATGCTGGAAGTAGGTGTTTGTCTCCATAGATGGCAGTGTTGCACAGATTTCCTGCAGCTCTATCGCTCTCTGCATGTTTGCCCCATTCCAAGCCTATGATAACCAAGTTGAATACTTTTAATTATAAAAAGTTCCTTCTTAAATGGCATCACTCTATATTACCATATTTAACTAACATTTAAGTTTATATATAATCCCAGAAAGTGCACAGAAACAAATAATTTCAACTGGTTCACAATTGTTACTTTATAAAAGCTCTGATGCAAATACAGCAAAACTGAAGGAATATATCAGGTTGTGTGTGCTGTAGAAGATCATCAGTGGAAACTGCAGATTCCTGCTCATCGGCTTCATGGGGCCATCAGGAAAACAAGCCAGCTCTTTCAGAATAAAGAATAAATTGAGTCCTGCATTAATTTGCATTCATGTTTCCAGTAAATATATTTTTCTGTACTTCACAGACAAAGACATTACTGTGACTCACAGTAAAGCAGACTCAAGAGTGGCCACAAGCAGAGCGCTAAGAACAGGAAAAGGGATGAAACATAGAATAATTGACCAGATTTGGACCGCACTAGAATGGAAATAGTAAATTTAGCAGCTATTGATACAGGGAGAGGAGGCTAGATGTGAGAAATGCTGCCATGAAAGGCTTTGACATATATCAAGGTGTTTGTGAAGCAAGGGGGAGAGAGAGAAATGACTTTATGTTGAAAGAAGTAGATGGATGTGACCCAGTGGTTAGTCAGTTTCCCTGTGGGGTCCTCAGAGGCCAGTGGCATCTCTCTCCCCCCCTCCCCCCCTTCACTGTCAATCGTATTGCACTCTTGTCCTCTGCTCTCCTTCAACATCTGGAGCCTGTTTAACATCATGACCACCAGAACCCTGCCATGACACCTCTTGCAAAAATGCCTATGTCCAGACGTTCAGAGGGTGAGTGGAATAAACAGTACAACAAGAGTTCCCGTGTGCATTTGTTTTCAGCCAGTGTGATGCATTTAAAGTTCTGCTTTCCTGTGGTTTCTCACAATATTCAATTATAATTTGTCTTCCTTGTGTTTACATTATTACTCATTACTGATCACATTCCTGCAAATCTGCAGACCTCTGTGCTCTAACCTCAAACATGTTTGACTAAAGACTTTGGCATTTTCACGAAAAAAAAAAAAATCTCTTGCTGGAAAACATCTTCAATTCAGCATATTTCATTCTCAGATCCTTTGATTCTCTCTGGTCAATTAATTGCATTGTTTGTTCTGGGATTTCTTGCTGTTTGAAAACATTATAAATGAGTCACATTTAACTAATAGCCCCCCCCCACCCTTCCACACACACACACAAACACACACCAGCCTGTGAAAGTGTTAAACATCAGGGCTACAATGGTCTCGCTGGTCAGTCAGCAAATGAGCCCCACCATCCATTCTTTCTTGTCAAACAGACAACCTCTGTGGCCTCAAGTGAGCCACCCCCATGTGCTGGCCTGTAGAAGGTCTAGGGTGTTTAGAAATTGTGGTATGGTCAACAGCTCTACGCAGAGTTGCCGTACAAACAATGGCTAGGGATGAGACATATGCAGCTTGGATTACTTAGTTTTTAGTTTTTGGCACAGTGACAAGTGTAAAATGTATTATTAAGTTCATATGAGGCACACGTGTGCCGTGTGTGTGCTTAAATACCTGATGCGTCACGGTTTGAGTTGAGGTGAGTGTTTTGTGTCAGCTTATGCAATGAAAATAATGGGTGTGAAGCCCCCTAAGGGTTCTGTCAGTGTAGATTTTGTGCATCCAGCTGCACTTTGTGTGTATGAGTGTAGAAACTGAGTTTTGGCAGTGGGGGTCCACATGGGAGCAGGCGGGACTTCTTGGGCACCATGCCTTTGACAGTAAAACATTTCAGAGCCTGTCCGTCACATACCTAATGACTTCAGCAGACAGTCTGAATTTTGGCTTTTTCCCACCACCACCAACACCAACAGCCATAAAACACTGCATGTTTGGAATGCAGAACATGAGTCCTGCGGACATGACCAGCAACGCATAGATCACGCACTAACCAGGAAACACAACAAAGCTATTTTAACATATGCAGTACTTTTATTTTGAGAAAGACACTGTGATATTTATTCACATGCACTTAGCACACAACCACAACCACATGCCCATGTGTAATTGTGCATGCATTTATTTTATATTAGTTCTGTCAGGATGCAGAGAGTACATCTGCAGAGGGTTGGGGTACTAAATGTTTACAGGAAGGCAATGTTCACCGAGTGTTTATAGGAATGTTGTACCAGTGGTATAATCCCCCTGCACCTTTAATCCCTAATCTACAGAGGCAGTACACAATGAGGAAGAGTTTGGGTGACAGAACTGCACACAAAGTGAGTTTGACTTTAAGGTGGAGTACACTAAATTTTTTGGAAAAGAAAAAAAGAATAGATTAATCCAAAAAAATCCTCGTCAATCATCCTTAATGGGCTACTAGAAGTGTGTGGTGGTGTTTTTATCTGTAAAGGTGATGCCCTCTGCCAGTATTTACATTTTTTTCTTTGTTTTGCATGGAGTCGAAACATTTCTAGGCAGTCGGTTTACTGTATATCCTCCAGCCAGTCAGCAAAGCAAGTGGGACAATCAGGTTACAGCCTGGCAGGTATTAGGGTTGGCCCTATGTGCTGGCGAGCCCTGAAGAAGAGGATAGAGATGAGGAGCAATAAGGAAGTGGCCTCTTTGCTGTTAGACAAGTAGGTGCTAGCAGTTAACCTAAGTCTCTTGAAGCTTAAACATCGATATGACTGCAACCATGTCATTAGGTTTATGATCTACTGTGCTACTGGTATTGAGCAGGGGAGGAGGAGCCAACTTTGCCTTTGCTATGTTTACAAACACCAGCCCAAAATGTCTGCATACTTGGCCTTTACGGCAGTACGAATATGTAGCAATCATTAAACTATGAGAAGTGAGTGAGTAGTAGCTAAACTTGGTTGGATTTATACACTTATAGTTCAAATCAAATCAAATTTTATTTATTTTATTTGTATAGTGCCAAATCACACCATACAGTATCTCAAGGCCCTTTACACAGTAAGGCAGAATTACAATATTACAGACAAAAGAGAAGAGGAAACCCAACAGTTCACACAACGAGCAAGGCCTCGACGTCAGTGGATAGAAAAAACTCTGACATATCTCTGACAGAACCAAACTCAAAGATGTGCAACATCTACCTCAGTAGCTTCAGAAGCATGAATTTGAGTAAAAATGTCACTGATATCAATTTGAATCATAATGTAACAATGATGAATCAGCTCTGGATTGTGCAGTTCCGGAGCCACACATACCTGCAGAACAAGGGCAGAGAGAGTGTGTCTGTGTGTGAGTCAGAGCGAGCTCAGTTTCCCCAGCTGCCTAGGCCCGTAGCAGCATTACAAACTTATAAGTGATGAGTCAGCCCTAACTATAGGCTTTTAAAAAAGAGAACAATTTAGGTCAAAGTTGTGAGGCACTGGTTAAATATTTAAGAATGCATAATATTTTTAAACATTTTTGTCAGAATGTTACACTGTAAAGTAGTAAGGTAAGTAAAGTAACAAAATGTCAATGTATTGGGATCAAATGTTTAATACATTTCACTGTGAATGATTTAACCAGTCATTTTAAAGTACCTCCCTACATTACTCTCAGAAAAGTGACACCATGGAGGCTATTAGGGTTTCTGTTTCAGTAACTCTGGCTGTATAGATTTGGAGGCTTGTTAGTACAGTCACAAGTCAGAAAAAGGAGATATTTTGATATGAATGCATTTTCAATTAACACCTTTCAAACATAATGGTCAGTTTTAAGTTATACTTTCATTCATACTTCACACTTATGTCAAGGAGGTCTGCCATTGTCCACCAAATTATCATTAATAGGGAAACACTTTTACTTGCTTTATTTATCCATTTATATTATATTTTTTTTGGAACTTGCTCAACCTCAGTCACATCATGAGTCAAATATCGTTGATCTCCTTGCCTTGCAGACATGTCAAATGCTTTTACTCTTTGTGAAAATGTTTGTCTTGCTCACAAAATAATAATATATCTGAGTGAGAGAGCAGTCTTGTGCTGACGTGCAGATCAGGCTGATAATGTCACAATGGCTGTTTTTATAGTGGGGCTCTGTGAATGAAGGGCCCCTGAGGTACACCCCAGGTTAGAGAAACACATTGTCATTGGACTGGTAAATGAAATCGTATTGGTTCTCTCAAAGAAACTATTTAACGATTGAGTGACCACAATCATCACTGAGTCAACAAAGCACCACAGCTCGAGTCTCTCACCTATTAACCAGAGATGGACAATGCCGTGCTTAACTTTTTTACAATTAAATATACTGCAATCCTTGGCTAATTGCTATTACTTACAGGCCAACAGTTTGTCGTTTTTCATAACAACAAAAAATGATGTATCTCATCCAGTGTTTTTCAGTCCTGGTCCAGAGGACCCACTGCCCTGCATGTGTTAGATGTTTCCCTGTTCCAACACACCTGATTCAAATGACCAGCTCATCAACAAGCTCTGCAAAAGCCTGATGATAATGACTCATTTATTTGAATCAGGTGTGCTGGAGCAGGTAAACACCTAAAACAAGGACCATGATTGAGAAACACTGATCATATTCATGTGTTCCCACATGGCGAAGATAGAGGGCAGTGTTTGTCTTTTTGTGTGGGGGGAGAGACTCTTGCAAGCAGATATGAGAGCTAGGAATAAAGAATCATTTTTACAGCATAAAGAAAGTGATTTGAAGTGTACCCATAACTGAGCTCACTTAAATATTAAAAAAATGAGGCAAAACCTTTAAACAAAATGAAAAAAAAGGCAAGTAATATCATCTATCCCTGTCCTCTCTGTAAGGTGCCCCACACTACTGGGTGGAGTATCTAACTCTGCTCTTATTGTGATTGTATCTCTACAGTTCTTTGTTGATTCTAAGAATACTTACTTACCTTAATGATGGCTCTTTAACATTTGTTTCCTTTGAAGAGAAACACGGAGGGCATCTTAAGAAGTGTCTCGAGTGCATGTGTCTCTCTTGAGGAGTTAGGAGTGGTAAGGTTTTTGTATGCTGCCTCATTAACCCTGTAGTTGTGTGTGTGTGTACACCTGGTACTCCTCATGTTGTGGGGACCTAAATCTGTTTCACATTATGGGGGCTTGTCTTCCTTACAGGGACAGAAATCTGCATAATGTACATTACTACATTTTAAGGTTAAAGCATGTTGTAAAGTTAGGCTGAGGTTAGGGTTAGGTTAAGGTTAGGGTCAGGGTTAGGGTATGATTAAGGTTAGAGTAAATTTCCAGGAAATTAATGTAAGTCAATGCAATGTCCCCTAAAGCCAAAAAAAACAGTGTGTGTGTGTCCAGCACACTCTCTTTATATGCTCAGAAGTTTTGAGAACAACGATATAAATCCCTGGACTCTAGCATAAAAGTAACAAAAGTTTGATTTGACACAGATTTTACATAAACAGAAAGAGAAAAAAATTGTTCCACTTCAGATGTGGGATTGTTGTGACTGTCATTGTTGACATGTTCTGCTGCTCTGGAGCCAGATCAGATGTGGTTTTGATTTGCTAAAGCATTTTTTGTTTATGTGAGGTCTTAAATTGTATCACTGATAAATGGTTTAGGAAAACAGACAGTTCATTTGGTAGAGAAATAAAACGAATGCTTCCATTACAGTTTTACAGTTTAAATATAACATTGTGTTGTAACTCCATTCAGTGTTAGTTCACCTACTAATAACCTTATCTGACATCTATGTTCCTCTCACTGCATCCCTGCAAACAGAAAAGCAATCAAATCCCCCTTTGTGTGTCATCGCCCTTCTTTCTCTGATGCAAATCAAATGTGTGTTGGTGACAGCCATTTGACATAATGAGTGTTTGTCACCAGTCACTGTGTTTGTGTAAGCCCCGTTTTCCTGCTGTAGGTGGATGAAATCGTAGCTTGTTTCTTGATTGGACAGTTTGCCTTTTGATATGTCAACCAGACATTCCAGCAGAACTCCTCCGAGTGATTTATGGAGGTGCTGGAACACACTCACAAGCGCATACAGTATACACACACACTGACTGCCTTCCTGCAGAGAGGCACAGTAGTACTAGACGGGACACAGGCCTGGTCTGTGCTGCTGGATGCAGACTAAACAGTAAACAGACGCATCCAAGGACAGAATTGCCCAGCTGAATTGCATAAACTGAAAGAAAACAATGGAAACAAACAAAATCTCATGTTTTCCAAATGCAAAATGTTCATAATCCTTCACATTTCTTTTTAAACTGGAAAGCCCCTTTGAAATAAATGTATACTGTTTGGGCTGTGTCTGCAATTACACAAAAATGTGTAAAAAAAAACAAACAAAAAAAAAACAACAACTTAAAGAATCAATGAGAACTATGTACAATTGTATTCCATCAATCTGTGTGATTCCTGTGTGTTGTGTCTCTCAGTGGAGTCTCAGTTTAATAGAAAGATCTGTCTTTATAATGGGAACCCTCTCTATGGGCCCTGGCTTGCTGCCAGCAACCCCAAATGGCTCTCACTGGCTGTTGGTTTAGCCGTTGATCCCTGGAAGTGGCGGTGGAGGATCATGGCTGCATTGGTGTTCGTATAAATCACAGGATATGGTTAGTTTTACTGTGGTTGATTTTCTTACATCTCCACAATAGGCCCAGCCTCTCTAACAAAGCTGAGATGCTTTTTACCCATGCTTAAAAATAGTCCTGTCTTCAGCTGGGCCTGTAAACCAGCAGGCCACAACATAGATCTGCATCTTTAAAGTTTCCTTTGCCCCTTTAATGTTCGTTAGGCTCAGTCTCGCACTATAGACAACAGTACCCCTAAACAAAATCCCCTCCAGTATTCCTCTTATCCATTCATGTGCTAACCACCTACACACAGTCACAGACAGACAGACAGGCGGGTACATAGAGAAGCTGAGATTATAGCTGTCGCAGCTCATGCTCTCTAATCAAAAGCAGAAGTTGAGACGTCAGTTGCAGCCAAAGAAAACTAATGTGACACTAGCTGGTACACAGAGCGCAGCAAATTTTGGCTGCGTCTGTCTAGTTTGGGAGACTTTGAGCTATTTGTGTATTTTGGGGTTCAACATTGTGACTGCTGCGTTCACTTGGATAATACAGATCTATTAGGTGTATTGTTTAAGACAATTGTCTCATCATTGTTTGGTGGTATTGCATTACTCATTAATATAATACTGTAATATTATCACTTTATCTACTTTTCTACTGTCTACTTTTTTACTTTTTGATATCAAAAATTACCAAGCAAAGTAACACTGAGTTACTGTGTTACTTGGTTGCGACTTGTTCCTTGTTTTTATACATGAAATAGGCCATATTGGGAGGAATATGCAGAAAACAGTAAAAGTTGGGAGGGACAGATTTTTTTGCTACTAGTTTTTACTTTTTTTTTTTAAAGTGGCTTCAGTTCCAAAAGATTATGTTTTACATACATTTTTGATCGTATTAGCAAAAGTTTTAAAGTAATATTTTAATTTTGATATGATAAGTAACTTATTACACTTCCCGAATAACTCACCATATACTGGTCATCATTAAAAAGTACATTTAAAACTTTGGCAGACTTTTTGTTAAAGTATCCCGTAACCACTGTGATGACAAGACTAGAGTTATAGAGCCATCACTGCAAAAAAATGCAGTCCTTATGTGTAAAAATAAACTGTCATTTCCATACTGTGAAATAACATTGAACAGTGGCATGTTGCTTAATGTTCACAGATTAAATAGGAGGGATCATCCCATCCCCTCACATCAGGCCCTCAGCTAATCTTGCTCGTCAGGCTGTTTCACTGTGTGAGGGCGGCAGATTTGCCACCCACAGCCCCTCCCTCACTGCAATGAAAAGTGTTATGAATGTATGTGCCTTAATTCTCTTCTACTAATGTCTGTGGGTGGCAAAATTAGGGTGGGCTGTACTGGGGCCACTTAAACAGCAAAACCGTGTCCAGTTTAACTGAGCTGCTCTAAGCCGATTTTTTAAGGTCACATTGGCACCAATAGGGGATTAGTTTGGTTCAGATCAATGTCTGATTGGGATCTTTCTCTCTGCCATTGCCTCCCTCTGTCCTGTGAGAATGCAGCCAAAGTCTTGCGATTTGTACTTGGGGAGAAGAAAGGCTCTCCCCTCCCACGGAGGACAAAGACACACATTAGATCAGTTTTGCTGTTTTTTTCTCCTGCAGCACTAAAGCTTGAAGTCTAAAGGATCAAACGTATGAAGACATGACCACTGATGGCACCCCACTGCAGCTGCTGAAGCTACTGTTGCACTGTGGACATTTCACATGCTTGGTCTGTTTGTTTGTTTGTGTGTACCCGGTATTCCTAATGTTGAAGGGGACCTAAATCTGTTTAAAGAGTGACATTATGGGGACTTGTCTTCCTTATGGAGACAAAATCAAAATCAAGTCCCCAAAACATAAATTACTACATTTTAAGGTGAAGGCATGTTTTAAAGTTAGGCTGAGGTTAGGGTTATGAAATCCTGTGTGTGTTTGTGTGTGTGTAAAAACAGGTGGCTTCAACAGCACACAAATGTAGTGGATGTCTGTAAACATTGCCATCCACACTGGCGGAATGTTTATCATTTCCCACAGGACCTCAACATAATGTTTCCATTAAAAACCAGCACTATGTAATGATTTTCAGTGGAAGTATTTCTTACATAAGGGTTCTCTTTAACTTTTAATGTTAAAGAAAAAGTGATTTAAAAAATTAGTTTGTGGTACAATCACAGTCAAAGACTGACAGCAGAACTGGTGCTACATAGTAAGTATTTGCCAAGGGCCTGGACCTCAGAAAGAGTCCCCCCCCCCCCCAAAAAAAAAAAGGCTGCCCCCCCCCAAAAAAAAAAAAAAAAAAAAGTAGGACCAGCTATGCAATGACACCATGGTTGGAACCCTAACAAAGCCTGATGTCACTTGCTTGCTTTCATTCAGTTTAAAGTCGGGCCCGCCATGTAATAATAATTACTTAATAACCTTTCAAAATAATGTTTATAAAGGGATTTGAGAAGAGAACAACAATTCTGCACCTCCTAACCCCCTAGCCTGTTTAGAGCCTTACAGAGAGAGAGAGAAAGAGAGAGCAGGTGCTCCTATTGGTTGTTCCTCTGCACATAATCTGCACACGAGATCCATGTCAGTGCTGCAACTAAACCTAAAAAAGAAATTTTAAAGAGAGTTTGACAATAAATGCAATAGCATGTGTTAACATGCATTTCAGAGATGGTGATATTTGGGTTATATGTCAGGTATAATGTTACTGTCTGTCCTTTCTCATCCGATGAGAGGAGAATTACAAACTACAAAAAGTGAGTATTTTCATAAGCAGGGGAAACTTAGCAGTCAACTGCAGCTTTGATTCCTCAAGTTGTGCGTCACATTACACTGTATGTTCAGCTCTATCAGAAGAAAACTAATATGAAAATTGTCTGGATACAGAATTAATCCACCACCAAATCACAGAACCAATGAGCCAATAATTAGGATGAATCAGCGGATGGATTGTACCAATCAGATACAGCATTTCATACATGACCACTGAAGACCTTTTAAAAAAATGCAGAAGTAAAAAACAAAAAAACAAAAAAACAAAAACACTGACAGAATGCAAAGTGAATAATTAAATGGACTTTAGACAGAAAATATATTTTATTCAAGTGAAACAGAGACAATGTTTTCTCATAAAAACCAATCAAGCAAGTTCAGTACACTCACAAAAGTTATTAATTACTAACACTGTATCTATAACAGGTAAATTGTCTGTGTTTATATAGTGCTTGGCTAGTCTTGATGACCACTCACAACACTTAACGGTTTTAGTTCATTGTAGGACTTCCTTGCTGCAAAGTCATTAATTGTCATTGAATGGTATCTTCTGAGAAGCCTCTCAATTTATGGTCATCTGTGCAAATCTCGTAGTGCCATCATTTTCAACCAACTTCCCATAGGGGAAAAAAATGCAAAATGGACGTCTCGGTGGACTCTTATATTACTGTATATTCTTATATTCATATTCAACAATTTATTCACGGTGAAGATGCTGAAAACTCCTCATGATAAAGTTCCCGTGTAGTTGTAATCTGAGCAGATCTATCATCACTTTCTCACGTTTTCCAAAACTGACTCTAAAGCCACATTTGTTGAGAAGAAAGGTCACAGTTCATCAACAGTCTTAAAGCATGAGATAATTGCCGGTGTACGGTGGAGAGTGAAATGTTTCTATGTTCATACAATCACAGCTCAGTGTATCATTATCCAATCAAAGAGGACACCAACTAAACAAATAAGGCAGACCATAATGACAACGGAGATGGGGAGTATAATCTGTAATTTCGCTCAGAGGCCAGAGGCGTTATTTAAATAAAAGAACGGATTAGAATTTGTCAGGTGATTTGTCTTCTTCTGTGTGTTAACACATTATGTGATTTATGCTGCCACAACACACAGTGCATAAATAAACTAGTTTACACAGTGAGGTTCCCAGCAAAGACTGAAAATAAACACAGAGGGAAGCGCAACACCAAGACTGTGTAAATTCCATAGCAACAACAACAATAATATTAAATTAAATTATGGCTTAAGTGGTGAAAGTCTACGTCAGTGTACATTTGAATCATGGTTATTGGCTAATGCAACGGTCTCAAGTGACTTCAAGTGACAAGTACAACGACTTTTGCTTCCATAATAGACTCTCCTCCCCTTCAGTTAAAGGCCATTGAGAGCTTCAGCAAAAGGAGTGTTTGTCTCCTTGTAGTAAACTGGTGAGGGTTAGTTAAATTAGGGTCACAGGTCACAGGTCAGCCCCAGCCCTGCTGTAGAATGGGTTTAATGTGGCATTGAGGCAACATTAATTTTGAGAATCAAAATGTGGTACACAGAATGTGTGTTGTCTGCATTAACAATTCACAAATTCTATTTACTGCTGCATCTAAAGCGATCAGGCGGGCTTTCATTACTATTACTAATCATTTGAAATCTTGTATTTAAAAGTCTATGGTCATTTCAGAGGGCAGTGCAGTGGAGAAAAGTGATGAAATTAACACTTACATCAATACATAGTTTGACACATTATCAACACTGACTGCCAAATGTGCCATCATGCTGCTGTTTCTATGGACACAGATGGAAAACATATTTTGGCCACTTAACATCTTAAGAATGAGTTTGCTGCTTTATCTCACCATAGACCTTCCCAGTTGTTAACTAAAACACCTCACTCTCCCGCAAAAAATGCTAGTGTTTTTACATCATGGCCCACAGGGACAATGATGTAAATTCACTGCTCACTCCATCATAAATATGTTTTTTTTTGTGACTGTGATATTTGAAATCCTTCATTGATATCTGCTTTCAGATTTGACACAAACAAACCAGCAGCTCCTGTGTTTGGACAACCTAAAAAAGTGGTTTGGATTCTGACATTGTTAACAATGCTAACATTGTGAGCAAAACAAAGATCATTTAAATTTTTCACATAAAGATAGTCATGTGATTAATTGTTAATATAAGAACAATGCGTGTACATTTGATTTAATTTACCATCCCTATAACATACTATCTTCCCAAGGTGTTTGACTGTGACAAAATAGCTAAGATCACAAAAAGAAATACTTAATCATTTTGTGACAGTTCTCTTTTTGACAAAGAACATTTTTAAGTAAATCTCCATGAGGGTAGATGAGGGTGATTAGGGTTAAATGTTGTAGTTTCCTCTGGTAACTCTGTTTGCTTCTGTAATGCACTAAGTCTCACTAAAAGAAACTGCTGCAAAAGGTTAAATGTCTCTACCACAAGCAAATCTTTGAGTGACTAAGTACTGTTTGTTCAGTGCCATAAGATGTAATGCTCTGTGAAGTTGTAATGCAATAATACTTCACACATAGCTATGGGGCAAATATGAGTTTGCTCTTCTGTAGGAGAAAATGAAATGGAGCTCTTACACCTTATCCTGTAGTTTACAGTGGAATGGAAGAAGGAAAATAAGCCTTTGTCAAGGGAAGCAGTGTCATTTTCAGTCCTTTCTGTTTCCATCACAGCAACATCACTTTGCACTGGTTTGTGACTTCTCCCTTCTTCCATCTTCTTTTACTCTTCTGGCAGAGTTAGCATTTTTTGTCCAATACCATTGTCATGATATTAAATTCCTATAGAGTGCAGTTTGTGATTTTGGTAAATTCACTCTTTTGCTTCGAGTCAGATGATGAGAAGATTTATCTAACTCAAACAGGCTTTCTGAACTACATAGTTAGTCCTGTTTTTGTGATTTTCCTCACTCATGACAGTAGGAAATATTGCAGGACAATATGTTGCAGGTATAAAAACAATTGCATCCCAAGGGATAAATCTTAAGATAAAGCTTAAGCTAGCCCCATCACTGTCCAGCATTCTCTTTTGCTGCTGGTAATATGGTATTATTATGGTAACAGTCCTGCCAAATCCACTGCAAGTGTATGTACAAGGAAAGTGACTTTGTACATACACTTTGTTGTCCTTGATGCTCACTGACACTGCACCAATATATGAGGAGGAGAGATGGGCTGCAGGACACCAGGTGATCTAGAGGACTAACCAGAAAAAAGTCTGCATACTCAATTTAAAAGGATGCAAACAATTGTTTCTGATGGCAAAGTCACTTAATGATTTAGTGCTATGAGGAGTCAATCAAACAAAGCTATCACTGGTGGACTTATTTATTTAAATGTCAGCATTTGAAGATTTTTCACTTCTACCATTACTTTA
The DNA here is from genome assembly GCA_016785285.1 of Brachirus orientalis. Taxonomy (NCBI): domain Eukaryota; kingdom Metazoa; phylum Chordata; class Actinopteri; order Pleuronectiformes; family Soleidae; genus Brachirus; species Brachirus orientalis. Next base: position 7,753,198 of record JAFBJR010000180.1, read on the forward strand.
TGAATTATAAAGTACATTTTACTTTATTGATTATCTATACATTCTCAGTGTTTCCCAATCCTGGTGCTCGGGGAACACTGGCCTGCATGTTTTACATGTTGCCCTGCTCCAACACACCTGATTCAAATGGTCTGTTCGTTATCTAACACTGCAAAAGCCTGGTAAGGACCCATTCATTTGAATCAGGTGTGTTGTAGCAGGGCAACATCTAAAACATGCAGGCCAGTGTTTCCCGAGCACCAGGATTGGGAAACACTGCCCTAAACAGTTTCATCAGCCTTGAATTTCCTTTAGCTTGCTGTGCAGGCTGATGGACACTTTTGTTCCCACTTTCTTACTGAGGGAATAAATATGCTTGTTTTACTCATGGCTTAGTTTTTGGGGTGAAAAGGAAAGACTGACAGTGCACCTGTGGGCTGCCAATGAAGGAATGACCCTGATAAAAAAAAAGGGAGGGGGAGTGGCTGTGCAAGAGGTTCCTCAGCTCTGCAAACCACTTCAGTTCTCACTTGAGTGCCTCTCTTTGGGCCTTAACCCACATGGACCCCCACCTCATTGCTTCAAATTGAAATTCCTCCACTCTGCAAGAGCCTGTGCTCCCCCCTTCCCCCAGTACTCGGCACACACCAAGGGGCATTCAAAACGCATTAATGGGAAACAGTGACGAAAAACAAAAAACAAAAAAAAGGAGAAAAATCTCCTTAGCAACATAATCTAGACGGCCTGACGAGAGAAGTGAAAAGAAAAGAAAAAGAGAGGGGTGTGGATGCTGTTTAGAGAGGGAAAAAGAATTGGACACAAAGACTCAGCACACAGACAGCTACAAAATTGAAAATTAACACAGAAGAAACTGTTCCTTTTTTCATGGTAGCACAATCAGCTACATTAAACCTGAACCCAGCCCCTCCTCCTCCTCCTCCTCCTGCTCCTTGTCCAGCCCTGCCTTGCTTGTGGTTGGAGGTTAGTGTGGGACTTTGCCTTGTTTCAGAGAACTTTGGACAATAGTGACAATAGAAAAAAGTTTCATTTCAAGTTTTACACACAGGACCATGAACATTGTCACAAATAAAGCAAACTTGCACATCCAAAGTATTTATACAAAGTATTTGCATTTCCTATTTGGATCTCTTTTTGGAGATTGTTCTTACTTTGGTTTGGTAAGTTGCTTTTAACCATCTGCAATAAATCTGAAAATTGTCCTCCCTCAATTCATGCAAAAGCACTTGGGAGCAATTAGAGCAAGACTAAAAAGCTTGTTACCTGCAAATCCGCCTGTAAATGTTTGGAGATCTTATCTGCATGTCCACAAACACTTGTTGGGGATTAAAGTTGTCTCGTCTAGCCTTATACAAACAAAGTCTGGCTTAATGAACTCAGGGTCTGCAGCAGGACAATGCAAATGTCCCTTAGAGAGACTGACAATCTCATTGCTTGGAGAACAGTGAGGGAAAAAAGCACTGTCAAGGAAAACATCCTTTGCCTTTGCAATTCAACAAGGATGCCAATTTACTATTACATTTACCTGCCAGAACTATCATGTTGTGTTAATTTGTGGATATGGGAGAGCAATTAGTTTGAATCAGGAACTCTGGGCACCAGCACCTCTGTAAATGACCTCTGACCTTGCCTACATGATCAGCCCATTGAGACCAGGGCCTGCTTTAATTAGGAGGTCATTAAGAGCCAACCTCAACACACCATGGGAGCACATAAGGCCAGCACTCACTCCCACCTGCAGCCACAGGATCTGCAATTCTTATTCAAATACAGCTGACAGCTTCAGAAGACTATCTACAGTATGTCTGCTTTTATTAATTCACATTCAACCCCATGTTAAGTTTGTGCTTTTAGCTGGAACATGGTTGTCTTCATCAGTATACGCTCTATTTATTTGTTTAAAAAACTGATATTCTATTGGAGTAAAAGCGGAAGATAAAAGGCAACCCAGACATGAAGAATCTGTTCGTTTTCCACTTTACTCACCACTGGGTACAACATTGTTTGCTTAAAGGTAAAATGGAGGTTAAACTCTGAATATCATTCATAGGATGAATTATAGAGGAAATTAAAAGAAAAAACTTTGAAAGGTGGGCTAGTTTAAAGGTGGAGAAAATAGATGACAGGGGAAAGAGTGATTCCACAGTCCTTTTATTCAAGCCTCTGATTTCACACTTGCACAAAGAGCTTTGGGGACGTTTCATCCTTTTCACATTTCTTCTGCATTTATTCAGTGTTATTCTGCAGTGCAGTGTCTCCTATATGGGAGAGGGAGCGCTGCCCGGTGAGGAGTCAGCTCCATTCACAGCTTTATAAATCACCTCAGCATGTGGAGACCATGGCCAATCGGCCAATTACGCCCCCCTGACACACCGGGGCTGATAAAGAAGGCCCAGGACAATGGGATCACAGGCCAGATAAACGACCCTTTAATGAAGTCGCCCACAAAACAGGCCAAAACCGCGCGCCCCACTTACGTATTCCATCATGCCGTTGCCCTCACATTTCCTCTTGCTCAGCCGCCATGGCAGGCACAGCTGGGGAGAGGGAGACACAGAGAAAGAGAGGCAGAGTGGGAGAAAAAGGAGAGAAAAATGACTCTGTGCTCTGACACTGCTAAGCCCCCTACCCAAGGCCCCTTTCAGACTTTTGGCTGAACAAAAGCATCTGTTGCCATACTGTGCCGCTCAGAACCCCCTTCACACACACATACTCCACTTGGGTGAGGAGCCTCACAGGAGCTAAAAAAGGCAGCACTGGGCCGTATGCAGCTGAGGCTGCTCACCTTGTGGCACAACCTATTGTGTGCCCCATCCCAGGAGCTTCTCCATCCATCTTTGTGTCTCAGGGACAAATGGAGAAAGAGGGAGTGGGAGCAAGAGAGAAAGAGAGAGAGAGAGAGAGAGAGAGAGAGAGAGAGAGAGAGAGAGAGAGAGAGAGAGAGAGAGGGAGACTTGTATGACAGAGTAAGAGTGAGCGAGAGGGGCACAAGACTGCAGCTGCAGAATGAATAGGAGAGGGAATGAAGGGAAGAGGTGGGAGTGAGTGAGAGAGAAGGGAGCAGCTGCAGGGTGGTCCCACCCCTCCATCCATCCACCTCGAGAGTGTTGTTTGGCTTTTCCTCAGACTGAGAACACAAACAACACTGTCCTTAGTCCTGATGCTATGAGCTACAAGCTCGTTATAACTGTAACACCACAGAGGGAACAGGTTGGGGGGGGGGGCAGAAGAGCAAAGGTGTTTCACATAAAATTAATCAGGGACGGAGATACATTATTAATCTTTTGGCATCCCATTTCCTCTCTTCCACCTTTAGCATTAAAGCTGCAGTTATAACCACAGTTTTAAGGGAATTTAAATCTTCTTTTCTGATAGAATGATACAGCATGCTGTACGAGCTGTATCTTCAATTAAACTGTGTGATGTTAACGCTGCATGAAATATTCGAACCAGTGAGTTTACATACCTAATTGCATAGGTGCTTAACCAAGGGGAAATATTCTGGATGTCTTTTGCATTGTCTCACACATATATCTCAGCAATCTGGGAAAAAGTAAGAGATTATTCATTCTCTACTACGTATCATCAAAGTATCACAGGAGATTGCTAAAGCCGATCTCAGCTGACACTGGGCGAAATGCATCAAGGCATAGGTCACCAGTCCATCATAGGCACTGTGATGGGCCAATATAAAGAGACAGATAAGCACATGCTCACATTCACACCTGCTGCTATTTTGAAGTCTTCAACTACCTAACCCCAGTCTGCTTCTGTTTTTTGAATGTGGGAGAAGGCCCAAATATGCGTGGAGTTCTCTCCATGCAGAGAGGTTCAGAATTTCAACTGTCAGAATTTGAACTGGCAAAATTATACCACTTCAAATTTAATTTACTAAATCAAGCTGGATTACGTTAGAGTTTCTTATAAAATAAAAAAAATGTTTAATTGCGTAATTAACTTATATTTTGTAAAATTTTATTTGCTAATGATATGCCGCATTTAACCTTGAAAAAATGTTGAATTAAATTTAAATTGATTTAAAATGTAAAATAAGTTACCATGGAGTCTGGACACCACAGTGGTGGGCTTGGTGGCCTCTGATTTTGCTCTGTTATGCTCGTATTTTGAAGAGGAGCATGTCTCGATAAATGGTAAAAAGTTAAACAAAAGAAAAGAAATCAACAGAGGTAGTGTTTGTGTGGACTCATTATTAATGAGATAATTACAGAAAGGGGTATTTGGGCTCTTCACATTGTTTAACTTATGCATTATATTAATATGGAAACTAATGTCAATTGGCAGTGTTGTACGTGGTAAAACAGGCAAACAAATGTGATATAAAGTGGTCAGAATAATACAAACTCTCTCTATAAATCTAAAACAGTCTCAACAAAGACAAAATATGATGAACTGCATGAAAGAGAATGCAGAATTGTAGGACTGGAGTGGAGAATATTTAATTTTTACATTTGTTTATAATAGAGCAGTAACCATAAGTACTCATGGCTATTGCCATCATTTGTGTTTTTTCTTTATTATTTATGAACATGCCCTGAGAGAGCACACAATCTCTTACTGTAGTTTTCACACACACACACATAAAAAGTATTCATCAATGACAAGAGAAAAAGCCAGTAAAATGAGAATGTTATAGTTTGGTGGAATAAAAAAGAAAAGCTGGTGTATCCTGCAGGTGCAGAAACTGTGTCACCAAGTTCAAAACCCTCCTCCCATTCCTCCCCTCACTCTCAGCAGTTGTCCTGGAGGAGACCCACAATGTCCAGCAATCGTCCTCTGTTAGATATAACAGAGATAGATAGATAGATAGATAGATAGATAGATAGATAGATAGATAGATAGATAGATAGATAGATAGATAGATAGATAGATAGATAGATAGATAGTTCAGGATTGAGAGAGGGAGATGACAATCCTCTCTGCTGTCTTCACAACCCACTGCAGGTCTTTTTTGTTGGCAGCAATGTAACTGGAGTTCCACACGGTGCAGCAGTAAGTCAGGATGCTCTCTTTTATGCAGTGATAGAAGGTGATCAACAGTCTCTGTGGGAGTCTGTTGCATCTCAGCGTACTCAAGAAGAAGACTCTCTGTTGGGCCCTCTTAATGATACAGCATGCATTTAGGTTGCAGGTCAGGTCCTTTCAGGATATATACCTACTTCAAACTCGGGACTCTTTCATTCTTCTCTCTGTTGTCGTATAGGCTATCGTTTGTCTTTTTGTGTATCCTGAAGTCTAAGGTTGTTATCTCTCATTAATGTTGGTAATGAGCCCCACTATGGTTGTGTTGCCCGCAAATGGTACTGGTATTGGAATTCTGGTACACTGTGCAGTCATGTCTGAAGAGGGAATAAACCCAGGTTTGGGGGACACCTGGGTTAAGGGTGATTCTGTCGATGAGAAAGTCTTTGATCAAGTGGCAAAAGAGGAGTCTTAGTCCAAATGTTTGGTCCTGTCTGTGAAATGAAGTTGATCAAATTCAGGAGGGATGTATGCTTTAAGGGATTACCAATCTCTTTGACAGCTGGAGCTGTCAAAACAGACAAAGAATGAGATTCCACTGTGTAGATTGGACCTGTCCTATACCTCTCCCTGTCTCCCAATCTCAATGCTGGGTCCACTTGTATGTATACTTATTTTATTTATTTTTTGGTATTGCCATGGCCCTGCAGAAGTTAATGTAAAACAGGACTGTAGTGGTGTGGTCCTCAGTGTATGAATCTTCAAAGAGTAGTAGTACAGGTAGTCTGAAAGTCAAAAGTGTAGTCTTTAGATATACACCAGAAGCAAAGGTTCCTTAGATATAAGATTTTCATTTGTGTGTAGCAGCCATGCACTCCACCATTCTGTGTCTTGCATGGACCATATAATGAGGCTAAAAACCTTTTTGAGAGAAGATCCTCCATTGAAGTTTGTTTGCTTTTCTGATTTAAATGTAGATCTTAACCAAAGATGCTCCAACCGTATCATCACTGAAGAGTTATCTTTCTTGTGGCCACACAAACTTTTCTCACTCACACTTAAACCAAATTTACTCTCTTGAGCATTGTCATGCTTCAGAATTAGACTTTTAAGAGTGTATTTAGCATTCAGGTTTGTTCATTCATTCCTTGTCTCAGCCAGGAAATCTTTGTTTGGCTGCTCCTCTTCAAACCGTGGAGTGTCAGGAGGGGCGGAGGGATCGATTTGATTCTAATCGGACCATGAAAAGAACATGATCTAACTACTTTCAGGCCGGAGTATATTTGGGCTCACTCTTCTTTACACTCTCCCACTCTCCATCCCCCCACTTTAGTGTGGGCACAATGAAGCTGGCCAATCTAAAAAGCTTTGAATGTGTCTTCAATGACTTTGTGAATACAGCAGAGAGAGATCTGGAGAGGAAAAGAGGGAGAAAGGGAGTGAAATAGTAAGGGGAAAAAAACACAAGGAAATGGAGGAAAAAGGGCCAGGGAGCAGGCATAAAAATTCCAAGAGTTGTTTAAGTGTGGGTGGGTTCATTTGCATGACGGCCCTGTATGAATAAGACTGACCTCTTGGACCGCCCCAGTGTTAGGCCGAGCTGCAGCCTGACGTGCAGGCTTTGACCCAGCTCATTGACTCTGAATGGATACTCTGTCAAAGGGAGGGACCTTCTAACTCTCAGTCGAACAGGCATCTGCAGACCTACTGTTTGACACCCAGTTACCTCCGTTTCTATCCCCACTACTCTCACAGAGGGCCTTGTGCGCACACACACGCAGAGTGGTTTCCTTGACTTCAGAGGACATTGCATTGCCTCACCCTAACCATAATTACTACTGGACTAACCCTAACCCTGACCCTAACCTTAACCTAAATCTAACCTCAGCCTAACTTTAAAACACGTCTTTATCTTAAAATTTAGTAATTTACTTTATGGGGGACATAGTATGACTGTGTAAACAGATTTTGGTCCCCACAACCTAAGGAATACCAGGTACACACACCGACACATTATTAGACAGACACAACATTAGGCAGATCGCCAAATCTCTTATTACCAACCCTCAGTCCAGTAAGAAGAATCACAGAAAGAAGATGTGAATACATAGCCACATGAAACATTTGTAAAGACTTCTTCATTACACACAGACACACACACACCCACACACACACTCTGACATGTACACACACACACGACAGGTGCAGCAAAGCCCTTGCACGTGCAGGCCCATCAACACGCTTCACTTGATGGGTCTATGATTTAGTGCAGCAGGCAGGTGAGAGGACACACAGTGGACCGGGGGGTAGCTGTGCGATGTAGTCTGCATACAAATCTCAGTAGCTCCCCCTCGACCCCATACAAAGTTGTGACTCTGAACAAACACAAAGCTCAGACAGCCCACAAACACTTTCTCCATTTATCTGCCTGAAGCAGAACTGGGACGATGCAGACAGGAGCCCTTGGCCCTGACCTCGACTGTCTAGATGCACTGAAAAGGAAGCTCTCCGCACTTGGAAATGCAAACAAAATGAAGCCAAACACTTGTTAGAAGTATAAAGTGCAGAACTCTAAATCACAACCTTTTTTCTTCGGAAAAATTCTTGCTAAGTGAAAAAAGTATGAATTTTCAATTGCACTATTCAGGTTATTGTGGATTCAGCACAGCAGCACAGCTGCTGATTAGTTAAATACATAAAAGGTATAAAGCCTGTGTCAGTCTTCAAGGGCGATGTGCAGGTGGCCAAGTCTACAAGCAGCAACTCTCTGCACTTTGTAAATACAAATTTTAAATCATTGTTTCTAATGTTTGTATTTAATGAATACAGCATACATAATAAATAATGTGGATCCCATGTACTTTTTTAGTTTATTTGTGTTAATGAATAGATTGCCCTTTATGTTAATCTTCATAAAATATGTATATATGCACATATAAAATACACAAATTGGTTGTAGTTCACAAAGTTAAGTTGGAACTTGAAAAGAAATCATGAGTTCTTATGTTAAGTTTATGTTAAGGTGTTCTTATGTTAAACATATGTTAAGTTTAACATAAGAACACCTCACTTTAAAGCTGAAATTTCCCCACTTTTTCTAAAATTTTCAAAGGATAATGTAAAAAAAAGATGGAAAAAAATAAACAAATAACAAAAAATAACAAATAAAAGATTCCATTTGTTAAATTAACTTTTTAATTGAAAACATACAGATTAAATTAAATTAAAATTGCTTAAATAAAACATTCACTTTGGTTAGTATATATTTAAATACCTATACCTTTTTAACATTTTTAAAACAAACAGTAAAACAGCCGAACAAAATAATCAAAAATGATAAAAACAAATCTTTGTCTTCTGAGAGAACATCAGCATTTCATTCTTCACTTTTCATGAATATACAAACAGCTGTGGCTAACTACTGCCAGTTAACATGCAGTTTAAAGATGTAGCCTTGTTTAAGGCAGAGGAAAAAGAATCAAAATGCCGTGACAGGAAGTAACTGGGAAAAGGCAAGGGGGATTTCAGTTATATTGTCTTGCACTTGTAGAACTGGAATGATAATAAATGAAAGTGGAAATGACAACAACTGTTAACAATGTGGAAGACAAAAATAATAAAAAAAAAAACATGGGGAAAATGAGATCGATGGATACATCATTGTCTAAATGAGCAGAATAAGCTTCGGAGTGCAGCTGGGCTCTGGCAGCCCGACCTATTCTCCACCTACCTTTAACCTTCTACGCATCCTCCAATACATGCATAATATTCAAGAAAATGTGGACATCCTTTCAATTAAGACACAAGTTTGCCATTTAGTGTGTAAGCCTCAATTTGGCCTGAGATGCAGGGAAATGCTGGAATGAGGCTGGAGCGGCAAGCTGCCCGAGAGACACTAACAGGCAATAATGAAAATCAACATAATGACAGAGACGACTCAGTGTGACATTCTCCTAAATAAGTATTTAATCTGAGGACAGAACACATAGAAAAATAAATCAGGGATATGATGCATCTTAAAAAGTAAGTCCCTCGTTATTCAGTCTGGATCTGTGGAAAGTGTGGATGTGTCGTCTGTGGATTAATTTAGAATGACTTATGGACAAACAAGATGCTTATAAAACCTAAAATATGTAAGTTCTTTTTTTTATTACATGCTGAATGGAGGAAGATTTAACAAGCATCTGTTACAAGACAAGTTCAAAAATCCTATCAGATGGGAAAAAAGGTAATGGATAAAAGGTGCAAGAAAGGGGGATGAAACAGTTGTTTGTTTGCTTCTTCAGAGTCTGATGAACAGAACAGAGAGATTGTGGCCCATGTCTATTCATGTCCCTGGCTGGTGACAAAAGACATTGCCCGGACACAAATTCCAGTCGGGTTCCGCTCCAGCACACAATCTCAATCCCAGGGATTTTCCTTTTCAAAGAGAGTAAAAGAGGCTACAGTATCACCTCCCTTTAGGCCGAGGGATGGCTTGGAGTAACCAGGATGGAAGAACTCTACTCATTTACACTTAGGAACATTTCCTGATTTGGGTTTGACAGGAAGTGTTGCAAGCAGAGGGATGAGAAACTTGGCTGATCAGCTACCATCCATTTACACAGCTGCTTTTAATTTGGAAAAATGTGTGAGAACTACTGTCCAGAGTGAACATTTTCTGTTGTGAGGTGACAGTGTTTTTTTATGCAAGATCATTTTGCTAAAAGGCCACTCATTATTGGAGATAAAACAGCATCTTAACCTTCTTGGAAACCAGTGAGGATCACAAAAATTAGTCCTTTTAAACAAAGTGACCAACAATGGAAAAGCTTACTATTTCAACAGGGTCTGAAAATCGAGAGCATTTGACAAGTCAAGCAAGATAAGATTGAAATAACTGTGCTGCCTCTGTAATGGCATGTGCTTATTCTTTTGGAAACAACAGAGGAGGCAGAGGTACAAATCTGAGATTGAACAATACGCTTTAATAAAGACATTTATCTGGGAAGTTAACCGTGATCAGCGTCACTATCAGTCGGTGTTTATCTCATTTTCGAGACTCGTTAATAGTGTGTGCCACAAAAACGCAGACACATACATACATGCTGTGTTGAGTGCGGACATGCAGACACACTCATTGGTGCAGGGGCACACTTGAGTCTGGAGTGTCTGCACTGAACAGCTCTGTGAGACTGAGAAGCGTCTCCCTAATTAGAGGGAGCCTGGTGCAGGACATCTCTATAGGCCATCAACAGGGCCCTTGCTGGCTTTGTTCAGTAAACTCTTCTTACACTGAGGCTGTCACTTTACTTTTCTATAGAAGTGAGGGCCATGCTCTGAAACTGTCTTGTCTGTTCCCAATCACAGAAACAGACATATTCATGAATAAACAGTGCATGCAGCACGTACACTTATACTCTAATACTTAAATGTAGCTTATCAATTGTGAAGGCTGAATTGAAAAAAGCTCATGAACTCCAGTAAAGAGACAGTAAAGAGTACTGCTTCTCTTTGTTTTTCAGGCTAAGTTGTCATGGTATTTTAGGATGTAATAATTCCCAACTCATTTTTGCATAGAAACCCAATTATTCACTGAGATATAAATTAGAGCTCACATTCATGGAGACCATGGACCCCTTTAACTCCTGCAGATACTATTCACTGGCAAGCCTCTTTCTCTCGACTGCTCCCCTTTTCTCTGCAAACCATGAGATGGAGAGACGCCACTGCAGCTGCTATTCACATCAACCAGATAATTGTTAATGAAAAGTCATTGCGTGGCATTATGTTGTTCACAGCATCATTGTTCATTTCCCCCCATCACCATTGAAACCTATATGGAGGACCAGAGTGTTTTCTTTGAGTTTTGGTATTCAGGATCTGTTGCCTGGTAACTAATAAAGGGGCAAATCATCCACTGTATTGGCCAAGATGGGCCGCAGCCTGGCCCTGCACAACAATGCAAGGTTTGTAAAAAGGCGTTGATACAAGTTAATGACGCTTGTTCAACAAAACATTAATGGACTTCTTCACGGTATAATATGGCATGGGATGCACCATGAATGAGAGGGGGAAAGTTTAGCAGTGCACTTTAAGTTTGTGTGTTTTTTACTGCTGGGAGGAGCTGAGTGTACACACATGCACACAAACATACACATGTACTTTCATCACATACTACTATCACTACCACTGCCAGTGTTTTTCTACAAAGCTGATAAACTTTAAAATCCTTTGAATTGAATCCCAATTTAAATGTAGTTTTTATGTAATTGAATAGGCCAGTGATTAATTACCCTTCAGCATGATCTTTAAAGGGATTGAATGGGAAAGGCCAACCGCTGCAATATATAAAATAAAGAAAGAGGGGACACATAAGAAGTGGGGCCCTGATAGATTTGTAATTTAAAATCTTAAAACAGTCATTGATGTTGCACTGGCTCCTTAACAGAAGCAGACAAACTGCAGGCAGTCACCTCCAGCAGATTAAAAGGAAATCAATGGATTTTTCCCTTAAATGGACTAATTCTCTCCTTGAATTATGAAAGTAATGGCTATGTAACAGCCTGTGCTCAGTACCTGACCGCCTAATGCTTCCTAAATCCTTCCACGTGGCTCCACTAGTCCTGGCAATTAGGCCTCATTATAGCCTCATAAAGGGTCTCATTTGTAGGATTACTTTATGGACAATGAATTTTTATCGTGCAAAATTATGATTATGGCGAAATAATATTGCGTATGGTGTGATGAGGGCGCGCGCCACGCATCATTCCGCTTGGTTTGCTCTCTCTCTCTCTCTCTCTCTCTCATTGTGTCTGTACCATAACAGTCCTGTTGGTAATCGCAGGATCCACGTTGTTACAGCAATTACTGTCACTGTGACATGTTCATTTTCCTCTTCGTCGCGGTTGAAATTTAAAGACTTTCTAAAACATTTAGCGCTTGATTGAAACCTAAATAAGTTCAGCAACAGCTTTGGTTTACGCAGGAAGTCAGGAATCATGACCTGAATGTTAGATGAACAGGCCCTTATTTTACGCCGGTGTTTGTGGGATACATGTGATTTCACTGAGGTCAGAGGAAAAAAACTGCACATGCTGTAGTCGACCTGGACCGTCTCGCCTCTGTCTCGGGGTCCGAGGCGTTGCTTGGCAGATGAAAGCAGAAGCTAAACCTACCAGTGACCCGCGCCTGGGGATCTAACTCGCTAATTATCGTCACAAGATGAGGGATTAACGCATTTCTGAAATAGCTGCCTGTTTACCCACGCACAGACCCACCATTATAAACGCTTTCTAATTGAATCCTAATCACCATCAAATAACCACAGCCCAGACTTGTCATTAGTTCTTCTTTAATTGCTGGAAGTGAAACCGGGACCAAACCGATTTAAAAATATGATTAGGCTGCAAAGCAATCCCACAGCTCACAGTCTCGTCCAAGAAAAGAACTGACAACAATATAAAGGTAGGTCTGGATAAAATCCATCATATAGCGTTACTTTACATGCTAGAGTCGTTATGTAATAATGTCATGAAACACCCTAATTTCAATTAATTGAATTGGAAACTTGAAAAGAGATTATCACACTCCAACAGTTTTTATGCATGTTTAATATCTTTATGGGTGCAACTTGAGAATGGGTTGAATCTGGCATAAACAATAGATCCAAATTACATAATACAAATGTGTAATGACATTTTTATAATATAAATAATTCGATTTAAATCATATTCACTTCAAATTTTAAATTCAGTGCACGCTTTTGTGAATGCTTCTAAAACTTGACATTGATGGTTTGAAACAAGAACAAAAACAATGTCTAATTAGTGTCTGAGACCTTTTTAAACATTCAAGTTAAAAAAGGGAAATATGCAGGCTGTGATTGGAGGCCAGGGGAGACATCACGTGGTTTGGGTCGCTGACAGCATAAACCCTTACCGCCGGGTGCACACGTGGGTGACGCCGCAGGGCCAACCCTCCTCGGGGTCCCTTTTGTTGAACCATCAAACATAAGCACCTTTGGAGATCCCGAGGGGTTCAGATGAGAAACAGCTATCATCCCGCGCACGGCACGTTCCCTTATCAGCGACGCAGTCATGTCGAGGTCTTTTTACGTCGATTCTTTAATAATCAAGGATACGGTGCGACCGGGACCAACTGAGCATCCGGGACAGGACTTCCTTATACCCATTAGCATGCACTCTCCGAGCGTAATGACGGTCACTGCTCCGGTATGTCCGTCCAGGAAAAACGGGACTTTCTGTGTTTGTCCGCTATGCGTTACGTCCCACATACACTCTTCCCGCGGCGGCATTCCCATGCTAAAGGCTCAATTTCCAGGAGCGGAGGCGCAGTACTGTCAGAGAATAGCGCACCAGCCATCTCCAGCGCTCGCACACCCGGGACACACACCTGTCTGCACTCCCACCTTTAGCGTCACAGATCCCAGGAGATACCACTGCCTTTCTATTGGTAAGCGCCTGTTCTTATCTGCCAGGCACTGCTCGGCACCTGTTTCACTGCACTTTCTGAATGCATTCGCTCGACTTTTACGCACGTTGATTTACGCGTGACACTTTATGGTATTTCTATTTTTTTTTTACTGATTGTAGACTCACAATGATCATAAAAAGTCCACGTCTGACAAAAATGTGTTTCTCTCTCTTTCTCTCTCCAACAGGTTCTTCAGAGAGCAGCCACATTCAGAATGGCAAAAGGATGCGCACGGCTTTTACCAGCACACAGCTCCTGGAACTTGAAAGGGAGTTTTCCACGAACATGTATCTTTCGAGACTCAGAAGAATCGAAATCGCCACGTATTTGAACTTGTCAGAAAAACAGGTGAAGATCTGGTTTCAGAACCGCAGGGTGAAGCACAAGAAGGAGGGCAAAGCCACACAGAGGAGCGCACACAGCGGTTGCAAGTGCACAAGTGGTCACACAGACTATTCAAGATCAGAGGACGAGGAGTCTCTATCTCCTGCCTCTGCTACGGAGGAGAAAGATATGTCAACAGTCTAAAAGATTCTGGAACGAAGATTCCCCTTATTCCAACTGCTGGCACCCAGTTAATCCTGCTGCAGTCACGATGGCATTACGCATCGTCTGAGCCGAAAAACGTCCTGCATGAAGTGCTGAAAATATCACCTCATGTTTATCCCGTTTTTTAAAGGAATAATGTGTTTTTAAAATATTTGGAAGCATGATTGTTTGTGCTGTAACAAAGATATAGGCCTAATTAATTGTCCTCAGCGAGTGTTTTGAAAAATTACCCGATATCCCATCACTGTCAATGAGGTTATATGTTAATTAAATAAATATAGTCGGCCTAATGTGTGGAACATATACGCATCCATTTGTAAACTATGTATATCTGTATTTATTGTAATAAAAATGATGACTTGACTTTGGACCTAATTTGTGGATGTCTTGATTTACTTCAGTCAATGTACCAACAAAAGCATGCAAATATTGTACTGTGCTTTAGAAGAAAACTAAATTGGACTTTTACATCACAACAGCAATTTTTTATATTAAAAGTGTATGCAGTGTATATTATTTTCGTTTTTTGTCCTGAAAAATATGGATTGTCAGGGCGCACATTCAGTGTCTCACAATTGTACAGACAGAAATCACTATATTGTATCACATAATAATCAAATTATATAATTTTGTCGAATCAGTTTACAAAGGTCAAAATGCTTTTCATACATTATGAGTGGAAATCGTCCAGTGTAATGTAACACAACGAACTACATTTTACAGGCAAAAAAAAGTTGGATCAGTTTTTCTCTCTTAACCAAAATTTAAATTATAATTTTTTTCTGTTAATTCTGCCTAAAGTATGTACATCCACTGTGAGTGCAACAGGTTTTACAGCACAACAAGGTTATCAGCTATTTTCTGACATCTGACAGCTATTTTTCTTCTTCATCATGTTATTATTATTATTATTATTATTATTATTATTATTATTATTATTATTATTATTAAGCTGTCATTACGCTCCTTACGTTTAATAGACTGATAAACCCTGTAGTTCTAGATTTTGAGAAGCTGTGTTTCGATGTTAGAAATTGCTACAATATAGTTATATGTATATAATTTAGAGTACTACAGCTGTTAAAACCTAAATGGGTGGAGTGAGCTTATATGAAAGTGTAGCTGTAATTTCGCCTTAGATCTGGCCACAAAAGGGTACCCGATAACGCCCCATGGGGAGCAGCCAATGGTCCATTAATGGTCGCTTTTGAAAAGATTTCTGGTTGTCCAAAGCGAGTTTAATTGCGTTTTCGGTCCCACGTTGGTTGATTGTGCTGCTATTGCTTGAAAACCCCAGAACAAGGATATATAGAAGTGGGCAAAGGCTTTGACAGGTTAGATTGTCCTGCCTTGGGACTCGCATTTAGCCACGGACCCCCGACGGCTGTGTGCTCAGAGAGCTTTGAGAGACAGCTACAGGGTTCCTCCGAGGGAAAGAGAACGATTTAGTCACTGTTTCATTAGGCACTATTTGAACCTTTCAACTTATGGTGAATTAAAGGGGGCATGCTCAAATGGAGGGACTCTAAGGAGGGATTACGTAGGAGGAGCCACTGGAAATTAACTGACGCCTAATTTAACTTGTTTCGGTCAGAGTTTGGGATAGATTCCTAATTGAGAGGGGAAGCAGGTGAAGTCTCGGTCCCACACAGACTCATTCAAAGTGGGAATAAATGATCCCCTTTCACAACCCGCTGGCGATCATATATTATTGGGGCAAAGCCATCTAATGAATATGTGCTGAAGCTCCTATTAATTGAATTAGAGCTCCCTTGCAGGTGTGAAACACCAGTGCAGCATTAAAAGTGATTCACAACAGAATAAACCACAGATTTGAGAAATGCACACACACATAATTATTCCCCTCGGGCCCAATGAACTTGATTTCAGATGTAAAGAGTTGAAGTTTATTTTGACAGTGAACTTGTTTGATCAGGGTGATTGCCTATTGCTATAAATAAAATACATAAAGAAATACCAAACAGAGACTGATGCATATCCACATTGTAGAAGAAGGGCTCTATATCTACTAATGTAGAGAAAAACGAGTCCACTCCAAAGACATCAGGCCTCGGCCACTATTGAAAATGTGGCAATTACGCATGACAAAAGACAATTAGTAAGAGGCTTTTCAGTCGGTTGCAGCTGCTATCTCATGCGGAGAGATAGAGACTACAAGAAGCTGAAGTACCAGTGTGGTAAGAGAGGAGAGCAGCGTTGTGTTTTACTGAAGAATCGTTCACTCATCAGTCAGAGGTGCAAAAAGAATTTAACATACATGTGGTTCTCGTTGAATTCTGAATATATGAGAGTACAAGGAAGATATTTAGCATCTGAACTTATACTGACCTTTTTATGAAACTACAACTCTCGCTCTCACTCTCTCTCTCTTTCTCTGTGTGTGCTTTTTCCCTTGTATTTGTTTCCTCTTTTGGACATTTCGTGTCATAAATACTGACCTTGTCAGGCCTAGTAGTCCTCATGGAGACCAAAACCTGGTCCTTAAAAGGCAAAACCTCATTTCCGAGGAACTGGTTAATTTTCAGGCTAAGCTGTGATCCGTGTTTAGGTTAAGGCTATGGTCAGTCATTTACTGGTTATGGTCAAGGTGAGGGCTAGCGCTTTGATTCGACTGTCCAAATGAAAGTCAATACGTCAAGAATAGCTGCACAAACTTGTGAGTGTGTTAGAGATGTGTAATAGAGATGTGTTCATTTTAAAAGTCAAAAAGTAATACTTGCACATATATGGTAAGGTGCAATCACACACTGTCAAGTTATAGGAACACTAAATAATGTTTGTTATTTGTTAAAATGACTGTTCCCGTATGTCCTTATATAAAGCAAGACATTTGCGGTATGAAGCAAAATGACTCCCACTTTATTTTTGGCATGTTGTGTGGTCTGGTAATGTTTCCATGTTTTAATTCTTTTATTTATGCATTACGGCTGAAGTTGATTTATAGATAGATAGATAGATAGAGAGGCTGACACTGCCACTTGGCAGTGGGAGAGGTTTCAGCACGCTGGACAGCTCCCACAGTGACCACCGCCCGGAGGCCACCGTCAGTGAGTGAGTCATCTTCAAAGACTCACAGTCACGAATGCATTTAAGTCAGAATCTTACCTGAGAGACTGACTTAAGTTCAAGTTTGTACTGTTAACATCGGATGGATAAACCACTATATCTAAATTACGTACAATGCAATGCAGGCTGATGGATATAAAGCACACGTAACATAACACTTTCAAACGCTTTGACTCTATGACTGTTCCACTTTTCCACAAAGCCCCCTGGCGGACAGCTGAATGCAGGATAAGGCAGCTGCATAGACATTTGCCTCCATCCTGCCTCTCTATCTGGAAACCCATTTTCACTTACTGTACAGTATACAGTATATAATGGGTCCATAGTTCAATGTTTCATTGTTTTTGAGCATCTTTTTGTCAAAAACACTTTTTCTACTGAGCAGTTACTCAACCTATATGTTTAAAACTGGTGTTAATTAGCTGTTCATCAAATATGACAAAAATGTTCAAAAATGTTATTATTCTCTGTGGGTCTTAAGGTGAGAAAGGGGAAATCCCTAAAGACGGAGAATCTCAAACCGATCCGAGACAAGCACAGTCTTACGAGGTTGAGATCCTTTGTTTAGAGAACAAGGACACAGTTCTTTTCGGCAACATGTGGAAGTAATTGCGCCAAGCTACTGCACAGAGGTGGGAGAGGAGAGGAGAGGAGAGGAGGGGGCCGGTGAGCATCGGCCTCGGGGCTTTGAGACACCGGTCTGATGCCTCACTTCTCCTGGACACTGTGCACTGTGTGAGGGGCCATTATTCCTCTATTGCCCCCCAGGAGAGCCCTGGAGAGGAAAAGAAGCTGAGGTGCGTTAGGTCTCGGTAAACAGCTGACGCACACGTGTGCCAGTAAGGGGTTCAGAGTAGTTACAGAAAAGGAAAAATAACTAAAGTGGTAAAGTATTTTTGATATTAATACACTAAATTACACTCCCACTCCCCATCAGTTTCTCGAAAATTTTGACCACATGAAGAATTTCTTCATGTGGTCAAAATTCTTAAATTGTATTTGAATTACTTTTTATGTGAACCTGCTTTTAGGCTACAGTGAAAAAAATATATAAATAAGGTGTTTTGAGAGAGAAAAAAAAAGAGAGGTGTGATTTGTGATATGATGGTGTTGGAGCGCCCTCTATGAGGTTACAGCTCCAATGTTCACATCGCTCTTTGACTGACGGAGAACCCTGTCATTCCCGCATAAATGCATTATGCAAAATGAAAAGGGAAAAGAAATACTCTGCAGAGAATTTACAGAACATTTTTGTTGTATTGTGGTGAAAGTACCATTACCATATAATTACAGCTATAGAAAAAAAAACTGTGAGAATACGTGTGAGCGGAATGCACTTAGATGCAACAAAAGTCCCTAAAACAAACAACATTCGAATGAACCCCACTAAACCCCGCTCATTTCAGCGATGTCATCCCCCCAAAAGACTCTTACTTTGAAAAGGGGGTCCGACGCAAACAGGGAGGAGAGACAGAGAGACCGAGGGAGGGGGGTGTAATTTCCTGAGACTTATTTACTTTGAGCCAGATGATTACTTTTTTTGAAGGGGGTGGAGGAGTGGAGGAGGGTGGACTGTAACACTGAATCAGTTACAGGTCGCTGTAGCTCGAGTGCAGTTGCGAGGGCGGTCGTGGATGTGGACAGAGGGTCGCACATTTGCTCGCACAGCACAGGACCTCTGAGGATTACAGCCGCTGCAAAAGACCCTCACTGCGCCTTTTGGATAGACCAATTCACTGTGGATATACTGACACGAAGGGAATATAAAGAAGGGATTACTCAAAGGTAATTGAAAGGTTGTTTTGGAATCAAAGGGATAACTGAAACAATTGTGTAGTATTTAAAAAAAAAAAGTTTTGGTTGCTTTTGTTGAGGACTCTATGATGGATTTATTTCCTTCAGGTCAAGTGGGAGTTTAATTGAAGCGCCAATTAATTTAACCTATAATCAAATTATAATCCCGCCCTTTTCATTTACATTAAAGTTTTGGGAAAGTTTCTTGAAAACTTTCATTCACTAAAATGCGTCCCTGCGAGTTGTATGCAGCTTCAGCTTTGTTGGGCAATGCATGGCATTTATATATATATATATATAAGACTCCTGTTTCCCCCCGTGCACCATATGGTTTCCCCGCTGGACGCTGAGCAGAAGATGCCGCAGACTCTGTCGGATAAAAGCGCTCACAGCTCCGGCCTCACAGCTGGAGGTGTCACCTCGAAAACTAAAGGGACCATTGTGGGATGTTGCCTCCGATCTAATGGGAAACACATTGGAAATTGTACATCACATTGTTTTCTCGTCTGTCCGTGGAATGTGAGGAATGAAAAGTGAAAATCGGCATCAGGGACACTGGAGTGAATCCTTCAGAGCAGAGTTTCACAGCTGCGGCTCAGTGGAATTCAAAAAGAATTGGAGTTACGACGCATTCCTCATTAACCATTTACCCTGCTGGGTCTCAGCTGGATTTTGCGTCGGAAAACCATTGAATATTGCTTTAAAATTCGTGGAAAATAGCAAAACCCCTTTTTTTTTACACTGAATTGGTGCAATGGTCCCTTTGATGTAGTCTGAACCGTCCAAGGAAGGCAGACAAGTCTCATCAGCTGTGGCTCAGATGTATCCAGCAGAGCGATGCATTTGGTATCTGCCACATTTGTCGCTTGGCAGGAGAGCGAGGGGAATAATGGGAGAGGAGGACATTCAAAGTGTCTTGACTGCCACTTTACAGACTTACTTAGATTTACTCGCAGTGGCTGGAGGATCTTCGCCAAACCAAGGCAACAAAAAAGAAAAAAAAAATATTTCAGCGTGTGTGCAAAAACACGTCAAAGCGGATTAAGCATTTTTTCAGATGATTCCCACGCGAATATATAGTTTTGTGTGGAATGGGTCCACTAATTATAGAGTTAACAAGACCTGGTTGCCCACGGATAGTTGGGTCCTTTTGTAAGATTTTTGGTTTTTTTTGGTGGACACAAATAAATCCACAGTGGGTCCTCAATTTGAAACCACAATTGTAGATTTAAAACTTTGATTAAAAACTACTTTCTAAGTTAGTCGTGCAACTGGGCGTATTTATGACTATTTTTTTAAACTTACAAATATAATTGTCAGCACAAATTTGTTTAACCAGGTCCTTGATGAAAACCCTGATTCATTAGAGGGACAGATCGAGCAAATTACATGAAATGATTGGAATTGGCTCAAAAAAACAAGATTTTACAAGAAAAATTTTGATTTTGTACGCCAAAAAAAGTGTTTCCCTTTTCCTTCAGTTTGTCAAAAAAAAGTGAAAAAACGACTTAGCAAGATGGAAATGTTGAAATCTGATGAGGCTTGATGTCCTCAAAAAGATGGACTGTGTCGCCCTCTACCGGCCACGCTCATATTCAGCCGAAATGTAGCAGCGAGAGGAGGGCAGCTTGTCCATAACCCACTTGGGTTCTTTAAAACGCAGGGGAATCAGCAGTCATGTAGTCGTAGCCTTAATTTTTCTAAAAACAACTGATGTAATCCTGTGACGGATTTCAAACCGATACTGTTTTAACGCCGAAATGATGTGGGA
This sequence comes from Brachirus orientalis, assembly GCA_016785285.1. NCBI lineage: Eukaryota > Metazoa > Chordata > Actinopteri > Pleuronectiformes > Soleidae > Brachirus > Brachirus orientalis. The sequence goes on from JAFBJR010000180.1 coordinate 7,773,851, forward strand.
GACCACAAGCCATTGGAGTTAAAGTTAAATTATCCAGATCCTTCCCTTACTGGAGTCTTGGATCATTATGCTGTAGTCTAAATTACCAGAGACAGTGTAACAGGGCTTGACATCACATTAAAAATCAACGAGACATTTAATTTTTTTTTTTTTTGTAAAACAGTTTCAAAATGTTTCAAGAGATGCAAACAGTGGTATCGTATTAGGAAGAACCAGCACAACTGTTTTGGATTAAATAAAAATGCTTTTTTATGTCTCTATAGGTGAGAACATCCATTATCATGGATGGGGTGAAAATGTATGTCATATTTGGAGGTATTCTGGTGCTGCTGGTTGCAGGTAAGAAAATGATTCTACACTTTCTTTTTATATATATTTCAAATATCTCTCTTCTAATGATTTACAAAATCTCTCCTGCAGTGTCCAGTGGATTGTCGCCACCAAACATTGAGTCAAATGAAGACGAGTTCATCCTTCAGCCCAACTCCATTTTCAACATAAGCTGCACCAGTACAAGTAAAAGAAATGTGGTCTGGACTCAACCCCTGTCAGAAAACACCATTGTTTATCCTGGATACTACACAGCAACACTCTTCATTTACAACGTCACAGTTGAAAACACTGGCTATTACACGTGTGTGTATGAAGCCCAGAATGGTGAACTAGAAAGTGAGCCAGAAGAGGACAACGAGGCAATGATATATGTCTTTGTGCCAGGTGAATATTATTATTTTATGGATTTATGGTGCCAACGGGAATTTAAAGTGGGACACCAAGAATATGCACAGCTGTCTATTAAAATTTAAAAAAAAAAGTTAAATTAGTGTACATTTTAGGCAAACAGAGGCACGGGTTTATTATAACATTCAGTTTGTATTTGTATGGTGATTTAGCAATTTATTTTTGATTCTTGCTGTAAAAAGCCAAGAAGTGTAAAAAATAGGTAAGAAAGGTGACAGCATTGCCTTTTTTATTAAAACCAAATACAATTACATATTGTGACTTAATTCCTCTGCTTTCACCTGTAGATCCCCAGGCCCCATTTGTTCCTGTGTCTCCAGAGAGCTTGGTTGTCTCCACGGACTCAAACGGAGTGCACATCTCCTGCGTTGTGTCTGACCCTTACTTAGATGTCATCCTGAGGAGCATCCCCTCGGGAGAAGAGATGCCCACTTACTACGACAACAAGATGGGCTTCTATGGGAACCTCTCTCCTGGCCAGTACCAGTGTGAAACCACTGTGAATGGCCAGAAAGTTACAAGTGCAGTTTATACTGTGAACAATGAGAGTAAGTCCAGATGCGTTTGATTTGTTCCATCATTGTTCTTGCACCATATTAGCATGGGAAGATGACTGACCCCTTATAGATTTGTCATTGTATGTCATGTGTATTGTCTTCATGAAAGTGAGATAAGAGTTAATTTTGAAAGCATAAAAGTGACAGGATAACAATCCAATAACTGCAAAGTTTGAAACAATCCAAAAGTCTACCATGAGAAAATTGGTGAGTGATTTCACTGCATGAGAGGCATGATATGACATCATTATCACAGAGGGAGATGACTTAACATGCCTGTTTTTACTCTGTCTATGTGAGTGTGTGTGAGTGAGTAATGACATCCAGCTGAGCCACCATGATGAATGAGCTCATAGTAATGGATTTGTCACTGTCTTTGTACCATTGGGACGATGGGGCTGATATCTACTCTCTTTGCAGCCACGACAGAGATGGATGATTTCAATGTGGAAGTAAAAGCCAGTGAGGAAACTGTGAGAGCTGGGCAACCTTTCAACATCACTTGCATGGCTCCCACTGGGCTGGGTTTTCAGCAGCAGTGGCTGCATCCTAAGAAACAGGCAAGAATGATGTCTTGTTCCTTTCTGTGTTGTTTAGAATTTTACTTTAGTCTCCACCACAGCTCCATCCACCCATTCTGTCTGTCTTGCAGTATTTGCTTCAAGCCCTTGTCATGTTTCCATGTCGTTTCCTACCCAGCAGTTCTGAGCCTTAAATTAGCGAATAATGGTTTTGGGGCTAAACCAAGCAGGAGCAGGAGCAAGTGGAATATAATTCTGAGAATGGCCCTCAGTGGTTTCAAAGTATGTGTTAGGAAAGAAGTAACAGAATTTTGTGTCTTCATTACAAGGACATTCCGCCAAACAGCTTCTGCCACAGTTAACCCCATGTGAAAGATGCTGATGTGGAAGTTAAAGTTAAACACAAAACAAAATGCTTAGGGGAAAGAGGCATTTCAGAAGAGGGGGTGAGGATACTAAATCCTTTGACCTTGGTGACCTTGAGACATGTAGGACAGCTGTTGTCAGCACATGACAGCCAGCTAAACATTTCATACCTTTGAAGCATTGGCTACAAAGATCTGAAAGGGTTTACTGTACAGTATATTTTATGTTTGTTTATATTTATTTTCAGATTCGTAATGTATGGAACACATTGTCTGCTTTTTGCATGGAATTCCTCTAACCCCTTTTCCAGAGACAGTAGGGGTAAGAATGTAGGACTCCTGTCTCCTGGTTTTGGTCTTAGCTGCAATTACAGGCCTTTAAAGAGCTCTGTGATCCTGATTTATCTGCTGTGGCCTCACAAGTGTTTTAACCATTTGCCTTCAGCTGCACAACACACTAACTCTGATACATCAAAAAATGGAGCTATAAAATGGAAATTCACAAAGAGTTAAAACATTTAAACGTCTTATTCCAGTAGGATCTTATACTGTTCCTCTGTACTCACAGGCTGTGGATGCAGTTCAGATGAAACAGACCTTTCCTGACCGGGTCATCTACATCCTCAGTGTCCCACAAGCCACCTCTCAGGACAGCGGCACCTACGAGTGCTCCATCACTCATGAAATCAGCAGACAAATCAGAGTCAGCAGCGTGGCCATCACTGTTTTTGGTGAGTTTTCCTCCAAAAACATTATCTACATACTTTTACTGAGTTTTCAGCACAACTATGTACTGTATATATTGAATTGCAGTTGTGCAATAGTTACAGTTAGGTTAGTCATATTTTATTTTAGCATCACTATTCATGGTTTTACCTATGTAAACAAGATGCTTTTAGTGGCGTGTAGAAGTCGTTTTCTACTATCCAAAACTGCTTCACCTCTGCTTTCAGCATCAGCTACTGTGTTTTATGGGATGACTTCAGCAGATGTGCGTGTGTGTGTGTGTGTGTGTGCCTGTGCGTGTGCGTGTGTGTATCATCGCCTCAACCCTCTCTGTCACTCTGCCTTCATCTCAGCTCTTGTCTTGCTCTTCCGACTCTCTGATTTTACTCTCTGATTTTACTCTTCATCCTTCCACAATCACAAACTCAGCCTGTTCTTAATTTCATTTCTTCAGAGGAGACTTCATTTGTGGCACTGGACCACAGTGGGATTCTGGCTATGGAGCTTGTGAGCCTTTTGGAGGAGACTGAGTTCACTATTTTCATCAGTGCTTACCCTCCCCCAAAAGTGATGTGGCTGAAAGATGGCAAAGCCATATCAGCAAACTACTACATCCTCACTAAAACCAGCCACATTGAAGGAAATAGGTGAGAAGAATTATCATGTTTTTTACTTTAATTAATGGACAAGGACTGTTATACCTTCTTGTCAAGGATTGGATAGGAAGATATTACACTTGTACATGTATAAAAAACTGGGAGTGTGGATATGACAAAATCCACTAACAATGTAGACACAATTTTCTTATGTGCTACTTATTTCACAGGTTTCAAAGCGTTCTTATATTACGGCAGCCTCTAGAGAAAGACAGCGGGAATTACACCATTACAGCCCAAAGTGGCACACACACTACTCAGTTCTCATTTAACCTCAAAGTGAAAGGTAAGACAGACAGACACACATGCTATAGACCAGAGAGGTAGGTTGATATATGCAGACTAAGCCTTGTACTTGCTTGTGTTTCTTTCAGCCCCCGCCTCCATGCTATTCTTGCCATCCTCAGCCCCGGTGCTGCTGCCACCAACTGATGAGATGGTAGTGACCCTCCACACACCTTTCACCTTGACCTGCAGAGGAGAGGCCCCACTGGTGTGGGAAACACCACTCGATGTCCTCGAGCAAACGCAGGAGGACAACAGTGGACTGTTTGTCTCCACCATTACTGTGGATAGTGCAACTGCAACACACACAGGCTATTACACATGCCTCTACAGCAAAAATGCCACAGAGGAGATTGAGGACAGCAGCATTTACATCTATGTGCCAGGTAAGTGGATTGTGGAGGTTTTATGCTTGTGTGTTTTTATTGCATTTCCTTTGTTATTTTGTCTGACTAACTGGTTTTACTCCAACTCAGATCCAGATGTTGCCTTTGTGCCATGGCCAGTGCCTTTTAGTAACCATGTCCTGTCTGACCACGAGGAGATGGAGATCCAGTGTCGTGTGTCTGATCCTAGTGCTAATGTGACCTTGATTAACGTTGACACCCAGCAGCCTGTGCCAAGTGTTTATGACAGCAAGAGGGGTGCATTGGGGATATTCACTGCTGGAACTTATATTTGTAAGGCCCTCATAAATGGAGAAGAACACTACAGTGGGGAATATATAGTCCACGGCTGGACAGGTGAGTTTATTTGTGTGTGAATGTGTAAATCTGTCAGTAGATACTTAACTAGTGTGATCTTTCAGCTCTGTGCTTTCTTCAGTGAATTTCTACCCTGAAAAATGTATTAACCACATCAACTCTGATTTTGCAGGTGGTGCTGCGTTACATGTTGAGCTGACAGCCAAGCGCACTGCGCTGCTGGTGGGAGAGTCCATCACTGTCACCTGTCTAGCTCGGGGATCAGAAATTCTTGAAGATCACTGGAAATACCCTGGCAAACTGGTGAGAGCACAGCTCTCTCATAAGTACTTAGGAGGAAAAGATTGTGTTTTTGGTCGTACTTTCTGTACCTTCTGTTTGTAAGTACTTGGAAACTCAAAGTATCTGTCATCCTTTTTTGACAGGCTAATCGTGGTGTCAAAACTGTGCATGAAAATAAGAGGAATCAAGAGATCCTTTACACCCTGACAATACCACAAGCTACAACAAAAGACAATGGCATGTACTCATGCTCCATCACTGATATTATGAGTAATGAGAGCCAGACAAAGGAGCAAGCTATTGAAGTTTTTGGTAAGAAAGTTATGATTAGTTTACTTCGAAAAAATAATTTAGTATTATTTCTTATTTTACCATTTAGTGTTAAATGATTGCTAAATGTCTGTTGGCCTCATCTGTTTTCTGACAGCAAGTGAGTTCACGACCATTCGGGCACAATTTGGAGAATATGAATCAGCAGAGTTGGATGAGGTCCGGGAGTTCAGAGCAAAAATCATTTCCTTCCCCACTGCCCATGTCACATGGCTCAAAAATGGAATCCCACTGAGCAATGTGACAGCAGAGATCTCCACCAGCCTCCGGCAGCTTAATGAGACCAGGTGAGGCTTTTATGCAGGGTCAGCTAATGACAAGCTGAACGTAACATTCCCATGCGCTACTAGGCCTGTTATTAGTGCTTAGGGAAATGTGAACTTCTGTGACTGTGTATTATAATTGCACTTAATGCTTTTGTTGTTCTGTTCAGCTACCTAAGTGCCCTCACACTTATCCGAGCCAAAGAGGAGGACAGTGGAAACTACACTATGCGAGTGGAGAATGGAAACCAAAGTCAAGACATAAGCTTAATTTTGGAAGTAAAAGGTCAGAAAGATGGATGCCCCAAGCTTTTTACTACTGTTATTTTCTTGGATATGTAGGGAACAGCTTTTGTGTTCCAAGTTGCAGCTAAGAGTTCTTCTTTTTTAAATTCACTCACACTGTCTTGTGGCATACTCACTGCTATTTAATTGTGTTGCAGTGCCTGCAGTCATTGTGGAGCTAATGGATATCCACCATGGCTCAGCCACAGGCCAGTCTGTGGTGTGTATTACTCGAGGGCAGCCCACTCCTGTGGTTGAATGGTTCATCTGCAAGAACATTAAACAGTAGGTTCAGTCTTATTCTGTATAACATTCACCTACTCTCAGTCTACCTACAGCCCATGTAGTCCCTTATCAAGTCCCCCAACCCATAGGTAAATTTTTTTGTGCATTGGTATTTTTCTTCACAACTAGGCACAAGTATTAATGAGATTAGGGTTAGGGCCCAGCCTCTAGTCCCTATATAGTAAAAGTAAATATGTTGCTTTGATTCCTTCTAGTTGTGCCAATGACTCGTCCTTATGGGCCCCCCTTGCCACCAACTCCACAAAGATCACAGTGGATTCCCACCTTGATGAGGATAACAACCTGGAGAGCCAGGTCATGTTTGGTCATCTGGAAAACACTCTTGCAGTGCGCTGCCTGGCCAAGAATGAAATGGCTGTCGTCAGCAGGGAGATCAAACTGGTGTCCAATGGTGAGAAGGCGCATGTGTTTCATCACTTTAATTAAGCTCAAGTCACTTCCCTGCTTTTGCCCAGCTTTGAATTGACATTTGATGTTGTTGTTTCCACCTTGTTTCCACTGAATTTACTTCCACTTGTGACACTCGCAGTGTGGTTATTGCTGTCAGTGTTGCAGCAGCTGTCAGATGTGTTTGTGGTGAGACAGCTGACAGTGGCTATGAGGAAGGGACTCTTTATTCTGACAGTACCAAAGAGCCAGCAATTGCCCAACCATTTGGTCCATCCAAAGCTTTACACCCCCCAACCCAATTCTCACTGTCACACATAACCTTCCCATGCTATTGCCAGGTGTCATCCCCCATTTCTATTTTATCTCCAAAGCAAGCCTTATAATCTGGACACCCTGTATTTTATTGTTTTTCTTATGTACATAGTGCATAGATTTTCCTTGTACGTATTCCATTTGTCATCACAGTAAACACACGTTGCATCTGTGTGATTAGTGTGCATTTCATCTAACACATGTGACCACTGGCTCTCCTCCTGAACAGGCCCTCACCCAGAGCTGACTGTAGCTGCTGCTGTGCTGGTGCTCCTGGTCATTGTCATCATCTCACTCATTGTCTTGGTTGTTATCTGGAAACAGGTACTGTTGCCATCCGTCAGCATTAATTCTCACTTCTCATGTGCTCACCCATTTACTCACTCATTCCTTCTTTTTTTGGCATTCATATGCAAATTAGACAAAAATCAGGCTTTAAATATGTAATGTTTTGTGTGAAATATTAGTCTGAACAAAAGTGTAGCAAAAAAAGGCAACTGGACTTAGCTGAATTTCCTTGAAAACGTTTGGCCTTTTTCAGTTCTGAAGAAGCCTCTTGGATGAGAGGCGAAACGTCTTCAAGAAATTCAACTAAGTCCAGTTGCCTTTTTTTTGCTACACTTTTGGATACCATGACCTGGATGACTGAGAATCTTCACAGACATTAGTCTGAACATATTTGCAGTGATCTACTTTAATATTTTAACTTTTAAGTTTATGTTGAGTTCTGTACAAATGCTTTCCAAGTCAGTAATTTGAATTATATTTACGTGGTTTGGAAAACCAAGATCATCCAAAGTTAATTAATCTGCTCTTCCTGTGTCCTGTCTCTTTCAGAAACCACGATATGAGATCCGCTGGCGGGTGATAGAGTCTGTGAGCCCTGATGGCCATGAATACATCTATGTGGATCCTATGCAGCTTCCTTACGACTCCAGATGGGAGTTTCCCCGTGACAGACTTGTGCTAGGTGAGCTTGACTTTCATTTTCACTGTGATATTACTTTAGTCTGAAGCTGGTGTTGGCTCTGTAGCCTCCCTGCGGTGATGATCCAATCAGGACGTCTCACTGTCTTTGATGTGAGACTGTGATAAACTAATCCAGCGTGGGCAGTAGGGGTTTGGTGGCTGCTGATGGGTTTCACCCAGCGATCAAAGGAACATTCAGCCACAGAAGGAGTCACAGATGGGAAAGCAGAGGCATCCAAAGTGCACATGTGTTTGCATGCCTGTGTTTGTGTAGCTGTTTTTCTTCCCTGATAACTAATTCTATGTTTCCTTGTCTTTCTAAGGTCGTATCCTGGGCTCTGGAGCCTTTGGGAAGGTAGTAGAAGGCACAGCCTATGGACTCAGTCGCTCCCAACCTGTCATGAAGGTGGCAGTGAAGATGCTGAAACGTAAGCTTTATAGATAATAATTGACAAGACATTATTGTAATGTTTCTAATTTATCTGACAAATTATTTATTCCAGGGAAGCTCACAAGTTGAAACAACTTGCTGGGTGCAGGCAGCCATTATTGCTACTGTAGGCTAGAGGTTAGTTCAGATCAGATGTTTTCAAACTGTATGCTACACCTCAACAGTAAGAGACTTGCAGAGGAGGAGATGTTTCACAAAGGCACTGCATGAGGTGAAAAAGGTAGATGTATCAAGTTATCTAAAAAAAAATAGCTCACTGATTGAATTGCCTCTTGGATGGAATAAAATTCTGATTACATTTATTAAACTGCATTGTAACATAGTCATAATTTGGTCAAAATAACACAGATGTAATCCAATATTGCTGATATCCATCATAAGTAAACACTAAGCTCCTATTTCTTTTTTTTTGTTTGTTTGGTATGACCATAATCCAGTAATAGTTGTCTGTCTATCCAAAGGTACATGGCAAACATAAGCTGATAATAGTTACTTTGGCATAGATGATGTTAAGAGGCATTAAAAAACCCCTGCCATTACTTGATAATCTCTTCAACACTTCAGTAGTGAACTGACGCACTTCAGTAAGTGCCTCTAGTCATAATCCATTCAATGCTTGCATTTTCTTGAGAAAAACTGAACGATATAAGTGGAGTCCCATCATCTGACTGCTTTTATATGGAAATGGAAAGAATTATGTAAATGATGATCAAATTCACGCTTTAATCAAGACTCTATTCATATCAAGATCTTATTGCCAAATTCATATAAAGGAGGTGGTTTGGACTGAAGATGTTATTGGCTGGTTAAAATATGTTTGATGATAATCTTGGTAACTACACCTTCTTCCAGCCACAGCACGCTCCAGTGAGAAACAGGCTCTGATGTCTGAGCTGAAGATTATGACTCATCTTGGACCTCACCTTAACATTGTTAACCTCCTGGGTGCATGCACCAAGTCAGGTGAGAAATGCACTCACATATTCTGGCTATAAAGACACACATTCAGTCACATGCAAACACAGTACCACATAATGGTAGCTTATTTTAACCATTGTTATCTTTTCTATGCAATGTAGTCACCACTTTACAGAAACACATACACTAAACACCCACATTGATGCTGCCAAAAACACACAAGCTCACGCACACACACACAAATTTAGATTTGGCAATACTCAGTCACAACTCTACCAAAAAGATTGACAGTCTTGTCTCTTTTCTTGGTGGGTGTGGTATTTTAATAGCCTTTTGTGGGAAAGTGGATGCTTACCCTCTTGACTGTGCTTTTAGTCTTTATGAGTCTCTGATAAGATTAGCCTGCAGACTGACGCCGATGTGTTACTTTGTTGTGTTTGTTCCCAGGCCCTATCTACATTATCACAGAATACTGCTTCTATGGGGACCTGGTTAATTACCTCCACAAGAACAGGGAGAACTTCTTGAGCCTCAGCCCAGAGAAAAATAAAAAAGAGCTGGATATCTTTGGAATTAACCCTGCAGATGAGAGCAGCAGGAGGTAAAACAAACTTGCAGTGCATGCATTTACATTTCAAATGTATATGTTAATTTTGACTTATCCTTGTAGGTCAAATACATGGTTGGAAATTGTTAGGCCGAGGACAAAGACATAGTCATTAAAACATCCTTTGCAGCACTACACGTCCTCTATACTACACCACAACCATTGCAAAAGCAATAAGCACCTTTGACTCACACCCGCTCACATGCTCGTTGACTAATCGGTATCTGTATCACCATTTTCTCCTTGCTTAAGGAGGTTGTCTAGTGTCTTCACCTAATCAAATCACAGGCTGAAGTGCTCTCAGCTTTCAACCTAATTGCATTGTGTTGGAGATACCTGTTAATTCTGTCTGCCTCGATGTTCCAAATGAGCCCCCTTTCCCCCTCCTCCACCCAAGGCCTATCTGTGATGATGGATGACTCACAATGACCACACCTCAAAATGACCATAACATGATTTATTCCCGGTGCCCATGTTTGCCTCAACCGCATCTTCATTTAGTCTCAGCCAGAAGGGGTGACATGATTTAAGGACACACATACATTAAAGGCCTTAATAAAACAATGGATTATCACAAAAAATAGCTGTACATAAATGAATCAGTATTTGCATGACTTTTTCTTGCTTCATCACTTCCTTGCCTCAAAAGTATTCTTCTCTTTTGTTTGCAAGCAGTTACGTGATCCTGTCCTTCGAAAGCAAAGGAGAGTACATGGATATGAAGCAGGCTGACAACACTCAGTACGTGCCCATGCTGGAGATGAGCAATGCCTCCAAGTACTCAGACATTCAGACATCCAACTATGACCACCCACCTTCCCAGAAAGGATCGAGTGGTACGTACTGCAACTCTTTCTCTTCTCTCTATTCCTTCTCTGGGTTATTGGTGTATACTGTTTTGGCTGAAGTGCTGTGTTTGAGTCAGTGTTGGTTGAGGGGCTACACCCTTGTCAGAATTTAGGACTGGTACAGCCCTGTAATTACATCGAGAGGATAATTGTAGCGCATGCATAATAATGCCCAGTTTCTCCCTGCCATTAGTAAAAGCCAGGTTTGAGCAGCCAGTACTATATTTACAATGTATAATGAGCATACATATACTCATGGACCACCTCATGGTGTTTTCTAAACCAGACGGCGAGATGGACAACCTGTTGTCAGACAATATGAACGAGGGCCTCACCACCACAGATCTGCTCAGCTTTACCTACCAAGTGGCCAAAGGCATGGAGTTCCTGGCGTCCAAAAATGTAAGCAATGTTTTTGTTTTGCTTGGGTTTGCATGCCATGCCGGTTCTTTGCAGTTTCACATCCCAGTGCTTCCCACTGCTCTGGTGGACTGTGTCCTACATTACATTTTTGCTGGCTAAAGGGGGTGGACCAAGGAAATCAGTGGGTGTGTGATAAGCAGTCCCATGAAGGCTGCGGAGCCCATGGAGGAGAAAGGCCAGGGGCTGAATATAGCAGCAGTACAGCCATGGCTAGAATTACCAGGCAAACATATACGCTGCAACCAGAAGCTATTCATTCAGCTTCATAGTTATTATCCCTAAATATCCAGTGGCCACAGCCATCCCTCCAACTGTCATGTTTATACAAAGACCATGCTTTATACAGCAGTATGAAACAGCATTAAAAATGAACGTAGATGAAATGGAATACATGCAAAAATAGATGCAGTCAGTGGCTGTGGGTGCAGAATGTGTTTTTTTTAGAAATAGTTGGAACTATTGTGCTTAATGTAATCAAAACCTTTTTCTTACTCTTTAATTTTGTGCAGTGTGTGCATCGGGACCTTGCAGCCAGGAATGTCCTCCTCTCTCAGGGCAAGATAGTGAAGATCTGTGATTTTGGACTGGCCAGAGACATAATGCATGACAACAACTATGTCTCCAAAGGCAGTGTAAGTCTTTGTTCATACATAACTGCATACCTAATGTGTAGTTTTACAAGGGCTGGGTTTTGAGTAAAACTTTTCAATGCGGTATCAATATTAATATCTTGACTATAATACCAGTAAGGAATTGATATTATAATAATAATTCTTCAATCTTACCTGACAGTCAAACTGTGAACAGCAATCTGCTCTCACATCTATTCCGTGCACATCAAATGTTTAATTAAATGTAAATTTGTTGCGTCACTTGATATCCTCTCAACACATCTTTGTTCATGAATCAACCACTAGTCCCTGAAAACACAACACAAACTCAACACAATAATACTCACTCACACATGTTCGCACTTCGGGACAACTATGAGCACTGTTAAAATCTCGATCATACACCATGCTGCATGCTTAGTGGCTCACTGACACTGACGAGATTAACTCCTTTGCTATAAAAAATTGATGTTGAATGAAAACTCAGTTTCGATATTAGATAAGGAAGGCAGAGGACATTGATACTGAAAATGAACATTGAAGTGCTGAAAATGATACCCAGCCTGAAGTATGATAATACATTTTCCTCTGACATCACACAGACCTTTCTGCCAGTGAAGTGGATGGCCCCAGAAAGTATTTTTGACAACCTCTACACGACTCTCAGTGATGTTTGGTCCTACGGCATCCTCCTCTGGGAGATATTCTCCTTAGGTGAGCCCCTGCCATTATCTGTTCAAGAAATAACAAACATGAGATTATTATTATATGGTAAACTCAACTTGTGCATGTTGTGGTCGGCAGGTGGCACCCCATATCCAGGGACGGTTGTGGATTCCAGCTTTTACAACAAAATCAAGAGTGGATACAGGATGTCTAAGCCCGAACATGCGCCTCATGGCGTGTAAGTGCTCACTCACAAAAAGATTGTGTTGTTGCTGTGTATGACATCAATGTTTCCTTGCATCCTGTCAGATGAGGAATCCAGTGGGCTGGTTACTCGGAACAATTTGTTTCTGAACATTAATATATGGTGGTTGACATGAGTCACTGAAAAATTACAACGTGCAGGACATGTTGTACTGTTCTCTGTGGTAAGTTCAGCTGTTTTTTGCTTTTGCAGTTATGAAATGATGATGAAGTGCTGGAACAGCGAGCCAGAAAAACGGCCCTCTTTCTTGGGTTTGAGTGAAACTGTTGCGTCCTTGCTGCCCTCCAGCTACAAGAGGGTGAGTCTCCTTGTGACCTCTCACTCACATTTTACCACTTTTGTTTCTTAACACCTGCTACCACTCCTTTTTTTTTTTTCATTTTCTGCAATTTCACAGAAATGTCCTGTCTAATGCTTTGTCAGTCATGTTGACCTGCTATGTAGAGGTTTAAAATGATTTTAACACGTTATGAAAGTAGCTCACAGGGCACTTCCTCTGAGAGTGTATTTGCTTCCGTGTACTATCTGAGCCACAGTAAAACACAAACCTACAAGTAATTAGAGAGCAAATGTAGCAGCTGGATTTCAGATTGGCTGGCCTAATGACGCAGCTCCAGTTCTTGCCTACACCACCCAACCTTAATTACCCCATTAAACTCCACACCACACATGGGAGCTCAAAACAGCTTCACCTCTGCCTCCTTTACACAGTTATAAGGGCCAGGGATAGAGGAACCAGCTCTAGCTGGGAGGAAGTTTGTGATTATTAGTTTGAATCACATCCTTTCCTATGGTGATCACATAGCAGTATTCTCCCATACCTCTATGCAGCTGTTTATTACATGTACACAATGCATTGTATCATTAATGTGCTCTTAAAAAGTTTTCATTGTTTAAATATTAAGTATATCTGACTTGTGCAGCATTACGAGAGGGTAAACCACGAGTTCCTGAAGAGTGATCACCCTGCTGTGACTCGGGTGTGTGTGGAAAACGATGACGCCTACATTGGCATCACCTACAAGAACCAAGGCAAGATGAAGGACAGGGAAAGTGGCTTCGATGAGCAGCGACTGAGCTCAGACAGTGGCTACATTATTCCTTTACCTGACCTAGACCCTATATCTGATGACGAATATGGAAAGAGGAACAGACACAGGTGAGTGCATTTACTTGTACTTGTACTTGTACATATACGGTCTTTACTGCATCATAGATAGCACTAACTGGTGTTATTCTACCCCCCCCGAAGCTCTCAGACATCTGAGGAGAGTGCCATCGAGACAGGCTCCAGTAGCTCTACTTTTGCTAAGCGTGAGGGTGAGACCTTGGAGGACATCACGCTGCTGGACGAGATGTGTCTGGACTGTAGTGACCTGGTAGAGGACAGCTTTCTGTGACAACTGCCCCAGTCTGCAGAGCAGGAACAGCAAGGCAAAGGGATGTAAGGACAGAAGAAAGGAAAGACTTGTCAATCTGTCAAAGACTCTGCCTTGAGCCCTGCCATTCTTTCTCCTCAATTGCCCTTTCTGAGGACAGAATACACAAAACCATCTGGTGGATGAGTCTATGATGATAGTCTTCACTGCCCTTAACTTCTCCCTGGACATTGCCCCTGCTGGGCTGGAGGAGCGAGTGAGCGTTCACAAATTCATGATATCAAGAACTCAAAAGAACCATAGCCACTGAGCCTAAAAAAAATACTGTCCTTTTGATTTGCAGGGCTTTATTTAATGTGGCATTTTTAACAGCAAAGTAAGCAAGAAGGGACAAATCAAACGTGTCGGTCAGCAACTCTAAATGAACAAACACTACATGATATCATTCACACGATATATATATTTAACCACTACAGATGCACTATTTAAACTAGATGAGTCCAATACTAGAAAAAGAATTGGCAGGTAAACTCACCCCACACTTAACTTTACCTGCTGCAAGAGAAGCACCTGATGCTGGTACAATCAGTAGCAATACTTGGATTTAAAAGCACAAAATCTGAACCATGTGCATTTTTTGTTTATGACCAAATACTGTTTTCAGTGGGTAAATAGTTGCAGTATTTCAATTTTATTTTTTTACTTCACTATGATGTAAACATGTATTATTTGTGAATACTGAGTAGATGTTGACTGTAGCTGTTGGAATGGTGATGAAAATAGAGCCTTTAAGTTGCATGTATCTTTGCAGTGTCCCTCAATTTTCTTGCCTAAATCCAACCTAGTGTTCACAAATCATATTTGTCATATGGGCTTTGATAAACAAAGGGAATGAATGATTGTATTGTAAATAGCTCCAGAGTTGTTTTATAAGAGAGAATTATTGGGATAACACAAGTATTTTATACTGTATAAACACGTAATAAGCTCCCGGAACCTTATTTGCCCTGGTGAAGCCAGTGCTTTTGATGAATACATTATAACAAATAAAAATAACAACCTTTACTCCATTGTGGACAACAAACACTTTAAAAAGTTTACAGAGAAATATTCATATTTAGTCATGTGTGCAACACAAGGAGTGGCTAGTATAGTCAGTTTAACCATGACAAATATGTGAAACATAAAAAAAAAAGAACATAAGAACTCAGTTCATCATGTGGAAACATGATAGTGTGGCCCAATAAATAATAAGAATCTATAAAGGGGTTTTTTCAGTCTTGGTCCCAGGGACCCACTGCATTATTTAGAGGTTTCCCTGCTCCATCACACCTGATTCAAACGAACTGGTCGTTATCTGGCTTTTGCAGACCTTACTAATGAGCTCACCATTTGATCAGGTGTGTTGGAGCAGGGAAACAGGAGAAACCCTGATCTATAATAATGCTTAACCACCAGGTTGTCTCTTCCCCCTGTTTCCTTATGTTGCATATTAGCAGGTCCTAGTTATGTAAAGACAGTAGATGAACAAGAGATTCATGTTGAGCTGATGTCATACATCAGTTACATGTAGACACTTTTTAATCCCCTGTTTCTTACCAGCTTTTCCACTGCCTCTCTTTGTTGACTGTGACATAATCTGCAATTGTTTTTGCACTTTTTCTTTTTTTTATCTCTCTATTTTGTTTTAGGATTTTGTAAACAAGTTAACTGGGCTGAAAAACAAAGAGAAAAGTCTGGCTTTGGCTTTATATTTTTAAAGCAGCGTGGATGTGGATGTGAATGTTTGTGCTGCAGGTTGATTGATGTTTGTTCATGGTACAGTTTCTGTAATTATACCCCAATATGATTCAGTACTATGTTTCATTACTTTACATTCATGTACATTCAGATGATTTATATTTCAATAAATGATTTATACTGTTACAAAAAGTGCTATATAAAAGTTGTGCTATATACTGCACTTACATTTTGTTCACAAGGCTATAAGATTATTTTGCAAACATTACATAATGTGAACAACAAAAACAAAAAATAATATATATAATAATAGGATATAAATAACAACACTCCATTACAAGTAAAAGCTCCAATACCCCTGATTCAAATGGTCAGCTCATCAACAAGCTCTGCAGAAGCCTGATAATTAATTAACAAATTAACCTATTAATTTGAGTCAGGTGTGTTGGAGCAGAGACATACCTTAAACATGCAGTGCAGTTGGTCCCAAGGACACGGATTGAAAGACACTGGTTTAGATTTTTAATATCCATGTGTTGTATTTATAATAGTATAATTTAAATCAAACAATCTGAAGAGTTATAATTTATAGAACTGTACTGCTGCCTGTTCACAAAATACTCAATTTAAAAGTGCATGGAGTAAGGGTATGAAATAAAATGAAATGGAAATACTCAGCTGGAAAGTACAGCAGAGTTATATGACAATGCTTGAAAAATCACAACAAAATAATGAAACACTTGATAAAACAAATTATAGAAATGATGTATATTATATACATTCACTACAAGTCCTCAGTAATGTATAGTAACAATCAAACTTTTGCAAATGCAGTCTGAGAGACTGCCACCAGAGGGTCATAATCTCACCTCACCACCGATTTACAATGACTCATTTGAACAATAAAGCAAATGTGTTGTCCTATTATCACCTCTATAAGTCCTATTATTCGTGGCTCCTGTGGTTGAATGTTGAGACGATATGGTTTAACATCTGGAGATCAAACTGTTATACTTACTGTAGTTCGGTTGACACTTACATTGAGAGCAGCCTGTTATTACCGTTTTTCTCCACTTGAGGGAGGTAATGAATAGATTATGCTTCGTGCCTTCAGGGTGGGGGGAGAAAGTGGAAGAAAAGGATAAGGTAAACAAAATGCAGAAGTGCAACTAATGATTTTATCTTGAAGACAAAAGCTTGAAAAGACACACCTTCCTTTGCTTTAACCCAGGCTAAATCAACATACAGAGATACATGACAAAAGAATGTGAGCCAGTAGAAAACTGCTGCACCAGATCCTACAAATAAATTGCTCTATAATACAACTTCCATTGCTCATACAAAAATGCTGCTATTTGATGCACTGTTCCAAGCATAACTTACACCAGTGTCATGAATCAATAGTATTTCATGTAAACTTAACAAATATTGAAGCTTATATCATATTGTTTGTCTTGTCTTGTTGCAACATACTGTATCATCACATTCACACAACTTTAAAAATGATCATTTTACTTATTTATCATAAAAGTACAGTCTTGTTTAACCGGTTTTCATTTTGTTTTATCTTTTTTTTTTTTTTTTTTTTTTTTAAACTGTTAAACCCTGAAGGCAGACCTGTGTGATTACGAAGTTGGGTTAATATCTGGTCCAAAACAACTGTGACAATTAGGGGGTTAAGTGGTGATAGACAGGAGAGTGCTTGAGGCTATAGTGTAAAACATATGCATCTGTGTGCAAAGGAGCATGTTTTGGGTAACATGCAGGGTTTTCATGCAGTCTTGCAGCAGAGTGGTGTGTGAAGTCCTCGTACTGGAATTGGGATAATCTTTTATGTAAATATTTGCCATGATAAATATTTCCACCTGGGTCAAAAGAAGTGAAAAGTAGACATGTGAGCGTGAATGTACTCTTATTTGTTACCTTTTAGATCCTTTCTGGGATAAACACTTACCTTTTAAGGATCAGCAGTTCTCATGGAGACCAAAACCTGGTCATAATGAGGAGGTTTAAGGATATGATTTAAACTGTGATTAGGGTTAGGGTTAGGGCCACCACTGGATCTTTATATATATAACCCTAACCCTGCTTCAGCTGTACTTATGCATTTATTGCTAATTAAGAAATCATATTCCTTTTTTCCTCATTGATGTTTTAATTTGAAGCAGATTTTCCATCGGGGTGCTTGAGCTGACATATTGCATTTAAAGTTTCTGCTTTTCAGAGTGGCAGCAGAGTGGTGTGTGAAGTCCTCGTACTGGAATTGGGTTAATCTTTTATTTAAATATTTGCCATGATAAATATTTCCACCTGGGTCAAAATAAGTGAAAAGTAGACATGTGAGCGTGAATAAGTCTGAAAAACAGAGACTTTAAATGCAATCTGTCAGCCCCTGGATGGAAAATCTGCTTCAGCTGAAGCAGTCATATAAAGGTCCAGTGGTGGGATTGGCCCTAACCCTAACCCTAACCCTAACCTAACTACAGTTCATATGATAGTCTTAAACCTCCTCATTATGACCAGGTTTTGGTCTCCATGAGAACTGCTGATCCTGAAAAGGTCAGTGTTTATCCCAGAAAGGATCTAAAAGATAACAAATAAGAGTACACACACAGCTAATTCAAAACAAAGCAACCTAACAACCTAATCCAACAAATGTACTAATGTGAAGATAACGATCTTGCTGAAGGGAGTTTAGGGCAAGACAAAGATGCACATTATTGACTGTGTCAACACTTGTTTGTTTATGAAGTGATTCGGTGTGCTGCTGATACGCTTAACACTGTTAATTCATCGAGTCACTCAGGCCCTGCATTATTTGGATCACCATCTAAATAGGTCAAAAGAGGTGGATTCTTGGATCACAACAAATAGCAGAAACATGCAGCATATCATATTAGTTGATCCGACTGGTTGACACTATACTTTTCTGAAAGGACAATTAATTTCTTTGAGCTGCTGCTCAAATATAGCAAAAGTTGTAACCTAAACAAGACACAGACGGTGAAATATGGCGTAAAGAACTGAGTCAATTTGATTATAGACAAGTAAAGATTTAAATTATAGAGACACAGTGAGACCTGGCCAGATCAAGTCATGAAAAAGAGTTGGGGGGAAATTTGATTGCATCATGTTTTACTCTGGCCGAGTGAGAGGGAATTGAATTTTGATATATTTGGCTTCATGAGTGAGTGTAAGACAATTAGATTTCCAATCTCTTTGGTTTGTTTGATATGTAACATCAGTCTCCTTCGTGAAACTTGATGCCTCGTTGTGGTCTCTAACCTCCGCTCCTTTGGGAGAGGAGATCCAGAAGCATTCTGGGATTTGGACAGGTCTGCTGCAAAACACATTTGTCTCTGGGATGCTGTGTGTCCCGGTGGCCAGTGTCCTATTTCAGGCTTTTTCTCAGAGGGATACATATGCCTCCCAAGCTTTTTGTTTAACAGGGGACATCATTTCCAGATTAAAACATCATCTCTGTAAGAGATACTGTCATCAGTTTGTCACACTAGAATGAGAAAATAGACAGCAGTCTTGTCAAATGCACATTAACCTAGCTTTCTAAAAGACAAACATACAGATCATATACACATTATGTTAGATAAACAGCAAAAACCCATAGCTATTGACAATGATGAATAGATTCACATGGGCCCCTTGTTTTAAGCCCTTGCAAGCCAAGAAAACATGCTAACTCATGACAGTGGAGAGAGTTTGACGAATCATGTGAGACCGCTCCAGGCTGGGACAGTACAGATCTCAAACAGCAGTATTGAGACTCTTTTTTTAATGTTTACCAAGCCAATGTCTGTTTGGTTCAACTTGCTTCTTGAGCGCATCGTGCAAAATAAACACTTAAAAGAAATAAAAAAAGGATATTTTCAAACACATTTAGACAGGAGTGGTATTTCAATAATATTCAGCTATGTTTTAGTTGGCGTTAGTCTGTCTGTGAGCAGCATGAACCAAAAGGTTGGATTTTGCTGAGATTTTCCGTAGATGTTGGTTATGGCCTAAGGAAGTTATTCAGTTGTGATGGTGATCCAGATCCAGATCACCTCTTAAGACCTTTGACACTGAGGTATGCTGAGAAGCCTTAGCGAACTCGAGTGTTTTTGCTAGTTTGCCTTGAGTTTCATTTATTTTGATTAAACAAATATAATAACAAGGATAGTTGAACATATTTGGGGGGCAGGATGTCTCCAAATAATCAGCTTTGAAAAAACATCATTTGTATTGAGTTTGAAAGTTAGGAAACTTTAATAAATGTAATAAGAACAAATAAGACAGGGTTTCCCCAGTAACCAGCTATGAAACATTACAATTATTTTATGTTCGGTAGGCTTGAGAAAAATATATATGTTTGATGATATAGTGTTTTTTTCCTACATATAAATTAAATGTGTCCATTATTACAATGCACTACAAAGATCAAGAAAGACACAAATAATCTGTTTTTGACAAATCAGCAACAATTGCTCTACAACTGAGTATTTGTATGCTGCACGAAACATGCCAAATTCAAAGCAATATAAATGTTCCAATTTTTCTTAGATTCAAGCTAATTTCAACATCATATAGTCCACCTTTATAAATATATGTTTTCTAAATTTAACTCACTAGAAACCCCATGAACTTCAGACAGAACTAATGTCACTCGCACTCATAAAGCCACTGCATGTATGTAGATTTCATCACAGTGTTAATTATCGATGAGAGGAAGTAAGTTTGAAAAGAAAAGTCTTTGACAGTTCAGGTCTGACAAGGACCACTTGGTCTTGGACTATAGAGGTGACTGTTGAGGATACAAGACACCAAGCTATTCATTTCCACTGCTGCCTACACAGCTCTAGTCACATAGTACTTGTATAGTTAAACATTAATGTACCCAGACTGCATCTTATTACAGCATTTCCTCAGCACCAAGTATCTATTAGCACTGGATTGAGAGCATTTCTTCCATTTGTGTGGAACTAATTTTAAGCTGTGCAGAGGAACTGATCTTCAGTTCAGTTGAGTCAGTTATGCTCAGTGGTCAGGTCTTTGCTCCCCATACTCTTTATCTTAACGTATGAAACAAGTTGATCACTGATTCCAAACTTACGTCAAACAGTAACCATTATGGCAGCTGCACCCACTTCCCAACCCCAACCCCCAAGCTCACATCACAGAGGGATGATTGTTTTCTTTTCTCGCTCTCGCTCTCTCTCGTTTTTGCATAAAACAGTTTTTTGGCAGATAACCGTATCTTCTGCGTGTGGGCCTCTGTTTGCTCTGGTGTGTCTGGTCTGTGTGAATACTTGAGCACTTCTGTGCTACTGTGTTAGTGTAGTAGTCATGTGTTTTTTGACTTGTGGCCTTGGCCTGGGGATGACTCCCTTCCATGCATGTGATCAGTGACAGAAGGCTGTGTTGGTTGGCTGTGGTAGTCTCCGAATTAAGAGAGAAGGGCACACTATTTTCATATGCCAGACTGACAGACAGTAAATCTCAAAGCAAAGTGTAAAGCGTATCTGTCTCCCTATTTCAGCAAAAAAAAAAAAAAAAAATCCCATAATGTGCCATGCATGTGGTGTGGAATTCTCAACCATGCTTACTACACACATTTGCTTTGTCTGCTGTAGTTTTTAATCCCACAGCTCAGCAGAGCCAATGAAGCTGCAGCGTTCATGATTCGGTACAAGCATCACTCTCATTGTCTTCAGCTGAAACAGTCTATCCTAAGAAAATAGAGTCATCACATAGCACTTGACTTACCATCAGCTGCTAGTCTTTTAATACCCTGATGATTGTGGGTAGACACTAACTTCATTGTGGCTACTTAATTGCCCCAGATGAATTGGATTATATTATTTTATTATTGAATTTTGTCATTTTAATTTAGCAAATTTAGAGGAAACAGAGATATACAAAATATACATATTGCCTGTCCCTGTCTTATCTTTCACACACTCCCCTCAGGTAAATGTTCTTGGGAGTGTTTTTATCACTTTGCTGTCACATTGCTTAAGGGCTTTAGTACGCAGCTTGGGATATTTCTGTGTGTTTTCTCACTTCCTAGTATCCGATCGCTGATGTTTTCCCTTGATTTGGTTTGGTTGAACGCAGAATACAGTTGAGAGTAAAGCAGGACCAAAGAAAAAAAAAGCAGAGCCAATGAAGCTGCAGCTTCATTGTTGACTTTTCTTTCATGGTTGTGATACATTTAATTATACGGCTTTGACCATGTTCACATATCATAAATGTCTGTGATCCATATATACAAGATGACAGCTATGGTAAATGATCAACTAGAGTGAAAAAATCCATAGAATTATTCAGACCTCCATGTTATAATTTCAAATTACCAGGATTTGTGGCTTGTCAGGCAGGTAATGGACCATTTTTTTGTTCATTTACTTAGGCCTTCACAATTACATGTTTGACAAACAGAAAAACAAAACTTTCAACTTTATTTACACTTCTATTTTTAATACATTTATAATTTAAGTTATAATTGTAATTAAATTTTTGTAAATTTTTTCTCCTTTAACATTTAAAACCTTTAAATACATTGTAACTACATGAATTACAAAATAAATATTTTCTACAAAAACGCAAGACATGAGTATGAAGAAGAGGATCCACCAGTTACAAAGTACACAGCCTAACATACTTTTTTATGTACTTAGCTGTGAATTTTAAATAACCACATTGCACATACTACATCCAAGCTATTGCAAGATATTTGCAAGATCATGAAAACTTTGAGTGACGGTTTTTCAAGCAACACTGTTGTATTTATAAATATTAACAAATACCAATTCAAAATGTACTTAAAACAGTACTTGCCTTGACAAAACTATTATCTATCTATCTATCTATCTATCTATCTATCTATCTATCTATCTATCTATCTATCTATCTATCTATCTATCTATTATTGACTTTGGTGTCTCCAATAAAAAAACTGATTGAAGTTCAGACATTGTTTAAAACATGACCAAAAACAGAATACAATGATGCAAATCTTTTTTAACCTGCAGTATATTGAAATACACTTCAAAAACAAGACATCTAATGTTTAAACTAAAAAACTTCATTGTTTTTTATTTTGGCAAATATTCACTCACAGTTTGAATTTGATGCCTGCTACATGTTAAGGAAAACTCAAAGAACTCTTGTTTGGCACATTCCACAGGTGAACAGATCCACTGGAAACAGAAGATTGTCATGATTGGGTATCAAACAAAAGGCAGTGCAAAACATCCAATTCCCCCCAAAAGCACTGCAAGTGTGGATACCATATAGCTGCTGCCTTTACATACATGTTGGTTTTAAAGATAATATATAAGGCTGTGAATACAGTTACCAGCTGTGAGCAAGTCTGATTTTTGAGATGCAAATAACTTCAATGCACTGCTGGAATACTGGGCACCACTGCATTTTGCCACGTTTTACGCAATAAAATTATTTGCTGGATACTACATAGTCAATTTTTTTTTTAATAAATACATTTTGAGTAAATAAATAAAATAACAATTTTTTTAAGGTAAAGTGAAGGTTTTTGTTTTGGTGGTGTTTTTCCTCACCCGATGTGAGGGTCTAAGGATAGAGGGTGTCACTTGCTGTACAGTGTACAGTCGTTGTTTTGTCGTTATTACAGACTGTAAAGCCCTTCGAGGCAAATTGCGTTTGTTGGGCTATATAAATTAATTTGACTTGACTTGAATTGACTTGGTTGTATCTGGAAGTGATGCTGCCACCTTCTCATGCCAGCATGAGAAGGTTTCCCACTCATAGTAACATTATCAACAGATGATGTTAAGAAAGAAAAAACTGCTGTCAGCAATGCTGATTTTTGGCAGCAAACCTCCAGTCATTTTTTGCAATCAGTATTCACCTCCTCCCTACAAGATCTAACACATCTGGTGAAGGGGGCATTTATTTACAGACTAACAGTCTAACCCAGGGGTGTCAAACTCAAATGACCTTTGGCCAATGGGTGTCTAGTCAATGGGGAATACGAGCTTAAAATTAAAACACAATATTCCATCATGATACCACAGTAAAAATATTGGATAAAGTGTTGTGGAACACTCAAAAACCTTCTCCTGGATTTAAGAAATCCATGCCACTGACTGTCAGATTATACATGCATCTGTCAGAATTAATAAGTTCACCAAGTGAACTATCATGGTGATGATTTCATTACAGTAAAATGTCAAAAGTGCCCAATTAGCATCACGAACAAAGAACCAAATGTAATTAGCTGTGTATGTACTCTATTTTCTAAAAAATGGACATAGTGATTCAGCTAGATGAAACATTAAGGGATTACACAGGCATTAACTTATGACGGGGACATGAATGAATGCACAACCATTTTTTATCAACCATTTCCATTGTTGCTGACACATTTCACCCGCAACCAAACTTGTCGACCTCGCAGTGGCACAAGAGGAAAATTCAGAGAATTAATAAAGTCAAAGTTAAATGAGGATAATTTCTATTGGCATCATTCATACGTCAGCTGAAATACTAAAGTGCCTGGAAATACAAAGTTTCTGTCAGATTGTCAGAAGTTGGTGGACTACCCAACTGATCGACCAGCACTATGCCTAGAGCTGTTAGCATGACCAAATAGTTTAAATAAAGATTGTCCCTGTCAACATTTGGCAGGAAGGTCAGTTAATAAAGTAAATTACCTAATAAAGTATTCAGTGGATACTGGGAACCTTCTGGTTGCTTGCTTCTCTGGATGTTTGCCAAGTTGTACTGTTTGATTCCTTTATTTTTCTCCCCAAACTAAAATATTGGAGTATTTGGTCTTGACGACCAGGCACCTGGGACAAGAGTGTAAATTTCTATGAACTGAGTGTATTACCAGGATATTAGAATTTTTTACATTGCTATGAAAACAAGTTTTGAATGGGATTATAAGGGACTAAAGAAAAGACAAATAAAAGGCACCTGGAAATGTGTCTTACCTCAGTGTCTTATCTTTAAAACAAAATCTTTTACTGTAGGTAACAGATAACAAGTACACTGCAAAGTGTCTGAAGATAATGTATGTTACTATTTTGCAGGGAGCTATAAGTCTGAAATTTGATTCAAATCAAATTCAGTATAAGTAAAATGGATTGTCTCAAGCTTCTTTTTAAAACCTTTATTTAATCAGGACAAAAGTGAGATTAAGAATCTTGTTTACAAGAGTGTCATGGTTATGTCCAACCCAACCCTAGATGTATCAGTGATCTTTACTGTATTTAAACTAAGATTTTACATAATCGATGAACAGACCAAGTCTACAGTCACAAATTAATATGTCATGTATGAGTTTTGATGTTTTAGTCTTCATCTGCAAAGGCCAGTTTATTGCGGTATTGTGGAGTAATTTTAGATAACTTCAGATACTATAGCAATTCAGCAAAACTTACATGATTTTATATTCATAATTATCGTATTGCAGTGTCTCTGTTATCTGCGGCTTTAGTTGTGTAATCATCATATTTAGAGCATTGTTTTTGGAAGAGAATCAAATTTTTTTTGAAAATTTTCAAAAATACTTTTCAGAAGATACTTTAACAAATAGTTTGATCATTCTTGAGTCATTCAAGACTGCATCACATTTTAAAGGAAGGTTATCCAAAGTATTTGTTTTCCCACACACCCTAATATGAGAGTTTTTTTCATCAGCACTGTTGCACAAAAACTGTTGAACTTTAATTGCTTTGTTTTTGTTATTTTTTTTACTGCTCTAAATGCCAGGGTGACCCTTTTGTTAACCAGGATTTTCCTGTGTCCTGACGCTACACTTCCATGCTTTATGTTTGCCCTGAAGTCAAACTACGGGCAGTTCAGCAGCCAAAATGCACCTTCTGCCCAGCTGCAAAGTTGTTGGCCTTTACCATTCAAGAGCAATCACACATAAATGTAAATTTACAGTTTATGTTCTTGCCCCTTGGGGAGTCCGTGCACCTCTCTATCCTGCTATTAGGTCCTCAGGTTTTGAACATTACAAATTTTTTCCCTACTATGCTGACACTTTGACTGCTACTGACTTGCACACCAGTTACTAACTGCTCTTCTTTGCCACCACTCTTTCATCTTTGATTTCTGTCCTGATGCCTTATTTTTACTAAGACCGTGGGAGCATGACCCTGACTGTGACCCTGACTATTGATACAGCCCTGAAAGGTATCAAATCTGAAAATCGTCAAACGGCCCCTCAAAGTTGGTTTCCCAGACATGAGCTCCTAATCAAATTACTAATTTACAATGAACAAATATTATTTTCTCCACTACACCACATATGATTTCTGTCACAGAAAAAAGGTATTATTCATTAATGAGCAAACATGTCCCGATTATGCAGGATTTTTAACCATTAGTGCACAGATCTGTGCTGCAGGCACACCCGGGAAACAGGAGTAGCGATAATTGTGCAGAAGTCACAACAGCATTCCTTTTATTTTTGTTCATAAAAATGAGCCCAGTGAACTGTGACATATTTCCAAACTTCACAAATTAAATCCAACTCAGCTCAGGTGTGTTTATACTACTTTTACTTGGTAAAATTGGGGAAAAAAATCTTTCAGATTGCCTATGTTGTGCTGAAAAAAGGACATAAGGCACTTTTAACATATTAATAGAAAAAAAGCAGCCGGTCAGTCAGTTGTTGCGATGTAATTATGGCACATCGCAACAAATGACTACTGTTATCTGTAGGAACATTTGCTTGCTCTGTTTTTTTTTTTTTTTTTTGGGGGGGGTACTTTTCCTCTTTTAAATTTCTTAGTTTTATGCTTAATGATAAATAACCTGAACATATTGAACCTTTTTAGTACCATGTGTGACCTGTGCAACACATGTATACAATCACACTCTGAACATTTTCCTGGCCTTTGGTGTGTTGCTCAAGACTTTTGCTCTCTGTAATGTCACTTTATGACAACAATTTTCCTCTAACTATACTGAAATCGACTGTCTTAACTTGCCGTCCAATCTAAAGTCGCTGCTGTTAAAACCTCCTCCATACTCTTGGCTGAACAAATAAACATACAGTATGTATTCAAAGTGACTGTTGGAAAGAAGGGGTGTAAATTGCTACAAGACAGACTGCCTGTCTGAGGGGAATGCATAAGGAGCTTCAAATCAATCCTCTTTAGGAATACGGGCGCAAAAAAGAATGCAGTGATTTGAATCACTGGGTCGTAGCATATGATTTTACGTAAAGTCACATCTTGTTTGAAGCAGGGTGGATATCTGTCTGTTTCCGCAATAGCAAGTCTCGTTTTAACTCAGCTGTTGCAAATAAATGTAGGCCAATTAAAAAACCTTTTTCTTATCTTGGTCTTTACAGATTTCTGTTTTTCATCAGATGCTTTCGTTTTCAATAAAGCAAAGCATTTTTGTTTCTTATTTTTGAGAAATTAAAGTCAGGGCTCCAGGAACATTTGGTCTGCATTTGAACGTCTGCTCTTAAGTAGTTTTTAATTATTAACACTTAACTTTCTTCAGTGACAGTTTATCATCCACACCAGCAAACAGTTTACATGGGATTCCACAGGGCTGACTCATAGATCTGCTGCTTTTTTGTTTTGTTTTTCATTTTCAACTACTAAAATGATGATGTACACCCGGTCTGTAATTTTGTCGAGTTATTTAAAACTGGTTTTAAAACTGGTAAAACTCAGAGTTTCCTCAGTTCAGAAATGTCGAAACACACTTTTCGCCCAACACAACACCACTGCTGGTGCCCGCATCTTTTATCGCCTACTGTATCTGTCAACATCAAATCAAATAGGACACAGGGTGGAATATATAAAATTTAACAGGCAGGTATTTTCAGGTCCAGTTGATTCCATTAGACCCATCTCCTCATGCATTTCATATCACCGTCAGACTCACCCATGCACCTATATCATCAAAATTATCCCTTCAAGTCAGAATTGAAATAATCAATCTCATCATAGTCAGACCCGTTTTTAGCCTTTAGATCTGGGCCAAAATGCCACATGAGGGTTTGTAAAAGGCTTTTCCTGTCATGGATCCTTTGGCTTATAGCCTGTTTGAGACTCTTAGACCAGCTGAGCTTCTTGATGTGTTTAAAAACAACTTTACACACACATCTATTTATGTTTTATTTCAAATATTATTTTGGCTTTGACTCCGAGACAGTGCGAGCCATATCTTTTTCTTACCAATATACCTCCCAGTCCCGAGAAAAATAAATACTTCGAACATTAAACAGTGTTACACTCTTCCAGTTGTTTACTTACAACTTGTTTATTGAGACACACCTTTTTTTCTAAATCCTCAACAAATTGAACAGTTGCTGTTTTTCCTCCATTTTTATCTAAACTCTGATGGAGTCCATTTCCCCCTGCTACATGTTTATGGCAGTCAAACCCAAATGAATTTTTTTTTTTTTTAACAATGGAATCCTCTGTGTTTTGTGAATGTTGTAGTTATTTTTTCACAAAATGATTTCATACTATTGTGAAAGCTGTGACACATCAACACACTTTTATGGGAAATGAGACAAAACCACTGCCAAGTGCTAAGTCTCGGGGCAGCAATGAATCAATTTGTGGACTTTTATGAGACGAGGCTGTGGGCATGTGATGTACTGTACATGAAAATGTTGATTTAGCCAAAGGTTTAACCCAAAGCTTGACAAAAGTTGGTCTCAATCGATTTTGTTTTTTTCAAAATGTCCTTCTTCTTTGTGTATCATTAGCAGACATAGTTGAAGTACAGAAAGCACAATGCAATACTAAACACCTGATTTCCTCTCCCTTATTCTTTGTTTAAGTATTGAGTAACTCAAAACTTGAAATGTCATCTCCACTTTATCTTGCTGCAACTTTTTTTTTTTTTTTTACTGTTAGTGATTCAAAAAAAACAACAACGCAGAAATAGTTTTTGTGTGTTTACGATCACACAGTTTTGTGAAAAATGCAATACAAAGAAATTTTTGTCCCCTCACCAGTCAACATGTTAGTACAACTGGGGTAATTACATGTGAGAGCAAACCGGCTGACCGTGTGTGAGACAGAGAGAAACACAAAGCTGCTATGACATAACGTCTCATTCATGATCGTGGAAAAAAAAACAAATCTGTGCATTCTTCATAAAGGTGCGACAAAACAATGGGACTGGACACATGATAACACTGCAGTTTACTTTGCTCTGTCTGATATTATGTGGTGCTTCTGTGAGCTACTCACACTAATGCAACACATCACCTGCATGTCACATAATATGGTGTAAAACCTGGAACAGAAACAAAAGCAATAACTGAAATGAGTGTATTTTATCACAGGAAGGTATTTTTTTTGTATTCTTTTTTTTCTCACTTAATGAAACATTGCACCTTTATCTTAACTGTAACGGATAAACCATCAGTAGTAGCATTTTGACTGATTAATTTTTTTTTTTGTTTTACTAATATTTTTTTTTTTTTTCTCCCCCTGTGGCATGAGCCCACAAACAAAGAACATTTATTAGAGTGTCCGCTTATCTGGTACTGAACTGAAGGCTATTTGGGGGTTGTTGACAAAATCACATGCAAAACTTTTAACAAGCGTCAGTTCTTAACTCCATCTTTACATCTCTGTGTTTTTGAATATTTATTTTTAGGCTGTTTTGCACAGCAAATCTTTCTTCCGAGAAGTCGAAAGAAAACATTCAGAAGTTTGCATCCGAAAACTAATTTGGGTGTCATCAAATCCATTTAAAATTCACAGCTGTTAGGATCAACACATCCTTGTATTATTTTATCACATTGCAAGAGTGCTTCTTTCCATTTTTTTAGCTCTTGGTCCAGACCCCAATTCCCAAACATTATTACCTACTCTGATTGGTCAGCTTTGGTGATTGATAAACCAGTCAGAGCATGTAACAGAAATTAAACTCAAAAGACTTCTCAGATGTAAACATTACTGTAACCACACAAAAAAGTGTTTGCTGTACTAATTCAAGCCCAATAATCCAGAGGGTCACTTGTTATTTTTTTTGTTGCAGTTGAAAACTGCCTTTGCTCTGAAATTTTGGGGTTTTCATTTATGTGCTTAAAAAACTATAACAAAATTTGTTTTTGTCTCCCTGATACTTGTCCTATATTCTTAAGGTTTTTTTAAGGTCCTTTGTTCATATACCAACTATCATTTTATTCTTAAAATTCATGGCTGACAGCATTGTTGATTAATGTTGAATAAGAAATATCCACAACCCCCTCTGTAAATATGACAGCAAAATCAAACAAAAAATTTGAAACGGGTTTTATCCAGTGTTGACTTTTCTGTTCTGAAAACATGCAAGCATGCAAGTTAGCGTGCATTTAAATAATATAATGTCTTATTCTCATACTCAAACAGATATCTTCAAAAGAACTGTCTTAAAGTAAATTGCCCAATCATCCTGCCAACCTTCATAGTGATCTCTGCCAATGTCTTGCCTGAATCCAGGTTAGCAGCAGAAGGGCTGGGTCATAGTCCACTAACAAAATACAGTATAACCCATTCAAAACACACTGAGTGGGTAGCAGTTGGACTTCAAATCCATTTGCTACCGACTCACAATGACTTGGATGAATGAGATTCTACACAAACAGATATGCTGTATATTGCAATATGTCTTTCTTTAATTATTTAGTATTACAAAGGCTTAATAAATGTTCATTGTTCAAACACACTTTGAGACATAAAGGCTATGAATGCTTAACCCCAGCTGTGTGAAGTTTCACGCTTTAGTAGGTATTTGTTGATTTCCTGTCCATAAAAAAACACGTAAAACCACAATTAATTGTTTTCTATGACTTTTCTTCAGGAACAAAAAGCAGTCTTTAACTATCTGACATTTATCAGCCTGTCACTGTTGAATATTCAGGTGCATTATCTAAACAAACATTATTTAGCATGTGCTTTCCCCTACTATACCCCACTAGAGGTAGTGTTTTAGACTCACACATAGTAAAATTGTTATTTAGGTAGTTAAGAAGGCATAGTGATGTTGTCTCTCTCTGAGCAAAGAACAACAAAAAAAACTACTTTTACATTCGTAAAAGTAGTTTTACGAATGTAAAAGTAGTAGTTACATTTGCTTAAAGAGATGATGCTCTGGTGAAAGACATAATACATAAATCAAACCTGTGATCATGCTCAGTTTGTGAATATGCATAACATGTCATTATTATGAGCTGTGTACTTTTGTGACTTTTGTGTGTGTGATGGACATGCATTGTCATCAACCACTAATCAGGAAAGTGCTCCTTTGTCTAAAGTTCGGTTTTACCGCTAAACTATGAATAATTAGATGAAGGCTTTTATTTCCTCTTATAATATCTGTGCTGCTGGATGCGTACTCATTTTTCGGCTGTAAGTGAAATAAAATGGAACACAATTCTCTCATTGTTCCGTTTGAGAACACACTGTTTTCACACTTCGGTCAGACAAAATCATTTTCTTTTGTTATTCCAGAAGACATTTCTGTAAATGGAAAAATCAATGTGTTATAATTGACAGGGTTATTTTTTTTTACAGGAGTTAATGCTCCGAGGGAGTTACATTAGAGATTTGGTTTCAGTGTGGAAGCCACTTGATCCTTCGAGAGCAGCCTGATGATGTGCATGTTATGAGAAATGATTCTGGAAGATATAGTCTAACAGAAGGAATCTATTAAGGCTCGGAGTTATGGTTCATACCTTTATATGCATGTTATTATGACAACACTCTTTAAACAAATCCTGCACACAGGTCAACGAGAGTATTATTCTGGATTCAGTGGTGCACACAAACTATAAACAATGGCATGCAGGCCTTGATCTCATCAGATATCTCAATGTCAGTTAAAACACTGCACTGACAGTGTTTACACGTTAGTCCATTTCAATGGATCCAGGCTAGACAACAGGAGGCAGTTATCACGTGTTCAAGAAAAATGACTAAATCCATAACTGTATGAGTATTTGTTATACAGATGAGGCAATGAATAGTTTTTAATTGTTGAAGAATCATATAAATATATTGAATGTATTACCTGTTTCCCATGTGTATCAGATTTCAGGGTGTTTGTATAAATGGCTTATAATAGCATTTATAGCCTCAGGTACAAAATGCCATAGTAAATGGTTTGTTATTGTATTCTCAAAGAGTAGACACAGTTTCGCATTGACGTTTGAGTTATGTGTGTTTTTCTTTTGGGTGGTTTGTTTTGTAAGCTCATTTGGTAGTTATGACAAGTGACAGTGTCAGAGTTTCACTATTCCCTCAACTTTATGGAAGTTCAAAGCTGGATTTCTGCAGTGACCCTGGGCTGTTAAGAGCTTTTACCCTTCAGTATCTGCAGTCAATTTCAACAATTCAACCTCTTTCAAAAGAACAACTCTGAATGTCATGCAATCACATGTGTAATCAGCAGTCACCGTGGCCACAATGAGAATGGATCTGCCCAGATAACTATACCTCAAATTGTCTTCACGGTGTGTAGACCGTGAAGACACTGTGTAATCTGAGGTGAAGTCAATTAAAGGAATTCAAGAACCCTGGACAAAATTTGGCATCAGAATTATTGCCAATACTAATCTTAAACAGAAAACAATCACTATTTTATACACGTGTCTGTTAGTAGGTGGAAACCCATGTGCAAGCTCATGAGAGACAATTATTCTGAGGGTTGTTGTGGCCTTCTCAACATAATCATCCATGAAAAGTGTTGGTATTATTCTGCAATTCTTCAAACCATGAATATGTTGCATTTGAAGTGTGGACAATTTGGTTCAGCCACCTCGGCGCACTCCAGAAATGTTGGTATGCAATGTGGATGTGGCTGTTAAAATAAATTAAAATTAAAATAGCAACATCTTTTCAGGAATTTTGGTCTTCTTCATTTTTGTTTTTCAGAAAATGACGGTGAATTAATGAAATGGCACAAGTGACAATTGACTGACAATGTGATATATACCTGTTTGGATAAGACTCATAAAATAAATGGTGATTGGGCTGTATTCAAATATTTAAAGAAGTGTCACTATCCTTTAAACATAAACAAATGTCTGTTACATTCAAACCATTGTCACATGAGTGTGACCATTGTCAAATAGTGTTGTTTTTGTGTCACCCTGCTGAACACAGGAAATGTTATATGACAAGACCGACAAGGGCAACACTAACATTGCATTAGTGAAGCAACCTGCAAAGACGTTGGAGCAGGTGTCAAACTCATTTTAGCTCAGGGGCCACATACGGTGCAATTTGATTTCAAGTGAGCCAGACCAGTAAATTAATAGCATAATAACCTATAAGTTTTCCCTGTGTTTTACATTTATTAAGGCATCCTTTTACAAAACATATTATGAACCACCTGAGAAAAATAAGTCTAATTTTTACAAGTTTACCATTTACACATGTGCATTACAACTTACAGATCACAGTCACAAAACAATTTGTCACAGGAAGCTGTATCTGAAAAATATTGTATTTAATATAATGATGTGATTTTAATCTCAATGTGAAACTTAATGTGAAACAAATTCATCCTGTGGGCCAAGATTGGACCCTCTGGTGGGACGGTTCTGGCCTGCAGGCCGTATGTTTGACACCCCTGGTTTGACTGAAAACATAAAGAATTACCCATGAAAGGTCTACTGTAAAAAAATGTGCTCATGTGTCCACACAGACGTCAGGTCTGAATGTTTTGCTTATTTCCAGAATAAGGGTGCAACATATAAATAATATTAAATTAAGTTTCGGTTTACAAGGACAGAATAGTAACATCAACAATAGAAATCACCAAAACCTGCACAATGCAGCTTTATTGTTTTCACATGTGTGGAGGAAAGAAAATGTGTTGATGCATTGGAAACTGCAGGTGTTTTTTTGTTTGTTTTTTTGTTTGCTTGTTTTATTTTCAACTGACAATTTAATATACATTTTTTTATTATTAAAAAAAAAAAACATGGTTGACCTGTATTCAAATATTTGAAGGTTACTACAACAAGTAGGCCTGTGAGGTTTGTTTTGATAAGTCTCTGAGCTTTTGGGACAATAAGCGGGCAACAGTTCCCAAACACCTCTCTCTCCCTCCCACCCTCTCCGCGTGTAACATGTGAGTAATAGGCTCCACCACACCACTGGCTGCTATAGGCTGAACATGTTGATAACAGCACAGTCGCTCTCAGGTACCTGGTCGGCCTGCGTCGTCCCCGCGCTGCGCTGCACGAGAAGAGCATGTTTGTAGATCGACAACGGCTGCGGTCGCGAGCTGTACTGAGCATCTGTGCCTTTAAAGACTTGTAAGTGCGCGTCTGTCACAGCCCGCAACTAACTTTCCACAAGTCCGACACGTTCGGCGAGTAGAGCAGAGCTACCTTCACCAGAAAGGCACTGGCTCACCCTTCACATCTAGACCCATGGAATAATAACAATGGAATACCACTGGATACTGCTCTCTGTCCTGATGCACTTAACCTTCCGTCCAGGTAAGACTGGGCTCTTACTCTTGCTCACTTCTGATGAACAACTAAAGGTTCGACTGTATTTTTCTACCAGAGGAAAACTTTTCCCTCAGAGTGCACTGAACTGCTTCACTTGCCGCGCATCGCGCTGATGATGTGTTTCTCCACACATTCTTTGTTCTGAGAAGTGGAGCACTCAGCTAGAAAGGGCTAATAATAAGACAACCTGAACTCACTGAAACCTAATGAGGAAAGTGGATACTCTGATCGGGACGCCAAGTGCGCCACTTTTAATTATTGATGCTTTCTTCTTCAAATGACAGTGCGCCATTAACAAAAAAGTAATCAAACGGCGAAATTAAAAGCGTGTTGCTGACTAATAAACACGGGCTTGTTTTGCTCGTTGGATGTGACAGGTTATTGCGGTTTTCATGGAAATATATTTGCAACTCATCCCTAAGAAGCAAGCAAACGAGCAGCATGTTTGGATCAATATTGGCACAAGTGCACTTAAACGCAAATTACTCACAGTGCGCCTTAGTGGCAGCAAAAACGCTGCAGCTTCTACATGTCTTAGGTCTGCTGTAGTGATCAACATCTAATTTGCATCAGTACTATCTTTTTTTATTTTTGCATTTACCTGCCAGAAGTAGAATATATCTTTATAGTCATTGCAACACACACAACTGTACAGTTTGCAGCTCTCTTTTTAAGATGCTCAGAACAGTAATTTATAAAGAAAATAGGATAATAAAAATGGCTCAGACTTTATAGGGCCGTTGGTTCTTTGCCTACTGAGGAAACTGAGACTGGGATTTCCCCAGAGATAACTCGCAAATTTATGGAAAGTTGCCTGGAAAGCTACCACTGCTCACAAGCTGAGAGAAGCGGCGAACCGAAATGCCCCACTTTGCGCCCTCGGTGCGTGTGCGGAGCCGTGCGTGCCAGTGAGACCGGCATCATCAGTCTACTGCTGCCCTGCTGCTGACATCTTAATTATGAAGCGTGTGACCTGCTCGTTGGTTGCTCATGTCGTGCTGATGGGGGATTTGAATGACCGTCAGTGTGTAAAGCCTAGTTACAACCACCCCATGCCATGCAATAAAGAGGTTTGGCTCTTGTTCACAAGCAACAGACGTTATTAACGTTTACCGTTTATAACTTAGTCGACTTACCATTATAAATATAAGCACTTGAAATAATATGACATAATAATGAGGATAATAATAAGTGATGCCTCGCGGGCAGAACATGTTTTTGTTTTCTTTCTCCCCGTATCAGGCTGTTAACCAAATATAAGCGTTACATTCCACAGTTGTTTATCACCATAGACACCAAGGATCTGTAAACACACAAGTCATTTGCATTAACAGTCTATAAACAAACCTACACCTCTATAATGATTCTACTGTTAGCTTTTCTCTAAATATACAGGATAAATCACACCTCCACTGCATTTCTGTGTCTCATTTAGGTCAGGGGACAGGGTCTGTAAGGGGACAGAAATGTATTTATCACATTAAACTTGGAATGGAGGGAGCATGTTAGTCAGAAGTGTAGTTCCACAGTTCCACAGTAGACCCATGAAGCTCCAGCCACAGTCCTGGTGCTGCTCATCACAGCTGGCCTCAGTAGAGAGTGTGAGTTGAATGAAATCCTAGGTGGTGCTGTTTTCTTTGAACAAAAATAGTTTCCTTCATGTTTCCACACCTGTTTTCATTTGGTGAAGCAGATTAGATCCAATAGATCCCTTCAAGAAATCATCCCCTCCACCTTTTATGCCTGACTCTTGCCTCACACATTTGCTTTATGTTGCGGCATGACTGCTGTCATGCAAGCAAGTTCATGTTTACGTGGATGTAATAATTGTCAGGATACTGAGGGTCGCTCAGTACCTGCCCCTTCAAGCTCACTGATGTGGATAAAAATAATAAGCTTTGCCTTCATTGATGCTGGTGCCAAATCATTTCCCTGAAAACTAAGACAGAATCTAAGTTATCACATATCATATATTTGTCATAATCTCTGGCCATATAACTCACACTGATGTATCACAGATGGCTTTTTTAAAGAAGTCACATACAGTTGAAACCACACTGTTAAAGAGGAATGATTTTAAAAACACACATTTAATTCGGGACTGAAAGCTGGAACAAGTCCATTGTTTTGAAGTTTGGGGTTATCCTGTTGTTTACCTCTGGCTCCTGTTGAATTATAGGTGTTCACACATTTTGACTCCACTATGTTGCGTAAATCTTTTTTTTTTTTCCAGATGCAAGCAAACCCACTTTTAATAAACTACATTATCTTTAAAATTCTGAAAGATTTTAATCTACTAAGACCTCACATCCGTGTTTCAAAGCACTCGACCTAGTTCATTTCAACACGAGATTTTTTTCCCCTCTCAAATGTGGTAAAAATTTGACTCTTTTTAAATCTGTGAATCCAGAAATTTGCTGTGCATTTGAAAAACCTCTTTGTTTTGTTAAAGGCAACACCAAGCCCACTATTACCCCCGCTGACCAGAATCACCTAGTCGTTGATCTCAACCAGCCATTTGAACTGCTCTGTCGGGGTGAGAGGGAGATTCAATGGGTGCGTGAGGATCGGCCGAATGTAAAGCTACGGGAGGAGAAAAAAACAAATGGCATGTCTACACTGCACATCACCAAAGCTCATCCTGGCCACATGGGCCGCTACATCTGCCTGGAGAAGAGCTCCGGGGAGCAAGCCTCCATCTACATCTATATCAGAGGTAGGTGGATGTAACTGTCTATATTTTGCTGACTAATGTGATGTACATGATACCGTGAAGAAAGAGATAAGGAAGATAACTGAAATTAAAATCTGCAGGGAATGGACAGCGGAGTAGAGAGGAGTAAATCTTTTAACATTTTTTGATGTGGTGATATGGAGCGCTGTGTGTGGGTGTGTTTACTGAAGACAGTTCATAACTTTGCCCTTGACAGGTACTGTACAGTAGCTACTGTAGCTATTTATTGAGTGCAATATTGAGTTTTACTGTATTTCTTCCTCTGTGTGATTCCACATTCTTTTGGCCCACAGCCATTACTGCAGGTTTCATGATTATACACTCCACAAACAATGCATTTTTGTGAAGGAATGAAGGACTCCACTGCAAAGACAGTATTTTTCCTCTAGCTCAGGATGAAAGCATAGATACAGTTTGTGGATATAAATGCATCTAGTTGGATCACTGCTGGGTTTGATAAAAGGGAGGAATTGCTGCCTTTGAAAGACATGCATGCTGTGGCAAGTGCAAACCGAAAGGAGTAACACTGCACATTTTCCTACTAAGACAAAAAAAAAATGCCTGCTTTGTTGGTGATTCTCCTTCGGGTGTTGTGGCAAGAGGTTTCAAAACATGAACAGCACACAGATAGAAATGAACATATTTACCATTTAATGTTGAGCCAGTTTGACATGTAATCATTGAGCTTCAGAACAACATTGAGCCAAGAGCTATTTACCATATCCGCCCTCTCTGCAAGCTCTGTAAACTAAATGAATATCCTTAGACACGCACTGAGGTTAGTATCTCTCTTTGGGGCAAACAACCAAACTGACTCCTGCATAGATAGATATCTGTCCAGAAAAATGACAGAAGAAATATTCACTCATTTCATCTACTGTAGTAGCAACGTCACTTAGCACATAATATACATAATATACCCAGTCTCCACTTTCAGTGATCAACTGTCAACTAATACTAATGTTTTTTTTTTGTTTTTTTTTTAATGTATTTGTGTATGGGTGATGAAGAGCAGCACAGAAAAATTTGGAGTTTAGATAAAATGTGAATAAGTTAAGACTGAGTTAATCATAATATTCAGTTCAACATGTAAGTTGCACAGCACACTGAAGCTTTTGCTGCACCAACAAGACTAATAA
The DNA here is from genome assembly GCA_016785285.1 of Brachirus orientalis. Classification (NCBI taxonomy): domain Eukaryota; kingdom Metazoa; phylum Chordata; class Actinopteri; order Pleuronectiformes; family Soleidae; genus Brachirus; species Brachirus orientalis. Next base: position 7,811,805 of record JAFBJR010000180.1, read on the forward strand.
CTGTGTAATATTGGCATCAGATCTGTGTACACCAGTGACTATTGGAATATATACATATGAGCAAACATGTTCATACTAGGGCTGGGAAATATATATTTGTTGTTAGATATCTAATATTTTAGAACGGTGATTGCTGTATAACTGTTTTTGGCCAAATTCCCCTGCCCTAATTCAGACTATGTCTTTTGGTTTGGTTGGTTTCATCATCTGTTTAATGCCTTTTCTTACTGCAATGGTTCCATTGTACCTTAATAAAGCATTGCTTGATAATGGCTCGGGACATTTTAGCCTCCCCCAAAGTCTTTTGAAACACCACAGATAGTATCAACTGTTAAAATCAACTTGATGAACCACCAAATATTAGTTTAATGGTAGCAGTGCATTAATTCATGAAGTGTGTTGGCAAATCCATATACTGGCAACTAAACAGTGCCAGACTAACCTCAGAGGATCTGAAACATTGCAGAAAATATGTGGCGTTTATGTTTGTTTCATGTTTAGGTAAGATTACAGACTGTAATCTTACAGTCTGTAATCTTCAGGTAAATCAGGTAAGATTACAGACTGTAATCTTACCTGATTTGTATAAATCAGAATTTTTTTTATTCTACCCCAGGTTTTTGTCTCTGCAGGGAAGAGCAAGGGCCAGATGATGTTTAAGTCCCATGCTGCATCTACATCATGATTTTTTCACTAATGTTGTTCCTCTTGCACATTAAAGAAAACAATTTGTTGTTTCCCATCTATGAATAGGATGATGATAATGATAATGTCCACAAATTGAAAATGTGAATACAGCAAGTAAATGGATACATTCTTTCATGTTGTCCACAAACGTACTCTCATCTTAAAATAACACTTCTCAAACAGATAGGGTTAGAATCTAGTAGCTATTACACAGTGTAGTTTTGTTATATAAATTGTATCACATGCTAAAGCTTTAACAACTTAGTGTGCAGCCCTGCTTACACCTCTGGCACCACCTCTGGTGTGTGATTCCTTTTTTTTCTGGCAGATCTTGACAATCCCTTCAGAAAATCAAAGGTGTTCAACATTCTGACTCGTGTGGGAGACAGCGCTACCATCCCTTGCCTAGCAACTGATCCAAGTTTGGACAACCTGCATTTGGAAACATGCACCAATGGAGCTCCAGCCTCTGGTCTCCAGTATACTGCGAGCCTAGAACAAGGCATCATCATCCACAACACGCAAAAGTCCTATGAAGGTTGTTATGTGTGCAGAGGAAAGCTCAGGGAAAAGTACATCCAATCACATGACTACTACCTGACAGTGAGACCAGGTAAAGTTTGAAAAATGCATGTATACATTGCTGTACTTCCATCAAACATTCTGCTACTACATACTCACAATATTTTTGAAATATCATTTCAGTCCCACTTGCTCCTCCTGTGATTGAGATGCAGGCCCCCAAAAGAATGATTCTTACCCGGGATGAGAGTCTCTCCCTAACCTGCAACACCACCAATGTCAATGGAGAGATCAAGCTGCAGTGGGTGACCCCGCCTGGTTCGGTGAGACCCTTGTGCCTTTTCTTTGCTGTGTGCTGTGCTGTTGATGGTGTAATAATCTATACAATTTGTTAATGGAGCTGGTTTTGTTTATTGCCTTATGTGAAAATTAGTTATTGTCTCCTTTAGGGTTTTTTGAAAGATAGCACAGCTGTTTTGTGTTTGCCTAGATAGCACAGCTGCACAGTGCACCATTAAAAAAAAAAAAAAAAAAGGTCACTGTCAGTAAAATAAATAACATTCCTGGAAGGGATATAGCTAACCAAGCACTATATTTGTGTAGAGCTGGGTATTAAGATGCGCCCAAAATAGTGAAAGTATCACTTGTCTGTATGTTTGTTATACAGGTGCATTTATGTTTTTATTCTATACAAGCATTATTGTAAAGTCGAGTTACTGCTACATTAACTTGCTTTTGTTCCCACTAAAGTGTGAAGGTGTGTGTTCTGGTACTTTGCTGTGTGAGGACCAAAAAATGTATAAACCATAGGGAGATGTCTGTGAAGATTCTCAGTCATCCAGGTCATGGTATCCAAAAGTGTAGTAACAAAGGCCACTGGACTTAGTTGAATTTCTTGAAGACGTTTCATCTCTCATCCAAGAGGCTTCTTCAGTTTAAGAAATTCAACTAAGTCCAGTTGCCATTCATTACTACACTTTTAGAAACCATAGGGAGTTACAACATTTTTGGAAAGTGAGAACATTTTGCTTGGTCTTCATAGCTTCGAAGGGCTTTTTGGGGGTTAAGACTTGGATTTAGGGTAAGAGTTAAAATTGGGTTTAGACTAAGGTCAGGGTAAGTGTTAGGGTTAGGCATTTAGTTGTAATGGTTAAGGATCGGGTAAGGGGCTAGGGAATGTATTATGTCTGTGAGGGTCCTCATTTTGAATGCTGGGCAAACGTGTGTGTATGTGTCCGTGTATATGTGTGTGTATTTGTGGTTGTGTGTGGGCAAGTGCTGTGGTGCACCAGACAGAGGAAAGAGCCGAGCCGATCTAAACTAGACCAGTTATATCAACCGTAATATGAAAAAATACAGTCAACAGGTGTGCGACATGCTGTTGAAAGCACTGCAGCTGAAATGAAATTTTAAAAGTGATATTCAGTGTATTGAATATCTGCTTTGCGGGGAGTGTGTTAAGTTATCACAAGTGATGCTAGTCAAAAAGTGATCAATGAAAGCACTTCTTAGTGCAAGTGACTTCATTCTGTACAAGCTTTAGGATGTTGTCTATGGTTTCTCTGTGTGGTTTACCATGAGCTTACATATGTATGTGCAAGCAAGTATGTGTGTGTATACGTGCTTTCATGCTGGCGAGTGTGTGTCCATGTGTGTTTGTTTGCTTGGCAAGTGTAGACATGCAGACGGGGTTAATCTCTAGAGATCTCTGGGCGTTGACAGGGTGCCGTCTGGTATCCACAGCAACCAGCAAAGGTTGACGGCGCTTCACGTATCCAGACAGAGCACTTCACTCATGTGCGCAGCTCTACATTGCACATAGCAGCGGTCCGACCACGGGATGCTGGGAGGTACCGATGTGAAGCTGAGAATGAAAAAGGGATCAGCACACAGTCAGTGTGGCTTGATGTTTATGGTGAGTGCATGAATCAGTTGCTTAAACTTTCTTTGAAGTTTTTAAAAGCTAGTGGCAAAGGCATAACCATCATGTCATTGTGTTGAATTTGGATTTCCCTCCTTTTTTCACAGAATTACTAAAAGCAAATTTTCTTTCTCAATTCCAAAAACTGAACATCCAGAGAATTTAGAGATTTAAAGATTTTAGAGATTTAGATTATAAGACATATATCTGCATGGTAAATTGTTATTGTCAATAGACAATAACAAGACTGCAGACAATAAAATTATTGTCTGCGTGGCTCTCTTTAAACCCACATCAGCATGGTACCTTAGGCTCTGAACACAACCTCATTCTGACCAGATTAGGTTCAGAGTTTGGAATTAAAATGCCCCAAAACAGTGTTGTCATTTTACTGGGTCTCTTCTGTGTGATAGCGTCGATGAGAGATTTAGATTCTCAGATAAAGAAAAACATTGTGTATAATATTCAATTAGTGATGATGACACTGAACAAAGTCTAGCAATAAAGCCTGGCGGTGTTGAACTAGATTCAAAGTCTGCCTATGCTCCAGCATGTGTTTTGATGAAAGCAACACAAACATTAATTCATTACTTTGTAAAGAATAATACTGTAACTTAATAATGTAATGTAAAATAGCTTATTACTTTTAAATACAAGTAACAAGTAATCTGCAATATATTACATTTTTAAAGTAGTTTACCCAACACTGTCCAGGACTCATATGATCTTAAAAATTCACATGACGGTTGAGGGCTGTGGTGCAAGACTCCCATGTGACCTCAGTGATTCAAGGTGTTTACGACCCCTCAACATGTTAAATTGGTCTGAAGAGGAATTTGTATTTCTGTAAGAATTCTGGAGTCTCCTTCATTAGAGAAGAACTGCTAAACATCAGGAATGCTGTTCCCTAGGAATTATTTTCCAGTTGTATCACATCATCTGTGGAATTGCTGGACATTCTGGTCAAAGATGACCAGGGAGGATGATGTTATGGACCACTGTTACCACAGTCAGTCATGCTTATCATAATATTTCCCAAGCTGCAACGGTCCACTTTCACAGTGTAATGGTCCACCTGATTCCTGCATACAAGCAGAGATTTAAGCTCTGCAAACCTGTAGTGAAGTGGAGCAATGAAGCTGTAAATGTCCTCGGGCCGTGTTTAGACTGAACTGACTGGGATGGATTTAGGATAGCTACCAGTAGTCTGGACGAGTTTACAATTACTGTGGTGTCCTACATCAGCTTCTGTGAGGAGAGCTGTGTACCAGCACTCACCAGGGTGAGTTATAACAATGGCATCCCTGGTCACAGCTAAACTCAGACGGCTACAATCAAAGGGACCTAAATTTATAAGTAGGGACAGAGACAGGTTTAAAGGTTTTGCAGATTTAATAAAAAGGTGAGAAATGCTAAATTACTGTACTCCACCACCAATGACTCAGCTAATGACTGCCACTGTTTGGAAAGAACCTCAGGCAGATCAACAGCTACCAGGCCAGACTCCCTCATTTGGCAAACAACCATCATCTGGCCAGTGAGCTGCTTTGGTTCTACTGCTGCTTTGAAAGACAACGTAGCAGTTGCGACGCCATCCCTTCAACATCTTTCACCAGCTCTAACCTCACGGCTCGTCCCTACAGCTGTAGACAGGATCCAACCAGTGATTACTGCTGGGCAGACCCTACGTCCTTCACCACAGTGACATTTTTACCATCACAAAGACAGATGTTAACATGATTTTTAAGAGACAGAACCCCTGAAAAGCAGCCGGACCAGATTCTGTCTCTTCATCCACCTTGATGCAGCATGCTGGCCAGCTTTCTCCAGTGTTCACACCTCAATGGAGAAATGTCATGTAACAGCCTGCCTCAAACCACCACCATCATCCCCATCGCCAAAAAGCCAGGGATCAGTGATTACAGACCCATTGCTCTGATCTGTGATCATGAACTCCTTTGAAACCTTGTGCTGACAAAACTTAAAATCATCAAGGACCCTGCTCTGGACCCCCTATTTCACCTACAGAGCCAACCTCTCTAACAGGAAGCAGCAGGTGAAGCTGGGAGGACAACTTGGACCCACAGACCATCACCACTAGTTCTCTTGAGGAGTGGTTCTCCCTCTATACAACTATACCGACTACTGCAACTCCAGGCACCAGTCTGTCAAGCTCCTACCACTCTCAGGGACTTCCCAGGCAACACTGTGGAGTCCGTCCATTCCCTGGACTCCATCAGCACCCAGGAACTCCAGTTGGAGCTGAATATCAGCTCCATCATGAAAAAGCATTGGCATCTTAGGAAGTTGCTAATCACACTGGTTGTGTCTTTAAACTGAAAAAACAGGCAGGGATCATGGTATCAGTTGTGTATCACTGACAGAGGTCTGTGGTTAATCTTTAGTGTTCTCTCTGGCTCAGGTCCGGTTCACTCTAGTCTTCATATGTATATGTAGTTACTCTGTGATTTACCACTTAGTCCATAGACTGGTAGAACTTACCCCGGTAATTATTAACTACAGTTTTCTCTTTGCAAATAACAATATCTACTTTATCTTTTCTTCAGAAAAAGGATTCATCACCTTCACACCCACAGACAACAGAACAATCCGTGTCCGCTCAGGAGAGAGTTTGTCTCTAAAAGTTGAAATGGAGGCTCATCCAAGACCGCACACCTTTTCCTGGAGCTTCATGGGCTATGAGCTGTGGAACACAACGGACCATGTGATCACCACTCACAGCCATGAATATAGGTTAGCATGCACTCAAACACGTTTGCCCCTCTTTTACCACATACATGAAAATGTCCATTACCTGCATTCAGAGGAATTTAGCACCTTTGGTTTGGAGTGCAGCGGCTCATTTTGTCACAGCTGCCTGAGAAATACAGAGAGCACTGCAATTCTTACGCTGCTCTTTGGTGTTGTGTGGAATATTCACTGACGGGTTGTAAATGGTTTTCATGTGAAAAGAAACCATTACCAAGATACTTTGTGTTTATAAATATTGCATTCTTTCTTTTAATATGCAATTTAGCTGTTTCATTTACTTTAAAATGTTAATACTGGGGCATTTTAGCCTCATCAGGATGTGACTTACTTGAGCAAATGGTATGTGGGAGAAAACTATTAATCAATAAACCAAAATTAATAACAGCAAAGAAAAAAGCAGCATCAGCGTTTTAAACCAAATGTAATTTTTATTTGTATTTATTTTAATAATAATTTCTACTTATGATTTGGATTAACAGATGTACAGTAAAGAGACAAGGAAATATGCTGTCATATGCAAATGAAAAAAAAAACATGTAATGCAAATTTCTGAATATACAAGTTCTTTCTCAGGAAGCTTTGATATAAATCATCTCTTGTTCATTCACATTCAGTTAAAGCAATAATTAAAACATTCTTGCCTTGTGTTTGTAAAAATCAATAAATGAATTCATTCTAAATGTGTATTGTCTTTACCCAGGTACATCAGTGAGCTGAGGCTGGTGCGCCTGAAAATGTCAGAAGGGGGGGTTTACACCTTTAAAGCCTCCAACAGTGACACATCAGTAAATCAGACATTTACCCTCTTTGTGATCAGTAAGTTGCGTCATAGATTTTGGTAAAGGTCTTTTCTTTCCCTAAGCAACATACAATACATTTCATTACTCCACATTGCATTAATCTTCAGTAGCTGACACATGGGAACAGATTCTGATGACCTTTTCTTTGTTGTGGATGAGGTCTTGCTCTCTGTCTCACTTCACCCTGCAGCATCTGGTTCAATACCATGGGATGACTTTTAAAATTAACTCCCTCCTGCTTGTTATTGATATCTTACTTGATTATACTTTTGTTTGGCAGGTAAACCTGAGATTGTATCTCATGAGGGCCCAGTGGATGGACAGGTGCGTTGTGTGGCAGAGGGGTTTCCTGCTCCCCAGATCACCTGGTACTATTGCGAGCAGCCATATATCAGGTGAGACTGCTAAAGGCCCTGACAATTGTGGACATAGCATTTTTCAAACTGGTCGATATAGAAAATTAGTGCTCCTGAGTGAAAGTTGAAGAAACCAGTTAATTGTGGATTACAAGCAGATAAACAAGAAAACCATTTACAAATCTAAATTAAAACACTCCAAGATAGTATATCTGGTATATAATATTGATTTTGTTATATTAAACTCTTGTTATATTATTGTTATTACATCATCATTTCCCAGCCCTACTATCACTATGATCAGTACTATTACTAATAGTTTATGAAATTACATTTTCTTCCTTCTGGTAAGAGAGTTCTGCATCTGTTTGCCTGTTTTAAGTGGTCTATCCTCAATTATAATATGATGTCATACTGTACTGCCCCAACTAGAATTTAAAGGTTACAGTTGTGAGGTTATTGACTTATATGCGTGCTGCTATTAGCATTTTACTTTTATCGTGATGTTTCACCCCTAAGGCCTTTTTCTAGATCAACAGTAGTAGGACAGAGGCGCCATTACTTAGGCCACACCCTAATAACACAACTGACGGTGATTAGTTTACACCATATGGTTGAGACAAACAAGTACAGTTAATCACATCACTTCAAATAAAACAACAACGCAGAATAGATTGTAAATTTATAGCAAACTTTATTCAAATAGGTTATAAAAGATTTTTTTAAAAAGATTTTAAACAAACAGAGTTGAGATATACAGATATATGTAAAAGCATAATTATCAGTTAAAATCTACTATTAAATAAGCAGGACGATTTCAGAAATCAATTCATTATAGTCTATCAACCCTAGCCCTAACCCTAAAAATGAATGTATCAGGTGGTCTTTAATCAGTCTTTATTTAAATACTTTATTCTACATTCAACTGTCAATCATATGTATGTTAGTATTTGAGTATTATTGCTGTTATCGCATCTAAACCCTTATCGTTGTTTGGTATAAGTATTATACAGTTTTACATTAGATTAACTCTTTAAGAGATTAGATCTTAGATATTTCTTCGCAGTGTCCTTTAAAACTGAATTTTTTTGTGTTGTCTTTGCATAAAGTTAATTAATAATTTCATGCATTTGTGGCTTTTCTGTCAGATTTTAAACATTATCTATGGAAAGGCATCATAATTGTCCTTTTTCAGGGGTGGTGGTTTTTGGATTACTGATATGAATAATATTTACACACAGATTCGATCACCTGTAATGACAAAAACAAAGCTTCCTCGATCCTTAATATCTCCTTTATTGCCATTTTTTTTGAACAACAACTTTGAACAACTTATTTGTTAAAAGGTCTCTTGGTTATGATCCAGACCTTAAGAAAGAGGTGTGGAATAAATCATAACGGTGAATGTCTGTAATTCATATAGTCCCTATTTTAAGAAATTAATTTTATTTGTCTGTTTTGTTTAAAGTAGATTTTTAAATCACTGAAAACCTCTTTACTAGACATATCTCAATCAAAGGCCATTTTCTATAGGAATGATGATGATGACTGTGGAATGTGATAGGGGTGACTTTTGATTGGTTGTCAATGACAAGATGACTCCCATGTAACAGGGAATTGGGAGGAATTTTTCTGAGACACCTGGATATGTCTCATCCCATGTTAAACAAAGTGGGTAAAATGAGGAGCACTTGGTTTCTATAGCAACCCATATACAGACAATTAATCAAATGTGATTTTTCAAAATATCCACTAAATTTTTTAATCATAGTCACATCAACTTTATAGCCATTGAACAGAAGTACATGAACACATGTAGAGAAACAGAAATCAGTGCAACTTGGTTAACAGATAATCAGAGGGCACTGAGGTAACAGCTGCCCCTTCAAAATGCAATGAAAACATGGAACCCTCTTGTTTTCTCTCTATCATGAGCAAAGTAGGCCTTCCTGTTATGAGGGCCTGAGGTAGAAGCAACAGAAAAACAAAACATGATGACATTTTGTTTTTAAAGAGATGCCTTTGTGTCACAATAGCCCAGTCATCCTGTCAACAATTTATAATCTTCTGATTTCAGGTGCTCACAACAAAGAAATGCCACACAGGAGAGGCACAATGTCATTACTGTGACATTGTCCAGCCCCATATTTGGGAAGACAGAGGTGGAGAGTCGGGTGAACATCAGCAAAGGAAGGTTTAACACTCTGGAATGTGTGGCATCAGTGGACGGAGAGCAGGCCTACACACTCTTTTCTATTAGTGGTGAGTGGGATATCACATTTATACAGCAGCAGGTCTGTGCACAAGGAGTCTAAAGGGGGTCCAGAAAATGCTAAACAGCTAATATTACAAGAGATGATGTGGCATTAATACAGAGTGAGTGACCTGCCTGTGACTCCTTGCTGTTTAGACTGAAAACCTGAAAGTTCTCACCTCTCACCTCTGCAACTTGTTAATCGCTGTATGAGATTTATTCATCAGGTCAAAATATTTACTGAAAGCATGACTTTGGTGAGGATTAGCCCAAAATGTCATCTTACAATTAGAGGAAGGTCCTCTATGATCTGTTGGTAAACAGCAAAGTGAGAGAGCTCAGGCATGATTGACCAGAGGTTGCCATCACAAGGGAATTGTTTTCTTTATAATTCCAAATCCACTCTGTTATAACGGCTTCCCCTTTTGCTGTACAATGTTTTAAAGTGGTGTGAGGGCAGCAACTAAAAGTCCCTGTCCTGCGGACTGGAGTTGAGTTAAGTTGAGGCAGGACACTGTGGGCTAACTGGGGACTTAGTAGGATGAACTGCAGGATGAAGGACAGTCCGTGACTCGTCTGGACAGCCCATTGGGAGCATGTGCACAGGATTTTTGTGCTCCACGGAGTATCAGCAGACTGGGCGGAGGCGCTGAGACTGTGGAGCACAGTAGGAGTCCTGGCGATGGCGAGTGTCCTGGAGGCTGTGGGAGGCTTGGAGGTGTCAGTGAGCTGCAGCAGAGAGTACACAAATCTTTAGAAACCACTGACAGGTTTACAGGGGATTAGTTCCTGCAGACTCTGCATTCTCAGATTTGAAGTGGAGAGAAAGCCTCTTATCTCTAAACAGCTTATTACACTCCACTGTACTGTAAAACAAAAAGGCATCGCAGTCAGACACAAAGGAACAGGGCACTGATTATATATAATTACTCACCAGCTGTAAAAGCAACAGCAGTAAAAAAAAAAAAATTAATCAGAGGGGAATTTAAGCAGTTAAACAAAGTAATTGCTGAAATTGAAAACAAAGACTAATGCACAGAACCCTACAGTATGTATACATATAATTGGATTAGTTTGCTGTGATTTGAACAAAGTGGGCTTGACTGTGACTTAACATTCTCTGGCTTACCCTAATTACCCTTTGCAATGTCATTTAGATTGTGAACAAACAAACAAACAATGAAACAGTCTTTGGTCGGTGCCTTTTTCACTACCTATGTGCAGTATGTAACTGTATTGTGTCAATCTCCCTGCAGAGAGAACTGTTCCCCATGATCTGTTCACTCCACTGCTAATTGGCTCTGTATCAGCAGCAGGCATCCTTGGTCTCATCCTTGTCATTCTGTTCTACAAGTACATGCAGGTAAAGTTCATGCAAGGTGAAGCATGTTTAAAAGCCATAAGTTCAATTCTAACAATATCTATCTCATTTATTTAATTTTTCTTGTTTCATGCCAGAAACCAAAATACCAGATTCAGTGGAAAGTTATTGAGGGCATCCATGGAAACAATTATGTGTATATTGACCCCACCCAACTACCATATGATCATCAGTGGGAGTTTCCTCGAAACAACTTGCGTTTTGGTGAGCACCATGAGTCAAATACTAATATACAATATACTTAACACCCTAGTTGTTGTGTTGTAAGTGTGTGTCAATGCAGGAGCAGAGTGATTTGGTGATAAAAGAGGGGTTGTCTCAGTAATAGAATAACGAAAGATGCAGTTGGCATGACATTATCATGGTCCCTTAGATGACATCATTCTTACTGCCCTTTCTGTGATTAATGCCTAAAAACCAGTTACTGTACATGGCTCATTGATGATGAAACCTCACTCCCTCACTGCAAACATAAAAGTGTTGACACATGCCGGGTGTTGTTTTTAACAAACCCTTTTTAAACAGGATCCTGCATGTCCTGGTGCCTATGTACATTGCCCAGGGGCTCAAACTGGTGTTGTCCTAGGAACAGTGGCATGAGGCCAGTTTGTGGGAGGGAAGCAGGACGGGGTAATAACAGTTATGTGTTTGTCTTCTTGACTTCAGGGAAGACGCTGGGATCTGGTGCATTTGGAAAAGTGGTGGAAGCCACTGCATATGGACTCTCCAAAGCAGATTCAGTCATGACAGTGGCCGTGAAAATGCTCAAATGTAAGTGCCGTCGGACCACATGCAAGTGAAATCGCACAATTGCAGCATAGCCTTTTCTACTGCATGACAAATATACCAAGTAAAAGTGTTGTAATGAAAAAATTATTTTCCTCTAAGTGTCCCAAGAAAAGCTGCTGTACTTGTTTGTACATCTTTTTATCCAGTGGTTTGCACACTGCTACCGCAGCAATAATTTGGCACCTTACAGCAACTGATTAATTTATGCCTGGTAGTAACAGGTCATGTCATGTAAGTTAATCTTGTGCTGAGATTCCTCCCAGTCTTTCATCATCAACAATTGATTGCTTCCCCCCCCACAGCAAGCGCTCATGCCACAGAGAAAGAGGCACTGATGTCCGAGCTGAAAGTCCTCAGTTACTTGGGACACCATATGAATATCGTCAACTTGCTGGGAGCCTGCACTGTTGGAGGTCTGACAGCCACTGTTTTACTGTATCACTTAAGAGTGTTGAATAAATTTGTAAAACTAAAAAACAGTTTACACTTTTTAACTATCACTTTTTTTAACCAAAGTGTCACGTGTGACTCTCGTTATATGTGCTTTTTTTGTCTGCAGGCCCTACACTTGTGATAACAGAGTACTGCTGCTTTGGAGACCTTCTTAACTTTCTACGGAGAAAAAGAGAATCCTTTATCTGCTTTAAGCTGGAGGATGACTGCTACTACCGCAACATTGTGCCACAGAGAGACACAGCTGGGTCAGTATCTTTTTTTTGTTTTTAAAAAATGGTTTATTTTACGTGAGCAAGAAGAGAGAGCACTCATATTTACAACCCAGAACGTGCGTGGGAGGAGGCTATTGGGACAGCAATGTACCAATGTGTGACTGTACTCTGCTGAGACCAGACTGCTCTTTTCCTCTTTACAGAGACAGCTTGAACGGCTACATGACCATGAGGCCTTCTGTTGCTGGCAACCATCCTTTCAGTCCGTCCCCTGAGAAGAGATGCTCACTACACAAAGGCAAGTAGAAAGAGAAAAAGGAAAAGCAGCTCAAATTATGTATGATTTCAGAAGAATAACCTTCACACGCATTGTTCTCTCAGGTGGCTCTCATGTGGAAGCGGATGAAGAGAGTGAGATGTTTGACGAGGATGGTTTGTCTCTAGCCACTGAAGACCTTCTGAGCTTCTCCTACCAAGTGGCCAAAGGCATGGAGTTCTTAGCTTCCAAAAATGTGAGCCTCAGCTTGATTTAGCAGATTTTGGAATGACATCTATCACACGTGATTTCTGCATCTTGCTCTAATGAGAAGGTCTACAAATTATATCATATTTTCCTCTTTTTTTTATCTTGTTTTTTTTCACAGCTAGTTAAAAGGTGTGAGATGCATGTTGGTCCATGTCACTGAAAAATTGATTAGACGTGGAAGCAAAGATACTGTGGTCAGAAAGCTCAGATATCTGTGTCAAAGGTTGCGTGTTACAGATTCAAGTGTGAGAATTCAGTAGCTCATGAGATTAGATGAGATTAGGAAAAGCACTTCATTCATGACTAATGTTTAACTATTGATTAGTCACGTATTTACAAGTATCATCAGTTGTTAAAGGTAATGGTGCATTTGTTTTGCAGTGTATCCACAGAGACCTGGCAGCCAGAAATATCCTCTTGACTCAAGGCAGAGTGGCAAAGATCTGTGACTTTGGCTTGGCCCGGGATATCACCACAGACTCCAACTATGTCGTCAAAGGAAACGTAAGTCTCTACTAATTGTATTAACTCTTCACTTTCAAATGAGATGAAGGCAGATGTACAGAATCATGCATCTCATTTCGTTCATTGGTGACTGTCATAAAATTTAATTTGCATTAAATCAACCTCTGTGCTTTAGTTTCATACTTTGTGACACGAACACCTAGAATGGTGGTAAAAAATAATAATAATAAAAATAAACTAGAAGACCTTCGCCAAGCAAAGATAGAGAGTCCTTAGAGTGATAGAGTGATCCAGAAGGCGATCTGGATCACCACAAAAATCTAATCATCTGTTCCTTGTCCCATACCACGCTTGCAAACTTTCCTGAAAACTTCCATCAATAGCTTTTTCAGTTATTTTGCGAACAGACAGACAGACAAAAACAAACGCTGGCAAAAACATACATTTAGACAGGGTCAGGATTCAGCCACAGCTGGTCCAGGAGCTTCACCTGGATGAAGGAAGGCTCAAGGCTCATTATACCATGAGTGGGAAAAAGTTTGACATATGCTGTCAATTTTAACAGTATATGTATTTATGTCTTGCAGTTCAGTGGCAGTAACAGGCTAAACGAGCGTTCATGAAAACAGCTTACCTGAAACCTCGAGTGCAGCACCAAATTGCTACCAGGCCTTTCTATGTTCTGTTTAAATGAAGTCCTTGATGGTAAAACCACAACAATTGTTTATTATTTATAGGATTGTTGACATTTCAGAATTCTTCCTGAGTGCCTGAATGAGATTTTTCTGAAAGTGTCAGGTATGAGCAGCACAGGTGCACTGAGATCAGTGTGTGCGAGAATGTCAGGGGAATGCCATGTCTATATCTGACATTTGGTACAGTCTGTTCATATTGCCGTGCCGCAGCCACAAACTACTTTCACAGGAAAAAGATAACTTTCCCCTTTAAGATGTGTGTGTTTTTTTTGTTTTTTTTTTCCAGGCACGTCTGCCAGTGAAATGGATGTCCCCAGAAAGTATCTTTGAGTGCGTATACACATTTGAAAGTGACGTATGGTCCTACGGAATTTTGCTTTGGGAAATCTTTTCACTAGGTATTTATGATTGCATGTCAGTGTTTGTCTAGCTATGTCTGTATTTTCCAAAGTGCTTTTTGTAACTGAAACTCTCTGCTGAATGTAGGAAATAGTCCGTATCCTGGTATGCCTGTGGATGCAAAGTTCTACAAACTGATAAAAGAGGGATACCGAATGGATGCACCAGAATTTGCACCCAGTGAAATGTGAGTTGTTGTTGAAGAATGTAATATGGCAAACACATGAAGACCAATATGATGAGAATGTAATAATGTAGGGTGTTGTGAAGTAGCTTATTACCATACCGTTGAATTTGTTTTTTCACAGGCATAAGTTATACTGGGAAAACACTTAACTTAGAATGGAAAACAATAAGAAATGATATAATAAGTGTTAAATAAATGTGTTTGTATGTGGGTATGCTGCTGTGCAGGTATCAGATCATGAGGGACTGCTGGGATGTTGACCCCTTCAACAGACCGCCCTTCAGGAAGGTCGTGGAAAGGATTGAACAACAGCTGTCTGATGCCACTAAGCATGTAGGTTGCACCACTATTGTTTACATTTTCTAAACAATCTTCAGGGTTGCATTTTCTAAATGCCCCAAGTAGACGTCACAGTCCACTGAGGCCAAGATAACGAGGTACTGAAAAAGACTACAGGGTCCTAACATGACATGTGGTTCCAAAAAAATTATCTATCACATAAAATATAAAAAAAGTGGGTAGGATCTTTGCATCATATTTTAGGCTATGCCAAGTTCTAAACCAAGGCAAATTGTCATCAAGCTTTTTTCACTTTCAAAACTGTAAAAAAGAAAAAAAAGCATCATTAGTGGAGAGACTTGGAGAGAGACATTTGTTTTACTTGTGAGAGAATGAATTTTAGAGGAACTGATTGGCAATTAGAGTTAAAGTCGACCTCTTGAATGGGAAATTAGGGGTTAAACCCTGCCAGCATCATACAAAATTTTTTCAGATAGCACATACAGCCTCTGTTCATGTAACACTAATTTTAAAAGGAGCTGGCAGTCATTACTCTTAAGCTTAATTTATAGCTGTCACAGCGCATCTGAAACCACCGATGGGGGCATCTGAGGGCAGATTGGCTGTGCAGATTGGTTTATATAAGAAGCTCTTTAAGACAAAAGAGAGGACATGATTCTTGAGAGGAGTTTTTTTTTTTCCTTTGGCATATCAACAAAGCAACAGAGGGAAGGACTCACACTGTATTATGTACAGTAGGTGTGAGACACAGAGACTTCCCACTTCCTTACTGCTTTAATGTAGCTTATTAGATGAGTTGAGAAAACGGAACTCAAATGTATAAATCAAAGCAACACAATGAGGGATTTTAACATTCAAATGATGTCTCCATGATCACTTTGATTTGACATCAACCTACAACAGGGTGAATGTGACTTTGCTTGTCACAGATCTGCATCTGTTGCATTGGTACTATTTACTTTGTGTTTTTGGGTCAGTGCTACGAAAAGAACTACAACATTCCACTTAATGGCATACGTCACCACAGTGTGCAGACAATGAGCAATACATTATATAAGCCAGGGTGAAAAAAGCAAAAAGCTAAAGCACTACCTTTAGTCAATCACTATCTTTTATCAAAGTTAGTTTGGATTTCTAATATATTTAAAACATTAAAAACAATGTACAGTAATCACGTTTGTATAAAATGCTATAACATCGGCTACTCTACCTGGTGTGAAGACGGGTGGAGTAGCTAGATGGTTGTTTTGTACGTTAGAAGTCCTGCTTCAAAATCCAATGGTATCGTTGGCTTGTCAACAAATGCACCACAACATACAGTATATTTTATGACAGCTGTAACAAAAACACTGTTTACCAACTGGGGAAGCCTCATAGTAAATCCTACATTAAAAAAAAGTGATTTGCGCTATCTATTCAAATAGGTATCAGCTCTGGTTCAGAGCATTATGTGTGCCTACATGCAGCCACGTCCGCCACTTTGTGGCTGCTTGTAGCTGCAGAGGCCCACACCGTGATAACACGTACTAATATGAACAAGGCTTGCTTATCACGTATTTTGTAAGCTCACTCGTGTATTTTTTTATATGACAAGGATACAAAGCACGAAGCCCATCTCTTTCAGTAGGAAGATGAATACGTGTTTGTAACAAAACATGATACTACACTTTATCTACATGATATGTAGACACAGAAACAACAAAGTTACAAGAGAATGACTGTCTCTGTGTTGCTTGAATTTGCACAGCTGAAACAGACAGCAGTATGATCCCTCGTAAACCTTAGTTTCCTACGTCCTCTCTTTTTTCTTCTTTATCCTCAGATTTATCTGAATTTCAGCCTCAGACTTCCTGTGACGCCAAGAGCCACAGAGGAACCTAGTCCTCAGAGTGCAGCATTTCATCATCTCAACTCAGCTGGCACAAACAGTGCTGTGACCCAGCCTTTACTGGTCCAGCACGAGGTCTTCCTGGAGGGGACATCCCTCACAGCCCAGCGGGTATAACGACCCACCTGACCTGTCAGGCTGCCTCATAAAGTGCCTGAAATGTTTCGCCACATACGATCCAACCACTACTCCCACCCACTCCAGCAGCAACTGTCACATGCTGCAGACAGAATAGCAACTGCCATCTATAAAAAGGAAGCACAAAAACGAACCAGTATGGCTTTTATCACTGCTATTCCTTTGAATGCCTACATATGACCGAAAAGGCATGTGGATGAATGCTCCCCTACTCACAGCGAAGAACTGTCATGGTACAGGGGAGGAACATGAGCTGTAAATTACTTGTCATTTATTTCATTATTACACTGTTATCTGTTATTTTTCTTGTTCTTTCACTTATTTTTCCAACACATTTCCTGAAGTCTGTTTTGTTTCGCTATAACAGAGGATTTCTTTTCTCTTTGAGGTTTTTTTTTTTTTTTTACATTTTGTGTTCTTTGTTGTTTTTCTGTCATGAACATTTATGTAGCATCTTCATTCTTGGTTGGCTGTTACAAATGTTAGAGGGGAAAAAAAACACTTGAGGCACATGAATTTCACATCATTCCATATGTTATGTATTGCAGCTTTTTTTGTTTCTTGTCTGTTTCTTTTAACTGCTTTCATCATCAGTATTATTTCCCACTGTTCAGGTCTATGTTTATAAGAAGGAAATACTTTTCCGGGGCCAATTTAAATTGCAATATTGATACACTGGTATATAAGCTATTAGAGAGCATGGTCGGTCATGCTTAGAGTCCATAAGTGCTTCAAGTGTTTTAAGAGATACATTTTGGATATTACTACCAAGAGAGAATAAAAAGTGTCTTTCCAGGATCTTATTAATGCTTCATTAACAGCTGTTTTCACAGATATGGTAAAAACATGGTACGCTAGCTTTTCATGTGCTTGTTGACTGTATATGTAAATATCTGAAGGTTAATAGTAACTTTAGGATTACATGGAAAGAGTTTGAAAATTGAACCCCTCTGTGAACCCCACAACTCTCCACATTTGTGTCAGATTTGTTGCAATAGCAGGTAAGGTGGCTGCAAAACTGTATACCCGCTGCAGAGTTCTCTTGTAAAGGTGTAAATAACTGAAAAGGTTTATATGGTTCCTTCCCTGCCACATGCAGTGTATGATCTTTGTTTACAAGCACGAGACAGGTACTGCCTTTTCTAAAATGTGTTGTGTTGGCTTTTCAATTTTTCCCCCATCACGAAGGATGAGGAAACGGGAGCTTCTATGTTGGTTGACAGGCTGTTGTTTGATGTGTTTTTGCCCATGCTACTGCTGCAGTACTTTGTTGTTTGGTGTATATCATGGTGAAAGTCAGGTGACGAGCCAGAATAAAATCTGAGCTTCTGCAAGTTACTCTTGAGAAGTTGACACTGGTTACTGAGCTCAGTGCTGGTCGTCTCACTGTTCTTCAGCCAGTAGCAGGTTTCCCAGCAGTCCTCCACTTCATTGTATCCAGCTGTTTCCTCCATCAGAAGTGGGACTTTCAGTAGCTCTCAGCCAGGAGTGTGTATTGGTCCAGACCATTATGAGTTCTCTATTCCCACTGGTAGATATTGTTGTGAAGAGCACCAGGCAAGTGTCCTGTTTTGTGTGCATGAGTGTGCATTTGTGTGAGCGTGAGTGTATTTTCGTCTTTGTGTGCGTGTCTGTACGATTGTCGAATTAAAATAGTCACTGTTAAGACGTGCCACTACGAATTTTTCATCAAGTCGTTTAGGCTATTAAAACCCCACAGTCTTACCGAATTGTCTTCTTTGTAAATATATATTTTCGCATATTGTAAATTTTTGTCGATGCTTGTGAAGATGTTTATCTAAATGAAGATGTGGTACCCTGCTGCAGAAATGTATTGTGGTATTTTTAATTCTTATTTGTTAAGATTTCCAACTCCAGATTTAACTGGAAAAGTTGCTTGTTTCTCTGTCACCATGGAAACTTAAACAGATGAGAATTTCTTGGCAAATGATTTCATTTTGACTGTTCATCTTTTCATGTTCAAATGGAAACTGCCTCAGAAAAAAAATTGTCATCAAGTTCATCAATATTCATCAACGTGGAAGGAGTTGTCTCAGAGTAACAGCTTATTCTACATCTCTCTGCTTCCTCATACCTACAATTTTTCCCTGCATTTTGCTACATATTTATTAAAGGCTTTAGTGTTATGGCAAAAAGTGTAATGTGATGTAATTACATCTGTCAATGTAAATAAAATTGAGTATATTGAATTTCATATTCAATTTTCATTTTTGCATTTTTACTTATTGAATGACCAAAATATTATGTGTATAATTTACCAATTCGACAAAACCTCAAAATCTGCATGGTAATGGATGAAGATCTGTTTATGGCAGACATATGACAGTCATATTTTTTCAAGCACAGTGCCAGTCACCTCACTGTGAGTGAATGACTTTGGCAGGTTGTTCCCTGAGGTGGTTGTCATAAGTGAGTCATCATCTCCTCTTTGCTGTGAAATGGAGGTTAGCTGGATATTTGGGTTACCACATGCTACTTTAAGCTACACTAATGGATGACACACTGTCAGATTTTGCCATTCTTCCTGCTGTACTCCAAATCATTTGGCTCCATTCCAGAAAGGGACATCTGGTCACGAAGGGAGAGCCAACGAGGAGAGCAGGCCCGGTACACCAATTAGCGTGGGCAGAGTCCATTGTTTTACGATCTAGCTGATAAGACACAAGCAGGAAATCCCACCATTGAAGGAGAGTGGCTGAATGCAAATATTTGTTGAACAGGCTTGAAGATGTTTTAAAAGAAAAAGGGCATAGATGAATCTTCATCTGGAATATTGCAGTAAAAAAAGTGCTGTGTACATACTCTAGAAAAAAAATCTATTGCCCCACATGACCCAAAACATTTAATTTTTCTGCTGAAGGAAGAGTCGGAGTCAGGTGCTCCTTTCATCTTCATGCTGCCGTTAAATATGAAAAAGATATAAGACCTATCAGCCCTTCACATCATACCAAACAGTGTTTTCACTGAAAGCAGCATGTGCTCACATTGTCTTCGCAGCTCCAGCTCTCAAGGGCAAATAAGCCTGTACTATGCTGAGGATTCATATCATCACTATTGTCGGGCTTGTGTTGCCTCTCCTTTCATTTCTTTAGTTCCTGTTTTATTTTTGTTTTGCATTTGTGTTTCCCGGGGAAGTGCTGTGTTTTTTTTGTTTCAGGAGGCTGGTTGGCAGGTGAGGCAGGTTGGCAGGTGAGGCAGGGAGACTAATCACCGCAGCTGTTCCTGATCTGCTCATCAACTCCTCCAGACTTATTCTGTGTCCTCCTGCTTCCTGGTGTCAGCTCGTCTCACTCAGTTCACTGGCAACATGTGTCACGATGTTTTTGTACTGTTTGATCTGTTTTGGTTTTTTTTTGGTTCGTTTTTCTAACTGCATGTTTTTCTCCCTTTTTTCCTAGTTCTGGTAATTCATCCCCTGAGCCCTGCCTTCAGTGTCTTTTGTTGCCCTTCCCCATTTAGTTTGTAGCCCCACGTTCCTGTGACTAGTTTTTTTTTTTTTTGTAATAAATTACATTGAACTTTTATTCCTGTCTCTGTGCACTGGTCCTTTAGATAATCCTTCACCCTTTTGACTCAATCGTTACAACTATACTACATATATACAACTATACTACAGTATTACGCAACAAAGCCATTATTCGTCTTTTGACAGTCACTGCCATATCAATCATTTATCTCCTCTCAAAACAATATCACGGTGTTTTTTCATAGCTCAAAAAAAATTGTGCACATTCAATTAAACCAGAGGACATATGTAATACATACAGTAAATTAGAAAGAAAGTGTGTGTATCCATGCAGCAGGACAGGTCCCCGGTGTGGGCAGGTATTTCTCAACTTACTGTGGTTCCTCACTGTGGTTGTGAATTTGATAAGCATGTCACTCTCCTTCCGATACTGTTTGTGGTAAATCTGGCAGTTTAATATAAAACCCCTCCTGTATGTCACACATTGTTTCTGTGTACAAGATTTTCTTTTTCTGTCTTCAACATCATGAAATTTGACAAATTATATATATATAAAGTGTAACCCCAGGGCATCTTTTTGAATGACTTTTCCTGACCACATCACACAGTCTTTCCTAAGCATCATATGATTCTTCATGCATTGCCATGTGATGCCTCAGCTCCATCATTTTTCCACTGAGCTACTAACAGAACATTACAGAGATAACATCTCCATTCAGGAAAAATGATGTATCACAGAGCACATTTCCATACCCAGATTTCTTCCTGTGCTGAACACTAGTACTGTCACTGACTATGCCCTGGATTCACCAAACATACTGTAGATAACATCAGGTCATTTGTAACAGAATTTTAACATTTCATCCAGCAAAAGTAACTGCTCCAAGTTTTTTTGGTGCACCTTTTTAGCAGTTAAACAAGATGCTGGTGTGACAAATGATGGTAACATGGGTGTCACATATGCTTTACTTGTGCTTTACTCACCACCACTTCCCATTTTTGCACAAGCTGCTCAGGAAACATTGAACCCCAGCACACACTCTGACAGAGCCAAGGACGGGCGCTGCAGTGGACTGACAGGCAGAACCAGAAGCTCAGAGATACTCAACCACAGAGGCGTGTGTGTGTGTGTGTGTGTGTGTGTGTGTGGGTGCTCTTGTATTTGTTGCTGTTTGAAGACCAAACATTGTATAAACTATACAGAGTGAGGACATTTGGCTTGTCCTCACTTCTTGAAAGGGCTTTTTCATGGTTAAGACTTGGCTTTAGAGTTAGGGTTAGTATTAGGTTTAGGTTAGGGTTAGGGTCTAGTTGTGATGCTTAAAGTTAGGGTAAGGGGCTTGGAAATGCATTATGTCTATGAGGGTCCTCACTCTGATAGAAGCGCAAACTTGTGTGTGTGTGTGTGTGTGTG